>CM053611.1:90935154-90975121 GCA_028646535.1 Procyon lotor
TGTTGGTTGAGTATTTCTTATACTCCTAGAAATAAAGGAAATGTACCTGAATTTTCAAAAACTTGATTTAGTTGTAGTTAAATTGAAATATGGATAAATATTTGTGGTTTTATTTTAACAAGTAAATTGCTGTATAAAATCAAATTTTGCAACATGTACTATAGTTTTAAAATACCAGTAAGTTTGCTAATCCTCATTTGTAAAAGAAAATCTAGGGGTCCCTGGCTGGCTTAGTTGGAGGAATGTGCAACTCTTCATCTCAGGGTTATCTGTTGGAGTCCTATGCTGGGTGTAGAGATTACTTAAATAAACTTTAAAAATTAAATTGAAGAAATATATAAATTAGGCTGGTTGTTAGAGTGATAGTTCTTAGTTATTTAAAGTTGTTTTTTTTAAGTTGCAACTAGTGTGGAACTCGACTTTACAAGCCCAGGGTCAAGAGTCACATATTCTACCGACTGAGCCAGCCAGGTTCCCCTAGAATGATAGTTTTGATACTAAGATACTAAAACACTTGATAGCTAAAACCACTTTTTTTTTTTTTAAAAGAATTTGTTTATGTAAGAGATTGAGAATGAGAGAGAGTGAGAGCATGAGAGGGGAGAAGTGAAGAGGGAGAAGCATACTCCCTGCTACGCAGGGATTCCCTATGCAGTCTCAATCCTGAGATTCCAGGATCATGACCTGAGCTGAGGGCAGTCGCTTAACCAACTGAGTCACCCATGTGCCTGCTAAAACCACTTTAGGTAACAATTACCCTTAAACAAATCTGACATTCTAAATTACAAAAAATATAGCATAAAATCTCTTAGAAAGTAACCCACTGTTCAGTTTTCTCCTATGTTTGGTAGGAATTATGAAAGCCTAATCAGTAATGTAATTATTTTTCAATCTGATTACATTTTACCTGAGGTTTTCAAGTATCTGGATTGGGTTGGCAATCCCTGTATAAATTATATAGATGGGAACTTAGGGAAAAAAATTTTGAAGGAGTCTAAGGGAGAGAAATGTTTTTATTACAAACCCATGTTGTAAGGCCAGTAAACAAAATTTAAGAACCAGATATATTTAGTTGCCTGTTAATTTCTCTCTCTCATCACTTCATCTCACTTAAGATTACAAATTTATGTGTGTTGCAGAAAGGAAGGGTTGTGGGTGCAGTTAGGACACACTTAAAAGGTACAGCTGTAGTATGAGCTCACATAAGTGATGGCTATGGTAACTGGCATCACCAGTGTGCTTTAGATTTGCTGTGTAACAAATCAACTGAAATCTAATGGCTTGAGACTTAACAATCTCAGGTCAGGAATTCAGGAGCATCTCTGCTGGATCTTGGCTCTGGGTCTCATGAAGTTACAGTGAGATAGCTCTGAGGTCCTTTTTAAAGACTTTCACACTGGGTACCTGGCTGGCTCAGTAGAGCATGCAACTCTTGATCTCAGAGTTGTGAGTTCAAGACCCACATTGGCTGTAGAACTTACTTAAAAAAAAAAGACTTTCACAAAGCCTATGGGCTAGTGAGATGCTCCAAGGAACTCCCTGTTAGTGGGGCAGTCTTTATTCTAAAGTTCTACAGCATTGTGGCCTCAGGGCAATTGGATTTATTTTAGGGCTTTGAGGCAGAGCCAGACAGAAGCTGGATTTTTTTTTTTAGGACTTAGATGTGGAAGTCATAGCATCACTTCCACTATACTGTCACAACATTAGATGTCTCAAGACTCAATCCCAGCATGAGGTGAAAGGAACAAATAATCCTGCTGGGAGGAGTGTCAGTCATGTAAGAAGAACGTGTAGGAATGGAAATACGTGTATATTAAGCCAATTCAAAAGTGGACTGGATTTGAAAACAGTGATAAACAGTTTAGCCAGCTATAAGAGATTTCCACTGCTAACTTTGGATGTGAGTTTTATTTTCAAGAAAGAAGATTTTATTTGTGGGTATTAATCAGTATACTGTGTTCATTGTCAAGAGTTGGCTATCTAGTTAGAGGTAATTTTAAGGCTATTTTTTTAAAGATTTTATATATTTGACAGATCACAAGTAGGCAGAGGCAGGCAGAGAGAGGCAGCTCTCCTGCTGAGCAGAGAGCCTGATGCGGGGCTCATCCCAGGACCCTGAGATTATGACCTGAGCTGAAGGTAGAGGCTTTAACCCACTCAGCCACCCAGGCGCCCCTTAAGGCTATTTCTGAGAAAAAACCATTTCAGCCTAGAAATTCAAGGAAAATGCCCGTTTAAAATTTTGTGTATTCCCATTTTACATTTTAAAATTTATTCATACTAAAGTTTCCAATGTCATTTTAATAACACTTTTTTCACATTTGGTTTAAGAAAGTGTCAATTCCATAAAGCAGAATCCAGTGGAATGAGTGTATGTAATTAGTATAATTGAATTATGTTGTAACACGAGGACACGATAGAATTGCGTAGTCTTTTCCAGGAGAGTCAAATATTCAAATTGTCTTTCAGAACAATTAAAACTCAGAAAGCCTGAGTTTTGCTAAGTTACAAATACCTTATGACATACACAACAGAAAAACTAAAAGCTGAACCAAATCATTGTATGAAAGCTTGAAGTTGAAGTTTTGACGTTTTAAAATGAGTTTAACATTTTGTGATACCATTCTTGGGATAGATGACAGAAAAATGTCCACAATGTTCATGAAATTTGGTGCATAGTTTTGCTGCTAAATTAGGAGCTACTCACTGTTTCTTTAGCATAAGAAATTAGAAACCGTTGACTTGAACAACTTGGGGGTGGGGGATGGCAGTGAGGGGTTCTGATTATTCCCCTTCCGCACACATCACCAAATACCAGCATTGATACGGTTTATGAGTCTTCTGGTTATTAGAATATGACTTGAGTTTCCTAGAAAAATTAAAGTTTGCATGTGTGCCATGCATGCAACAGTCACTTAATAGAGGCTCGCTATACTGAATGAAAGTCTAGGGGATATGTCTCCTACACAAGATATAATTCCCACCTAATACTGTGATTCAATGTACAAATCAGCTAGCTTGCTTTGTTGAATGTAGTGTATGCAAGATTTGAAGATGAAGGATAATTCATTTAAGGAGAAGAATCTATTATTTCAAGCCATGATTTCAACACAGGGCTATATGAATCAAGATTAAAACTATGTCTAAGAAATCATTAACATCTGAACATTTGATGTGCCCAATGTTATTACTTGTGGATAAACAATTTACTGGTTTTATTGACTGTACAGTGATTAGACTTTATTTTTTAAGAGATTATATTTGTGAGAGCACAAGTATGGGGAGCAGCAGGCTCCCTGCTGAGGAGCACAATGTGGGACTCCATCCCAAGACCCTTGGGATCATGATCTGAGCCAAAGGCAGATGCTTAACCGACAGAGCCACCTAGACATCTCCAGTGGTTAGGCTTTAAATGATATTTAAGCCAGGAAATTCCACAGAAAGCTTAAGATGACTCACCCATAAGGGACTATGCCGATTATTGAAGTGATTATATCTTATACAGACCAAATAGACCAAAGTGTACCATTCTCCTGTATTTGCCACAAAAGCTGACCTGAAGACAAGAACATGACTATAAGCCTAGTGACATTCCAGATTGATCTCAAGGCTCCTTCAAGAAAGTCCTGCTCAACCTGGCTCCCAAATTACTGACAGACTGGTGAGTCGTTATTTCAATAATAGAACTAGCACCAAATAAGGGCTTCATTTATTTGGTACTGATAGAAACAAATATTCCTCATAAATGTATTTTCAGAGAGCTGAATTTATATTTTGAAGTGCTGAAAATTTTTTTTAAAATATTTTTTATGTCTAAAATACTGTGTCTTATTAAAATGATTACATGGAACATAATTTACATTTCATTTGGTATAATTATGAATATCAGATACCATATTAAGATGTGCTATGGTGGTATTTCCTCTGTGGGGTATAGAGCTATTCACAAAACATTCCCTGGGGCACCTGGGTGGCTCAGTGGGTTAAAGCCTCTGCCTTCCGCTCAGGTCGTGGTCTTGGGGTCCTGGGATGGAGCCCTGCATCGAGCCCTGAATCAAGTCCTGCATCGGGTTTTCTGCTCAGCAGGTAGTCGCTTCCCCCTCTCTCTCTGCTTGCCTCTCTGCCTGCTTGTGATCTCTCTGTCAAGTAAATAAAATCTATAAAAAAAAAACACAAAAAAACAAACACATTCCCTTACTATGTAACTTTTGTTATATTAGTTAATGGTTTTGCCCTTTATATGCAAAGACACTTTGGATATGTTAATGGTAATATTCACAGCAGTCCTTCCTGTAAGGCACATGTTATTGTCCTTACAGATGAAATTAAAGTTCATATGTACTAAACTTGTCTGAGGCCACAGAATTCTGTGGTAACAGAGCCATGATTGGACCCCAGATATCTCTGATTTCAAAATCTCTTGTTGTTTCTACTATATTAAATCAGACATGAATCAAAAACAGCTAGTCACTTCAAGGTGTTCTGGAATGGCTCATCCCGGAGCCTTGGGCTTTTTGTCATGGAAATTAGCTACATACTCTGACATGTTCTGTGCATCTGGATACCCTTCATGCTAGGCATAGGAAACTGGGACTAATGTGTGTGGTTTCTTAAGGATTACAACTTTATTGAAGAATATTTGATGTGGAATAAATTACACATATTCAAAGAATTTTGATACATGTATATACCTGTGATACCACCATCATAGGCAAGATAATAAATACCCTTCACCCCTCAAGGTTTCTTTGCGCCTCTTTATAATCTGTACCTCTTGCCATCCCTAGGCAACCACTGATCTATTTTCTGCCTTTATAGTTTGCATTTTCTAGAATTTCATATACATAGAATTATATAATGCTGTTTTAAATGTTAGAACTTCCTTCTCTGCTGAGGCTGCTCTGGTCACATCATCACCACACATGAGTTGTGTTGCTTTAGGGCAGTCTCCATCTGAGGCTTGGCAAGCCTCCTGCAATTTACGATGCCTCTCCCTCACACCCTGCTCTGGCTACACTTCCCTACTCTATTTTAGGTCATCTTTACATGTTTCCTAAAGCAATGAAAGACCAGGAAGGCTTACATGATTCTTTTTCTGCAGCTCCCTGACTGTGACCTTTTTAGTTTCCCTTCCTCTAAATAGATAGTGAATGCTCTGGCCCTGATGCTGATGGGCAGTTCTCTAGTTAGGGCTCTGACCATATGTACTATGCTCCCTGGCAGTCCACAAGGGTAAGTGGGGTTCAGATCTCGTCCCATCTAGATTTCCCAGTGGTAGGCGGTGGATCCTGCTTTTCCCCACTTGTCTGAATGTGTGTGTGTGTGTGTGTGTGTGTGTGTGTGTGTGTGTGTAAGAGATTGTGTATTGGGAATGCATAGGGTTCTTGCTGTATAAAATTGCAAGTATAAGTTTTCGCATATTTTTTTTAAAAATCAACTGCTCAACCCTTTAAAATATTTTGCTTTTACTGTTCAGAATAGAATCTGTTAACCTTAAAAATAAAAAGAGCCAGTTATTTCACCAGCAAAATGAGTTTATTCAGGAATAACAGAGAATTGCAATTCAGGACATGAAAGCTATGGCAAAACCATAAGCAAGCCCAGAGAACAAAGGAGAGGAATGCTTTTTCATAGAGGGAAGGGGGCAGTTGGGAGGGGCTGTTCTAAACAAAAAGTCCATTGGAGTGAACTGGGAGTTGCAGTGTGGTGGCTTCTCATTAATTGAGTTGCCACAGTGTCTCACTGGCTGGGTTGCTGTGTTTACGAGAAACTCTTCCTCCTGCTGGGTTATTAGAGCATAGGCTTCTTCGGGTTTGGCCAAGGGCTGCAAGGAGTGGTAAGCCATGAGAACTCTCCCCTTCTGGCCTTGCAACTCCATTTAAATGAGATTTCCCTTATTGAGTTTCACAAATCAAACACAAAATGATTTTTGCTCCAAAGTTTCATTATTTCTGAGTTGTCAGTCATGATATTAAAAAAGTTATTTCAATTTCATCTAAATAATTTCAAACTAATTCATATCTGAAATGTGTGTTATTTCATCTTTCATATCCTTAATCTCAGCTCGGACTATCGTTAAATTAGATATTTTTTCATTTAAGAAAGCAATTTCTTTTTCTCTTTGTAGTAAGTCAGTAACCAATCTCCCAATGCGTAGTGTTAAATCATTTACCAATGGTTCCAAACGGGAAAAGTCCTTCTTTAGATTGTACACTTTTGGTTTTAGATCATTTGCAAAAGTCACTGTCTTCATAACTTTAGCTCTGTCACTTTCTAAGCTTAAAAACCTATCTGTGTGCTTGTTGAAATCATTCTTTAGCTCTGAAAGTATCTTCTTAACAGAGTTAATTCTTTGTGAATTTTCAGATGCTGTCTTTCGGAGCATTGCTGTTCGGTCAATGCTACTTGAGAGAAGATCACCTATATTCTTTACTGTATCCTTTTCTACTTTTTCTATTTTATTTTCTAATTCTTGAGCAGAATCTGTCAATGATGTTACATCAGTTACTAAACCTGAAATACGTCGTATATCTGTTTTTACAGTTGTAATCTTGAGACCAACATCTTTTGCCACAGAAGTTGTACTTTGGTCTACTTTTGTCACATCTTGAGAAAGAATTGTCAAATTGTTATTCAATATATTCTGTTTTTCAATTATCCTGTCGGACCAAGTTTTCACCTCATAAATTTCCTCCTGTAGATGCTTTAGATGAGCAATTATTTGAAAAGACTTCCACTGTTCCATGATAGCTTCAGACTTCTGACACTATAAGAAAATATAACACCATAATAATTAAATTGATTAAAAGCTTAATATATAAAATTCAATTTGAATTTTGAACTTCAATGTTCAATAATAAGCTTGATAAAGTTAATAACTTTACCATTCATCTGGAAAGCATGGTGAAAGATGTATCAAATGTATTACTAATAACTAAGAAGGAAAACATGAAGGAAATTTCATAAAATGTCCCTGGAAAGACCATATTTCAGCTATTTTTTTAGTATCAGTCCTCTGTACAGTGGCAAAACAAGCTAATCGAGAGACAGTGAGGTATTTCTTCTTGTTGGAGAAGAGAGGAGGGAGCATCCGCTAGATTTGTGTGGGTCAAACAAGGCAACATAATTTTTAAAACACAAGTTTGTTTGTAGCTATTTCTAATGCTAGAATGAAGGGACCAATGTTCAAGACTCCATGTGTATATGCTTTATTGTCCTATTATTTTTAAAGATTTTATCTTTAAGTGACAAATCCCACACCCAACGTGGGATTTGAAATTATAACCCAAAGATCAAGAGTCGCATGCTCTACCGACTGAGTTAGCCAGATCCCCCGTGTCCTATTACTTTCATGAATAATTTTCTAGGCCATTTATCCATTAGACCCTGAATAATTCAATTGACTAATTCTTAAGTTCCTACTATATTAGGCATACCATAAGTGTGAGGGATATGAAGATGAGTACAGCTTGGGTTGTTACCTCAACTCAGTTTAGTAGTTTAGTAGAGAAGAGAGATATGTAAAAAACAAAACAATAAACAAAAAAAACTATCTTCAAAATTCTAAAATCCTATGATTCCAAATACGAGTGGTTCTCAACTTTTGTATATTTCCATGCCAACTCCTTACCATCCACCTGTAAATTGTCATTTTGGTTTAACCTGGATACATTTTTCTTTTCCTCATCCCATCCAACCCCTAGTTGATGAACATTCTGAGCCACACAACTGGCTGAGAGTATTTCAAGCTATTTTCATTGTTTGTGGTAATGTTTGTGTGAATATGCGAGTGTTTTTGTTTAAATAGCAGTGTTGGAGAAGTTGAATATTTTGTTGTTTTTGAATATTTAAAATTTTTTGCAAGTTTTTATTTAAATGGTCATTTATTTAAATGTGGCCTTTTTTTCCTTCTTGCTATGCAGTTTGTTCTGTCAGCATTCAGAATGATTTGATATTCATCTGGCTGTGTTCCAGGGATAAGGTAAGCACAGGGTCCCCTACTACGCTATCTTAATTCCTCCTCCTGAATATTTGAAATTTTATTGTATTGTGTCATCAGTTAATAAAATTAAAAGGGAAAAGAAAAAATTAAGGTGTGGATTATAGTGATAATAGTATATATATAAGATATAATATATATATAATATATATATTATATATTGTATATAATAGTATATGTACAAGATATAATCTCATAGTACAAAACTGAAAATTATAGCAGGAATTGTCAGGTAAAACTAGCAAACTTCACTCAGAAGATTAACTGAAGACTGTGGATTGTGTGCTCAGCTATGGAGGAAAAAGAATTAAAGGACATATGTAAAATATATTGTCAAAGCCTATGTCCAAAGACATATATACATTGTGATTACACTGAAAGAGGGAGTCCCCTTTATAATGTGTAAGTCAATCATATGACTTTCACACATTTAACTTTCAACTTGTTTTCTAGGAAAGCATTATCTTATTATTATTTATTTACTTATTTATTTTAAATATTTTATTTATTTATTTTAGAGCGGGGAAGAAGGCAGAGGGAGAGGAAGAAAGTCTTAAGCAGACTCCACTGAGTGCGGAGCCAGAAGTGGAGCTTGATCCCACCTCCCTGAGATCACGACCTGAGCCAAAACCTAAAGTTGGATGCACCCTGGCACCCTGGAAAGCACTGTTTTAAAGTGGAGATTGTGTATAACTATGTACTAAGAATCAAAACTAGTTTACATGGATATATCAAGAAAATATAATACTGAAAGAAGTGAAATAAGTCAGAGAAAGACAAATACCATATGATTTCACTCCTATGTGGACTTTAAGAAACAAAAACAGGCAACGAGAAAAAAAAGAGACAAAGAACCAAACTATTAAATATAGAGAACAAACTGGTGGTTTGCCAGAGGGGAGATTGGTAGGGGAATGGGTGAAATAGGTGACGGAGATTAAGAGGACACTTACTACGATGAGCACTGAATGATGTCTAGAATTGTTGAATCATTATATCGTACACCTGAAACTAATATAACACTGTGTGTTAATTATACTTGAATTTAAAAAAAATTTTTTGTTTGTAAAAAACCCTAAGGAACTAATTGGATTCAACAATGTTTACTGGACATGTTTGTGCTAGTATGATCAAGAACAGTCTCTGCTTTTAAGGAGTTTGTAGTTTAGTTTGGGAAAGAAAATGTCAATAAATAGATTATTTGAAATAAGGAAACAAAGGCGCGCCTGGGTGGCTCAGTCAGTTAAACGTCCAACTCTTGATTTTGGCTCAGGTCTTTTGGCTCAGGTCGTGATCTCCAGGTCCTGGGACTGAGCCCTGGAGCTGGGCTCTGCGCTCAGCAAGGGAGTCTGCTTGAGGATTCTCTTTCTCCTTTTCCCTTTGCCCCTCCCCCCACTCATACTCTTTCTCTCTCTCAAATAAATATATCTTTAAAAATAAATAAAATCAGAAAACAAGGAATTAAATATGCAGAGGGAAAAGCAGTTTTACAAAAAAGATCTATAGTTTCTTCTAAAGACTTCAAGTTTTATTTCCAAAATAATAGTGTATTTCAATATTTTTATGATTTGCCTTTAAAAAATTAAAAAATTGCATTTGCCTAGTTTATTCAGCTAATATTTTGAGATTGTTTTGATAACATTAACATGATTTTTTTTTTAAAGATTTTATTTATTTGACAGAGAGAAACACAGCGAGAGAGGGAACACAAGCAGAGGGAATGGTAGCGGGAGAAGCAGGCTTCCTGCCGAGCAGGGAGCCCGATGCGGGGCTCGATCCCAGGACTCGGATCATGACCTAAGCCAAAGGCAGCCGCTTAACGACTGAGCCACCCAGGCGCCCCAACATGATTTTATATAATACAAATAAAAATTAGTATGTTCAGAATATTTTTATGGCAGCTTAAAAAAGGAGTAAAAATATAGCTGCAAAAAAATGACAAGCTGAAATGGAGCAGAACAGTTACCTCAAAGTAATAATTCCCCCTCTTTGCCCCATCACATATGTTTGATTTCAAAATATATTTTAGGATTTTTCTTCTCAGGTTTATGCTGTATTAGTTATTGGTGGGGGAAGGTGGCCCCAAATTTCTTTTGGTAGAGAAGTTAGACCATTAAAATGTTATTGTGAGTATGACATTAAAGAGTAACCACAGGGGTGCCTAGGTGGCTCAGTTGGTTAAGTTTCTGACTTCAGATCAGGTTAGGTCAGGGGTCCTGGGATCAAGCCCCACAGCTGGCTCCCCACTCAATGGGGAGTCTGCTTATCCCTCTTCCTCTGCTTCTCCCCCACTAACCTGTGCTCTCTCTCTCTCTCAAATAAATAAAATTAAGAGAAAAAAAAAGTAACCACAAAGAGGAAGGAAATCAAGTAGTGATTGCAAAAGCGTGTTTTATTTTTAGGGGAAAGGTTTTGCAAGTGTATTTGTTGAAACAGAGACTCCAAAGGGTGAAAGAAGTAGATGGCTTATTTCATCTAATTCATTACTAGGTTATTGTTTATTAATGTATCTACTCTGATAGAGTAAATGTAGCCTAACAGCATTACACAGTTAAGACTCCTCAGAAAGAACTTACTTTATTATTAGAAGGATCAGATCATTAAGAAACTGCTAGTAAGGCTCTTTCACTTGGTAGGTTATAAAAGCAATTTATCATGAATTTCTATTGATCTTTACTAAAATATTTATGAATATAGTATAGGAATAGTCTTGAAATTGTTTCACGGAATTATTATTTTTTTAAACTATTTTCTTTATTCATTTGACAGAGAGAGAGAGCACAAGCAGGGTGAGCAGCAGAGGGAGAGGGAGAAGCAAGCTTCCTGCTGAGCAGGGAGCCCAACTCGGAACTCAATCCCAGGATCCTGGATCACAACCTGAGCTGAGGGCAGACGCTTAATGACTGAGCCACCCAGACATCTCTCACAGAATTATTTTTTTAAAAAATTACTTAGGACTTGTTTAAACTATTTTCCTAGAATGGATAGAAGTGTTGGAGAGTCCACCAATAGCTCAAAAGATTTTTACCAAATTCCTATCATATATACAAGGTACTAAGCTAGATGCTCTTTGGATCTATAAGAACAATATGGTTCGAGGGAATGATTTCTGGGTCCAACTGGCTTTCCAAAAACTTTGCTAAAGGATCTTTGATCTTTGTAACTAAAGGACCTGGAAATTTTGTTAATCTCTAAAATTAAAAACCACATAAAGCCAGAAGGGGTCTTAGAGAGTTTTTGATATAATTTCTTCATTTTACAAATTAAAAAACTGAGCCCCAAAATAAAATGACCAAGAACACATAGTTAGTGGCAAAGTCTGGTTTAGAAGAATCTAGTCTAGTGCTCGCTTCGGCAGCACATATACTAGAAGAATCTAGTCTAAGGCTCTTTCTCCAACTGCTTTCTAACTATTCCCTAAACATTTATTGGTTCTTTCTTATGCCCAAGACCTAAGCAATTTTAGGTCATAGTTACAACTTTTGGGTGACTTACAGTCTCATTTAATGGCGACTTGGTAGTGGACACATTTGGCTGAATTACAGTTTTTTAATTCTCAAGATGGTTCTATTGATAGCGGATTTCTTGTGATTTTCTCCCCCTGGTTGAATAGTAGCAGATTGCATTGTATAGTGGGAGGTCAGTGGCCTCTGGAGTTGGACAGACTTAGCAATGTGATTGCAAGTTTCCTAACCTTGCTGAGCCTCAATTTCCTCATTTTTAAAATGTGTGTCATGGCTAGTGAAGTTGTAGTATGAAGTAGGGATAATACAGGTCCTTGTAGGTACTCAATACACAGAGCAGTTGCTCTGATGATGCTGAATGTAGACTTCCTAGCAGTTTGGCACAGAATAGGCTCCAATGTTAGTTCTCTCCTCCCTTGCTGTGAAAGCTGGGATGAAGCATTTTATATTGTATAAAATTAATAGTTCATAGCTAAACCGAAAAAAACAGATGCTGGGTAAATTTGCAGAGCTTTTGCCAACAATACACATAAGTATATAGAGAAATGAATCTTTTTTCATGTGCTTGGTGAATTTGCAGCATAATTAAAAAAATTTTTTTTAGTATCATTATTAATGACATCATATTAAGCTTTGATCAAGATTATAGATTCATAGAAAAGTCTGTAATCAGGTTGAGATTAAAAATAATGCCATTAGCTTTGTATCTTACTAGTTTTCTATGAAACCATAAGCTAATAAATCAACATTTTTTCATTATAAAATATAAGAGTACACTTAGTCAACAGCTTCTAATCCATTAGGCAAAATTTAAGGAAACATTATTATAAATATATTTTTAAACTTTGCATCCAAAAGTTTAAAAAATCAGGTATTTTGTAAGTGATTTATTTATACCAAATTTTAAAAATGGACCCAATATATCAATAAGAAATTGATATAGAATTTATTATCAATTACAAAGATACAAAAATGTGTCTTAGAATATGGTAATCTTCCTTAAAGGAAAGACTAACAATATAATTTAATATTTGATATACTGAGAAGTTTTTGAAATTTCAAGTATCTTTGTTATATAAATGAATGTAAGAAACACAGGAAGACAAATTAGGTACATCTAAATCTCTCTGACAATTTTTAAAAAAGATTTTATTTGGGGCGCCTGGGTGGCTGAGTCATTAAGTGTCTGCTTTCGACTCAGGTCATGATCCCAGGGTCCTGGGCTTGAGCCCCATGTTGGGTTCCTTGCTTATCTGGAAGCCTGCTTCTCCCTCTCCCACTCCCCCTGTTTGTGTCCCCCCTCTCTCTGTCTCTCTCTCTCTCTGGCAAATAAGTGAATAAAAATTTTTTTTTTTTTAAGATTTTATTCATTTATTTGCCACAAAGAGAGAGAGTACAAGCAGGGGAAGCAGTAGGGAGGGGAGAAGCAGGCCGATGCCGGACTCCATCCCAGGACCCTGGAATCAAGACCCCAGCTGAAGGCAGCCACTTAACTGAGCAGGCACCCGCTACTGACAATTTTTCATAGGAAAACCTCTGAGTAAAGGAAAATATACATATACACATGTACATAATCAGTATATACATATACACAATAGTTTTCTCATGAAATACTTGTAGAAGGGTAGTTTTTGTTTCCCTCTTAACAGTCACTATAGAACACAGCGGTCACCTGGTTTCCATTTATTTTATATAGTGACTACTATATACTGTAGTATATACTGTAGTATATATAATAATGTTATATCAATATATAACATTATAACAAGATAATAATGTATCAAATCTGATGATGGGCTAAACAAACAAACAATGAGAGATCACATCTGCCATGACAGGATAGAGGTTGAAACAACAAAGTTCTAGTGAATTTTAGAATCTATTTTATTAGCATTAAAATAAAGGCAGAAAAATACAATTTTGTCAGTGCACACATAGAAGAATTTAAGACATTCAAACATCAAGGAATTTAATGTTAAGATTCCAGAAATTAATGATATACTCTTTAATATTAGCATTTTTTCAGGCTTATTTTTATGACCCATGGCTGTCTACCACAGGCCCTGCTAACCCCAAAGTAGAACTTGTTCTACTGTTATGGATTTTTTTCCATAAATGTGCAAATTTACATAATAAAACTACCTGACCACAACTGACTGTTTTCAAGATCTTGAAAGTGTTTAATTCCACTGATACTACTTTATACAACTGGCAGTACAGTTGGTTACTGGCAAGAAGACACAAGTAGGAACTGCTTCCATAAGCAGTTAACTCAGTTTTCAACACCAAGTTTGGACACTCTTTTTTTTTTTTTGACAGAG
Source organism: Procyon lotor (assembly GCA_028646535.1). Taxonomy (NCBI): domain Eukaryota; kingdom Metazoa; phylum Chordata; class Mammalia; order Carnivora; family Procyonidae; genus Procyon; species Procyon lotor. Next base: position 90,948,939 of record CM053611.1, read on the forward strand.
AGGAGAGAGATCACAAGTAGGCAGAGAGGCAGGCAGAGCGAGAGGGGGAAGCAGGCTCCCCGCTGGGCAGAGAACCCTATGTGGGGCTCAATCCCAGGACCCCGAGATCATGACCCGAGCCGAAGTCAGAGGCTTTAACCCACTGAGCCACCCAGGCGCCCCAAGTTTGGACACTCTTGATACATCAGTTATCAATAAAAGTCTTCTGTGCTTCCCCAACTCTGTACATTTCCAATTATCATTATTGGAAAAATCTGACCACATCTCCCCTTAATCACATCTCAGTATGTCCACATCTTATTCCTTACGACTCCATTATATGATTTAGAGTAAAATAAAATAATCATGTAAAACAAATTTGGTTGGATAATTAGTCTGGGAACTCTTTAAAACAATGACATACATTTAATTAACATAGTTATCATAATCTCTCGATATGCTGCTTTTTCCTCTTTAAAATAGGCCGCAGGTATATTGGTATTTTTTTTTATTGTAGGTAGAATAATTTATCTAGGGATCATGTATCTAGTGAACTCAAGAGTCTGTAACACAGTTAGAACCTTAAAAAAAAAAGCCCAGGTATACAAAGATATTTCAAAAGTCCATACTTCAAAGACACTTAATTCATAGGTAAAACTTTCAATAAGAATATATTTACTCCCTTTTTTTTAAACAATTTTTTAAAGTAATCTCTATGTGCAAATGGGGCTCAAACTCATGACTGCAAGATCAAGAGTCAGGCACACCCACATTTACTCTTCTTTAAAAATTCTTACAAGTATCTGCAATACGCTTTAGAACCTTAATAAAAAGTAAAAATGTTTCCCAGGCTCAATAGTTTTCAAAAAGTACATATTGATTCACAGTAAATCACCTCATGTTTTCCTTTGGTCATGTTATTTTTTATTTTAGACAAAATTCCTATGAACTTGGTGGTATCTTAGCCTGCAGTAAATTACAAAGGAAATGCTGAACTGGTTAGGTAGACACCTTACCTACCAAACAACCTGGCAGTGACAGGGGGCCAATGGGTCACATCTTTAGGTGATAGAAAAGGTATAAGAAAGACATAAGGTTTGAAAAAAATAGCAAACTAGGGTCATCTAGTGAGAAGGGAAATACTCTTCACTAGTTTCTAGAGGTATATGAGTCCAATATAATAGCTGAAATTCATAATAATGTCTATTACTTCTCAGAAAAACATTTAAAATGTTAAGTATATTGCTTTAAAAAGGTGGGGATATATTTTGGATATATTTTGATTTAAAATGCCTAAAATGAAATAAACTTTATTTCTTAAACAGATAAGCTTTCATTATCTGGATAATCGATGTGTGTGGATATGTCACTTATTTGCCAGTAATGTAGGATAAAGTGAGGCATATCAAAATAACACAGAAGTATGGAAGTAATAAATTTATGTATAACAATATGGTCATCAGAATAAATGTGGTGCATTTAAAAGTCACTATCACTTCCTTTATTTTCTAGATTATATTCTTCTAAAGTTCCCTTTTCTCTTGTATTTGAATATACCATAAAATCATGAACTTTTCCTTTCAGAACATCCAGTTCATTTTGCATCTTTAATAGGCTATTATCATACTGAATTCCTTCAAGGGTTTTCTGCATCTCCATAATTTCAGATACTGCTTTCAGCATATCATCTTCCATATTAAACATCTGAGTAGTTAAATCTTCCATTTTTTTTTCTGTCCCTATCAGATCCTGAGAGACTCTGAGAACAGAGCGAATAGCACTCTCAATTGTTGGCAAATGTGTCTTGCATTCTTCAACTTTGGGTTCATAGTTGGAAAGTTTATTAGTCAGGTCTTCATCTCTGGCAAAGAGAGCATGCTGTTCCTCTTCAAGCTTTTCAACTGCTTTTGTATCAGAGCCAAGCTGCTCTTCTACCCTTAGAAGATCTTCTTCTTCTTGTCTTTTTACTGTTCTAATATTTCTTAGTGTGCTATCTTCCAAATCTTTTAGCCTTTCAGTGAGCAATTTTATTTCTTGTTCAGCTGAGTTAATTTGGATAGTAACTTGAGAATGTATGTGTTTTGATTCTGATTTGAAAATGTCCGTATGAACATCCATTTCTTCTAGGCTTCTTTTCCAGAAATCTGAAACATTCTGGAATTTCTCGTTAAGGCTTTGCATCTTTTGGGTGAGCAACTCTTCACTATTTTGGATGTCACGCATGATTCTTTGGAGGCTGGATACTTCCTGCTCAAACTGGGTCACCAAAGACATGGATGATGTCGCTTCATGCAGGATACTTTCAGTAGACTCAAGCTGTATTTGTAACACAAAACAATTCCCAAGGCTCCTTAATAACTTTTTTTTTTAAGAGAGAGAGAGATAGCATGAGCGAGGGAGGGGACGGGGCAAAAGGAAAAGGGAGAGAGAGAATCCACACTGGGTGTGGAGCCTGACATGGGGCTTGATCTCATGACCCTGAGCCAAAAACAGGAGTCAGACACTTAACCAACTGAGCCAGGTGCCCCTTAATAACTTTTATATTAGGCAAATACACTTTAACAAGCACACGCCCAGTTGAAATTCTGAAGATGTCTAAAATATCCAAGTATATCAGAACTGTAATGACAAAAACATTCATTACTTTAGTAGCTGTTTTAACAGATTTTAAAACAAATGTAATAGATTAGCACTATGGTAGAAAAACACACACCTGGATTTATAAACCTAAATATTTGTACATTTTCATGGAGGGACATTCAAGAGAGAATGTTAAAGAAGTCTGAAGTATATAACATTTCCTTCTTTTCTTACAACAGTGGAAAGCAACTTACTTGTCATTCTTATAGTTACTCGGCGTTTTTAGAAACTGTAACTGAATTAATAAAATCTGTTAAGCTTCCTAAATTCTCTGATTCTGGAAGAGTTTCTGCCTGAAAATTTCTTGACTGACCTTTTACAGAAAAGGTACCAGAATCAGATGTTATAGATATAACAAAGGCAGAAATGAATAAAAGTCCAGTTTAGTGAGGCAACTCACATCACATAGTAACATGTGCTAAGTATCTGTAAACTGTGGTAAGCTTCTGGCATTTCCTCATATGTGTCCAGAATATGGGAGGCTGTGGACCTTCTTAGCTTATTCTCACACACCGATAACAGCTTCAGAGACTACAGGAAGGCCTAGAATGATTAATTTAGTGTTTGCAGCATTGTGTTGAAGGTATAATACTGTACAAGACATGGTTCTGCCCTTAAGCAGCTAACTGGGGAGAAAGCCAAGTCTACATTTCATAACACATGTTATGATAGGGGAAGAGTATGGAAGCACTTACACGAGGCACCCAAAGCAGACTTCAAGAATCAAGAAGAATATTCTAGAAGTATTATCTAATATCTGCTGCTAGTTACTTCTTTTCTAAATCATCCTACCCTGCTATAGCCAGATGAAGCTTTTAAAAACTGCTATGCACATCATGGTATGACATTCAAAAACCTATGATGTTTCTTAATACTTCTAGGATAAAGTCCCAAATTCATCTGTGTATGCTATTCTTCATTCCTTGTTGCTTAGCTCAGTTGTCTTTCCTTCAAGACTTAGAGCAGATCTCAGCTCTTTAGTGCTGCATTCCTCCATAGCCCAAACTCCTGGAGCACATGTGTTGTGTATTTGACACTTGTCTGGCACTCAGCACATAAAATTAGAGAATTTTTGAGAATTAACTCTGTGTCAGGCCTTGTGTTAGACACTAAATATGAAAATAGAGACATAGTATAGTTCTTGACTTCATATTTTGACAGAAGAGACAGCATTTTGGATTTTTTTTTTTTTTAAAGATTTTATTTCTTTGACAGAGAGAAACACAGCGAGAGAGGGAACACAAGCAGAGGGAATGGAAGCGGGAGAAGCAGGCTTCCTGCCAAGCAGGGAGCCCGATGCGGGGGCTCGATCCCAGGACCCTGGGATCATGACCTGGGCCGAAGGCAGATGCTCCATGACTGAGCCACCCAGGCACCCCAGCATTTTGGATCTTTTACATCACATATTCTGGAGTCCCACTAAGATTTATTGATTATCCTCTGTTCCATTATTAAGCACTAAGGATATAGAGATAATGACATAGTGTTTGCTTTAAAGAGCAGAAAAGGAGGCAAATTAATAACAAAAACTCACAAACTTACTATTTGTGTCATGATAGAATTAGCATGGGGAGAATGGATGCTCTGAGTCTGGAGCAGAATGAAGAAAGGCTTAGAAGTGACTTTGAAATCTGACTCTTGAATAGACTGATGTTACTAGTCAGGTGAAGATATGAGATTTTCTAAATTCCTTAGAAGATACCATGTCTTGTGCCTTTTTGTAGCTCCCATATCTTAGGGAATAAAAAACACATTTGTTGACATTTAGGAAGAAGAATGGCCATAAATCTTCTGGGCCCACCTCAATCAAGACCTGAAGCAATCCCATGTGATAGTTAGAAACAGTGTGTAATAGTACTGATTAATACAATAAGACCACTTTTATTTAAATACAATAAGACCAATCTTATTTAAAAGTTATTTTTACGGGTGCCTGGCTGACTCAGTCGATAGAGTCAAAAGCTTCGGCTTTAGCGCTGTCAGTTTGAGCCCCACATTGGGTGTAGAGATTACTTAAAAATAAAATCTTTAAAAATTATCTTTAATGTACACATGTAGCTATTATAAAAGATCCTTTAAAAATCAATTCTGAGAAATATTTGTACACTGGTAATACTGTTAAGTTTAGTTGTCTTACTATCATCCTTTTGAAGAGGTAAGTTTATCTTCATCTACGGTTAATTTCCCGTTTAGGCTGTTCACCAGAGCATCACTGTAATCTGGAGGCAATATACCCAAGTAGACCCCAAATACAAGATCAACTTTCCAAAATAGTAAAGGTCTCAAGATTGAATCTGAAAATATATAGTGACTGATATGCTACAATAATTTGCATTTATGGGCTGACAATATAATCTAATAGTTTTTCATTTTTTAAGTGCTTAATACCTTAAATTTATTACTATTTAAAGTCTTAAAAAAGTTTGCATATATATTGTAACACATCTGATCCTTTTAAAAATCTTGTTATTCTCACTTAATAATTGATGAAAAGAGGCTAAGAGAAGTTAAAGTGATTTTTTTCCAAGGTCACACAGTTGTGATAAGAATCCACATCTAGGGGCGCCTGGTTGGCTTAGTCAGTAAGCGTCTGCCTTCGGCTCAGGTCATGATCCCAGGGTCCTGGGATTGAGCCCCGCATCAGGTTCCCTGCTTGGAGGGAAGCCTGCTTCTCCTGCTACCATTCCCTCTGCTTGTGTTCCCTCTCTTGCTGTGTTTCTCTCTGTCAAATAAATAAAATCTTTAAAAAAAAAAAAAGAATCCACATCTAGTTGTTTTCCCCTCCTACTGATTATGCTGACCTTTAGGACCAGCTTTGCGAAAGGGCAGCTATTGTTGAATTACTCCTAGGGAAGACTGGGAGAGAAAGAGCTTTGCAAAGACTGAATACTTCTTGGATAATGATGATATTTTAAAAATTTGCTTCAAAAGGCATTTTAATTGCCACCAAATTTTTCATTTCAAAAGGATGTCTTCCTTCAAAATTTGTTTTCAATAGCTTTTAAGTATATGGAGTTTCCATCTCCTGGGATTTATTTTTCTATAACTCTGTTCCCTCTGATTAGAGGAGCCCTTAACAAGTATAACTAGATTCCGACTTGAGCCCTCTGTCAAAATACCCACTCTTCCAGCATTATGTAGCTTCTTCCCAAGGCCATTGGGCTCACCCTCTATGGAAGCCCCTGGCACTTGTGAATGATGCATAATTTTCATCTATGGCTTCTCTCTTTTGGGGGATTGATTATATACTAATTCTATGCATGAAGCCACAGGAACTCAGACCCTCTATTTCAATTTTCTGTTTTTTGTAAATCCTTGCTCACCTTGGTGCCAAGCACAAGTCCTTGTCTATCTTATGACATGAGTAAAGATTTAGTGAATGAATGAATGAATAAATGAATGAATGAACAAAGAAGGCATGTTTCCCAATGATAGCTTGGTTGCTGGTAGCCAGATAAGTCCTGCATGATGCCTTATTGATTGCAGCTGACTTCTCTTGAGAAGCATGTAGTTAAAAATTTTTTATGTCTTACATTTCTAAGAATCCCAGTAATAATGCATTTGCAGCTTGAAGAAACACAACATATACATGGATTTTAATTTTCACTTGCCTACAAAACCAATATTTTTAGATTAGTCATTCTTGTATGCAGATGTATACAAATTTACCAACTAGGAGGTAGAGGGAAAAAAACACCTGATGGACCTTTGCCCAGCAAGTGCTGTTGCTATTCTAATTTTATGCCTAAACACCAATCATATTTTTAGTGATCTAGACACTTGATATTTAAATAGAAAATTGGGGTCACATCAATATAAAAAGTAACATTTATATTTAAAAAAAACAACACTGACTTTTCAAAATAATCTGAGTCTAAATTGGACTGAAGGGAGAAATGTACAAAAACCAGTGAGAGTTAAAACAGTAATGGTGTAAAAGGCAGGAAAAAGGAAGTATGAACTGGGGTACAAGTGTGATAGCAGGGAAGAAAAATGGGAAAATTTATTCAAGTAAGCCAATTAGTAATTACTTACCTTTTCTGAAATTAAACTGATTTTACTTTGAAGTCCTTGGAACTTGTTGGTTTCTATTTTCAGTAACTGGTATTGGCTTTCCACCTTTGCAAACTTTTCCGACTGCTGAAACACAAACCTAGAAAAGAAAAAAAAATCACTACCTCCTAATTCATATCTATTTAAGTATGAATTTTAAAGGAACATTTTACACTTCTGGTAAGGACAACATAAATTCTGGTATGAGTTGTGACAGCTTTTAGTAGTTTATTTCAACAAATTGAAACTCTATCCTGTTCATGCCCTAGTCCAGTGAGTGAGATGGTGTGATAGTTGTATGCATAAGAAATGTTTTGGAGGAAGAAACGATGAATTACCTAGAATAAGATACGGGATCTCTACTATTTTTGTCAAGGTCATATTTGGGCAATATCTAGAAAATAAGTTTTTTCATACTGAAATGTAGAAGTAAGAGTTACCTATATATAAAAAAAGTATTTTTAAAATAAAATCAGGGGAGAAATAAAGCCTTGGAATGGAACAGAAAGATGATGACTAGTAGTTGAAAAATAATAAGTCGGGGTGCCTGGGTGGCTCAGGGGTTAAGCCTCTGCCTTCGGCTCAGGTCATGATCTCAGGGTCCTGGGGTCGAGCCCCACATCGGGCTCTCTGCTTAGCGGGGAGCCTGCTTCCCCCTCTCTCTCTGCCCGCCTCTCTGCCTACTTGTGAGCTTTGTCAAATAAATAAATAAAATCTTTAAAAAAAAAAAAGAAAAATAACAAGTCAAAACTATGAAAACAGGAGTCATTGTCAAAGTGGCAATAGAACATAGATGCAATGTAGGGTGTATAATCGCTACAATTGGTTATACTCAATATACGAGTCGTAAAGGTGTACTTTATTTTATTTTTTTCATATAGGTGTACTTTAGATGCCACTCTAAAATCGGAGTGTATTCTTCATCTGGTAAGTAGTAAAGGTTGTAGAAGCATAAAAAAGTTATCCCAATCTTAGAAACAATAAATAGACTTTTGGGGGCACCTGGGTGCCCACCCACAGAAATTCTGACTTATGTGGTTTATAATGTGATTTGGATATTGGAAATCTTAAAAGCTCCCCAGATTATCTGAGTATTCAGTCAAGCAGAGAAGCACTAATTGAAAATGTTTTATGAAACTGACTTCCATTGGAAGACTGAAAAAGGAGAGATGAGAGACTTCTAAGCTTTGTGTATTATTGCAAAGGTGGTGATGCTTCAAATTCATAGATGTTATTAGGCTAACTTGCTATAAAACTGTCCAAAACTAAAATGGACTTTTTTGGGGTTTGAGCTATGTTTACAATATTAGATAAAATAAGTATTTTTTTAAATTTTATTTATTTATTTTAGAGATAGAGAGTCTGAGTGGTGGGGGGAGCAGAGGGAGAGAGACAAGCAGACCTGTAGCTGAGCACGGAGCCCAGCATGGGGATCAGTTCCACGACCCTGAGATCACGACCTGAGCCGAAATCAAGAATCAGATGCCTAATCGACTGAGCCACCCAGGCAGCCCATTCTTTTGATGATGGCTAGTGTCTGTCCTATGAGATGACAGTCAATTAAGTTAAGTGCAGGTTACATAACTAGCATAGATTGACTTTTCCCCTATGTGCAAATATGACTTTTAAGTAACATTTCTGGTTATTAGGAAATGCCATTATTCTAATTTTCAAAGAGTAAAGCGTAGACTTAATTCTTTTTTATATTGGCTGTTTCATTCTTGGATTTTAAGAGATTCTTCTCAGAGTATAGGCTTATCTAAGATTATCAGACAGAAACCAAGGATGGAGAACACTCTAAAGAAATAAGTCTAATTTCAGAGATTAATCTTATCACTCATTACTCCAGTGTTACCTCAGGGATTTATCCTGTAGATAAGAATGTTTATTCAGAGACTTTTTGTGAAGGTTGTCTACTACTATAACACATTCCACTACTATAACACTTTCTATTTTATTTCTATTTCTGGACTTCTCTTCAAAACTCAAATATTAAGCAAAATATTAAGCAAAACCTTGAAGAAAACTATGTCATGATAGTGCAACTATCATCTCTGATGATAATTTGTAGGCTTTTTCATGGTTAGCTTCTCAAAAAATAAAAAAAAAGATTCACCATTACTACATATGAATAATAATGCATATAAGAAAAAACAAGCATAGAGGTGCCTGGGTGGCTTAGTTGGTTAAGCATCTGCCTTTGGCTCAGGTCATGATCCCCAGGGTCCTGGGATTGAGCCTACATCTTTGGGCTCTCTGCTCAGCGGGGAGCCTGCTTCTCCCCTTCTTTCTCCCTTTGCCTTCTTCTCTCTCTGCCTGCTGCTCTGCCTGCTTGTGCTCACTCTCTCTCTCTCTGTCAAATAAATAAATAAAATCTTTAAAAAAGAAAAAACAAGCATAAAGTTGACTCTGTGCTAGTAATGAAAAAAATGAAAAGTGATTTGTATGTGCAGAGTTAAAATACATTCATTTTATTTATCACTTAGATGTGCCAGGCAATATTCTAAAATGATTTATAAGTATTAACTAATTTAACATTAAGGAAGAGGATCATTTTCTAGAAGTCAGTGTTGACAGAAGGTAACTTCAATCCTGAAAAACTAAATTTTTGAAACTGGCATCTAGGTTAGTGTCCAAAGTGCTTTGTTTCCTTTTTATGAGTCAGAGGTATATAAATACACATTAAAATTTTTTTTATTTATTTGTCAGAGAGAGAGTGCACAAGCAGGGGGAACAGCAGCCAGAGGGAGAAGCAGGCTCCCTCCTGGGCAAGGAGTCCGATATGGAACTCGATCCCAGGACCCTGGGATCATGACCTGAACTGAAGGCATGACGCTTAACCAACTGAGCCACCCAGGCATCCCAACATTTTTTTTTTTTTTTTTCAGCATGGAGCCCAATATGAGGCTTAAAGTTACAACTCTGAGATTGAGACCTGAGCTCAACTTAAAAGTCAGATGTGGGATGCCTCGGGGGCTCAGTCAGGTAAGCATCTGCCTTCAGCTCAGGTCATGATCCCGGGGTCCTGGGATCGAGTCCTGCATCAGGCTCCTTGCTCATTGGGGAGGTTACTTCTCCCTTTGCCTGCTGATACCCCTGCTTCTGCTCAATCCCCCCCCTCTCTCTCTGACAAATAAATAAACGAAACAAAGTCAGATGCTTAACCAATCAGAGGCATATTCTTTTTTTTTTTTAATTTTATTTATTTATTTGATAGAGAGAAAGAGATCACAAGGAGGCAGAGAGGCAGGCAGGCAGAGAGGGGGAAGCAGGCTCCCTGCTGAGCAGAGAGCCTGATGCGGAGCTTGATCCCAGGACCCTGAGATCATGACCTGAGCCAAGGGCAGAGGCTTTAACCCATTGAGCCACCCAGGCGCCCCACAGAGGCATATTCTAATGGAAGTTCAAGGCCCCCTTATTCCCTGTATTTCTCAATTTAGATGAGAGAGACGGGGTCTGCTAAGGGCTATAGTTTCTAGTTAGAAAAGAACTATCAATAGTTCTGGACTAGGGATTTTTATTTCTAAGGTTTTGGCCTCTTAGTATCAAAAGGAGGTAGCATATCATACTGGGTAAGAGTATGGAACTGAACAACTTTGGCTCTGCCATTTACGAGCTATATAATCATCTTGGGCAAGTTATTTATCTTTGCTATAGTTTCTTCATCTGTAAAGTGGGAATAATAATACGTCATAGGGTTGTTGTGGAGATTAGGTTCAAATTTTTGCAGTTAGGGTGTCACACATCACTCTTTTTAAGTACATTGGTCATTTCTATCAAACTGCCTTGTGCAGCTGCTTTTCCATCCCTCTGACAAACCTATAGTGGTACAAAAAGATCAGGTTCTCTTCCTACTTACACCTGATGGAAGCACCAGGCCTGTCCACTTTTGAAAAAGTGTTGGGTTTATAGCAAATCAAAGGTGGAATGGACGGATTAGACCACTTACAGGAAGAGAACCTGTTTTGGGGCTGCTTCTCATTATCACATGGGAAAAGGATACAGGAGAAAGGGTCCCAGGTTAATTGGCTAGTTTAGTGTGGGCCTTACAATAGAAATCTTTGACTCCTTTGGAATCCATTGCAGTCTACAGCCACCTCATACTGATTCAGAGCCTGTAGGACAAAACAGGGTTCACTTCCATAGAGCGTTCTCTCTCCATAACTTCTTTAGTAATTTTTGATGGTGGCAGACAGCTGATTGAGGACTTACAGGATTTTTCTGATTGTTTCAACTTAATAATGAAAAAGAGGCAAATAAACAAAGGAAGCTGCCATTACGGATCTTCTGCAAGAAAGGGAGTTCCAGGGCCACTAAGGTCAGTACTTATTCAGCCGTATGTTTCATACTACAACTTCACTTTCAGGCATAATACTGAATGTTCAGGAAAAGTGACCATATTCCATTTAAAATCAGGGTATTTGGGGCACCTGGGTGGCTCAGTCAGTTAAGCACCTATCTGCCTTTAACTCAGCTCATGATCCCTGGGTCCTGGGATGGAGCCCACATCAGGCTCCCTATTCAGCAGGGAGTCTGCCTCTCCCTCTGTGCTCGCTCGCTCTCGATCATTCTCAAATAAATAAATAGATCTTTAAAAAAAAATCAAGGCATTTAAAGCATAACCCTTTTAGATAAAACTTCGCTTACAAAAAAAAACAATAGCAAAAAGTATGAAAAATGAGATTAGTGAAGATTTTCAATGTAACTTGTGTCTTTACTATAAGCACTAACAGTAAATTCCTGCACTAAATTGTCTACTTTTCAGATTTTCTTTTATAGATTTCTTTTTTTAGAGAGATGGAAGGGTGTGGGGGGAGAGGAGCAGGAGAGGGAAACAGAATCTTAAGCACACTCCATGCCCAGTGCAGAGCCCAACTTGGGGCTTGATCCCACAAGATCAAGCTGAGATCACGACATAAGCTGAAATCAAGAGCTGGATGCTTAACCAACTGAACCACCCAGGCGCCCCTATAGATTTGTATTAGTGTTCACCCAGAACAGTAACTAAATTACTGAAAAGCTGAACATTCTGTGATGTAATTTATTCATATGAATATGACTCTTGGGATAATCAAAAATTAGTAAATTTAACTAAAACCAGTTGTATTAGGTTCCAGAGAGAAGCAATATATACAGATGATCCCCAACTTATAATGGTTTGACTTAGAGTTTTTTTACTTTCTGATGGTATATAAGTGACATGCATTCAGTAGCAACTATACTTTGAATTTTGACTATTTCCTGGAGTAGCAGTGAGATCTTGATCCTCTCCTTGGTTGGATCCTTTCCCCTGATTCTAGGCAGTGGCTGCAGCAGCAGCTCCCTGTGAGCCACATGACCATGATTCACTTATAACCAATCTGTACCCATACAAGCGTTGTTTTTTAACTTTCAGTACAGTATTCAGTAAATTATGTAAGATACTCAATATTTTCTTGTAAAAATAGGCTTGTTAGATGATTTTGCTCAATTCTCTACTAATTTAAGTGTTCTGAACATATTTAAGACAGGTTAGGCTAAGTTATGATGTTTGGTAGATGAAGTGTGTTAAATGCATTTTTGACTTATATTTTCAGCTTACAATGGGTTTACTGGGAAGTAACATCCTAATTCAAGGAAGATCTGTATCTTTTAGCCTACTAGCTCTATCACTGAGTAACTTTCTCAACATAAAAGGGTTTTTATTTACCTAAAGAAGGTCATGCATTTTAAGACATAAGAGCAATTTACAACATTTATTCAAAAGGGTAAATTTATTCTTTTAAGATGAAAAATCAAAATATTACATGAACAAAATGCTGTATTACTAAGGTGAGCATCTTTTTTTTTAAGAGAACATTTATTTATTTTTAAAAAATTTTATTTATTTGACAGAACACAAGCAGGTAGAACAGCAGGCAGAGGGCGGAGAAGGAGCCTCCCCAATTAGCAGGGAGCCTAATGTGCAGCCGAATTCCAGGATCTGGGATCATGACCTCAGCCGAAATGCCTAACCAACTGAGCCACCCCAGCGCACCTTGTAGAGAACACTTAATAACATTCACTTTATTGTAACAAAATGTTTTATTAATTTCAACTCAGGATGAGTCACCAGTACAGTGTAATTCAAAATTTACTACAATCAAAAATGGTCTACACTAAAGGTAGTCCAGGGCTTTCCTAGAATTCTATTACTCTCGAAGATGAGTAACTATCTTCTAAATACTTTAAAAATCGGGGTAAAGTGGAGGGAAATTTTGATTTAAGGCATCAGTCTTCTTATTTTTTTATTTGAGAGAGAGAGAGAGACAGAGAGAGCACCCGCCAGCGAAAGCATGACCTGGGCGATGGGGCAGGGGCAGAAAGACAAGCAGGGAGCCCACGCGGGCCTCCATCCCAGAAGCCCAGGATCCTGACCTGAGCCAGAGGCAGACGATTAACCGACTGTGCCACCCAGGAGCCCCTTAAGGTTATTTCTAACACTTATTTTTTCTGTAACAATAATGTGTTGTTATTTGCTTGGTTTAAAAACTACAGATGTTCAGTTTTAGGTGAACACAAATACTACACTTTTGTCATTTTTTTTCTTTTTTAAGTATACTTTTGTCATTTTACAGTATTAAAATTCAATCTGTAACTTAGGAATACATTTTAAAGTCCTAACACATGAACAAAGATAGAAATTTGAGAAATCCTCCAAACTCTGATATTGTCATTAACGTTTGTTGCCCTGAGGTCATACTGAATTCTTTAAAGACTGCAAACGTTGCCATTAGGCATTTATGGGGAGGGTGGGGCACCTGTGTCCTGGGCAAACGTGCAGCGGACAGGAAACGGTAGGTTACAAAAACAGAAAAGCTTCCGAAGTGTAGCAGGCGCTTAATAAAGTTTGCCCAAATCCGCATCTCTTTAGAAATGGCTGCCTCATTCCCAGATCTTAGTATCAACTCTAGCAGAGCGACGAGTCACACTAATACAAAGGAAAAATGAGTTGTAAGAAACGAGCGAAAAGAAAAAAAGGATGCGCAGTCTCTTTTCTGGGGTCGAGGCAGAGGAACAGAAGCCGAAGGTCTGGGGTTGGAAGGTTAGCGGGATGCTGAGCCGGGCGAGGTCCCGATAAGAGCGGGGCGACCGCGGGAGGCCGGACACAGGGCTCGGGCGGCCTCGCGTCCACTTACCAGGCCAGGCCCAGGCACGTCCCCAGCGACAGCAGGCTCACGCCAGTCCGGGGGTCCACCCAGCCCCCGCCTCCACTTCCCTGGGCCTCGGGGCTCTTTCCGCCCTCGCTCCGCTTCCCCGGCTCCGAGGGGGCTCCCTTGGGTCCCGACTTCTTCCGGCTCTTCACCTCCGACATGTCTCAGGACACGACAAGCCCCGGGTTGCTTCTTCACCCTGGTGCGGGGGAGGGTCGGGACGTGGCCGCCTCAGCCTCCTCGGGACGCCTCCGCGGTGACGGCGCCCCCTCCTGGACTTGGCACCGCCCACAAACTTGCCCCCTCCTGTCCTGGCCGTTCTCACAGCTTCACAGCGTACCTCAGCCACCCGCCGTCTTAGTTCCTTCAGCAGAGGCACCTGACGAGCCTCCTTCCCTTTTCCATTAATGCCACAAACCTGAGGAAATCGTGGCTTCCCGCCGTGCGGGGACCGCGGAACAGCAAAGGGGCGGGGAGGCGTAGGGCGCGCAACGTGGAGCGCGCCGCCGCCTAGGTCCCCCCAGTTCTCGGAGAGCGCGCCCCCGTGGCTTAGCCACGCCCCCGCCTTGGGGTGGGGCGGAGGGTGCTTCACTAGGCGCGTTAGAGCGCTAGCGGCGTCTGGAGCGCGCGCGGCAGCGGCCGCTCCTCGGCGGCTCTGGGTGTGTATATTTGCGTGCGCGGGCGCGCGCTGTCCGGGCGAGGTGGGCCGGGTGGGTTTTGACTGTTCCGCGGTTCTGGGGCGGAGAGGAGGTTTCAAATGGACGCCGGTTCTTTTATTCCTGGACTGAAGGGGCGAGGGAGCCGAAGGTGAGGAGTCTGGGCCGTCAGCGACCTGCGAGGACCTGAAGTCGAGGCGGAGTCCGGAGTAGCGCCGGACTCCGGGCGGGGTGCAGCTGCCTCTGGAAGGAAAGAGCGACAGCTCGAGCGGCCCTCCTTCCTTTGTGTCTGGGGTGGGGTCCACGAGAGGGCGGGCCTCAGATCCGGCCTCACCTCGGCGGCCCGGGACTGTGTGGTCGGCCCGTGGGGGTGAAGTCTACCTCTCTGCGGGTCATAGGTCTCCGGGGGTCTTGAGGCGCCCCGGACTGAGGAAGCTCTGGAGGGGCACCTGGGAGGCCCGGACTTGTCCTGGGGCCGCGCGCCGATCCCTACATTCTCTTTAGGAAGCCCCTGTTGCTTACCTCCCCAGCCCCACCCCCACCTGGACTTCCCAGTCTGTCTCTGCAGGGCTGCCTTTCCCAGTAAGACCATTGTGCACAGGTTCGGGTAAGTTTGCACCTCGCTTTTATGCCCGAGCTGGGCTCTCTGGAGGTTCAGTAGCCGATTTCAGAGACTCAGAATTCTGGGACAAGGAATAATTGATAACCACCCTGCTCCAGGACCAGGAAGAGAAACTACAGAAAAAGGAAGCAGCCAACTATTACGGTGTTTCCGGATGAAATTGCTCTTTGCTCTCTATTTCACATCTTTGAAGAGTTTGATTTTACATTTTGATGTGGTTACAGAAGGTGGGACGCTGAGAATTTGTTCATGCTACGATTTGTTCAGAGTTTAAAAACGTATTCGAAATTTACATACTCAGTTTTAATAGGTCTGGGGAAAGTTGGAAATCTGTTTCAGGTTGTCAGAGGTGTCTAGCAATTCGATATACCCTAAAAAATTAATAATTAAGGAATGTTTTGTTTCAGTTGAGATTATAAAACGTTAGTAACGTTTAAAAATACCGTAGCCTTGATTCTGATCATAACTTTTTCTTTTATCCTTCAGTTTCATGCTAGTACTGGGCATTTGGTGAATCTTGACAAGTATAGACTAGTGCTCTATTTTCCTATGTTTGCAAGTGCCACAAGTGTATAGTCATTGTTGAAACTTAATGATTATTCCCTCCTCTTTTGGACACTCTAAATTATTTGTGCTTATCTGTATTTTTGCACGTAGGGCATCACATTCTAATTATCTCTTTAAATTTTTCTTTTCCACTAGATTATTAATTTCTTCAGGGATATGATTTAATCTTCTTTGTAGACTTCAAGGCCTGGCACATAAGAGGGGCTCAAATGTTTATTGAATGAATAAGTTATTGAACACATTTAGACACTCACTGTACTACATTGGGTAGAGTTCTGTTATATTTTAAAAATCTGCAAATATTCGGATTTGGGTTTTATACCTATGGAAAAATTTATATTTGAAATAAAGCTGGTAGAAACTTAGAATATTATGCTGTAAAGAATATTATTTTTATTTTTTAATTTATTTTTTAGCAAGGAGCGTTAGGGCTGGGAGGGAGGGCAGAGGGTGAGGAAGAACCTTTTTTTTAAAAAAAATATTTATTATTTATTTATTTATTTATTCATTTATTTGATACACAGAGAGATAACATGTCAGGGGGGGAACAGAAAGAGAGAGAAACTTAAGAAGCAAACTCCGCAAGTGTGGAGCTGGACCTGGGACAGCATCTCACAATGCTACAATCAGGACTTGAGGCGATTACTTCACTGACTTCCTCACCCAGGTGCCCTGAGGCAGAGAGAGAATCTTAAACAGCCTCCATGCTCAGCATGGTGCCTGATGCAGGGCTCCATCAATCTAAGGACCCTGAGATCATGACCCGAGCCAATATCAAGAGTCAGATGCTCAGCTGACTCTGAGCCCCCAGGTGACTTTCTTTTGTATCCTCTTAATCTGAGAAATGACACCAGTGAGTATTTTCTGCTTTTTCATACTTAGCAGCTCAGCTGAAACATTAGTGGAGTAAGCATATGAAAAATGTGTTTACAGATGAAGACCTAGATCTGACACTCACCTTGAGTGAGAACAATGCTCTGTTTAGTCTTATGTTGGATAAAGACAACAAGAAGTTTCTAAACATTAGGATTTCAATATGATCGCTATTTATAAAAATCTTGAAGTTTTTTTAATTATAAAAATGTGGGCACCTGCTGTGGCTCAGTTGGTTGGGCAACTGCCTTTGGCTTGGGTCATGGTCCCCGAGTCCCGGGATTGAGTTCTGTGTCAGGCTCCCTGCTCAGCGGGGAGTCTGCTGCTCCCTTCAACCCTCTCCCCTCATGTTCTCACTCTCTCAAATAAATAAAAATCTTAAAAAAAAATTATAAAAATGAAGTGTATATTGAAAAAATTAAGACTATATAGAAACTATACAGAAACCCCCAAATCTTGCTGCTTAGAAGTAACCTCAAGTATATTATGTTGAATAGATTTCCTAACATTTCCCTATGTATTTATATGATACTAACACATATTTTGTGCTGTATATGGAATCGTTTCTAATTTTTTTATTTTTAAATTTTTTAATTATTTAAAGATTTTATTTGTTTATTTGACACAGAGAGAGAGATCACAAGTAGGCAGAGAGGCAGGCAGACAGAGATGGGGAAGCAGGCTCCCTGCTGAGATGCGGGGCTTGATCCCAGGACCCTGAGATCATGACCTGAGCAGAGCCTGAAGGCAGAGGCTTTAACCCACTGAGCCACCCAGGTGCCCTGTTTTTTTTAATTAACAGTGTGTAGTGAACATCCTTCCGTGTCAGTACATGGAGAAGTGTCTTTTTTAAATGGCTGTATAATGTTCTGTTTTATATACATACTCTAATTTTTTTAATCCATACTTAGAAAGGTGGGCGTTTAGGTTTTCATGGTTTTTAAAAATCTTTTCTTACCTAAACTTTTCTCTGCTAACTCTTTTTTTTTTTTTTTTTTTTTTTTTGGTTTGTTTTTTTTAAAGTCGGCTCCATGCCCAGTGTGGGGTTTGAACTTACACCCTGAGATCAAGAGTCACATCCCCTACCGATTGAGCCACCCAGGTCCCACCCTGTGACCCCTGTTAACTCTTTTTGTGGATATTTTTGCATACATATGTGAATGTCTCCTTGAGGTAAGTTTCTAGAAGTGGGATTTCTGAGTTAGAATATTCACTTTAAATGCTTTTATATCTTATATTGCTTTCCAGAAAAGTTGTATTCATTTTGTACTCTTTTCAAGTAATGCATGTGAATACTCATTTTCTCACACCTTTGATAGCCTGGGGTTTTTTCTGTTTCTAAAAATCTTTGCAAGAAAATCTCATTTTCTTTATTTCTTGATTACCAGTGAGGTTACACATCTTTTCATATCTTTATTGCCCTGACAAATATTGTGATGTTTTGCCCATAGCTCATGGTTGACAGCTCAGCAAAAAATTTGAGGGAGGATGGACGCAAAAGCTCGAAACTGTTTGCTTCAACATAGAGAAGCCCTGGAAAAGGACATCAAAACATCCTACATCATGGATCGTATGATTAATGATAGAGTTTTAACAGTATCGGAGGAGGAAAAAGTAAAAAATGAGGTAAAGCCCTCTGTGGAAGTCTGTGCTATAAATTTTTTTTCTTTCCAATTTTTATTTAAAAATGTTTGATATAATTGAGTTTAAAATATTATATTTCGGAACTTGCACTGTTCTCCACTAATTTATGTTGCAAACTTTCTTTGTAGTATACTAAACTACTTATTTATTTTTTTTAGCCCACTCAACAGCAGCGAGCAGCTCTGTTAATTAAAATGATACTTAAAAAAGATAATTATTCCTACATATCATTCTACAATGCTTTAATACATGAAGGGTATAAAGATCTTGCTGCCCTTCTCCATAGTGGCATTCCTGTCATCTCTTCTTCCAATGGTGGCAAAGATTCAGTTGGTGGAATAACTTCATATGGTTTGTATCCATGATATCTTCTATCACATTACTGTCACAGTGGCTACATTGCTGCAGTTTTGTCTTATTGTAAATGAAGTCTGTTGAAGAGACTCATTATGATTAGTTCACTGAAAATGCATTTGAAAAAAATTATAGTTTTCTAATTTAAGTTTTTATTTGCACCTATGTTAACTCACACATTTTCTTCTTGCCCAGTGAACTGTCATTTTTAGAGATTAAAAAAAACCCAGTTTTTAGACCTTTAAACTTCTCTCCAATTCTGTGTGTATTGAGTTCATGCATAGGAAAATTTATCTTTAGATATCTTTAGAAATCTATGTTTTTGAGAGAAATTACATATTCTTTCCTTTACACCCTCCTTTCTAGTCTTCAATATGAGAAAAAGAGATTGGAGAGTCAGGGAGGAATAGGTTGTGTAAGGGCAGATATAGATGGAGCTTTGCACTGTCAGTCATCTTGAAAAGTATAGGTTTTTGTTCTGATAAAAATGTTAAGGTTAGTATGCTAGCCACATTTTTTTCTCTTGGAAGTTCTGAGGGTAAAGCCTCAACCTTGCTTTCTTTTTGTTTTATGATATGACTTGAGTAACCATTTCAGAATTCTATTCATTCATACTTGTTTTGTTTTGGATTTTAGTAAAGACAGTCCTCTGTGAAGGTGGAGTGCCACAGAGGCCAGTTGTTTTTGTTACCAGGAAGAAGCTGGTGAATGCAATTCAGCAGAACCTGTTCAAACTAAATGGTGAACCAGGATGGGTCGTCATATATGGAATGGCAGGTTGTGGGAAATCTGTTTTAGCTGCAGAAGCTGTTCGAGATCACTTTTTCTTAGATGGTAAGTTTGATTACCATGTGTTGCTGTCTAAAGAGATATTCTTTAGGCATGATATTAGTTTCCTATTGCCGCTCTAACAAATTGTCAAAAATTTGGGTGTGTGAAACAGCACGAATTTATTATTGGACAATTCTGGAAGTCAGAAGTCCAAGTTAGTTCTTACTGTGGGCTAAAGTCAGGGTGTCAGCAGGGCCGAATTGTTTTGGAGGCTCTAGGGAAAATCCTTTTCCGTGCATTCTCCAGCTTCTGGAGGTGGCCTGCGTTCCTGGACTCATGGTTCCTTCTTCCGTTTTCAAGCTGGTGGTACATAATAGTGTCTTCAGATCTTTTTCTCATTTTCTGATCCTTGGTTCTGTCATCATATCTCTCTCTCTGACTCTCACCTTTTGCCTCTCTCTTCTAGGATCCCTTGGGTGATCCAGGATAATCTAATCCCCAAATCCTTAATTTAATTGCATCTGCAAAGTCTTTTTTTGTCATGTGAGGTGACACAGTTACAAGTTCTGTGGATTAGGATGTGAACATCTTCCAGGCCATTATTCTCATTCTGCCTACCACAGGCATGATTAAATTTGGAATTTATTTTGTACCTGTTACAAGGAGAGGCTTGGCTAACCAGGCTAATAAATTCATGTATTACCAGATGATACTTATTATCACTGGATTGAAGTTAGTTCCCTTGTATCTTAATAATTGGTAGGGATTGTAGAGTTGAAAAAGGATCTTCAAAGGTTGTCTAGCTTTAATCCTTTTAGGAAGTACTGGACTTAACACTCTCCTGTTAGTTGAGTGTTATAGAGAAAGAGATTTTTGGAAATTCAGTTCCATTAATGATTCTCCTAGTGAGTGATTCTCCCATGTATTTGGCATCTTGTATTAAACT
This sequence comes from Procyon lotor, assembly GCA_028646535.1. Taxonomy (NCBI): domain Eukaryota; kingdom Metazoa; phylum Chordata; class Mammalia; order Carnivora; family Procyonidae; genus Procyon; species Procyon lotor. The sequence goes on from CM053611.1 coordinate 90,969,216, forward strand.
TACTTCCATTTCTGTAATTAGTTCTATCAGATGCTTGTCTTTAAAAATAAAAATCTTTAGTAACTTGTCTATCTTATGTGTAATCCCCAAGAAAAAGAAGAAAATGGGAGTTGACTATAGCAACCAATGGGTTTTTGAGGATACGCATTTATTTATTTAGTAATCTCTACAGTCAATATGGGGCTCAGATTGACAACTCCAAGATCCAGAGTCCCATACTCTACAGATTGAGCCAGCCAGGCGCTCCTGCTGATAGGCTTATAGATTCATTCGACATCTAATGACTCTTTTTTTGCTTCAGATATTCATGTATTCAGTAAATGTTTGAGACATTGCTGTGGAGCTTGGCAAAAAAAGAAGGCCCAGTCTGTGCATTTAAGAAATTTGTTCACAGTCAAATAGGGAATACAGGGGGCACCTGGGTGACTCATTCGGTTAAGCGTCTGCCTTCAGCCCAGGTCATAATCCCAGGATCCTGGGATTGAGTCTCAACAGCGAGCTCTTTGTTCAGCATAGAACCTGCCTCTCCCTGTGCCCCTTCCCCTGCTCTTGCTTGTTTTCTTTCTCTCTCTGACAGATAAAATTAAAAAAACAAAAACAAAAACAAACCCCAAAAAACTCCCTAGAAAGGGCATACTTCATTTAAAAAAAAAAAAGGAGAGGAGACGGACGTATTAACAAATTATATGTGATAAATTGAACAGTAGAAACAAGTATGTGGTACAGTTATAGCAAAGGAAGGAAAAAAAATTATCTCTCTGGGGGAAGAGGATGGATAGGACAGGCTTTCTGAATGACATGACATTTTAACTGGAGTTTGGAGGAATAAAGAAGTTTGCCAGGTAGACTAGGTAGGGATGGGAGAGTAGGGAAGGTGGGAAAGTATTGGGTAGTTACTGGAATAGGGAAGGGCATACTGTGCAGAAGAGCGTTTAGGACATCTGGCAGGTGTACTACTGACCTTAGTGAATCTGGTGGATTCCCAGGGTATTCATTGGGAATAGTTACGCAGCTCCATCAGTCTTTGGTTGCCTCCATTCATTAGTGACTAAAAGGGGACCTAAAGATTGGTCCTAACTTCTAGTTGTTAACAACTTTTTTCTTTACAATATATATATAACAGGCAGTTAAGAGTTTATGTTGACATAACAAAATGTTGGAATAAATCATAAGCCTCTAAGAGGTTTAGAAAGATGGAGGTTAGGGCACATCTGTTATACTCACCTGAGCTTTAGTTTGTATTTCATAGCCCTTACCAGTGCTGTTGATCATACTTTTGTCAGAAATATGCCCAATTCCTTGTTTTTTCCCCTTTGTCATTAGGTTTTGTGGTATTCAGTTCCATGCAAGTCTTAGGGCTCAGGATTTATTTGAATAATTCACAGGTTATAGTCTTAGGGCTCAGGATTTATTTGAATTCATTCACTCACCCAACTCACTCACTTATGCTACTGCAAAGTTGATCACCAAGGGTGTTTCAGGATAAAAACTGGTTTAAGTTCTTTTAGTGTGAAAAAATGGATATTCCTTTTAATATTATGAATTTCCTTTAAAAATATTTATAGCATACTAATTTAAAGATTAAAAGTGTGCCCCTCAACTCAGTTTAAATCACTCTAGATTATTGGGGTGAGTTTTCAGTTTTAGGGGTTAAAATGACCAACAACTTATGGAATAATTCCCCAGGAATCATACTGTATAAATTGTGGTCTTAGAGTATATATATTTATTTTTATTTTTATTTTATTTTTTAAATTTTTAAAAAAGATTTATTTATTCGACAGAGAGAGATCACAAGTAGGCAGAGAGGCAGGTAGAGAGAGAGGAGGAAGCAGGCTCTCCGCTGAGCAGAGAGCCCAATGTGGGGCTTGATCCCAGAACCTGAGATCATGACCTGAGCTGAAGGCAGAGGCTTTAACCCACTGAGCCATCCAGGAGCCCCTCAGAATATATTTTTAACCACTTTGTTTTGAGAAGATATCAGAGATACTAGCAATTATCCAGTACATAGTGAGCTTAATATCTCTCATATACTTCTGTGAGATCTCATGTATAGAGCATTGATTTAATCATTCCTTAGTTCATACCCAGTATCGTATTGGGTAGCTTCTTCCTATGTTTGTTCCCTTTTAAAAACTTCCTATCCTCATTTTCCTTCCCTTCTTCTAAGGAAAAACACACTTTTCTCTTGTGTCTCCTCTACACGACTACAGCACTACTTCATTTCTGACAGTAGATATATAGGTTTTCCACACATCCAGTAACTTCAAGAACAGCTAAGTGTCCTACAATTTAATTCAATTCTGACACTATGTGCATGGAGATAGTGACAGAGCCCACAGGTTAAGGGCCCTCCTGCCCCCCCTTCAGGTTGTTGCATTTGCATCTGACCAAATGGCTCTAGATTGTAGGTTCCCTCTCCTTGGATTTGATTAATTTGCTAGAGCAGCTTTCTCAGGAAAACATTTTACTTATGGCATTACTGGTTTATTATAAAAAGATATAACTCAGGAACAGCCAAATGGAAGAGATGCATAAAGCAAAGTAAATGGGAAAGGGTGCAGAGTTTCCATGCCCTCTCTAGTGTACCATTCTCTTCACACCTTCAACTCAGAAGCTCTCTGTACCCTGGTTTTGGGAGGCTTCATTACAAAGACACAACTGATTAAATCATTGACCACTGATGATTGAATTCAGTGTCTATCCTCTCTTTCCTTCCCAGAGGTTTGAGAGATCTGGGATATGGGCCTGAAAGTTCCAACCATCTATATGGTTGGTTCCCATGGGAATTCTGGTCCCCATTCTTAGCTTATATAGAGGCTTTCCAAAAATAACTTTATTAATAAGCTCAAGTGAGGTTGAAAGGGGCTTGTTTTATGAATAATTTCAGTTTTATAGCTCCAGAACTATTTCAGGAACTGGGAAAAAAACTAAATAAATATGAAAGGTACCCCTGTGACTCTTATTTAAGAAGTTACAAGGATTTTATAGCTGTGGGCCAGGAATAGTGATGAAGACCAAATACGTTGACCACAATATCACACCTCCCCAATAGGTGTGGGGACACCTCCCACACCTTCCAATTTTTTATTAACTTATTTTTAAAGATTTTATTTATTTATTTGACAGAGCACAAGTAGGGGGAGCAGCAGAGGGAGAGGGAGAAGCAGGTTCTCTGCTGAGCAGGGAGTCTGATGGGGGACTTGGTCCCAGGACCCTGGGATCATGGCCCAAGTCGAAGGCAGACACTTGACCAACTGAGGCACCCAGACACCCCCTTCCAATATACTTAATGTATGTTTTCTTGTAAAATGTTTGTTGTTTGTAGACAGCTATTGTAAATTTGCATAAATGTTATAGTGTTAATTATTTTATTCTATTTCCTGTCTCTCTTGATGCTGTTTTTAAGATTTATCCTTTCTGGCTGTACATCTTATTTGCTATACTTGATTGCTGCCCTACGTGGGATGCATCCAGCACATTTTATTGTTCATTCCCCTAACTAATAGATACATAGATTGTCTCCAACTCTTTGCTGCTTCAGCAAAGTGGGGTTGAACTTTTACAGAAGTGAGAATTTTTTGAGTTTATGTATCTAGGAGTAGAATCACTATATTGTAGGAAATGCTAATATCAGATTTAATTGCTTTCCAATCCATACATTCCCAACAGTAGTGTATGAGGGCTCCTATGTCCTCATTTCCTTCTTGACACTTGGTATCATCTAGCTTTATAATTTTTGCTAGGCCAACAAATTTGCATTTCTCTGATAACTTGAGTTTGACTATTTCTTCATAAGCTTTTTATGGGTTATGAGCTTTTTTTTTTTGGGTTTCCTTTTTTTAATAAATTTTATTTGTTTCATTTGTTTTTCCATTGAGATTTCTTTTTCTCATTGCTTTTTAGGAGTTTCTTTTATATTCTAGATATTAGGCCTTGTTGGTTTTAGACTATATAAATATCTTCTTTTTATTTATCTGTAATTATCCTGAATGTCTCTAATAAGTTTTAATTCTGATGTAGTTAAATTAACTAATTTTTTTTCTTCTAATTTGTGCTTTTTGAATTTTGCTTAAGCAGTCCTATCATAGTCTTACAATTCATATTTAGTTCATTAATGTTTTTGGAATCTGCTTTAATATATCTACTAGTTCAAGAGTAGATACTTTTCTTTTCTTCCTTTTTTTTTTTTTTTAAAAAAAAAAAAGATTTGGGGCCCGATCCCAGGACCCTGGGATCATGACCTGGGATCATGAGCCGAAGGCAGACACTTAAATGACTGAGCCACCCAGGCGCCCCGGATTCTATTAGATTTTTAATTACTACCAGGACAAGTCACGTGTGAAAGTGGGTTGGGGTTAATTTTCTCTGATTAAAGGCAATTTTTCTGGAATAAGTTTCTCTGAATGAATTTGAGGTATAAGCCTCATTCAAGGCTTATATAATAATTATAAAATTCAAGGCAATTTTCTGAATAAGTTTCTCTGAATGAATATGAGGTATAAGCCTCATTCAAGGCTAAATTGCTCCCTCTTGTGCCCATAGTCAAGATGTTTACATTTCTTTCTGAAAAGTGTAATTAATACTTCAGCATTTATTTATCACATTGTGACAGTAGGAGATTTACAAATCAGCTGGTCATTTGGTCTTTCTTTGTAAAGCTAGCAGTGTTTTATTTTTTTGCGTAGGTTTCTTTTCTTTTCTTTTTTTAAAGTAAACTCTGCCTCCAAGGTGGGGCTTGAACTCACAACCCTGAGATCAAGAGTCACATGCTCTACTGACTAAGCCAGCCAGACACCCCTTGCTCATGTTTCTAATGCCCTAATTTTTTTGTTTTAAATTTAGGAGAGACTTTATTTTTTTGCTTTTGAACATTTTGTGCCTTTTTTTAAATTTCATTTTTACTTGAGGTATGGTTGACACACACTGTTACATTAGTTTCAAGTATACAGCATAGTGATTTGAGAAGTCTATATTATGTTGTACTCACCACAAGTATAGCTAGCGTCTCTTACCATATAGTACTATTTGATATATTCCCTATATTACCTATGCTGTACCTTTCATCCCCTGGACTTATTCCATAACTGGAAATCTGTACCTCCCACTCCCCATCACCTATTTTGCCTATTCCCCTTCATTCCCCCCATTCTAGCAACCATCAGTTTGTCCTCTGTATTTATGGGTCTGTTTCTGCCTTTTTTTTTTTCTTCTATGTTTTTTAGATTCTACATTTAAGTGAAATCATGTGATATTTGTCTTTAGGAGAGAAAGACCTTTGGTCTAGGTAATAGGTACATAAATTTAAATCTGAAGAATTTACTAGCTTGGTACATCAGATACTTTCTTTCTCTTGTCTTTAACTCTGGGATGATTTGCAGGATTTTTTTTTTTTTCTTTCAGTAGGCTCCATGCCCAGGATGGAGCCCAATGTAGGGCTTGAACTCATGACTCTGAAATCAAGAAGAGTTGGACATTTAACCAACTGAGCCACCTATGTGCTCTGATTTTAAGAAATTTTAAATAGAATAGAGACGTTAAAAAAAACCAACAGCAAAAACTTTAGGAGCAACAGGTAGTTTAAATTTGTTTTTTTTTTTTAAAGATTTATTTATTTATTTGACAGAGAGGAGAGAGATAGTAGGCAGAGAGGCAGGCAGAGAGAGAAGGGGAAGCAGGCTCCCTGCTGAGCAGAGAGTCCGATGCGGGGCTCGATCCCAGGACCCTGAGATCATGACCTGAGCTGAAAGCAGAGGCTTAACCCACTGAGCCACCCAGGCGCCCCTAAATTTGTTTTAAATATCACAAATGTAGGGGTGCCTTGTGAGCTCAGTCTGTAGAGCATGCAACTCTTGAACTTGGGGTTTTAGTTCAAGCCCCACATTGGGTGTAGAGATTACTTAAAA
>CM053611.1:90975221-91017353 GCA_028646535.1 Procyon lotor
CTATCTTTACCTTAGTTCCTGCAGAGTTCTCTGTTTCCTGTCATTTGCTATTATTTAGATTCTCCTGCAGTTTGTACTCAGTACATTGTCAATTCTAATCTAGGTTTCCTCCTCTCATTCCCAAGCTTTTCTCTCGTACCCTCTAGATTTCCTCCTCTGTGATCAGGAAACTCCTCTATCTTATCAACCTGTTCTTAGAATGTTTATCTCAGATAAAATTCCTAGAGGCCTACCACATTCTCTGTAGCCGTCCTTCATGGTGTGGCAACTTTTTCCCTTTACATCCCACATATTTCAGCACCAGGAAATGGGTAGATGTTGTCCTTGCTTTTCTGTTGCCTCATCCAGACCATTAATACTCCCTTCTCCAGCTAAAGTCTGTCCTTTGCAATTGGTTTCTCTGATCTTTCCCAGTTAATGGTATTGCTCTCATTCATTGATGATTGAAGTTCTTAGTGATAAATTTTTTTTAAAAGATTTTGTTTGACAGAGAGATCACAAGTAGGCAGAGAGGCAGGCAGAGAGAGAGGGGGAAGCAGGCTCCCTGCTGAGCAGAGAGCCCAATGTGGGGCTTGATCCCAGGACCCTGAGATCATGACCTGAGCTGAAGACGGAGGCTTTAACCCACTGAGCCACCCAGGCGCCCCACTTAGTTATAAATTTAAGTTCTTCTTCTGTTGACACTTGTAGTAAGATATCCATATTTATGTGGAGGAGCCATCCAAAACCTTGGCCTCTCAGTTTCTTTCTTTTTTTGACTAAAATATAATGTATTAAATGTTTCAGGGGTAGAGGTCTGTGATTCATCAGTCTTACACAATTCACAGCACTCACCATAGCATATACTTTCCCCAATGTCCATAGCCCAGCCACTCCATCCCTCCCACCCACCACCACTCCAGCAACCCTCAGTTTGTTTCTTGAGGTTAAGAATCTCCTATGGTTTGTCTTGCCCTCTGGTTTCATTCCATTTCATTTTTTTCCTCTCTTCCCCATGATCCTCTGCCTCGTTTCTCAAATTCCACATATCAGTGAGATCATATGATAACTATCTTTCTCTGATTGACTTTTTTCACTTAGTGTAATATCCTCTAGTTCCATCCATGTCCTTGCAAATGGCAAGATTTCACTTTTTGGTGGCTGCATAATATTCCATTGAATACACACACACACACCCACCCACCCACCCACCATCTTTTCTATCCAGTCATCTGCTGATGGACATCTAGGTTCTGTCCATAGTTTTGGTTTTGTGGACATTGCTGCTATAAAAATTGGGGTGCATGTGCCCCTGAATTCAGATCACTACATTTATATCTTTGGGGTAAATACCCAGTGGTACAATTGCTGGGTTATAGGATAGCTCTGTTTTCAACTTTTCGAGGAATCTCCATACTTGTTTTCCAGAGTGCCTGCACCAGCTTGCATTCCCACCAGCAGTGTAGGAGGGTTCCCCTTTCTCTGCATCCTCACTAACATCTGTTATTTTTTTGACTTGTTAATTTTAGCCATTCTGACAGGTATGAGGTGGTATCTTCATTGTAGTTTCGGTTTGCATTTTCCTGATGCTGAGTGATGTTGAGCATTTTTCATGTCTGTTGGCCATTTGGATGTCTTCTTTGAAGAAATGTTTGTTCCTCTCTTCTGCCCATTTCTTAAAAGTCTTTTTTTTTTTTTTTAGATTTTATTTATTTGACAGAGAGAAACACAGTGAGAGAGGGAACACAAGCAGAGGGAATGGTAGCAGGAGAAGCAGGCTTCCTGCTGAGCAAGGAGCCCGACGTGGGGCTCGATCCCAGGATCCTGGGATCAAGACCCGAGCTGAAGGCAGATGCTTAACGACTGAGCCACCCAGGCGCCCCTTCTGCCCATTTCTTATTGGATTATTCTTTGGGTAGAGAGTTTGATAAGTTCTTTATAGGTTTTGGATGCTAACCCTTTATCTGCTAGGTCATTTGCAAATGTCTTCCCCCATTCTGTCAGTCATCTTTGGTTTTGTTGACTGTTTCGTTTGTTGTGCAAAAGCTTTTGATCTTGAAGTCCCAGTAGTTTATTTTTGCTCTTGTTTCCTTTGCCTTTGGTGATATGTCTAGGAAGAAGTTGCTGCAGCTGAGGTCTAAGAGGTTGCTGCCCGTGTTTTCATCAAGGATTTTGATGGATTCCTGTCTCAACATTTAGGTCTTTCATCCATTTTGAGTCTATTTTTGTGTATGGGTATAAGGAAATGTTCCAGTTTCATTCTTCTGCATGTGGCTGTCCAATTTTCCCAACACCATTCGTTGAAGAGACTTTTTCCCCATTGGACATTCTTTCCTGCTTTGTCGAAGATTAGTTGACCTTAGAGCTGAGGGTTCATTTCTGGTGTCTTTATTCTATTCCATTGATCTGTGTGTCTGTTTTTGTGCCAGTAACTTATTGTCTTGATGATTACAGCTTCGTAATAGAGCTTGAAGTCTGGAATTGTGATGCTACCAGCTCTACTTTTCTTTTCAATATTCCTCTGGCTATTGCAGGTCTTTCCTGATTCTATACAAATTTTAGGATTTTTTTTGTTATATTTCTTTGAAAAAAGTTGATGGTATGTTGATAGGGATTGCTTTAAATGTGTAGAGTGCTCTAGGTAGCATACATATGCTAGGAGATGGAATCTAATTGCTTACTCCCCATTGCTTCATCCAGGCAGTTATTCACTTAGTCCCCATTGCTTCATCGGGACAGTTACTTACTTCCTCTTTGCTGGAGAAAATCACTCAACTGAGTTCCAGTTTAAATTCATAATCATAAACCGTGGCAGTTTTACTAGGTTTAGTTAGTGGATGTATAACCATTGCATTGAAGCTTGTAGGGTGTAATTGGAAAAAACTTTTTTCCCTTATTGCCTGTTTAACACTTCCCTGGCACTGATTTTTTTCCTGGCCTTATACAAGTTCAGTGTCCCCAGGTGACATCAAGTTTTAAAAAATAATCTAATTTTGGGGGGGCGGGGATATTTATTTATTTTAGAGAGCGAGACAGAATGGGTGTGCACATGTGCATGCAAATTGGGGAAGGGGCAAGGAGAGAGAGAATCTCAAGCAGACTCCTTGCTGAGTGCAGAGCCTGACGTGGGGCTTGATTCTAGAACCCTGAGATCATGCCATGAGCCGAAATCCAAAGTCAGACATGAAACTGCCTGAGCCACCTAGGCACTCCTAAATTCTTTTTTTTTCCTAAGGTTTTTATTTTAATTCAAGTTAGGTAACATACAATGTGATGTTAGTTTCAGATATATAGTTATTCAACAATTTGGTATATCATCTGGTGCTCATTACAACGAGTGCACTTAACTTTTTTTAAGATTTTATTTATTTATTTGAGAGATAGTGAGTGAGAGAAAGAGCACATGAGCAGAAGGAGAGGGAGAGGGAGAAGCAGACTCCCCACTGAGCAGAGAACCCAATGCAGGGCTTGATCTCAGGACCCTGAGCTGCAGGCAAACGCTTAGCCGACTGAGCCATCCAGGGGCCCCCACACTTACCTTTTTATTTACCTTTTTTTGGTTGTGTGACTTTATTTTTTACAGGGTAATATTAGCTTCAGGTGTACAATATAGCAATTAAATAATTCCATACATCATCCAGGACAAGTGAACTCCTTAATCCCCATTATTTATTTAACTCATCCCCCTACTCATCTTCCCCTCTGGTAATCAAGAGTTTGTTTTCTATAGTTAAGAGTCAGTTTCATGGGGTGCCTTGGTGGCTCAGTGGGTTAAAGCCTCTACCTTTGGGTTGGGTCATGAACTCAGGGTCCTGGGATCGAGCCCTGCATCGGGCTCTCTGCTCAGCGGGGAGCTGGCTCCTCCCTCTCCCTCTGCCTGCCTCTCTGCTTACTTGTTATTTCTCTCTGTCAGATAAATAAATAAAATCTTTAAAAAAAAAAAATTAAAAAAGTTTCTTTGTTCGTCTCACTCTTTTTTTTCTTCTTCCCTTTGCTTATTTGTTTCTTAAATTCCACATAAGTGAAATCCTATGGTGTTTATCTTTCTCTGATTTATTTCACTTAGCATTATATTCTCTAACTCCATTGCTAACCATTATATTCTCTAACTCCATGTCATTGTGAATGATAAGATCTAATTCTTTTTTATGGCAGAATAATATTCCATTGTGTATATATACCACATCTTCTTTATCCATTCATTAATCCATATCTTGGCTATTGTAAATAATGCTATAAACATAGGCAATGCATGTATCCCTTCAAATTTCTGTTTTTGTATTCTTTGGGTTAATACTCAGTAGTGCCATTGCCGGATCATAGGATGGTTCTTTTTCTTTTTGTAAAAGATTTTATTTATTAGACAGGAAGGGAGTGAGCACGAATGGGGGGTAGAGGCAGAGGGAGAGGGAGAAGCAGACTACCCACTGAGCAGGGAGCTGATGTGGGACTCAGTCTCAGAACCCCAGGATAATGACCCAGACTGAAGGCAGACACTTAACTGACTGAGCCTCCCAGGCGCTAATTTAAGTAATTAAATGTCAAGTGCTATTTAATACTCCAAACCTCTTTTATGTATAAAGTTTTTTCCTTCCTTAGTTGGGCCTGCCTCAGTTGGAAAGAGTTGATTAAGATGGACATTGCAGTTGTTTCCAGCTTTTTCTGTTGCAAACAATGAAGCAGTGAATATCCTTGAGGCAGAATAGTTTAGACGTTGAACATGGGTACTGGAGGTTTGAATCCCACCTTTGCTTTATTATCTGTGTAACCTTGGACAAATTACTCAAGCTTCCTATACCTCAGTTTCCTCTGTAAAAAGGGGATAATAATAGTGTCTGGTTATGGGACGCCTGGGTGGTTCGGTTGGTTGTCTCGATCTCAGCTCAGGTCTTGATCTCAGGGTTGTCAGTTTGAGCCCCTCATTGGACTTCCTGCTGGGTGTTGAGCCTACTTAAAATAATAGTGTCTGCTTGATAGTTTAATATGTGAATTAAATGTAGGTTAATATATAGAACTCTTAGAATAGTGCTCAATAAATATGTCATATGTCATAAATAGATCTTTGCATATATACAAATCTTTTGGATGAGTAAACTTTTAAAATAGTGATTTTTATAGTTAATTATTTGTGAATACCAGTAAGTTTTCCTTTGGTATATTATAACTCATTTATCTCTTATCTATTTTTTGCTTTTTCTTACACTATTTACAATCACATAACATAAATCTTGATGGTTAATGATTACTGGTATGTTGTAATAATGCTGTTGCTCACCATATTTTACACATAGGGACCCCTCTAGCATTTTTTTGTATTTATGTGGGGAACTGATTAAGTATAGCCTATGAAGGCTTAAGATTTTTGGCTCCTGATACCTGTGTAAGTAAAAATATGTGTTTTATGATCTACTGTGGCTTAATTAACAATGATAATGATAATAACAGTTGATAGTAAGAGTAATAATAATGTCCATTCTTATATGGTGCCAACTAGTTCAGAGCTTAATATTTGCAATGTGCTCTCAGATCCATATCACTAATAATCTCCTTACAGTTGACATAGCAAATTCATCTATATCATTAATTTTTCACAGTAACTCTGAGATAGGTAAGGTAAACAATCTTATTCCAGTATAATAAATGAAAGTGAGGTTAAGTGATTTGCTAGCTAGTTGCATAGCTAGTAAGCAGTAGAGCCAGACTTGAACCTAACTTCTTAAGTTTCTATATGAGAACCATAATGAATATGTTTTGTGTTCCTGGACATCAGTGGTTCTCAGTCAGAGGTGCTTTTGCCCTGAAAGGGACATTTGAAAATGTTTGAAGATATTTTTGGTTGTCATAACCGGGGTGGGGAAATGCTACTAGCATCTGGTGGGTAGAAGCCAGGGAGACTATTAAACATCCTGTAGTGCATAGGAAATTTCCTTACAATAAAGAATTATCTGGCCTAAAATGTCAAGAGTGCTACGGTTGAGAAACTGTTGTACAGTGATCATTGGTGATCTAGGACTAAGACTGTAAATTTTTGTTTAAGATTTTACTGATAAATAGCAGATTCACTTCAAACCTCAATTTCTTCACATCTTCAGCTTTTCTTGATTCAGGTTGTAAAGCTCAACAGTACTCTACGAGCAAAATTTATACCCTGAATCAAGAGAAATTGAAGATTAGATGAGATTGAAAATTGGAACAAATCTACTTATCACTAAAATCTTTCGAAGGAGGACTCTGCTCAAAGGTCTTAAGATTATTATTATTGTCTTTACTAGGTTGTTTCCCAGGGGGTGTGCACTGGGTTTCAGTTGGGAAACAAGACAAATCTGGACTTCTGATGAAATTGCAGAATCTCTGCACACGGTTGGATCAAGACGAGAGTTTCTCTCAGAGGCTTCCACTCAATATTGAAGAGGCTAAAGACCGTCTTCGCATTCTAATGCTACGCAAACACCCAAGGTACAGATAGTCAAATTTAATTGGTGCATGAAGTCCCAATGAGATTTAATTACTGATAATACTTAAGAGATGTGAGGGGCACCTGGGTGGCTCAGTCGTTAAGCATCTGCCTTCGGCTCAGGTCCTGATCTCAGGGTCCTGGGATCGAGCCCCGCATTGGGCTCCCTGTTTGGTGGGAAGCCTGCTTCTCCCGCTACCATTCCCTCTGCTTGTGTTCCCTCTCTTGCTGTGTTTCTCTCTGTCAAATAAATAAAATCTTAAAAAAAAAAATACTTAAGAGATATGAGATACATCATATCTTTTATCAAAAGATATGAGAACATCATATCTTTTCTTGCTGTTCAGTAGAGATCTAGGAATAAAGCATCGCTTTTCTTCTCTTCTGTCCTATTAAAAAATGGCTGCCACTGGCCTGAAATTGTTACTTTTCTTTGCATCCTACCTACTGTGTTGTCTCTAATATACCACTGAGATGCTCAAGAAGTATTTCTTAAGTAGGTGAGTTTGTGAGGGGCCTTTTCTAGAAAATACAAGTTTCGTACCTTGAATCTGTTATTTTTAATGGATAACACTGAATAAGAGACAGACTAAATGTAGGCACCTGGTAAAAGGATTGTTTATTTAACAGGACCCTTCTGTTGTGTTGTCTTAGTTTTGGGGTATATATATGTATAATTCTTGTACTTCTGTGAACTTCAAGGGTTTGTTTATTTTAATATATTCAATAAATATTATAACTATGTGCCAGGCACTGTTATCAACTGTTTCACAGTTTTCATTAGCCAGAAGGGAAACAGTAGCTTAGTTGATGCTTGTGTTAACAGTGTAACCATCAGTAGTTAATCAACTGGGGTTCAATCAACACTTTGTTCTCTCTGATCTAACAGCCATTCTTTCATTGGTTCATTTAACCTATATTTGAGTGTTGTGCCAGGTTCTGGGACAAGTGCTGCAAGTACAAAAATGAATAAAGCCTTCCTTGATAGTTCAGCAGTAAATTGGGTGAGAATTAGGTAATGGCCCTAAACTTTTTTTTTTTTTTTTTAATGCCTCTGTGCAGCTGATGATGCAGTACACTTTCATATGTATCAGTGGCTCAGTATGGCAGTGATTCTTAAGTTGGTAAGGGATTCACATCAGAATACTGGGTGAAGGTAGTCATTTGAGAAAAGCCCCTTAGGTGATTCTACCAAGGACAAGCTCCTTTCTCTCTGGCTTCTTTCTCTTCCAGATCCCTCTGTTATTGCTCCCTCCCCTTGGTAGCCACTGGTATTGATTTTCCTGGAGGAAATGGTGTTGAGAGTACTATGTTTTGTTTTGTTTTGTTTGTTAGGGGTGGGGGAGGAGCAGAGGGAGAGAGAAAGCCTCTCAAGCAGTCTCCATACCCAGCATGGAGCCCTACACTGTGCTTGATCTCACGAACCTGAGATCATGACCTGAGCTGAAATCAAGAGTCAGGTGCTTAACCGAGAGAACCCTCTAGGGGCCTTACCTCTTTAATTGTGCAGTAACTTTCTCTAGTCCTACTTCCCTTCTCTGTGAAAATAAAAGGGATTTCTATTTAGGAAAATATGGTAAATGCTATCAGATGTGTCAAACCATGCTTATAAAGTCATTCTTTCTGTTTCTCAGCAGCATTTTGGTTTATACTTTTGCAATTTTCCAGGCTGTATATGTACTCAGAACCTTTTTTTTTGTAGCACACAGAAGTAGTGTGCCATTAGGATAAAAATGCTAGTGTATAATTATGCAATCAGCTTTTAGTTGTATTTTTTCTCCATCTGTTCTGCTAAGTTCAAAAAAGTTTTTGGAGAAACCAATCAAGAATTTGCATAGAGAAGGGGCGCCTGGGTGGTTCAGAGGGTTAAAACCTCTGCCTTCAGCTCAAGTCATGATCTCAGGGTCCAGGGATCGACTCTCTGCTCGGCAGGGAACCTGCTTCCCCCTCTCTCTCTGCCTGCCTCTCTGCCTGCTTGTGATCTCTCTCTCTGTGTCAAATAAATAAATAAAAATTAAAAAAATAATTTGCATAGAGGTTCTTTGTCATTAGAAATAAACTGATTTATGGATGGAAAAAACCACACTAGTGTACCAAATGAAGGGTAATATTCTTGCTAGTGCATTGTATCAGTTTGGAACATATGAAATTGCTAGTTTTGTAGGTAAAAAAATGGCCAAATATCATTATTATGATTGATTCTAATGCTAATGTGAGCCTGGTTCTCATTTAGTTTTGGTGCTTTAGAACTGAATTAGGAAATTCTCATTACTTGGATACTTCTTTTAAGGCACTTGGCAACCAATTTTTAATACCTACATGGTACACACAGTTCACTTTTTATAGGTTCCCTAACTTTAAAATGCATTCATTGTTTTGGGGTGGGAAGAGAGGAAAGTCTCCAATTTTTTTTTTCCTCATTTGATTCAGTATATTGTGAAAGGAATATAGCAAAGAAAAGAGGAAGAGCCGTGAAATAGACATCTTCACTTTGTAAATTTTAAGACTTTGGTGTCATTGTTCTTTTTTAAAAGAGTCTTAAAGTAATGTCATTGGTGATTAAATACATTTTTTTTTTTAATTAGGTCTCTGTTGATCTTGGATGATGTTTGGGATCCTTGGGTATTAAAAGCTTTTGACAATCAGTGTCAAATTCTTCTTACAACCAGGGACAAGAGCGTTACAGATTCAGTAATGGGTGATGATTAATTTACTTTTTACTTCCTTTATGTTATAATTCAGTTAGATTTAAATATATTTAAACCAAATTATTTATTATATTTTGTGATTTTGTTGCAGGTCCTAAATACGTAGTCTCTGTGGAGAGTGGCTTAGGAAAAGAAAAAGGACTTGAAATTTTATCCCTTTTTGTTAATATGAAGAAAGCAGATTTGCCAGAGCAAGCTCATAGTATTATAAAGGAATGTAAAGGTATGGTTATTTTGTGTATGAGGGAATTGTAGATATTAATTTTCCGTTTTGTAAATTAAGCTACTGAATGAGAATTTAGCACATGAATACCCAGAAACTTTACTAGGATATTTAGTATTTTAGGTTCTTCTCTGACACTCTACATAGATGATAATATTTTGGTATTCATTTATTCATTAAAATATTTACTTTTTAACAAAATAAATTAATATTTAATTTAATTTATTTAATACCCATAATATGTTAGGGTGATGGGTTAGATGAAGACATGACTTCTGCCAAAGAATAAAAAATATAGTGAGAATCAGAATTTTACATTTTTTCAGTTGGGATTTTATATACTCTTTTTTTTTTTTTTTTTTAAGATTTTTTTTATTTGACAGAAATACAGCGAGAGAGGGAACACAAGCAGAGGGACTGGTAGCAGGAGAAGCAGGCTTCCTGCAGAGCACAGAGCCCGATGCGGGGCTCGATCCCAGGCCCCTGGGATCTGACCTGGGCCAAAGGCAGATGCTTAACAACTGAGCCACCCAGGCGCCCCCCAGTTGGGATTTTATAAAAGTAATATCTAATTTGATAAGTGAAAACTGGTGTTGTCCTCTTAATTTGTGTTTTTTACTAGCGAAGTTAAACTTTTTACTAGTTTATTGAATATTTGCATTTTAAGAAATTATCCTTGATTTTTTCTTTGTGATAGAATTATTATTTTTTTGATAGAATTATTTTTAATTGATTTTTAGGCATTCTAACTATTGAAGCTATTAGCTCTTTGCCATATTTTGCAAATACTTTCCCTTAGTTTTTTGTCTGCTTTTTAATTTCATTTGTAATATTTATTTGACATACAGAGAGAGAGAGAGAGAGAGAGATCACAAGTAGGCAGAGAGGCAGGCAGAGAGAGGAGAGAGGAGAGAGGATTGCTCGGCTCAATCCCAGGACCTGATCATGACCTGAGCTGAAGGCAGAGGCTTTAACCAACACTGAGCCACCCAGGCGCTGCTCTTCCACTGTTGTTAATACTCAAGTAGATCTTATTGTTTGTTTTTGCCATCAAATAGATACTTGGTTTTGAGCTAATTACCTTTTTAAAAAAAAGATTTACTTGAGAGAGAGAGAATGTGTATATGCACACAAAGGGGTAGGGGCAAAGGGATAGGTAGAGGGGAAGCCGACTCCCCACTCAGTGGGGAGCCACGCCCAGCTTGGTCTTCGTCTTGGTCTCAAGACCCTGAGATCATAACCCCAGCAGAAACTGAGTTACTGACTGAGCCACCCAGGCACTCCAACTGAGTTAACTGACTTAAGAAATATGTTAGAAAAGAATACTTCATTTGTATTCGTTATAAAGGTGATGCATGTCCATTTTGAAACATTTAAAAAATGTGTGAAGCAATAAAAAAGAAATTACTCATAATTTGATAATTATTAGCACCATGAGAGTATTTCTTTCAGTCTTTTTTTTTTTTTTTTTTTTTTAAAGATTTTATTTATTTATTTGACAGAGACACAGTGAGAGAGGGAACATAAGCAGGGAGAGTGGGAGAGGGAGAAGCAGGCATCTCTGCAGAGCAGGGTGCCCGATGCGGGGCTTGATCTGAGGACCCTAAGATCATGACCTGAGTCGAAGGCAGACGCTTAATGGCTGAGCCACCCAGGCACCCCTCTTTCAGTCTTTTAGGACATATAAAACTTTATTTTTTATTTTTTTTAAAGATTTTATTTCTTTATTTGACACAGAGAGAGAGAGAGAGAGATCACAAGTAGAGAGGCAGGCAGAGAGGGGGGAGCAGGCTCCCTGCTGAGCAGAGAGCCCGATGGGGGGCTGGATCCCAGGATCCTGAGATCATGACCTGAGCCGAAGGCAGAGGCTCTAACCCACTGAGTCACCCAGGTGCCCCAGGACATATAAAACTTTGAAAAAAAAATGTTGAGCTTACAGTGATATACATTATTTGAATCTTGCCTTTTCATATAGCAAATCTTGAACATTGTCATGTCATTAAGTATCTTTTGAAAAAAAATTACTAATGCCATAATATCGTGGTAACTTCAATTTATTCAATCATTTCTCTGTTTAAGATTTTTCACTATTTTAAATAAGCTGTGATGAATATTCTTAGAGGAGGTATTTATTTCTAATGGCTTCCTTAGAATAAGTATCTAAAGTGAATCTAAGAGTTATAAATGTTTTAAGGCTTTGGATAACATGTGGCAGAAATTGTTTTTTTAAGAATAACGTGATTCTTAGTGGTAATTTTGAAATGAGACAGTATTAATACAGTGACTTTGTTGTTTTGTTCTGTTTTTAGGTTCTCCTCTTGTAGTGTCTTTAATTGGTGCACTTTTACGTGATTTTCCCAACCGTTGGGATTACTACCTCAGGCAACTTCAGAATAAGCAATTTAAGAGAATAAGGAAATCTTCATCTTATGATTATGAGGCTCTGGATGAAGCCATGTCTATAAGTGTTGAAATGCTCAGAGAGAACATCAAAGATTATTACACAGATCTTTCCATCCTTCAGAAGGATGTTAAGGTGCCTACGAAGGTAATAGAAGGACGGATAAACCTTGTCCTTGGATATTTATGGCATGTAACTTTTGATATAGTACCAAGGATATTGTTACAGAGGATACTGGAAGGTTAAGACCAGTGTCACAGAAGTGTGAGGGTGGTGTAAAAATCCCACTGCTCTAGTCTCCATCATGGGTTTGGTGTTGAACTCAGATTATTTCCTATTCTCAATTCTAGTGAGGCTGGAGAAGCTTCTGAGTTCTTCTTTTTTTTATCTTGATGAATAGTTGAGCTTCTTCATCGGAAATGGAGATATTGTTTTTCTGGGCTTTAAGATATGGGGTGTGTGTGTGTGTGTGTGTGTGTGTGTGTGTGTGAACACTTAATCTGCAATCCTGATAATTGTAGTTTTATGGTATATTAAAAGCTTAAAATGATTTCTAGGTGTTATGTATTCTCTGGGACATGGAAACTGAAGAAGTTGAAGACATACTGCAGGAGTTTGTTAATAAGTCTCTCTTATTCTGTGATCGGAATGGAAAATCATTTTGTTATTATTTACATGATCTTCAAGTAGATTTCCTTATAGAGAAGAATCGCAACCAGCTTCAGGTACTTGCATCTCTGTATGTTTTAAAAATTTTTTTATTTTGAAATAACTTTAGGCTTACAGAAAATTGGCAAAACAGCACAGTTAATTTTATGCATGTACCTTCATCTAACTTCCCCCATTGTTAACATCTTACATAACTGTAATATGGTTATCAAAATCAGAAAGTTAACAATGATAGAATATTGTTAACTAACCCACAAATTTTATTTAGATTTGGCTACCTTTCCCTCTAATGCCCTTTTTGTGGTTCAGATCAAGATCCTATATTGCATATAATTGTCATGTTTCCTTAAATCTAGGAAAATTCTTTGCTTTCTCTGTCTTTCATAGTCACTTTAGAAGAATACCAGCCAGTTATTTTGTATAGTGTCCTTTAGTTTGGGTTTGTCTGATGGTTTCTCATGACTAAAGTTACAAATTTTATTAATGATTGTGTCCTTCTCAGTGCATCATACCAGGGTGTCAGTATATCTTGTCAGTGATGTGAGTGTTATCACTTGGCTAAAGTGGTACCTACTAGTTTCTCCACTGTAAAGCTACTAATTTTTTCCTTTTGTAATTAGTATTTTGTGGGTAGATTCTCTGTACATTTTCAAATAGCTTTGTAAGCTGTAGTTACTCTGATGCTTAGGTTTTGAAATTGTTTCTGTCTTCTAACATGTTTCATTTGGGTTTCAGGATCTACATAAGAAAATAATCACTCAGTTCCAGAAACATTACCAGCCACATACTCTTTCACCAGATCAGGAGGACTGCATGTATTGGTATAATTTTCTGGCCTACCACATGGCTAGTGCCAATATGCACAAAGTAAGGTGACCCATTTAAAAATTATCATTATTTTAATTTATTTATTGATTTATTAGAGAGAAAACGAGTAGGGAAGGGTAGAGGGAGAAGCAGACTCTCCGCAGAGCAGGTTGCCTGACGTGGGACTTGGTCTCAGGACCCTGGGATCATGACCCAAGGTGAAGGCAGACACTTAACTGACTGAGCCACTCAGGTGTCTTAAAAATTATTGTTTTTATTTCATCCTATGTCTAGAATTTTCTTTTATTAGTAAAAATAGGATTATAGCCTATGTAAGTATTTTTGTTTTTGTTACACTTTTTACCTACAGTGATTTAAAAAGATACCTTAGTAAGTGTAGTAAATGAACCACCTAAAAATTCATTCTCTTCTTACCAGTAGCTTTCCTTTCTGGCAGTATGGATTTGTGTTTTTAGATTTTGAGAGGAAATGGAGAATGGGAAATTATAGTCATTCATTCAGCAAGTATTTATTGAGTGCCTGTTAGGTACTGGTGTATTATTCTTCATTGTGAGGATATACCATAGGCACAGAGTCCCTGCTCTCATTGAGCTTACATTCGGTGGGGAGACAAGTCGATTTATACTACTAGTGGATGAGTAAATTTATACTATGTTGGAAGTAGTAAGTGCTCAGCACGGAAGGGGAAAGTGATGATGTAGAATCATCATGATTTGTGATGGATTTGGTGTGCATTATAAGATGATTCCAAGCTTGCACAACAGAAAGAATGGAGTTGCCCTGAACTGAGATTGGGATGTGTGTGGGCAGACTGAGTATTTTTCAGGGGGAAATCATTTTGAATATACTGTCTCATACATATTAAGACATCTGACTGGAAATGATGAGTATATAGTTGAATATATGAATCTGGATTTCTGGGGGAACATTATGGGCTAAAAATAAAATTTGGGAATCACCACCATTTGATGGTATTTGAAAACATGACTACCAACTACTCAAAAGGTTTACATTTTCAAAAACCATGTGTACTTTAAGTCACTTATCTATGCTTAGGTATGTTATCTCTTTTGGTATGTTTAGGTATGTTAGGTATGTTTACCCTTTTGGGTAAAAAGGGTATTGTTGGGTAAAAAAGGTATGTTAGGTATGTTTACCCTTTTGGGTAAAAAGGGTATTGTTGGGTAAAAAAGGTATGTTAGGTATGTTTACCCTTGTATTGTTGTACTCTGTTTATTTCACCTACCAAAATATAGTTTACATTTAATAGTCTACACATTGGAATGAAGGTATTCCAAGAAATATTTATGCCAAATTTACTTAAACTGTAATTGTTGCACATTTAGGTTTTCAGTTTTTTGCCTTTATGATGCTGTAGTGAACAATGTTGTTTGTCTTTGCACCTACATTATTTCCTTTGAAAATTTTTTGAAGTGGGATTGTTGAGTCAGTGCATCTTTTTAAAAGTTGATATGTATGATAGTGTGACAGGAATTCAATTTATTCTTACCTTTTTAAAAGCCTTTTTTCTGATTTTTAAAGATAATTTCTAATTTTTAAAGGTTTTTCATTAGAAAAATTTAGGGAAAAAAACTAAAGGGAATGTGAAAATGACCATTATTGCTAATGCTTTTGTGTATAGTTTTCCAGATTGTTTTGCTGCTCTCTACACATACTTATTCTTTTTTTTTTTATTTTTATTTTTTTTAATTTTTATTTTTTTAGAGAGGGGGGTGCGCCTGTGAGCAGGAGGAGGTTCAGAGGGAGAGAAAGAGAATCCCACAGTGTCTCCATGGCCAGTGCAGAGCCTGATGCAGGGCATGATTCCACAAACCTGAGATCATGACCTCAGCCAAAATCAGGAGTCAGAGACTTAACTTACTGAGCCACCCAGGCACCCCCACATACTTATTCTTTAAACCTAAAATAGGATCATAATAAAAATAGTTTTATAGGGGCACCTGGGTGGCCCAGTGGGTTGAGGCCTCTGCCTTCGGCTCAGGTCATAATCTCAGGGTCCAGGGATCGAGCCCTGCATCGGGCTTCCTGCTCGGCAGGGAGCCTGCTTCCCCTTCTCTGCCTGCCTCTCTGCCTACTTGTGATCTCTCTTCTCTCTGTCAAATAAATAAGTAAAAATATTAAAAAAAAAAAAAAAAGTCTTATATCTTTTTTCCTCCACTTAACTATATTTCATGGTCATCTTTTTACATCAATTTATATAGAGTGAAAAATTTTTTGAAGCTGCATACTATTTCATTGCATATTGATCAGTTGGCTTATGGACAGTTAGATTGCTTAAGCATACTTGTCTGATTATTTTCTTAGGACACATAGTATAATTTCTGGGTCAAGTGGTATGTACAGTTAGAATTTTAATATATATTACCAAACTGTCCTACAGAAAGGTGCTCTGAGTTATATCATTGTCAACAGTATGTTCATTTCCTCTGACTCTAGCTAATATTCTTATTACTGCTTTTAGCCTTTGGAAATCTGATCTTTCTTTTTTTTTTTTTTAAGATTTTATTTACTTATTTGTCAGAGAGAGTGAGAGAGAGAGCACACAAGCAGGGGGAGTGGTGGCAAACAGAGGGAGAAGCAGGCTCCATGCTGAGCAAGGAGCCCGATGCTGGACTTGATCCCAGGACCATGGGATCATGCATGACCCAAGCTGAAGGTAGATGCTTAACTGACTGAGCCACCCAGGCATCCCTAGAAATCTGATATTAAAGAATGCCTGAATCTTTATCGTTTTATTTAGATTACTGGTGAGGTTTTTGGCCATTTGTACCTTTTATTCTGTGCATTGAGTCTCATCCATTGCTTTTACCTATTTTTTTGTTGAGGTGTTTCTCTTTAATGGAATTTCCTTTTTTTTTCTTTTTCTTTTAAAGATTTTATTTATTAATTTGACAGAGAGATCACAAGTAGGCAGAGAGGCAGGCAAAGAGACAGGGAGAAGCAGGCTCCCTGCTGAGCAGAGAGCCCGATGTGGGGCTGGATCCCAGGACCCTGAGACCATGACCTGAGCTGAAGGCAGAGTCCTCAACCCACTGAGCCACCCAGGCGCCCCTTTAATGGAATTTTCTATTAAAATATTAAGGCCTCATCTATCATATGTGTTGTAAATAAATATTTTTATTTTTTGTCAAATTTTATTTATATTGTTTTGAACTATATTGAAGGTTTTTGGGCATTTTTATGTAGTTAAGTGCACATCTCTCTCGCTTTTTTTTTTTTTTTTTGTACTTTTGCTTTGGTGTCATGTTTACAGATATTTCCTTCATCCTACAGTTACAAAAACATTTGCCTGTGTCTTCTAGAATTTTTTGAGGTTTTCTGTTTTATATTTAAGTGTTTAATCCAGCTAAAATTTATTTTCATTTAAGGCATGTTGTCCATTTTATGTTTTGTTGGTTCCTTTTAAAATAGCTTCCTTTTTGTCCTTGAATTCTGGTTATCTGCTAAGTTTCTTTCAGTAGTGTTAGGATAAGGATGGTAGGGGTGCTTGGGTTTCTCAGTCGGTTCAGTGTCTGCCTTTGGCTCAGGTCATGATCCCAGGGTCCTGGGATTGAGCCCCACATCGGGCTCCTTGCTCAGCTGGGAGTCTGCTTACCCCTCTGCTTTCCCCCCACCCCCCTGACTTTTGTGTGCTCACTCGCTCGCTCTCTCTCGATGGCTCTGTCTCTAATATAAATAAAATCTTTATTTTTTAAAAAAGGATGAGGATGGTAGAGTTAAAATTCTTTGATGTCTTTAATGGTATCCTCTTTTTTTTTCCTTTTTTTTTTAAAGGAACTTTGTGCTTTAATGTTTTCCTTGGATTGGATTAAAGCAAAAACTGAACTCGTAGGCCCTGCTCATCTGATTCATGAATTTGTGGAATATAGGCATATATTGGATGAAAAGGTATAATTAGTATAAAAACAAGTTCTTAAAGAGTATCTCATTTTGTCATTTAATTCTAGGTTTAATAGTATGGATGAGCAGGATAAAAGAGACAGAGAAAATTTCCTCACTTTAACCCTTGATAATTCTAATTATTTTGCTTCCTAGCCTACTGGGAATGTAGATGGGATTGAGTTGCAAGTTGAGAAAGTAAAGTGTCCATGGGGTTGTTTTGTTTTTTGTTTTTTACACAAGAATGTAGTAAGAAAGTGACACTTGGATAATGAGATTTTTACACTATGTTTAAAAATCTGGAGAGGGTCACCATGTATTTGTTATCTAATGGTTGGCTATTTAATTTTAGCTCACATAGAGAATATCTCATTTAAGCCTTTAAAGTGACAAGATTACAGAAACAGAGAAATATCAGATCTTGGTTCTGGTTATATTTCTAAGAGATTTCGGTTTGTTCGTAGGATTGTGCAGTCTGTGAAAATTTCCAGGAATTTTTATCTTTAAATGGACATCTTCTTGGACGACAGCCATTTCCTAATATTGTACAACTTGGTCTCTGTGAACCAGAAACTTCAGAAGTTTATCAGCAAGCTAAGCTGCAGGCCAAGCAGGAGGTCGATCACGGAGTGCTTTATCTGGAGTGGATGTAAGTAGGTTAGGAAAGAAACCAAAGGGAGTGCAGTGCTAACTGTGTCATTATTTTTCAGGTAGTGAATAAGTTCACTCCAGGAAGATTTAACTACTTTGGAAAGGGCTGGAACTTTTAATAAGCATTCTTACTTTTTGAAAAGTTTTGGAGAAGTGAGTATAGGAGAAATATATATTTTCAAAGAGTCCATAGAAATAGATGCTAGCCTGTAGGCATTTTGACCGGTCATACTAAATAATAATACCAAATGGTTTACTTATTGTAACATAGTTTATTAGTGAAGAACATGGGCTTTAAAGCCACAGACATTGATTTGAGTCTCAGTTCTGAAACCTGATAGTTTTGTGATTCGGAACAAATTACAGTTAGCTCTTTTTTTTCATATATAAAATAGAGATAGTAATTCTTTGAGGTATTATTTTTGTGAAGATTGAAATGAGATATTAGATTTAAATTGATTAGCCTTTTGCCTTTCACATAGCCCTGATTAAACTTCCATTGAATTTTGATTATTCTATCTCCTAAAAGAGGCTATTCAGTTTTGCTCTTGCCTTAATCTTATCAATTAGAAAAAGGAGAGGGTTAACTCATCTGTTTAATGCCTGTTATATACAATATGTGCACGTTACTCATTTTACCTTCAAACCTTACAAGGTAAATATTATTTGCTCTATTTTACAAATGAGAAAATTGAGGCACAGAGATGTTGAGACTTGACTAAAGTCGTGTAACTTGTTGAATGGAATTTAATTCCTGGGTCTGTCTAGCTTTATTTTCCATGCACCTTCTATATGCCATGCTTCTCTTATAGCTAGAAATAATGAACATGAATGGTTGTCTTTTCACATATATAATTTACATCTCAGTTGAACTCTAGGTTGATACCTGCAGTATTTATTAGTCCTGGGCCCTCTCTCCAAATAGGTAGCTGTAGGTGATTTCCCTAATCCATTGAAGCTAGGGTAAACCTGTCTGTATTCTAGAGTACTTGCTCACTTTATATCATAGTATTTGTTTCACTTTATACTGATGCCCTTTTTTTCGATGTTACTAGTCCATACATTCTGTAGTTTAGAATAGTTTGGAGGTTAAAATTAACAGACTTTGGCTCTAGGCTACCTGGGCTTGAAACCCAGCTCTGCTTTAATGGTTGTATATAACCAGGGAAAGTTATTCAGCTTCTCTTACCTAATAGTGCTCTTTCATAGCATTGAGAAGATTAAATTAGTATGTGTACACAAACATATACATACACATAGAGTGCTTAGAACGGTACCTAGTTCATAGAAAGTCCTCATAAATACTAAGTTATTAAGAATAGCATTTAACATTTTGCCTGGTCCATATAGTTGGTATGTAAAAGAAATTTGTGGAAGATCAACTGAATTGATGTTTTGGTTAGTGGTTAAAATAGAATTAATACTGGTCTGATAATCAAGTGGGCATAGATTTAGTTCTCATACTCTTATGACTTATTAAGATTGGTTTTTTACTTGCTGTTTTTTTTTTTT
Source organism: Procyon lotor (assembly GCA_028646535.1). NCBI lineage: Eukaryota > Metazoa > Chordata > Mammalia > Carnivora > Procyonidae > Procyon > Procyon lotor. The sequence continues at coordinate 90,994,547 of CM053611.1, forward strand.
TTTTTCTTTACATTCCATCAACTGTGTTTCAGCCTATGATGTTCTCTCACAGAATGGTTAGTCATTCAAGCTGAGTCTTTTAGCTGGGTTTAACCAGGTCATATTCAAGAGTGCTTTACCTTAGTACTAGAAAGATTTTTTTTCCTGTAGAAAGTTTTAGATAGGTGTAAGCTTAAATTTAACTGAATTTTAGCTTTTAAAGAAATTATTTGTTCATGCATTCATTTGTTATTTCTTTAATTCTTTTGGCCTTCTCATATGCCCATCATTGTGACAGTCTCTTTCTGACCTTTGGGAAATCGAGTAATTAGAACAAAGGGAAAGAGAGAGTATTTTTTTAGTCTAATCTTCTAATCTTTGCTAGTAATTTACCTGGTTTTCTTCTAGGTTCTTATAGTTTGTTTCATTGCTTCTAGTAAATTATAATACTTTCTAGGCAAGATCTAAGTCTGATTTATCTTTTGTGTTCCTCTTTTTCATTTAGTCCATGTTGTGTGTGGTTAATTTTTTAAGTTTTTTAAAAATTCTGGTTAGTTAATATGTAGTGTAGTATTGGTTTCAGGAGTAAATGTGTGGTTAATTTTTTTTAAAGAATAATAGCAGAGGCATCCTTATGTGCCAGTCACTGTTCAGAGCAGATATTATTACTCCTCTTGTACATATGAGGAAATGGAAACTTAATAGGTTCAATATTTGCCTCCAGTTTACACACCTAATAAGTACTAGAAGTAGGTTTGTTCTTTCTCTGACTCCTAAAATAAGCACAATGCCATTTAACATATTCATTTGTACTCAAAGTGACTGGGGTGTATGTATATGAAATTCTGACACTGTTCTAATACTTTACCCCTTTAACCTATGAGAACTAACATATTAACTGCACTAGTGGAATAGTTAATAATTAGTAGATTAAGATACAAAGAAAATGATACTGCCTAATCTTTTTTTCCTCCGAATAATTGTGGTTAGAGAAGAGCAAATTTAAAGTACATCATCATGGGACACCTGGGTGGTTTAGTCAGTTAAGCCTTTGCCTTTGGCTCGGGTCATGATCCCAGGGTCCTGGGATGGAGCCCCATGTTGCATCAGGCTCCAGTGTGAAGCCTGCTTTTCTTCCAGCTGCCCCTTCCCTCTGCTTATGTGCTTGCTCACTCTCTCCTCTGCCCCCCTCAAATAAATAAAATCTTAAAAAAATAAAAGTAAAGTACATCATCGTTAATGGTGGGTGTAGTGTCATATACTTTAGTTAGAAAATGAGCTTAATTTTGCTATGACTTCTTTCCTTTTATTTATTTTTTAAAATTTTAAATTTTTTAGAGAGGAGGGGCAGAAGGAGAGAGTGTCAAACACACTCTAAGGGCAGTGGAAGCCCTATGCTGGGCTCAGTCTCACAACCCTGAGATCATGACCTGAGCTGAAATCAAGAGTTGGGTTGCTTAACTGACTTGAGCCACCCAGGTGCCCTGGCTTCTTTCCTTTTAAAAACAATGGGGATTTTTTTGAGGGTATCCTTACATAATGTTTTCTCTGCACATGTTGTTATTAATATATCAAAGGAAAATAGAAAGCAACATGTATTTCATTAGATTTCTCCCAAATCAGTGACATTTGCAGCACCTGACAGGTTGCTTTATATAGGGTAGCATTTCTCTTAAGCCACTTTCATAATACTTTTTTCCTTCAGGAGATCTGCGCTGTCATTTACATGCTGGTAACTTAATTTTAAGAATTTTGTATTTTTGGCAACACAACAATGTTAAAAGACAGTTTACTTTATTACTGAAAAAATTTATTTTTTCTCTTATTTATTGGGTTTCTGTTCATTTTTTCCTTGTATGTAGAAACAAAAAAACCATCAAGAATCTTTCCCGCTTAGTTGTCCGCCCCCATACAGATGCTGTTTACCATGCTTGCTTTTCTGAGGATGGTCAAAGAATAGCTTCTTGTGGAGTTGATAAAACCTTACAGGTAAAACATATCTCTTGAGAAAAATTGAAAGAGGCATGTACCCAGTACTGTGCATATTAGACCATATTTAAATCTGAAAATTGCACATTAGAAATAGAAAAATTCAAATCTCTTGAACATTTTATGAAAGCTTTTTCTGGAAATTTAAAAGATATAGTTGTGTGTTTTCATAATTTTAAAGTTGCCCAGTGACATAAAAGTACCTTTTACCCTAGCAATCAGTTACTGTCATCCATGCGCCCTCTAAGAGTAAAGAGAAAATGCAAATTTTTGAAAGACATAAAGACTCCCTAGTGCAGTGAACAGGGCTCTGATTTAAAAGCAGTGATTAAGTAAAATATCTACTTTATCACAGGCTCAGACACAGATTTCTTACTATAAATAGGAACTAGACTATATTATTTCATAAGGTGCCTAAAGGAATTTAAATTCTTGTTTTTCGGAATACATGAATGAGTGCTTTTCTTTAAATTTTGAAGGAAACAGGATTAGTTAGTTAAAACTTTGATATTTAGATTAGGTTTAGTCTTTGTAAGATTATGACTATAAATTTTATTTTTGTATGTGTGCTTTAGTACTAATTTTATTAATTTTGGCTTTTGAGATCCAGAAAGAAAACATATCAAATGAAATGTTTTCTGTTTGATTAAGAATTTGCCAACTTTAAAAAAAAAAAAAAAGAATTTGCCAAACTAATCTCAAGAACTGAATCTATACTCTGCTGGCTCTTTTTATTGATATTACAAACATTAATAAGGGGTAGTTCTCTATGTTAAGAAATATAAATTCTGACAGTTATTCTGTTTTTTGGAGTGGTTTTGCCAAGGTTCATTACTATTGCAAAATAATATGGATTAAGATCTTTTAAAGAAAGATTTTTATCAAATGGTGGCCATTAGTTTATGGTAAAAGGATTTTATTGTTGCTTATGCAGGTGTTCAAAGCTGAAACAGGGGAGAAACTACTAGAAATCAAGGCTCATGAGGATGAAGTGCTTTGTTGTGCATTCTCTACAGACGACAGATTTATAGCAACCTGTTCAGTGGATAAAAAAGTCAAGGTAGGGAAATATTTTTCTTTTGAGTTATAATTACCATAGAATTAATTTTCTTTTTCCATAGTAGAGGGACTAGGGTAAGTAGGGGTAAAAGACTCTTGCCTATTGATCTACTGACCTGAGGTAAACCAGTTTTTATGTACTGTAAATTAACAGTGTCTATTTTTAAGCATCAGCAAAAATGTGTAGGCTTCTCAGCTAGAGACATTTACCATATAGCTGGGAGAAACAATTACAAATTTATGAATTTGCCTGCTGTTTATTATTGATAGGTCTACAGATATATGTCACTTGGAATCTTTGAGAGCATTGTGATTGGAAGTGTTGCTGCACAGAATTACTGTTTGAGATTGGGTTCCTGTTGTAAAACACGTACCTTGTCAAGTGCAACCGAGATTTTTTTTTTTTTTTTTTTGAGAGGGTGTGTGAAGTAGGGAGGGTGGAGTGGGGGAGGGGCAGAGGGAGAGAGACAAAATCTTCAGCAGGCTCCACACTGTACTGCTGGCTTCCTCTCACGATCCTGAGCTGAAATTAAGAGTCAGATGCCTAACCAACTGAGCCACTCAGGCACCCCAAGCACCTCACTTCAGGTTTTGTTTTTTTGTTTTTGTTTTGTTTTTTTAGAGAGCCTGTGCCTGTGAGAGTGGGGAAGGGAGGGGGAAGGGAGAGAGAGAATCCTAGGCAGGCTTCACACCTCGTGTGGAGCCTGATTTGGGCCTCGATCTCATGACCCTGAGATCATAATCTGAGCTGAAATAAAGAGTCGGATGCCCAACCAACTGAACCACCCAAGCGCCCCTCTCTTCAGGCTTTTTAAAAAAAAGTGGATCCTGATTTGGTGGGAGTACTGCAAATAAATAGATAGGTAAATAGGTAGGTAGATAGATAAAGAGGAGAGGGAAAGGGAAAGAAAGGGAGAAAGAAAGAGAGGAAGAAGGGAGGAAGGAAGGAAGGGCGGACTGTTGAAACTGGCTAGGTGGGGTGGAGCTTAGTCGACCTGGGAGCAAGAAAATTGGCTTGGATGTTTTCCTGGGGTCTGCAGCCACTTGGAGTGTCCAGACAAATTAAGACCTTGGAAAAATCTACTTTTCTTTCTTTCTTTCTTTCTTTCTTTCTTTCTTTCTTTCTTTCTTTCTTTCTTTCTTTCTTTCTTTCTTTAAGATTTTATTTATTTCACAGAGAGATAGCACAAGTAGGCAGAGTAGCAGGGAGAGGTAGAAGCAGGCTCTCCACTGAGCAGGGAGCCTGATGTGGGGCTTGATCCCAGGACCCTGGGATTGTGACCTGAGCCGAAGGCAGCCGCCTAACCAACTGAGCCACCCAGGTGCCCCAAAAAATCTACTTCTTGATAGATTGGACTCTCTAGGTGGCTTTACAACCCACCGGTTAATTAACTCCATAGCCACTACTGAGTCACACTTGGAGTTGGCTAGCCTTGCACAGTGCCAAAATCAGAGCTATGTGGAATAAAAGAACACTGAGTTTTTGTTTTGAGTACTCAAAATATAAAACAAGGGGTATAAATGTCTATTAAAGAACTTAAAAATAAACTCTTTGGACCTCTGGTGAGTACTTTGATAAGATAAAACAATGTGGGGTGCCTGGCTGACTTAGGTGGTAGAGCATTTGAAACTTCATCTTGGGGTCATGAGTTCGAGGCCCATAATGGGCATAGAGCTTACTTAAAAATTAAAAAAAAAAATGCTATGGGAGGGACATTAATACCTCTAAAAAGTTCAGAGCCCAGTGAAGACTAGGTAATTTATTTCTTTTAGAACACATTGCTTTGTTGTCTCACATAGTAACTAGAATGATGATAACTTCTGCTTGGGAATTTAACACTGTGTGAGACTTTATACTACACACCTTGTAATACTGCATTACCAATTTCTCACTACAACTTGCAGAGTAAGTATTAATTCCGTTTTGCAGATGAGGTTCAGAAACCTATTTGCAGGGGCGCCTAGGTGGCTCAGTGGGTTTAAGCCTCTGCCTTCAGCTCGAGTCATGATCTCAGGGTCCTGGGATTGAACCCCACATTGGGCTCTCTGCTCAGCATGGAGCCTGCTTCCCCCTCTCTCTCTGCCTGCCTCTGTGCTTATATGTGATCTCTCTCTCTCTCTCTCTCTTTCTGTCAAATAAATAAATAAAATCTTTAAAAAAAAAAAAAAAAAAAAACTATTTGAGAAATAGGTTCAGAGATGAAGTCATTTGCCCAGGCTCCCATTAACTGATAACTAATGGAGCCAGGGTTCAAAGCTAGGTTTCTCTCAGAATCTAAAGCCTTAATATTTTTCACTGATCCATCTGCCTTTACTTTTTATTGATACCTTGAAGTCAGCAGAAAACTTAGCATGTCCTTTTATTTCATTTGGTACCTTGAATTGTGTAGGATGGGTATAAATATTCTCCTTTTACAGAGGAGGGAACTGTGAAGCAGATAAATTAAGGACTTGATGATGGACACACAAATTATAAATGGTAGAGCCAGGTCTTGGACTTAATCCTTCTGATCTAAAATCCGTTATTCCATCCCTTATATAGTGCTTCTTTGCCTACTGTCGTTCATGTGAACATGTGCAGTCCTGCACTTGAAAAATGTAATGTTTTATGGGATTCTAATGCTATAGAAAGGCACATGTGTAGACCTCCAAGTAATTTTTACAAAAACATCCTGGAAAAATACAGACATATTTTAGAGAAGGGGGTATTCATTAGCCTCATGTCCGACTGGGGAAATCTGCCACAAAACAGCTTGCATTTGTTTGCTCTTCTATTCTCCCTTTGAAAGTAAGGGGTAGTTGTAAATTTTATTCTCTCTAATCTCTTTAGATTTGGAATTCTATGACGGGGGAACTAGTACATATCTATGATGAGCACTCAGAGCAAGTCAACTGCTGCCATTTTACCAACAATGGTCATTACCTTCTCTTAGCCACTGCATCAAGTGACTGCTTCCTCAAAGTAAGTATGGATGATGAGAATTACATAGACAAATTTGATAACTGCATCAGAACATCTTTTTCGATTTTTTCTTTTATTAATCAGGGTTCTTGGTTGCAGTGATAGGAACTTCCATATTAGCTTAAGCCAAAAAGAAAAAGAAGGCGCCTGGGTGGCTCAGTCGTTAAGCGTCTGCCTTCGGCCCAGGTCAGATCCCAGGGTCCTGGGATCGAGCCCCGCATCGGGCTCCTTGCTCTGCAGGAAGCCTGCTTCTCCCGCTACCATTCCCTCTGCTTGTGTTCCCTCTCTCGCTGTGTTTCTCGCTGTCAAATAAAAATAAAAAAATCTTTAAAAAAAAAAAAAAAAAAAAAAAAAAGAAAAAGAAATTATTGGTTCACGTAACTGAAAAGTCTAGAGGAAGCATGGCATAACTGATTACAGATGCTTAAATTACATTCTTGGAGTCTAATCCCCTCTCCATCTTTAAATTCTGTTTCTCTCTTTGTTGGTTCAGGCATGTTCTTTCTGTGTGGCAGGAAATATGGCTCTTCTCAGGTTACCAGCTTACATGGGTGTTACAGTTTATAGTCACAGAGAAAGAGAAACTTACTCTTTCCCAGGTCCCATACATTTAATTTTAAAGAAGACTTTTTGACCTGGTTTGGCTTATATTCTCATTGTTAAATAACCCTAGTGGGCCAGTAGTATGGAATTCTTGAATTGGTCAAAGATTACAAGGTTAGCCATGTAGAAATGGGACAAATGAGGTGAAGTCAGCTCTATTTGAATTATAAGTGGGGCTTGATTCAGAAGAGAGGTTCTGTTATTAGGAGGAAGGAAAAAGGTGCTGAAAAAAAAAACTAAAACCAAAAATAGATATTCATTTCCTATATGTTTGGTAATGCTTTATAGTTACAAATTATAAAAGATTCTTTTTTTTCTCTTAAGTGGCATATTGAAGATAGCTAGATTAAACTTTCTGGGGTTCCAGAAAGATTCACTAACTTCCTTTGGATTATTTTTGGTTTGGTTTCTGCCCTTTATTAATGTCGCACCATCTTTGTAAAGGGACATTATATTTTTGGGAGGGTTGTGCAATTTCAGTTTGGAAAACCTCATAGACTCTGTGTTTGACAATTAAATACATTATTTTAAAAAAATTTTAGAAAATATGAAAATTGTCCCCCCTTTTCTCTTCATTCAGTTCAGGAAGCTGAAACTTTATCTTTTTTTTTTTTCTTCAAAAGAAAACTGACATAGAAGCTCAGTGTATAAGAGATAAAGCCCATTGCCATGATTGAAGTGGGATATGGTATTGCATTTTTTGTTTTTTAAAGACAGGTCATGATCGCAGGTCATGATCTCAGGGTCCTGGGATCAAGCTCCTCAGCGGACTCTCTGCTCAGCTGGGAGCCTGCTTTCCCCTCTCTCTCTGCCTCCTCTGCCTGCTTGTGATCTCTCTCCCTTTGTCAAATAAATTAAAAAAAAAAATCTTAAAAAAAAAAGACTTTATTTATTGGAAAGAGAGAGTGTGTGGGTGTATGCACATGAGCAGGGGGGTGGGATTGGACAGAGGGACAGGGAGAAGCAGGCTCAGCCACTGAGCAAGGAGCCTGATGCGGGGTTCTGTCCCAGGACCCTGAGATCATGACCTGAGTAGATGTCAGACACTTGACTGACTAATCCACCCAGGTGCCCCTGAGCTTGCTTTTCTACTCTCTTGTTCCCTCTCTTATTTCCCCGCAGTGGTCCCTTTCAGACATGTTTCTGGAATCCCTAGGGGTCTGCATAGCACAATTTGAAAACACTGGATTGAATTAAAATAACAGACTAATATAGTCTTATAATCATAGCTCATTTTTACTCGGATATGGTTTACCTTATTGAATAAATCCACCTCTAAAAAAATCGACTTTTGTATTATGTATGATTAATTTTTGGTGTTTCTTTTTAACATTTTGTTGGATGAAGAAGTTTATATTTCCTCATTTTAATTATAGACAAAAAGCTCTAGGATGTGAGAACAAAAAGAGATCTATGGGTTCTATTGGTTAGTCAACAGTTTTAATTAAGTACAAGTTTTACTTTAAGATCTACCATACCACAGGGGCGCCTGGGTGGCTCAGTTGTTAAGCGTCTGCCTTCGGCTCAGGTCATGATCCCAGAGTCCTGGGATCGAGCCCCGCATTGGGCTCCTTGCTCGGCAGGAAGCCTGCTTCTCCCGCTACCACTCCCTCTGCTTGCGTTCCCTCTCTCGCTGTGTTTCTCTCTGTCAAATAAATAAAATCTTTAAAAAAAAAAAAAAAATCTACCATACCACACCTGTATTATCGTGTGGACAATTAGAAATCACTTCTTGTGACTCTTGAACTGAGAAAAGGCAATGAAAATATGTAAATCTGAAGCTGCCCCCATGTGACTTGCCTTATCTAAAATACTGGATTTACCTAGGGCTAGGATAAAGAAGTCTAGGATGGAGATGGATATGAAGAACAGGACTTATCTCAATGGTCATTCCCAAAGGATTTTTGTCAATATTGGAGATGGATGATCTCTTCTTCTGTGTTTAATATAGTTAGCATAAAACCCAGAGAAGACTATAGCCCTTTTTATTTATATTTTACTCATTTTTCAAGTATACTCAAAAAGAGAGAGTACAATAATAAACCCTTGTGGTATCCATTGTCTAGATCTTACTATTTTTTTTTTTTAAAAGATTTTATTATTTATTTGACACAGAAAGAGAGAGCGATCACAAGTAGGCAGAGAGGCTGGCAGAGGGAGAAGGGGAAGCAGGCTCCCGGCTGAGCCTAGAGCCTGATGTGGGGCTCAATCCCAGGACCCTGAGATCATGACCTGAGCTGAAGGCAGAGGCTTTAACCCAATGAGCCACTCAGGCGCCCCTAGCTCTTACTATTATTAATATTTTGCCAATCTTACTTTATTCTCCCCCTTCTTTTTTTTTTTGGCTGAGCATAACAAGTCACGTATATCATGTGATTGCCCCAAAATACTTCAGTGTGCATATCTGAAGCCTAAACCTAAGTACTATGCCATTATCACACCTAACATAATAAATAAGTTTTGTGATCTATCTGGTCCATGTTCACTTTTCCCCATTGTTCTTTTTTTTAAGTTTATTTAGTTTTAGTAGTCCCTATACCCAACGTGGAACTTGAACATGCGACCCCAAGATCAAAAGTTTCACACTCCTCTGACTGACCCAGCCAGGTGCCCCTTCCCCATCATTCTTAAAAAAAATATGTATTTTTAAAGATTTTTTTTATTTATTTGACAGAGATCACAAGTAGGCAGAGAGGCAGGTGTTGGGGGAGCGAGCAGGCACCCGTCTGAGCAGACAGCTCGATGAGGGGCTTAATCTCAGGATCCTGAGATAATGACCTGAGCCAAAGGCAGAGGCTTAACCCACTGAGCCACTCAGGCACCCCACTTTTTTTTTTTTTTTTAAGATTTTTTATTTTATTTATTAGAGAGAGAGAGAGACCCAAGAGAGCACAAGCAGGGAGTGGGGCAGAGAGTGAGAGAGAAGCAGTCTCCTCACTGAGCAGAGAGCTTGATAGGGGGCTCAATTCCAGGACCCTGGGATCATGACCTGAGCTGAAGGCAGATGCTTAACCAGTTGACTGAGCCCTCAGGTGCCCCTCACAAAACCATATCTTTCTTCGATAGATTTGTTGGCATCAGAATACAAATTTAGTTGCTATGTCTCTTTTTTTTTTTAAAGATTTTATTTATTTACTTGACAGAGAGGAGAGAGATCACAATCAGGCAGAGGCAAGCTCCCCGCTGAGCGGAGAGCCTGATACGGGGCTTGATCCCAGAACCCTGAGATCATGACCTGAGCCGAAGGCAGAGGCTTAAACCACTGAGCCACCCAGGCGCCCCTGGTTGCTATGTCTCTTAAATCTCTTTTTTTCTGTAGTTGTTCTGATTTTCTCCTTCTCTTGTTCTCCTTCTCCTTTTGATTTCTTAGAGAAATTGAGTCATTTGTCCTGTGGATTTAGGATTTGGTTGGTTACTTCCTAGAGATGTTAACTTGCTCTTTAAGCCTCTTATATATCCTGTCAAATGTATTTATATCTCTCTTTGCTATCTTTGTATTTTTCGTCATTTTTTAGAGCATTAATAGACGTTAGCCCAGTAAGTAGACTCACGATTTGCATTGGTAAGTCTTAGAAATGACTGGGTAACCTAGCATCTAGAAAAATTTGGGAGCATTTTATTTTACATATTACTTATTTGAGAGCTGAATAAAATAATAATGATTCCAACTAACTTGTTAAAATAAGCAGTAATTATTTAGTTACTTAGTGCTCAGACTAAAGCCTAGATAAGCTTTTGGTCTCTTGGTAGATTTAGGTGTTGATCTAAGCTTAGGCTGCCCCATTCCTTGGTAATCACAAGTTCACCTTTGTGTTTGACACTTTTGCATTACTATGAATTGAACATTTTTCTGTAATTTAAAAAGCTTAAATGGGAGGAAAGGAAGAATGTTATGAGATTTCTAACTTTACCTTATTCAGTACTAGTTTTTTAATTATCTTATTATCTTTCTCAAATAGCTCTGGGATTTGAATCAAAAAGAATGTCGAAATACGATGTTTGGCCACACAAATTCAGTCAATCACTGCAGATTTTCACCAGATGATAAGCTTTTGGCTAGTTGTTCAGCTGATGGAACATTAAAGGTACGCTTTTGTTTGTTATTAAAATTGGTCGTAATTTTGTGGTTTTATGGTTTGGTTAAGGAAATAGGTTTCTCTTTTTCTCATTTCTACAGGAAGAGCTTTTTCTTTCAACTTCCAGGAGCACATTTAATATAACTATAATTGCTTGTTATAATGATTGTTTATGAATGGTTTACTGCCTTAGACTTTAAACATACTTTGAATTCTTGATTTTTAAGCATGTATTTATAGCTTCCTAACATTTTGAGATCTGTGGAGTCAAATTTTAAAGGCCTCACTTTTATTTAATCTGCCGTTTATTTTATATTTTCTTGTTCTCAAGAAGTCCTATGCAGGAAAAAGAACTAGGGGAGAAAGTATATTTAGCCTCCTGAAATTTATAGTTCTAAAAAAACCTAAATTCTTTAAATTCTTTAAGATCCTAATTCCACTTTCTTTATTATTCCTGTCTCTACCATCATTCTAGTCTCCTCTTCATTGATTCTTCTTTCTTTCTTTGGTCTTAATTCTAGTCTTTGACCTAGTCTTTCAGCCTACTTTTTCTTTTCCTATGCTGTAGTATTTACTGTGATTCATGCTGTCATCTCCTTATGTTTGGATTATTTATTTATTTATTTATTTGGCAGAGAGAAATCACAAGTAGGCAGAGAGAGAGGAGGAAGCAGGCTCCCCGCTGAGCAGAGAGCCCGATACGGGGCTCGATCCCAGGACCCTGAGATCATGACCTGAGCCGAAGGCAGAGGCTTTAACCCACTGAACCACCCAGGCACTCCTAATCTCCCTATGTTTGATAGCAGCTTTCTAAGATGTGTTCTCATCTCTCCTAATCCTGGTACAGAACTGCTAGAATAACTCCGTACCTCTATTTTCATCTTACCACTTTCAGCTGGGACACACAAGTGCCACATTATAAATTGTGATGCTCATTAGGTCCAGTGGTAAGGCTCTTTAAAGTCCATCGCTCTGCTACCTCTGTTCCTGTCCAATTTGTTTCTTCTAGCCCCCTTAAAACTAATTGTTTTGGGCAAGATAATTTGGTAGCTAATGTCAGCTACTGTTCCTGTATATATTTCATTAGTCTTTATTAGGATTTTTGGCCTCTAGTTCCTTTGCCCATATTTTTTTTTTTTTTTTAAAGATTTTATTTATTTGACAGAGAGAAACACAGCGAGAGAGGAAACACAAGCAGAGGGAATGGTAGCGGGAGAAGCAGGCTTCCCGCAGAGCAGGGAGCCTGATGCGGGGCTCGATCCCAGGACCCCGGGATCATGACCTGAGCCGAAGGCAGACGCTTAACGACTGAGCCACCCAGGTGCCCCCTTTGCCCATATTTTTTAATGCCCCTCAAACCTTTATGCAAAGCCTTCTTCAGAAAGTGTGAGTGAAATAAGTCAAGCGGAGAGAGTCAATTATTATATGGTCTCACATGTGGAGCATAAGGAAAAACATGGAGGACGTTGTGAGAGGGAAGGGAGGGGTGAATTGGAGGAAATCGGAGGGGTGATGAACCATGAGAGACTGTGGACTCTGAGCAACAGACTGAGGGTTTTGGAGGGGAGGGAATGGGGGGTTGGGCGAGCCTGGGGGTGGATACTGAGGAGGGCATGTATTGCATGGAGTACTGGGTGTGGTGCATGAACAATGAATCTTGGAACACTGAAAAAATAAAAGTATTTGGAGGAAAAAAAGAAAGTGTTCTCTTATCACATCCATCTGTCTGGTTCTGAGTACATCCATCCTTCTATCTAGATCTATATTTATATATCTGTATCTATATAGATAGAAACTGTTCAGTTTATCTTCTTGTTTCCACTTGTAAATGTGTTGTGCTGTTCCATTCAGTCGTTTTTGTGTATCTTCTTTTCTTTGATGAGATTGAATATAGATTTATGATCTGCAGAGAACTCATAACTTCTTGTACTCTCTGAAGTTCATACTACAGAATTGTACTCAAAACATGCACTCAGTAAATTTTCTTGACATATATTTTTTCCAGGGAAATACTGAATCCTCCCAGGCACTATTTTGTTTATTAGAATCACTAGAGAAGATTTGTTAATGTTGATCGGTAACTCCTCAGTTACAGGAAGGTGGAATCTCTTGATGCTGATCCTCTGGTTGAATCTTTGATCTCTCTCTGCTGACTGAAGATAACTCGTTTTTGTATAAATTACTTCGGGGCATCAAGGAACTCTTTCTGGGTAGAATTGTACTTTAAAGAATTTTCTAGCTGTTAGTAGATGTTGGGAGCATTCTTAGGTAGAATATTCAGGTAAATAGATTTTAACTTCTGTGACATGTTATCTGCAAATACTAAATACTTGTCCCTTCCTTTAGGACAATCCATATCAGGGGATGCTTTTCAGAATACCCTCGGACAGTTTAAGACAACCTTTTTCTGAGAAAATCTTTTAGTTATATAAGCCTGTTATTTCTTGTTTTCTATTAAGTGAATGACTTCAGAAGAAGACATTTTATATCTCAAGTCAAGTTTTTCCATCTTATCACTGTTGCTAATTCCAAGTTCTGGGAAGATTCCATTTTCTTTAACATTATTCCATTATTATTAAGTTGCTTAATGTTCAAGACATTTGTGAAACCAGACTATTTATCTGTACTATAAATTGTAAGGTGTGCAGCTCAACTGGCCTTCTTTGCTGCCAAGTTATGCTCTCTTCATTCCTAATTGATTTGTTGCCGTTTCATCATAATTCCAATTCTAGACTTTTGCTCTTGTTCTTAAGGCCCCAGTCTTGTCATTGCATCCCTTTCATTCTCTGGAGATTACCTTACCTCATACCTACCTATTCAGAAGTTTGACATCACCCATGAAGAGTTCTCCTTCAGGGTGTCTGCATGGCTCAGTGGGTTAGGTGTCTGTTCAGGTCATGATACCAGGGTCCTGGGATCGAGTCCTGTGTTGGGCTCCCTGCCCCACAGGGAGTCTGCTTCTCCCTCTGCCCTTTCTCCCACTTGTTCTCTCAATCTCTCTCTCTGTGTCTCTCAAAAAAATAAATAAAATATTAAAAAAAAAATTCTCCGTAAGTCTCCTCAAAAATTGCCATAAAAATCCCAACTTCCTTTCTTTTGTCTCCTATCAGTTCCTAGAAAGTTCTCTACTTAGGGCTACGGTTCCTTTTTTTTTTTTCTTCATCCCCTGCATGCTTTGCTTCACAGATTATTTTTTCTTTCTTTTTGTATCTTTAGCTTTTCTTCTCTTTGGGATCCATTCCCTCAGCATACACATGTTCTTGGACCTTTCTAAAACCAAAAAGTGAAAAACCTTTGATTCTCCATGGATTATGTTTTTCTCTGAAATAGTCAATTCTGTTTTTCCCTTTATTGTTAGACTTCATAAGCCACCCGTACTTGCCTCCATTTCCTGACTATTCACTCAATATTTCAAACTTGTTAAGCCGGGTCTGTCCCATCTTTCTTGTATTCCCTTGAAGCATGTAAAATCTTGTTTTCTTTTTTTTTTTAATTTTTTTTTTATTTATTTGATAGAAACACAGCGAGAAAGGGAACACAAGCAGAGGGAATGGTAACGGGAGAAGCAGGCTCCCTGCTGTGCAGAGAGCCCGATGCGGGGCTCCATCCCAGGACTCTGGGATCATGACCTGAGCCGAAGAAGGCAGATGCTTAATGACTGAGCCACCCAGGCGCCCCTAGTTTTATTTTCAATCTCCATTCTTTTTGTTGTAAAGGTTGATGCTCTTTGGCTTAGTGTGAAATCTGATATTTTTCTTTAGCCAAGAATTATTCTTTTTGTTGTATTGCCAGTATTCAGCACTTCCCCCATCAACCACCTATATTTCCTTTTTGAAACTCTCCTCTTCTGACATCAGTGTTTTCTGCTTTTTCCTTTTCTCTCTCTAACCCTTTCTTTATCTTTTTTACCTACCTGCTAAAAAATAGCTATTCCTCAAGCACCTAACCTTGAATTCCAGCTTACCTTTCTTCCATCCCAGTTCATCAATCCCATGGCTTGAATTCTCATCTCTTCTGTGAGTGACTTTCAGCTATGTTACTTCCAGCCCTCATTTCTCTTGTGTGCTTGGGTCCTGCATCTCTAACCACCTTCTAGTTGTTGTCTCTTAGATAATACATTGTGCCTCAGACTTAACGATGCTCCACACTGAACTACATATATTTATATTTTAAGATTTTATTTATTTATTTGACGCAGAGAGAGAGAGATCACAAGTAGGCAGAGGGGCAGGCAGAGAGAGAGGAGGAAGCAGGCTCCCTGCTGAGCAGAGAGCCTCATGCGGGGCTCGATCCCAGGACCCAGATCATGCCCTGAGTCGAAGGCGGAGGCTTTAACCCACTGAGCCCCCCAGGCGCCCCTACCCTGAACTCTATTTTCTTCCCAAACTTGACCCCCTTTTGTGGTTCCTGTATGTTTTATGATCTTGGTTAGATCAATGTCCAGGATTTACATCGTTGTGACTGGTCCCAGTTGAGCCATGCAGTATTTTTTTCCTTTCTCATACAGCTGCTTGTTTTCCTTGAGATTGAATGTGTTGTACATTTAACACTGTCATTTTGTTTTTAACACATTATGCTTATTTTTTTTAAAGTGCTCATCACTAATTCATCTTCAAACTATCCCTTGTCTAAATTGCTTCTTAAGTTATTCACACTTATCAGATGTTTGATAAATTTTCTTTTTTTGAAATAACCCTTTCTTGGAGGGTTCTGTTGCTGTATTCTGATTGGTGAAACTACTTCCAGTGTCCAGCTGGAGAGCTCCCTTTATTATCCTGGTGATTTCTTTTGCTTTTCTCTTGACTTAAAACCCTGTTTCTTAGATTTCTTGTCGCCTTTCTTGGTTTGTTCTCCCATTGGTGGAGAACCTCTTCTAGCTTCCTAAGAAAGAATCTTTGGGAGGTAAACTTTTGACACCTTGTCTGTCTAAAGGTGTCTAACTTCATATTTAATTGGTATTTTTGACTGCATGTAGAATTGTGGGTTGTAAATAATTTTTCCTAGGAATTTTGGGGGACATTGTGCCCCTGTCTTCTGTCTTCTAAAGTTCCTCTTGAAAAGTTTGAAGCCATTCTGATTCAGATGTGATCTATTTTTTTGTCTGAAACTTTTAAGATCTTCTTTTTATCCCCAGTATTTTTTCTTTTTAAAAATTTCATGATAACCCCTTAGTGTGGGTTTGTGTTCATTTATTGTGCTTGGCACTCAGTGCCTGCTTGCTTGCTTGCCTGCCTGCCTTCCTTCCCTTTCTCTTTCTTTCTTAAATATTTTATTAATTTATTTGAAGCAGAGTGAGTGAGAGGGAGAGAGAATTCGAAGTTGACTCTGCAGTGAGCACAGAGCCCGACTTGGGGGTTGATCCCACAACTGCAAAATCATGACCTGAGCCAAAACCAAGAGTGAAACATTGAACTGACTGAACCACCTGGGTGCCCCTCCGTGGCTTCTCTTTCAATTTGGAAATTCAAATACTTCAATTCTGTAGGCTTCCTTTAATTTTTTAATTTAAAATTTTTTAAATAAAATTCTTTACCTTTTCTTTCTTCCTCTACCTTTGTTTTTTCTCTCCTCTTTTTGCCTTCCTTTCTGGAAGATTTCTTTAGCTTTATTTTCTAGCTTTACTTTCTAATCCTTCTGTTGGATTTTTTATTTCTGTTGTCATGTTTTTAAGTATGCATTCTTTTTTTTTTTTTTTTAAGATTTTATTTATTTATTTGACACACAGAGAGAGATTACAAGTAGGCAGAGAGGCAGGCGGAGAGAGAGGGAAGCGGGCTCCCCGCCGAGCAGAGAGCCAGATGCAGGGCTCGATTCCAGGACCCTGGGATGATGACCCGAGCCGAAGGCAGAGGCTTTAGCCCACTGAGCCACCCAGGCACCCCTTTAAGTATGCATTCTTATGATCAGTTTTCTTTTTCATTTTTTCCTATTTTTGTTTCATGGATGCAGTATCTTTTATCTTTTTGTGAGTCTCAGTAATTTGTTTTAAAAAAAAATTTGTATTCGCGGGCTCTCTGCTCGGAGCCTGCTTTCCCCCCCTCTCTCTCTGCCTGCCTCTCTGCCTACTTGTGGCCTCTCTCCTCTCTGTCAAAATGAATGAATGAATGGATGAATCTATTTATCTATCTTAAAAAAAAAAAAAGCGGGGGTGGGGGCGCATAGGTGGCTCAGTGGGTTAAAGCCTCTGCCTTCGGCTCAGGTCATGGTCTCAGGGTCATGGGCTCGAGCCCCACATCGGCTCTCTGCTCGGCAGGGAGCCTGCTTCTCTCTCTGCCTGCCTCTCTGCCTACTTCTGGCTTCTCTCCTCTCTCTCAAATAAATAAAAAATAAATAAATAAAATTCTTTAAAAAGAATTTGTATTCAGGTCACCTGGGTGGCTCAGGGGGTTAAAGCCTCTGCCTTTTGCTCAGGTCATGATCTTGATCCTGGGATAGAGCCCTGCATTGGGCTCTCTGCTCAGCAGGAAGCCTGCTTCTCCCGCTACCATTCCCTCTGCTTGTGTCCCCTCTCTCGCTGTGTTTCTGTCAAATAAACAAAAATCTTTAAAAAAAAAATGCATTTTCAACTTATGATAGGTTTATGGGGATGTAATCCAATGGTAAGTTGAGGAAGATCTGTATATGTATTAGGTATTTATCCTGTTCATATTTAAAAGTGCAACACCAAAAAGCAGATAGGGAACTGTGAGCTTGCTTATTGTGAGTTTCTCTGTAGGGTTATCTGCCTCCCATTTTTGATAGTAAACTCCTAATGTCAGACTTCTTAGGTCTTTTTGTCTTGATCTTATTGGATATTCAGAGAAAAATCTTCAACAGTTTCTTACCTGTAGGGTATAAGTCTGGTTGGCAAGAAGGTGTTTAGGTAGAGATCTCAACGTTTGGGATATAGGCTTTCTCTTAATTTCCCTATTTTCAGAATGGTGACCCTGCTCTCAACTGTGCTGGATGGAGAAAAACCCTCTACTCTTCAGCTAAAGTTGGGATACGGCAACCTGGATTGCAAGTTGGGAAGGGGATTTCAAGGGATTTGTAGTGATTCTCCACCCTTAACTGAGGGTACTTGGTACAACACTCTCTTGGCCTTTTAGGAGTTTTATGGTATGAATTGGGCTGCTTCTTGGCTTCCCCATGGTGGAATCAGGTTACAGTTTTTAGGAGTCCCTTATTGCTTGTCTTTCTCTGCTTTTTTTAGACTTTACAGTTTTGTTTTTATTATCTCTTCCTACTTTCTCCCTTGCCTTGTGAACTACGCCTATGGAGAAAAATTCTCTTTACTATTGCTTTTACATGGATTTTGGGAGGGTGCGAAGATGAATGTATGTGTTCTATCTGTATTTTGGACCTGAACCCTATTTCCTTCAGTAACACTGTTGTTTCTACTCACCTGTGCTTGAAACAAGAGAATAATCTGTCTTTTCACTTAAAATGTATTTTTTTTTTTTTTTTTAAGATTTTATTTATTTGACAGAGAGAAACACAGCGAGAGAGGGAACAGAAGCAGAGGGAATGGTAGTGGGAGAAGCAGGCTTCCTGCTGAGCAGGGAGCCCGATGCGGGGCTTGATCCCAGGACTCTGGGATCATGACCTGAGCCGAAGGCAGACGCTCAATGACTGAGCCACCCAGGTGCCCCTAAAATGTATTTTTTGATACATTTATTGAATACTTACTATGTGCCAGACACTAGCATTTGGGTTTTAAATACTAAAACAAAACAAAAACCAAACAATTAATTCCTGGCCTGAAGTTGTTCAGAATCCAGTGGAGAGAGAAGTAAGGGAATAGATAAGCTATGGAAATGGTAAAAGGGTGCTCTGAGATCAGGTGAGGACTGTGTCCAGGATGCGTTCAGGCATCTGTTACCGCACCCAAACTGCAGCCTGTTCTCCCTTTTCATTGTCTTTGCTTTCTGCTTTTGTACTTCAGCTTATGCTGATGCTCTAGCTTAGAATCTAGGCCATAGAGTATTCCTTTTGCCCTTCTAGTGTTGAAATTCTGTCCATCCTAAGTTGGTCTACAGTAGACTGACTTTCAGGGTGTCCACTTCTGCAAAAACTTTTCTCTCAAGCCCACAGCTTGGGTCTAACATTCCCACTGTGCTATATCTTTTCCTCTCAAATGATACATTTGATATACCTTATTTTAGAGTCACTTATGGGCTTGTCTTACATCCTTTATTGACCTGTAAGCTCTTTGACAGAGCTATCTGTACCTGATTTATTTATATAATCTCAAAGTGACTAGCATGGTTGTTATTGTGGTCAAGATGATAGAACTTTGCTGTGTCCCTTCAAATCAGATTAAGACTTCTCCAAACAACAAAAAACAATATTAAAACTCTTCAGAGACAGGACTTTGACTTCATGTGTGAGTATCAAAAAGTGGTTGTAGAGCCCAGAGAACAAGCAGCAGGGGAGAGACATTACTGTACTCTTGGTGAGAACTGCTGTGTTTGTGGCAGCTTTCCCACAGTGCTATTGAGCCAGTATCGTTAGCTGGTTTGTGCTGTTACAGTGATAGGTAGTAAGCAGAGGTCCTGCAAAATGATGTTGGATAACAGCATTTCAAGGTCAAAGTCTTCTAAAGCTTTTGCTTTCTGAGAGTATGAAGAACTGTAAAAATTATTTCCTGCCCCAAATGACTGTGTAATCTTCTAAGCCTTTTGCAGGGTATCATGTTGATCAGCATGTGTTTTTCAGGCCCTGTTGACAAACCATTTCAAAATGTGAGTTTTATTTAAAAATTGCCATTTAAACACACAAGGGCCAGGGTGCACATGGGCCTTGATATAGTGTAGTGACTTACTCAGAATCAAATGCTGGTATATACTTGGTCCCTTAATATGTGGACTTTCATCACTCATTGGATTGGAGCTGAAGTCAGGTCCAGATGCACATTGTAGTTTAGACAGATTTAATGAAATTGGGTTGTGTTAGATTTTTTGTTTTTTCTTAAATCTAAGCAGTGGTTTCTTTTTCATATTAAGAGAGAAACAGTTTAATTACTCATATATCCTAGTTGATGTGACTGAAGCTTCTGACATATGTAGAGCTTTTTTTTTTCTCTCTTTAAGTATCAAGAAAGGCTGTTTTAGTATCTGATGTTTGTTGCAAGGGGAAAGGTTTTGGTATTGGCTGTATTCCTTAGTGTATATGATGCATCTCTAAACTTGAGAGAAATTTAAAAATGTGCTTTGTCAGACAAATCTAGTTTTACCTTGGAGCTGTGCTTTGGAAGCTGAGTTAAAGCCTAAGAAGCAGCTTTTTTTTTTTTTTTGGTCCTTGTTCTTGGCCAGCTGTTGGTCTGGGCACAGTGGCCATTGAAGCTGGGATGCTGTTCAAGGCCTAGGAGAGTGAAAATGGACCTTCTTGAAGACCTTTTTCCTTTGTGCTATTCAGGTGGCTCTGCTAGTGAGTGAGGTTTAGAATCTTTTGTATCTCATTCCTCAGGATCCAGTTGTTTTAGAGCTCTGTCTGGCCCCACCAAACACACAAAGGTGTCTTGCTTCCTTCCAGCATATTCTTTGTTTTCTATTTTCAGGGACTTCCATAGCTCTCTGGATGCTCTGCTATGTTTATAACTCAATTTAAACTGAGCCCTGTGTATGTCCAGGCTGTGCATGCAGTAGATGGGAGCCTCAGGCCTGGCTCAGCAGAGGGCAGCAGTGGCAAGTTGTGAGCCTTCTCTTACCTTTCTTCTAGTCTCATCCTTCCTCTCAACACCTAATCTTTAGCCTCCTCCACATCATGCAAGGAGTTTTTAACATTTTATTTAGTTTTACATTCTGCATTTTGCATTTCAGGAAGCGCCTCTAGTTTTGTTTGTTTCTTCTTTTTAGGAAGGTGCTGAATGAAGCTGGAGTACTTAATTTTTAAAGTCATGCATAAGTGAAAACAATTCATTAGAAAAAGTGAATATTTGTATTTAATCCAGGTGAAATTCTAAAGGTGTGATTTGAGATTAAAACGGACTTAAACTTTTTTTAAAATTTTTGCAATCTGAAGCTTTGGGATGTGAAATCAGCAAACGAGAGGAAAAGCATTAATGTGAAGCAGTTCTTCCTAAATTCAGAGGAGCCTCAAGAGGATATGGAAGTGATAGTGAAATGTTGTTCATGGGCTGCTGATGGTGCTAGGATAATGGTGGCAGCAAAAAATAAAATCTTTGTAAGTATCAATCTTTTAATAAACCAAATTACCCTGATTTAAAGAAAATGAAAATGTCAACTGATTTTTGCACTATACACTGTTTATTGATATAATCAAAGTATAGCTGTATGATTTTGGGCAGGCTCCCTAACTTCATAATTCTCAGAACCGTGTTCCAGGGGATGGTCAATAGGTTTTGTGAGGAAAGGTCTCCGTGGTCTCACAGGTTTGGGAAATGTTATGTGTTGCTTTCCCCCATTAGAGATCTAAGTGTATACCAACATACTTAAGGCCTCCAGAAGTTCTGTAATACAGAAATAATTTATGTTGGTTAGTCCAGTGTTTCTCAAATTTATTGAAAACATGGAATATTTTCTATATCGCTTTTTTTTTTTTCCATTTTGAATACATTGGTTTAGGTGATTTTCAAAGTGTTTTCTTACCCCTGAAATTTATTAGGAATTGGTGACTGTGATAGAAATATTTGTCAACAACTGAAGAATATTGTAAGAATTCTGTAATATAAATGAGGACAATATGTAAAAATAGTGAATGACAAGACTAATAATAGCTTACATTTGTAGTATTCAGAGTGCTCTCACATACTGTTTCTTTTAATATAACTGTCCAAAGGGCACAGCAGATTTCAATAGTCCTCGCTGATAATGAGGCAGCTGAGGTTCAAAGCAGCCAAATAATTTGTCCATGTTATACCATGGATTTAGAAAGGTAGGTGTTCTGATTTATGACTCAGTGACATTCCATTCAAATAGTAATTTTAAAAGACTTGAATAAGAGATATTACAGTTTTATTTTCAGCTTTATTGAGGTACAGTTGACAAAATTGTAGGATGTTTAAAGTATACAACATGATGAATTAATATTTGTATGCTTTGTGAAAGGGTTCCCCCCACGTGGAATTAAATAACACATCTGTCACGTTCACATGCTTATCTTTTTTTCTCTCTCTCTCTCTTTTTTTTTTTGGTGAGACCATTTAATTTCTACTTTCTTAGTTTCACTTACACAATACAGTATTATCAACTGTAGTCACCATGTTGTACCTTAGATCCTCAGACCTCATTCATCTTCTAACTGAAAGTTTGTATCCTTTTACCAATCTCTTCCTATTCTCCAGACCCCAAATAGTACAATTTTATTATTTATTATTATTATTTTTTACTGTGAATGTTTAATCATTTTTGTTTATCACTGAAACTCTGGGAACTCAAAGTTAGCATCTTACCCGTTAGCTTCTTATGGACACCAGAGGTTTCATCCTTATGCCCCACGTTGTTCTGTTGTACTTTACCCAAATGAACTTTTATGAGCCAGCTGCCATCCAGTTTCACATGGATTCTCTTGCCCACTTTGCTTGGGATTTTCCCATTTTGCTTGGGAAAACCAAGTTCTCCAGAATTGTGTCATGCAATGACTGTCAAAGTGTGGCTCCTGGGGCACTTTTACTTATTTTTTGTATGGCGTTTTTGAGTTGGCTTAGGTAGAATTCTCTGAGCAGTAAAGACAATGAGCT
This sequence comes from Procyon lotor, assembly GCA_028646535.1. Taxonomy (NCBI): domain Eukaryota; kingdom Metazoa; phylum Chordata; class Mammalia; order Carnivora; family Procyonidae; genus Procyon; species Procyon lotor. The sequence goes on from CM053611.1 coordinate 91,016,895, forward strand.
TCCCACTCAGCTTTTTCTCCAATTCATGAACTAGCCAGACTTGGATTTCCTGGAAAAATTTCAGTTAAGAAATGAGAACAAAGACGCAAAACCATAAGATACCTAGGAATAAACCTAACTAAAGAGGCAAAGAATCTGTACTCAGAAAACTACAAAGTGCTTATGAAAGAAATTGAGGAAGAGACCAGAAAATGGAAAAACATCCCATGCTCATGGATTGGAAGAACAAATATTGTGAAAATGTCTATTCTACCTAAAGCAATGTACACATTTAATGTGATCCCTATCAAAATACCATCAATTTATTTCAAAGATATGGAACAAATAATCCTAAAATTTATATGGAACCAGAAAAGACAACAAATAGCCAGAGGGATGTTGAAAAAGAAAACCAGAGTCGGCGGCATCACCATTCCTGACTTCAAACTCTATTACAAAGCTATAATAATTAAGACAGTG
>CM053611.1:91017853-91137518 GCA_028646535.1 Procyon lotor
TCTTAAATTCTTCATATCAGAGATCATATGATAATTGTCTTTCTCTGATTGACTTATTTCGCTTAGCATAATACCCTCTAGTTCCATCCATGTCGTTGCAAGTGGCAAGATTTTGTTTCTCTTGATGGCTGCATAGTATTCCATTGTATATTATTATTATTCATTCTTAAAGGACCTTTGCTTCCCCCTTTTCTTTTAATCTTGTTGCCCAAACAGGCCTGTGTTCTTGTTTTTACTGTCTTGAAATGAGCCATACAGATAATTTAAGGAAATAATTCACAAAATACACATGGCCTCATCCATATCCCTGTCCTCTTCAAAGGCATCAAATAATATAAATACTATATAAATGAATCATATTAGATTACCAATACTTGACTGTTTAACCTGTAAAATGGCATTTTCATTTGGCTGGGTCTGGTATCAAATAACAGCTACCTAGTATTCCATGTATATATATACCACATCTTCTTTATCCATTCATTTGTTGATGGACATCTAGGTTCTTTCCATAGTTTGGCTATTGTGGCTAAGTGGAATAAGTCAGAAAAAGACAATTATCGCATGATCTCTCTGATATGAAGAATTTGAGAAGCAGGGCGGGGATTCGTGGGGGTGTTGGGGAGGGAAATGAAACAAGATGGGATCAGGAAGGAGACAAACCATAGGAGACTCCTAAACTCACGAATCAAACTGAGGTTTGCTGTGGGGAGGGGTAGGGATGGGGTTGCTGGGTTATGGACATGGGGTAGGGTATGTGCTATGCTAAGTGCTGTGAAATGTGTAAGCCTGATGACTCACAGACATGTACCCTGGGGCAAATAATACATTATATGTTAATAAAAAATATATATATAAAAAAATAAAAACAACTACCCTTTTTAGGTATTTTTCAGTTTCTCTTACGGACTTATTGTAAAACCCTGGACGTTAGGTATTTTTCCTATTTTACAGATGTCTAAACTCCTAGTTTCCACAACTTTCATTATATCAGTAAGCGGCAGAGCTACAGTTCAAACCCTGGGTCTCTGAGGCACTGTGCTCAACTAGGATGCTAGCCTGCCTTTGCCATGTAGCAGTTATAAGGTTGTCTATCCTGCTCATTGGGGAAGGCTCTCATTCAGTTTCCCTTTGTTTTCTAAAGGGCCTTTTATCAGACATGTAGGTTAGGTTTGGATTTCTATAATGTCCTATTTTAGCATCATTTGTATTTTCCTTAGGCTTCCTTGAGTACATTTAATTTGGGAAAAAGAACTTTTTTAATTTGTTTTGGTGAGTTCACTTGAAAGCCTTTTTGATGTTGTCATTAGTTTTTGAGTTCTGTTATTACTTCCTTTTCTCTGCATTTGGCATATTAGTCTTTAGCTCTTCTACGTCTTTTCAGTGTACTTCCCCCAGCCTACTCATATCCTTTTTAATGTTACTTGTTTCCCTCATTACCCTCTCTTTCCTTGTCTGTGTTGTTTTATAAAGAGCTTGCTTATCTCTCATTCAGAATTTTTTTCTTTCTTCTCTCTCATCCATCTTAAGTGTTATTTTCTTTTTGGAGGCTGAGTCCAGGCTGCCACTTGTTTGATGAATTGGGTAGTTGAGTTCTCAGAAGGACCACTGGTTCCTATTGCTATCTGGTCATTCCAGTGATTGTTTTATTTTAGGGTGTGTGTGTGTGTGTGCGCGTGCGTGCATGAATGCATACACTTGTATAAATGTATGGACCATTCATTTGTGTACCTTTAATTAAAATGAAGCACTGTGAAATGGAAATTTTATACCCTTACCTTCTGTATTTTAATTTTTATTTAATCTTGGGGTGTAATGCCTGGGTGTTGCTGAATTTCATATACTAATTTTATGTGCTTTTCAATTTTGAAGATTTTAGAGCTCTTAAACAACAGAATCTTTCAATCCAGGATTGGGCACAAGAAAACTGTGCGGCACATCCAGTTCACAGATGATGGGAAGACTCTTATTTCAAGCTCTGATGATTCTTCAATTCAGGTGAGGGGAAGGATTAACTTCCAACATATGTCATGCTGACACCAGCAAGGAACACTTTGGTTGTGCCTCAAATCTGGTGTGCGATCCTATTACTCTGGCCATACATTGAGGTCACACATAGGTTTAGCTGAAACCCATTCTGGTTTCATATTTTTCTGTGGGTGAGGCCCACAGTTTGACTTGTGAACCCTCTTCTGGAAGGTTGTTTATTTTGAAGATCAAGGAATCATTTGAGTTCCCCTGCCTGCCTTGGTATTAGGGTTTGTATCAATAGATACACTTTTTTTGCCAGATTTATATGATTGTTCTTTACTTTTCTTGATAGTAGTAAATTCTGATTGAAAACTTTCTTTTTTAAGAGAGTATGAGAGTGTATGCATGTTAACAGGGGAAGGGCAGAAGGAGAGGGAGAGAGAGTATCCCAAGCAGGCTCCACACTGAGCACAGAGCCCATCTTGGGCCTTGATCTCATGATCCTGGGATCGTGACCTGAGCCAAAATCAAGAGTCGTATGCTTAACTGACTGAGACACGCCCCTCTGATTGAAATAATTTTATTCTTTTAAGGATAAGATGTGTATTATAGAGATGAAATCCTGTGAAAAAAGAATAGTTTATCATAATAAAGGATATACTATCCTTTATCATAATAAAATATATTTTATTATGGATAAATATCATAATAAATATCCTTTATTATGATAAAGGATAGTATATGTTCTTTTAAAAATTAACTTTGTTTTTATCAGAGTTCTAATGCACATACTTTTAAAACTTAGTATTACAAAGCTCATTATGGAAAGTAGACACCCCTATTATTCATTCTCCAGAAGTACCTCTTTTAGCTTCTAGATATTTCTTTTAATATTTACCTTCTTGCCCCCATATCACATGCTTATAATGTTACCAATTTCTATGTTTGAGAATTTTTTATTTTTTATATTTTTATTAACATAAAATGTATTATTTGCCCCAGGGATACAAGTCTGTGAATCATCATGCTTACACATTTCACAGCACTCACCATAGCACATACCCTCCCCAGTGTCCATAATATGTTTGAGAATTTACTGAAAATTAAGATACACATTAAGGCAAAAATTTAGCTTTTCTTCTTTCCCCACTATGTAACCTTTGCCATATGTACACACCCTTTTATCAGTTCCATTATCCTAACGTAATTATAATAAAATTTTGTTTAGGTCATTGTAAGTAAGTAGACTGAGTGTACTATGAATGTGTTTTCTGCCTTAATGCAATTTAGGACAGTTCTAACCTTGACTGGATATGGTTTGCAATTATTTTACCCTAAAACTTTAAAGACATTGTTCCATTTTCTCCCAAAGTTCTAAAGCTCATATTGAGAAGTCTGAAGCCATTCTGATTCCTAATCTTTTTCTCTGGAAGAATTTAGGATCTTCTCTTTGTTCCTAGCAGTTTGAAATTTCATGACGATGTGCCTTGGTGTGTATTTGTTTTATTCATTGCTTTGGACATTTTGCGATCCCTTCTCAGTTTGGAAACTTAATGGTTTTCAATTCAAATAAACTTGAATTTTTCTCTTTGATCTCTCTCCATCCCAATATACTTTCTTTTTCTTTTTCTTTTTTTTTTTTTTTTAAAGATTTTATTTATTTGACAGAAACACAGCTAGAGAGGGAACACAAGCAGAGGGAATGGTAGCGGGAGAAGCAGGCTACCCGCTGAGCAAAGAGCCCGACGTGGGGCTCGATTCCCAGGACCCCAGGATCATGACCCAAGCCGAAGGCAGAAGCTTAATGACTTAGCCACCCAGGTGCCCCCCCAATGTACTTTGTTTTCCTGTAAAAACCATCATTCAGATATTGGATCTCCTGGACTTTTCATGTAGTTTTCATCATGCTCTATTTTCTTGGAGTTTTCTTCAGCTTTCTCTTCCAGCCCTTTCATTGAGTTTTTCATTTCTACTATTTATGTATATATGTATGTATGTATTTACTGAGAGAGCATGTGAACTGGGGCAGAAGGAGAGGGGGAGAGAGAATTTTAAGCAGGCTCCACGCTCAGTACATAACATGGGGCTTGATCCCACAATCCTGAGATAGGACCTGAGCCAAAATCAAGAGTTGGGTGCTTAACTGACTGAGACACCCGGGCACCCCTCATCTCTACTATTCTTAATGCTGAAGAGTCCATTTTTACTCCTTTTGAAGAACATTGTGTTCTTGTTTCATGGATGTAATATCTTCTCTGAGGATGGAAGGATATATAAATAATATATAAGTTATATATAATTTTTTCCTTAAAGTATAATTTTCATGCATAATTGCTGTTTCTCCCAAGGTGCTTTTTTTTTTTTTTTTTTTTTTTTCTGTTGTGGCTGTTTTGGCCTCTTCTTTTAAAGGTCTTCCTCAGCTGTGGTGATCATTAGCTATTAGAAGCAGACACTAAAAGTCTGATTGAAAGCTCTGTGTGTTGACTGAAACCTTTTCTGAAAAATGGTCTGGATGGGGAATCTTAGTTGTCAGTATCTTTAGGTCTTTTGTCCTGGTCTTGTCAGATTCCTAGAGAGGAATCTTTCCGCCTGGAGGTTATAAATCTGGCGGTTATACACTTGTCAGGTTCTTGGAGTTAAGTGGGGAAGAGAACTAGGGGTAGGTGTAGTGTCTCCTTTTTTAGTGTGTAAACCTTCATTTGATCCCCCCTCTTCTCAAAACTATAATTCTGTCCTCAGTTTTGCTGGTGCCCTTTAATTCAGAGTCTTCTTTCTGGTTTGGTCTCATTGTTTGGAGGAACATTTTCTACACTTCACTCTTTTTTCTCATAGTAACTTTGGTTCTTTCCTTTTTTCCCACAAAATTAGTTTTCCTGAACTCCTTGAAGGAGTGGCGAAGGCTAACACTTCTAGCTTTGTAGCCCTCCAGTTCCTCTTCCTTTTGTTTTCATAAAGCATTAAAAATATGGTCTTGTTCATATGATACTGCTTTGTCCTGTCTTCTTTCATTTTTATTTAGACCTTCTCTTTCCTTTGCTGCCATTATCTTGTTCTACTCAATTCCCAGCAGTTTTCCTCATCGTGATAGTATTGTTCTGGTTAATTTTGAGAGTTCATAGGTCCCAGACTGGAGTAGCCCTTCTAGACTGTACTACAGTTGCTTTGTACTCAGGGTCAGTGTCTGCTGCTGCTCTCCCGTTGGTTCACTGCACTTCCTAGTGAGTGTCACTTGGCTCTTCTGGAATTCTCTTGTTTTTAGTTCTGTCTGAGATGCTGGGATGCAAGTCTTCAGCTCTCAGTTTGTCCCTACTCAGTTGTATCTTGGGGTTTGTGGGGATACTTTGTCAGTTAACATGGTATTGTTGTCTGTGCATTTTTGTTTTGCTGTTTTTTAATTTCTTTGTTTTTAATGGAGGCTTCGGGAGATTTAAAAGAACTCAGCCTGCATGGTTGCCATCTTCCCACAATTCTTCATAGTTCTGGTCCTCGCCACACCCTCACTCCCACCTCTGATGTCCTAAGTGACCTCAGTTTCTGAGCATTTGGTGAGTTCTGTAGTGTCAGTTTTGTTGCTTTTGTCTTTCTCTGATGCTTTTAAGATTCTGTTTTCTTGGTTCTGTTAAGTCAATTACCTTTTTGGGCTTCAACATTTGTTTTTAAAGACTTTATTTATTGTCAGAGCGCGTGGGGGCACACATACGCATGAGAGCGCAAGCAGGGGGAGTGGCAGGCAGAGGGAAAAGCAGGCTCCCAGCTGAGCAGGGAGCCTGATGTGGCATTCCATCCTAGGACCCTGGGATCCTGACCTGAGCCGAAGGCAAATGGTTAACCGACTGCCACCCAGGTATCCCAGTCTTCAACATTTTGTAGTTGTCTTCGTTCCCATTCTCTTGACTTTGTCATTGTAGTAGAGTTTTAGAAGTGAAGGAGATACAAATGCATATGTTCAACAGAAATTACTGTGTGTTCTTTTATTTAATATATGTGTGTGTATACATATGTATTTCCTATAGCAGCGATATTTATAGTATTAAAAACCGTTAGGCAGGGCACCTGGCTGACTCAGAAGAGCATACAACTCTTGATCTCGGGGTGGTGAATTTGAGCCCCACATTGTGGGGAGAGATTACTTAAATAAATGTTAAGAAGAAACTATTTTTAATTAATTAATTAACTAATTTTATTAACATATAATGTATTATTTGGCCCAGGGTACATGTCTGTAAATCGTCAGGCTTACACATTTCACAGCACTTACCATAGCACATACCCTCCCCAATGTCCACAACCCAGCCGCCCTATCCCTACCTCCTACCCCCCAGCAAACCTGTTTGTTTTGTGAGTTTAGGAGTCTCTTATGGTTTGTCTCCTTTCCCATCCAAGAAGAAACTATTTTGAAAAAAATATTTTTACATTGTATCTTTGTGAGTTCTGTATGATTGGAATAAAATTTGGTTTCAGTGCTGAAACTTATTGCAGGCTCCCATGATACTGGTGTATTAGCAGATATTCACCTTTCCTCCTCTCCAGATGGCTTTGAAATGGGTAAAACTAAACTACATCTGATGGAATTCTGCTGAGACATGGTATACTGTATAGTTGTTCTTTCAGAAGCTAAATTCATAGGTTTAATGATCTGCTTGAACATCAGATATTCTCTGTCAGGGGGAGAAATAATTTCTAGGAATATTTTTAGGATCAGAGTTAGATTATTTTTAGAAATATGAGTTAAGTGGTGTTTCATCCTTTTTTTCTGCTCTACCCAAAATACTTCTTACATTTAAAATGTTTAATTCAAGTAATAAAACTCTTGGTGAGTATTTCTAAGAATTGATTGGATTTTTGTTTTCATTTTTTAGTGAATAATTAATTGGTAATTTGTCCCCCTACCCCTGAAGCTTTGTTGAGGTGTGACAAAAATGTGTATGTTTTAGATGTATGTGATGATTTGATATAGTGGGTACATATTGTGAAATAATTACAGTGATTAATTAACGAATTACACACATGTCAACATAGTGCCATTTTGGAGGTTTATTTTATTCATCTTTGTATCCCCAGTGTGCCTGCCTGGAATTTAGTAGGAGTTCAGTAAATCTTTGTTGAACTGAACTAAAGTTATTGCTAAGATTTGCAAAATCAGTTCACCTGTTTATAGCACCTAGCGTTGTGAGAATTGAGGTCTATCTTTGGTAGTTTTTGATCCTTTCTCTTGAGATAAATAAAGCCCAAGTAGTAGGCATGTTCACCTGAGCCAATGTATGAGAGTATATTGACTCTTGCAGGTATAAGAAGATTCTTCAGGATTTTTAAAATTTAAATTTTACTATTTATACTGCTGAAAAACTTCAGTAGTATATACACGTTGTAAAAATTATAGCTAATGGTAGAGACATCCGCAAATTCAAGCTTAATACATTTGGCTAATGCTGGTGAAAGTTTAGCTGTTATGTAAGGTGATTCCATTAGTACTTTGTGTTTGAGTCCAACCAAAAAAAGTGACCCTGTCATCACTGCCTTATCAGAAAGCTTCTGCAACAAAAACTGCTAAGGCTATTCTTAATCTTCCCTGAGCGATTGTCAGATTTTATGTTAGATCTGCCCAGGAACGCTCTTTGACTTCTTAATGTGGGGGGCAGTAGTAAGAACCGAAGTCAGAATTGAACACTGAATCAGACACAGCGAGGAATGGCTGTGCTGGTCACTCAGGAAGAGCTATTAATAATAGTAGCCACTGATTCTGTAGTCCAGTAAAGCCCAGAAAGTAGGAGAGATCCAGAAAGATCCTAGTGGAAATGGTTTAGGGTATTTTATGTTTAGTCACACTGAGTGCCTTTCCTTTCTGATATGATTTGGGGAGGCAGAAAACCTCTGTTTCTTCCCCTTCCACCAACATATCTCTTTGAGTTCTTAAAATGCTGAAATTCCTAATTCATTCTCTTTAAAACTCCTCTCAATTCCAGCTCCTCTTCTAGGGTCTCTTTGCCCCCTCATACAGATACCCTTCTCCTACCCCACTTCTGTGAATGAGCACTTGGAGACAGAGCGAGCGAGCGATCTGAGAGCCAGCACTCAGTGGGGAGGGTGGCTGCTAAGTGTTGGGAATAAAGGAGTAAAGAAAGGGGATAAGAGAAGTGTCGTTTCTTTTACAGTTTTTTTTTTTTTTTTTAAAGATTTTATTTATTTCAGAGAGAGAAACACAGCTAGAAGGGGAACACAAGCAGAGGGAATGGTAGAGAGAGAAGCAGGCTCCCTGCCGCGCAGAGAGCCCGATGTGGGGCTGGATCCCGGCACGCTGGGATCATGACCTGAGCCGAAGGCAGACGCCCAACGACTGAGCCACCCAGGCGCCCCTCTTTTACAGTTTTGCCTAACCCTGAAAGACTAAAAACATTTCTACTGTTGAACCTTCCCCAGTCAAAAACTTGACCAAGAATGTCACTAATGTGCATACCTGTGGTAGTTGCTGATTTTTCTTTATCTTTTTATTCCTGATGTTAAAAAATGGAAGAAAATTCTGTTCCAGTCTGCCTGATTGCCCACATCTCAGAAATCCAGCTTCATCAGGCTCACTGGGCTTGTTTTTTTGAATATCTTCCTAACCTTTTTTCCCTGATTCTTTTACATAGCCTGTGTTTCAGCCAGATTGAACTATGAACCAGTCCCCCTAATCTTTCCATGTTTTCCTGTTGCTGTGCTTTAACTCAAGCATTCATTCCTTTTATTTGAAATGCCCTTCTCAGGTTGTGAATCATACTTCCAGCCCATACCTCAAGCCCATACCAAGCTGACTTTGAATGCGCCGTCTCCATCATTTCTTCTCCTTCCCTGTGCCTGAAGAGCTCTTCCTGGAGCTCCATGTGGAAAATAATGTACTATATCACTTCTTTTGTCAATTTGAGGATTGCATTAGGGGATAGTTGATAGCTAAGATCTCTGAAACTTAGAAATTCCATGACTTGGTTTGAAGCTGCCCTGGTCAGCTGACTGTCCCTGGCAGGAGGGCCAGTAGGATTCAGTAGCTTCAGTGGAGCTAGAATCTTCAGTTTTGGCCTAGCTTGTAGGACTTAGGAAATGGAATATGTAATAGGGATACTTTTCTTTGAAAAATTTAATCAGAGGGTGAGCTCACTAGCATATTATGGCTTTTCTCTATCTTCTGTTATCATTAACTGCTCTCCAAGCAACTGAAGAAAATGAATTTCATTTAGGAGGAAAAATACTTTACATCTGGTCAAGGTAGTTAATCCCAGCTTTTCTTTTCTCTATCTGTAAAATGGAAATACCGTATTCTTTCTTGGTACTCTTCTTTGTCTTACCAAAATGCCATGAGGACAAAAGATTTTAGGCAGTTGAGCAGGTATTACCATACTCCTCCAATGGGATATCACGAGGAGAGGGTTATAACAGACTTACTTCTTTGATATTCAGGTGTGGAATTGGCAATCAGAAGAATATGTCTTTCTACAAGCCCATCAGGAAACAGTGAAAGACTTTAAGCTCTTGAAAAACTCAAAACTTCTTTCCTGGTCATTTGATGGAACAGTTAAGGTAATTTGAAGCACAGATCTCTTTTTTAAAAAAGTATTCTAATATTGTAATGATTATATTTTGAAAGCTGTAAGCAGATGGATGGTAAGTAACAACTCAAATTTTTAGATTTCTATTTTCTCATGCCTGTTTTCTGTTTACTGCAGTCACCTACATCTATCTGCTCTGTATTTAAGAGCATCTGTACTAAAGGGCACTTAAAGAGGTCAGAACAATCATTGTGCTAAAGCTCTTGTTTTATAGATATATATTCTAGATGATTATGCTCCGTAATACAAAATGTTCTTAAAAGTGTCAACTTCTGAATTTTTTTTTGAAGATATGGAGTATTATTACTGGAAGAATAGAAAAAGACTTTGTCTGTCATCAGGATACAGTACTTTCTTGCGATATCTCTCCTGATGCTACCACGTTTTCATCTACATCTGCTGACAAGACTGCAAAGGTAGGTCAAATAGTTGAAATGTACCTGCATAAAAGTTTGGTATTGGTTATGTATTATGAATTCAAATGATGTAAAGTAAGTTCTTGTCTATATATCTCATATTTTGTTAGTTTTTGGAGGATGGCATTGGCATTTAGGTTGTGTCAAATAGATAATAATATGAGGGCTTTTGATTTCTGCCTTATTGATGACTTTTTGACTATTACTAATAAAATGTAGTTTCTACTATATATTATAGGTGATAAAAAGCACTGAAAGGGATTTGCATTTAACTGCACATCCGCAGTAAATGTTTAGGTAATTAATGTAAGTTGATACTTCTGAAAGTCACATTCCAGAGAAATGATGCTGCCTGACTGGGGACATTGACTACTCCATTCTCTTTTTTTTTTTCTTTTGTCTTCGTTAATGACCTCACCATCTGCCCATCTTTCCCAACTACAAACCTTGGAATTGTGTCTTGTCTTTCATGCTCTGTTGATTACTCCTTAGTGTTTCTTGGCTTGTTCTTCTCTTCTCTGTCCCCACCCAGAAGATTAGGCTTTCCTCCTTCATTGGTGGACCCACCTCTGGTCTGTGCCTCCTCCAGTTCTATCTTTCCTACCTCTTTCTGAGTCTCCAGTTGAAACACCTCTGTGACCTGGTGGTTTATAAGCCAGACTCCTTTGTCCATGACCATCTCTTTCTGCTGCCTTATTCCCTCTGTGCCAGGCTACTTTTACTTCCATCTCCTGTGCATGTGGTTTGGCTTGACACAAACTTCTCCTTTTTTTACCTTGAAGCATTATGACTCACTCATTCTTCCAGACCTAGATTTGATGTCAGCTCTTCAGTGAACCCTTTCCTGGCCCTCAGGCAGGGTGACCTGCTCTATCTTGAGTGTTCCGTTACGTATTACTCAGGTTTCTTGGAGCATTTACTTCATATAACTATTCACTTAACAATTCGTAAGTCTGTATTCCTGATTAAACTATAAAGTTTTCAGGGACAGGGACTGTATCCAGTTCATCTTTGTACCACCAGTTCTTAGTTCACAGTGTCTGGAACATGGTAATTTCAGTAAGTTCTTATTAAATGGTGATGACAGAAACACAAGGGAGAATATTGGAAAGAAAAAAACATTTTGGCTGCTGAGACAAGGCAGTAGGATAGTGTAATGATTAACCTTTAAAGAACACTTGCCCTATATTGGGCCCTGTGTTAGGAATTTCACTATTATCTAATTTATTTTATTTTATTTTTTAAAAGATTTTATTTATTTATTTGACAGAGAGAGATCACAAGTAGGCAGAGAGGCAGGCAGAGAGAGAGGGGGGGAAGCAGGCTCCCTGCTGAGCAGAGAGCCCGATATGGGACTCCATCCCAGGACCCTGAGATCACGACCTGAACCGAAGGCGGAGGCTTTAATCCACTGAGCCACCCAGGCGCCCCTGTTATCTCATTTAATCTTCACACCTCAGGGACTGTCATCCCATTGAGCAGGTGCTGAGCCTGAGGCTAGAGAAGCTTATGTGGGTTGTCCTAGGCCACAAGGAATCAGTGTAGGGGAGCCAGGACTCATACTCACAGTGGCTTCACCACTGATTTTGTTCTTCTTTCTAAAGAAGTTAAAGAAGCTGTGATTTTGGTCCTTGAGCTGAAGTTAACTTGAATAATTAAAGGGAAAGTCAGAAAAAAAAAAATGGTGCAAGTTGGAACTTGGGCCTCTAATGAAAATTTATGAACTGTGGAATGTTAGAATTTCCATATGATTGAATTTATGGCTAACTAGCCCTCAGGGCAGTGTTTGCAGGTATTTATTTTTAGCATAATTACTATTCCTAACAATCCTAATTGCCTTCCAGATTTGGAGTTTTGACCTTCTTTCCCCTCTTCATGAATTGAGGGGCCACAAAGGCTGTGTGCGCTGCTCTGTCTTCTCTGTGGACAGTACCCTGTTGGCGACTGGAGACGACAATGGAGAAATCAGGGTAGGATGTTTGCTGACATGAAAGCACTGCTCTTTCTGTAGCTTTGGCTAATGCTCTGTACCACATTGGGGACCTTTGTTAATGTGACTGGGAAGCACAGGCCCTGGGGTTCTGGTTGGAGGAGGCATTGTTTGCTTTGTTTTGCTGTGCACGTTTTGTTCACAGCTGCACTCCTCTGCAGAAAAGAATTCATTTTAGTTAGAGTGAAGTGTACGAGTTAGAGTCTGTGCATGCAAGGAGGCAAATGCCCAAATTATTTGCAGTTGGCTGTCTGCTCTTAGCTTGAGAAGGATTCATAGGAATTCTTGGACCTGAACCAAAGATTGTTTATAATGGCAGAATTTGAGGAAAATAATTTTATAAATCATTAACTGGGTTATAAGTGAATAAATGGCAAATTCTGCAGTTTTCAGCCCTGAAAGAAAAGATCTCTTAATGAAACTGCATCCATTAGATAGTCCACATTTGCAGTGTGGCCCATTGTAGTCCTCACGGGACTGCCTGCCTCTAGTTGTGTTAGGGTTCAGCAGTTGAGGGGAAACATTTGGTGATTGGGATGGCTGCGTTAGTAACCAGTGTGTTTGAGGAGCATCTCGGTTTTTGCTGTTTACAAAGGAAGATTTAAAATTCATGAGAGAATATGCAGTTTGCAGGAACGAAGGCATTATCAGATAGGCTTTCCTGGACAATTAAGATTCTCTTGCTTGACAACTGAGTTACCAACCTTCTCTGTTCTAATAAATGCATGTCAACTGAAGTGGCAGGGCTGCTTTGGGAACATTCATTTTGCTCTGAGTTTTCCTCTTGGATGAGAGTGCTCCTTTACTGGTTATGAAGGAGTGTATCATTTTTCTGAAACCCCTGAGGAAATAAATTCTCTTTAAATTCTTTTCTCTTTAAATGCATGTTATTGAAAACATTTTTTAATACACTAAACAAAAATTTTGTTTTTCTACCTGATTATTCAAAATGCAGGAAAGCTGTTTGTGTGTACATATATATCTAGCTTATATCTAGCTATCTTGCTGAATTCTTTCTAACAAATTTCTCCATTTGATTCTCTTGGATTACATTTATAAATGATGGTTTTGGTTGTTTTCCCTTGCTGTCGATGCCTCTGTATTTCTTATTCCTATTCTGATGAGCATTTATTTGAAAAATTAGAGTACTGCTCATATGTTAATTATCACTGGAAATAAATGAAAGCATTAGCATCTGTAATTAATTTGGTATATATTATATATATAAAACCCTACAGAGATTTATTGTTTAAAATATGTTTGAATGACTTTAGGTCTTTGAATGACCTCTGTCAGAATTCTTAGTGGTAGATACTGGACTAGAATTCTGTGTTTTTTTGGTCTTTTTTTTTTTTAAGGTAGTTTGTTAGGCATTTTTTTGTTTGTTTATTCCTTTCTTCTTCCATTTTCTCTTTATTAAAAAAGTCACAATATTCTGACCAGTTGTTCTAAGTTCTCTTGTCTTATTTTTTTGGAGTATGGTTAATGATAAATATTTTAAGTAATGCATTTTTATTATAATTAGTGTTTTTAAAAAAATTTGGATAGAGAATGCAATCTAAAAAAAATTCCTAAGGTATCACTGAATTGTAATTATATTTTTAAGAAAGATTTCCAAATATATTCCAGAAGAGATGGAGAGATCTGTAGTACTTCTGTGTGACCCTGTTAATGCATTGTATATCCTATTTGTATAGATATGGAATGTCTCAAATGGTGAGCTGCTTCATTTATGTGCTCCGATTTCAGTAGAAGAAGGAGCTGCTACCCACGGAGGCTGGGTGACTGACCTTTGCTTTTCTCCAGATAGCAAAATGCTTGTCTCTGCTGGAGGATATCTTAAGGTAAGAGTTCCTCAAAGACTATGAAAGAAACGAGCAGCCTATATCCTATTTTCCAAGCTATTTTCACTTCCTGTTTCTCAGTTGGGCCTCCTACAACCCAGCAGAATGGAAGGGCAGTTAACTGTTATCCTCATTTGGCAGCGATAAGGCTGAGATCTTTAAGGCTGCTTTCCTCAGCTCTCTTGGAAGTTTTGATGACAGTGTTAGGAATGTTCTCTGTCCAGGGCTCTCATACTGCCCCATTCTTAGATGATCAGAATGACTAGAAAGTTGGGTGTTTAACTTAATTTTATTTTCCACGTCACTAACTGTTAACTCTTGGTTGAAAGTCTAAAAAAAATTTATTTGTGAAAAAAATATTCATTCGTGAAATTTCCTTTCTTAAGTATTATCAGTAGTGGTGGTAGTTGTAGCGGTAGTGATAATAGCAGCAGCAATATACTGCTTTATTTTATAGCCTACAAAATGCTTTCCTTACATAATCTCATTAGCCAGCTTTGTGAAGCTTAAATTTAATTATCCTTGGTTTATAGATGAGGAAACTGATGTTTATGGAGGTTGTATTCCTAAAGTTACATAGTAAGGTGGCTTGTGTAAACTTATTGTTAGAGAATACAGAGGCCAAGGATTGAATGTGTTGTGGTGGCTCAGCGTCATTTTTTGGTGCCCGCATCTATTTATCCATCCACTCAATCAGAATGTGTTAAGTGCCCACTGTGTGCTAAGATACTGCTGTATGGCATAGTGTTGAAGACTTGGCTTTTGCCTTCCAGGGGCTTATAGTCTGGGGTAAACAGACAGTAAATTGTCCCTGAAGTATAGGAGGGTTCTGGGATATGTCTGCATAAAGATAATGGAGTTAGCAGGGGCTTCTTAGGGCAATGCTTGGAGTGAGTGTTTTGAATGGTGGTTCTCACTTGTAAAAGGGATTGAAGATACTATATATTGTACTGACCACTTAAAATAGATTCCTAATAAATTAGGTCTTACAATACTTTTATTTCTCCCTGAAAACATTCAAGTGTAGGAAATGATTCTGATTAATTATCTAACACAGTATAGGTATTCAAAAATATCGAATAAGTTTTTGGTTATATGAGACCCACATAATTGCAGTTTCACTCAGCATAAACATCTAGTTTATAAAAAAGAGGACAATTTTTAGCTCTATGAGGGGATGTTTGTAGGAACCCTTTTCAAAGAGTTTGCATTGAGAATACAGTGCTCTTTATAAAGTGTTGCATTGAACTATACCCTTTGGGGCACACTTATTTAGTTATGGGCAGGGTGAATCGTGAAACTATCACCATTCGTTTTCCTTTAGTGTAAAGACAAACTGACTCTTAGACTGCTCTGAGGATGATGCAGGGTGTCTTGAGCTCCATTAACTGCTGAAAATCTTAACTGCTCAGCTTTGACACCGAGCTTCTAGAGACCGTGTCATTTGATGCTCTGGGCCCCATAGAAGGCTATTGCATAATTATGAATCTAGCTTACAAGATGTGATAGTAATCAGCGACTGGATTTCCAGAGTTCTTGGAAAACCTTGAAATGAGCAGCAGAATAGGTGTCTGTAGTGTAGGGGTTTGTGTCTTAAGGGTGTAAGAACCTATAGATTATACATTCAGTCTGTATGTTTAAGTGACAGTTGGGCTTTCTTCCCTCTACTTTGATTACTGGCCTGGTTAAACTGATTATGATATAGCCCAGCATGCATCCACCTCGCATGTTAATGAGACTATCAAAAGCACAGAGCAAATTAAAAGTAAAAAGGAACAGCTGCTGTAGTGTCCAAAGAAATGAGCCTTTTGAGTCTGTTTACTAAGGAATCCAAGCTGTATAAATTGCATGTCAGGAAGATAAAGTAGATATCTTTAGATTTAAGTAGCTAAAAAGCTCTTAACTTTCAAAGTTATTTCTACCTATAAAGTAAAAAAAGAATGTAATTTAGCTGTTTACTTGTGTTATGCCATAGAGTACATACTGTTAGAATGACAATTCCACATTAAACCATACTAATTAGAAGAAAGTCTGATTTGAAATATGGAATATGTGGTGATAAATGCAGGTGTGCCATTACTTAGAGGCAATAGAATGTAATGGTCAGGAGAGTGAATCTTGGGCAGATTGCCTAAGGTCAAAGCCTGGCTCTGCCCCTCATTAGCTTTGTGATTTACAGAGATTGTTTAATCTCTCTATGCCTTGATTTTCTCATCTGTAAAATGGGTATAATAATAGCATCTATCTCAGAGTTGGGAGGGTTAAAGGAGTTAATACACGTTAATATACATAATGTCACATAGTGTACTCTAAAAAAATGTTAGCTATTTTAAATTCACTTTATTTCTTAGAGCAGTTTTAGGTTCACAGCAAAATTGAGCAGAAAGTCTAGAGTTCCCATGTATCTCCTGCCTCCACACATGTACAGACTCCCCCACTATCACCAGAGTATCTATAGAGTGGTACATTTGTTACAATTGATGAACTTCATTTGGCACATCATTAGCACCTTAAGTTCATAGTTTACATTAGGGTTCACTCTTGGCATTATTCCTCCTGTGAGGTTTTTTTTTTTGCGAATTTTTCTTCTTATGATTTATTTGAAAGAGAGAAAGAGCATCCATAGATGAGTGGGGTAGGAGAGGCAGAAGGAGAGGGAGAGAGAGAATCTCAAGCAGGTTCCCCTCTGAGTGTGGAGCCCGACATGGAGCTCAGTCCCACGACCCAGAGATCATAACTTGAGCTGAAATCAAGAGTTAGATGCTTGGGGCATCTGGGTGGCTCAGTCGAAAGTGTCTGCCTTTAGCTCAAGTCATGCTCCCAGGGTCCTGAGATCCAGCCTGTGTTGGGCTCCCTGCCCAGCGGGAGGCCTACTCTCGCTCTCTCTCCCTCCCCCTGCTTGTGTTCCCTCTCTTGCTCTCTCTGTCAAATAAATAAATAAAATCTTAAAAAAAAAAAAAAAATTGGATGCTCAGTGGACTGAGCTGCCCAGGCACTTTCATTCTGTGAATTTTGACAAATGTATAATGACATGTGTCTACCATTGTAGTATCATACAGAATAGTTTTGTTGCCCTAAAAATTCCCTGTATTAGCTATTTTTTGAAAAATATTTTTATTTATTTATTTGACAGAGAGAGAGAGCACAAGTAGGCAGAGAGGCAGGCAGAGAGAGAGAGGGGGAAGCAGGCTCCCTGTTGAGAGCCCGATGTGGGGCTCGATCCCAGGACCCTGAGATCATGACCTGAGCTGAAGGCAGAGGCTTTAAGCCACTGAGCCACCCAGGTGCCCCTATATTAGCTATTTTTAATGTCATTATTTTTTAGTCTATATTCAAGTTAGTGGCTGATGTAGTGTTTCCAAGTGGTTTGTTTGAATAGAGGAAAAGGTGGTGGGAGCACCAGATTAGGTACCAGAAATTGTTCCAGCTCTGCCACCTGCTAGCAGTACCATCTTGGGTGACAAGGCCTTTCTTCTCTCAGAACCCTGGTTTCCTTATTTGTAAAATGAGGCAGATGGACTAAGTGATTTCTAAGGGCCTTACTGTCTCTATAATTTGCTCCTAGTGACTAAAAACTAATGAGTCTTCTCTTAAGTAGGTGGAATGTGTCCTCTGCAGTCTTGTTTACATTGCTATTTTATAAAGCAAAATTGTCAGTTTTGAAAAATTTCCAGTTAGTACAAGTTGCATCAGTGAGGTTTACTGAAGTCCTTGGGGTATACTTTTATCAGTTACTAAGTGAACACAAATAGCTGACCCAGTTAACTGTTAGGATGCTAGGCACTGCCCTACGTACAAAAGTGAGTGATACCATTATTTTGTTAATACTCTGAATCTCGATGTCCCTTTTCAGAAGGGGTTCATGTACATTGTTTCTTTGCCCTTATTTTAGCTGTGGGATACATGGGTAAGCTTTATGATCTCCATCTGGTAAATGCTATGAACACTATTATAGTCTTAGGGAATTCAGTTATCAGGAGGAGAAAGGAAGGATTTCGCCAGAGCACCTACTGCATTTGAGATGTTCAGTATTTATTTAGCAAATAAATGTATAGACTATTTTATAGAGAGACTTGGTCATTGGTTCTTGAATCATTCTTGGTGAAAAGGAAGATTGAGTAGAGAGAACATTCTATCTGGTAGCCTATATAAAAAATAGTCTATCAGAATACTAATCTGTCTGCAAAGGGACATTTTTTTTTTTTTTTAAGATTTTATTTATTTGACAGAGAGAAACACAGCGAGAGAGGGAACACAAGCAGAGGGAATGGTAGCGGGAGAAGCAGACCTCCTGCCGAGCAGGGAGCCCAATGCGGGGCCCCATCCCAGGACCCTGAGATCATGACCTGGGCTGAAGGCAGACGCTTAACGACTGAGCCACCCAGGCACCCCCAAAGGGACATTTTTAAAGAAAAGAGGGGCATTCTTCTATTCATTCCAATGAGAAAGACATACAGGCAGCAGAGTTCAGCGCAGTCATAGCCATAGTGGACTTTGTGCAGCCTTGTGTCTGTAGCTTTCAATAGATTGCACATTTTCCCGGCACGCCTTGCAGTGGGGTTAGGTGTTTGGTAGCTATGAGGCAGTCACCAGGATTAATCAGGAAAGGCTGACCAGGTTGATTATACTATATTCAGCATTGAACCTTAGACTTTCCCCCCTGCTTTTGCTGAAGTTTGAGAGTGGGGAGGTGATAGGGTGAAGGAATCGGCTGGCACTACAGTTATCACAGAGTAATTACCAATCTAATGAGAATTTTATTTTTCTCTGAACAGTGGTGGAATGTTGTCACTGGGGAGTCCTCACAGACCTTCTACACAAATGGAACCTATCTTAAGAAAATACACGTGTCCCCTGACTTCAAAACATATGTGACCGTTGATAATCTTGGTATTTTATATATTTTACAGATGTTAGAGTAAAGTAAGTTAAGTATTGTTAAGTAAAGTAAGTTAAGGATTGATGTAAGTCGAACTCTTTCTAATTTTGAATTGGAAAAAATTCTAGTGAAACTCTATATTTCAACTTTTCGTAAAGCTGTGAATTGTTTTGCACTTATTGCATATATTACAAAAATGTTTGTGGCTGGATGAATAATATTAATGTAGCTTTTTCCCAAATGAACACACTTTTATGTGTTTTTTTTCATCATCATCATTATTGTTAACAGTTTGTCCTTAAGATGCAAATGAAAATGTAAATACGTACCTTGTTATACTATTGGTAAAAATCTCTCTTGATGCATTCAAATTGGTTGACATAATTAATGAGAATAATTTGGAGGAAATAGGTATTTTAATGTCATTATTATGCAGGCTGTGCGTCAGGGTAGCAGACCTGCCTTCTGAACCACACATATCCCAAGGGGGATAGTTCTCCCAATTACAATCTTGGTGCTTATTTTGCACCCCTTAAATTTGCTTTAAAAATATTATGTCTGCCTGCACAGTTTGCAGTGTTTCTTTTAATTCACTCGATAACTGAGTGTTGGATTTCAGAAGTTCTTTGAAGCAAAAATTAGACGTGTTGAAGAGAGTAGATTTTATTGGTCTGTCTTTTCCTCCCTAGCTGATGGCAGTTCTGTGCTGCAGCTGGACTCCAGCTGTCAGTCTCTGAGTTTGGTGCTGTCCTGCTTGCTCTGGTTTTTTATGTACCAGACTTGTAACTTGACTGAACTTGACCTTTCATAATCCTCACTTTCTTTTTTTTTTTAAGCAATTGTTCCACAGTTGAATTTTTATAAAATAATTAGAGAGAAGCCAGTTCTAACAGAAGTTAAATTTTAACAGAATTTTTCTAAGAAATACAGTAAAAAACCATTTTCTTCTAACTCTGTTAACTCAGATGAATGGCACTGTCAGTGCTGTTCTCAGTGAATTTCAAGAGAATTCTTGGTGGTTTTCTGTGCAGTAACAGAAGAATCATTGTGACTCTGGAAGATGTCACTTTTAACCTAAACCGATCTATTTTCCTTCTCCTTTCCCCCACCTTTTCGCCTTCCCTACTCTCCCCTTCCTCCCTTCAAGGTTAATCAGGAAAGATAGCTCTTGAAGGGAACAAGTTTATCAGCATCAGTAACTAGCTTTTTTTTTTTAACCTCCTGATTAGGAACTTTAATTGCAGTTTAAATCTCCATTTCCCCTGACAATATATTGTTAAGGGAAATGGCAATAAATTAATAATAGATGTGGTTCATATAAGAAAATAACCAAAATTCAAAAATTTTGCTGCTGCAGTAGAAACTAAGTCAAAGGAGTATTAGTGTTAATAGTAGGCAAGTAGGTGAGCCAGTTTCTGTTGTTGATGTGTATTAGATGTGGTGTAGGTAGAGGGCCTAGACCACTCCAGATGTATTTTAGATTAAATATTACTATTTAGCATTTAAGGGAGCCATAAATAGAATTATTAAGGTTTTGCTTTTGGTTTTTTTTTATGATGGGTTGAGGAACTAGTTTATAGGCTTACTGTGATTTAAGCAAATGTGATGTGAAAATCTTAATTTTATGAAAAAATTTCTGTAAATGTTATATTGTGCTTAGAGTATCCAAATCATAATTTGATTTGCATACAGTGTTTAGGAACTCATTTACAACTCAGAGTGTAAAGTATTAACTTTTGGAATTAAAAGCCACTTGACGATTAAAGTATAGAACAAACGTCAGCTTTTAAAACCTTGATTGGCCCTTGACTTTAAAATAAAAAGAAAAATGGGAAGAAAAGGTAACATGACAAAAAGGCAAAATAAAAAAACAAGGTAACTTGAAGGAAGAAGAGAAGCCTTGCATAAGGGAGCTGCAGTTTTCCTGGTAGCTCAGTGGTCAGTCAAGGGGAGGGTTTTGTTTTTACTTGTGGATGAGCATTTTTCAAGCATTTTCCCTTGCTTTTTATTTTTTATAATGGAAATTACATTGTCATTTGTGTATGTAAAGGTTTTTTTTTTTTACATTGTATGTGTCTTGTATGTTTTGAAAACTGTTTTGTATTTATGATGCAGGTCACATGATTTTTTTTTTTTCCTGCTTTGGTATACATTTTAATACATGAAGTAAAAAAATTTTATGAAAAATAAAATTCCTAAAATATTTTTGAAAAACATTTTCAGATTGTTTCAGACTCCTTGCTTGTCCTTCGTTGATAAGAAAACAAATGTGAGATTCTTCAAACTAAAGCTGTTATCCTTTCTATTGATGCTTTTCCAACTATGTCTAGTTTAATTTCATCAAAATTTTATCTTCTCAGTTTATCTCTGATGATTGCTACCTGGTGTGACTGGCATGGTGAAGAGCCTGTAAAGAAGAGAATTCATTTATTTATTCTTTGATTCAGTAAATATTTATTGAGATCTATCATGTGCCTGGCATTTTTTATAGGAATTGGGGATATAAAAGTGAGCAAACAGTCTTTTTCCTACTGCAGTTTAGGGTCAAGGAGAGACAGAAAAAAAGTAAATAAGTAGAATCTATAGCGTATTAGTTGGGCATGTTTAAGTGGGGAGGGGAGAGGTGTTAGTTTTAGATGGAGTTGCTTACTGAGAAGGTGACACCTGAGTCCAGACCTGAAGGGTGCGGGAGTGAATCATCCAGGTGTCTGGAGAGATTCCCAAGTGAGAGTGCAATGAGCGCAAAGACAGGACAGTGGATGGGTTGCTCTGTTACAAAGCGGGCAAGGAAGCTGGTGTGTGGCTGGAGAAGACTGCGGGGATGGGGGGGGTTGGGAGGGTAGGGGGTGGGGGGGTGGAGTGTGACAAGAGGTGCATCACCGTGCAAGGCCTCCTTGCTCACTGTAAGGGCTTTTACTCTGTGGTAGGAGCTACTGGAGGAGTTTGGACAGTGGAGTGGTCTTAAGCTTTAATTGGTTCCTTTGGCAGTGGGAAATTGAGATTCAGTTGAAAAAGGGGGCAGGTAAGGGTAGAAGCAGGGGTAACAGTGAGAAGCTTTTGCAAATAATTTGGGCAAAATGAAGGCAGCCAGACTAGGATGGCAATAGTAGGGGTTGTGACAGTTGGATTCTGTATGTATTTTAAAGATAAGAGTTAATAGGATTTGCCAGTGGATTGGATAAAGGTTGAGAGAGAGACAAGTTATGATACCAAGGTTTTGACCTCTTCGGCTTGAGCTATTGGAAGAACTGAGATGAAGTGGGATTTTGGATATAGTAGGTTTGAGATGGCCATTAGATATCCATTAGATATCCAAGTGGGGGTGTTGAGTGGGTGGTTGGATAAAAGACTCTGGAGCTCATGGGAAAAATCTGTGATGGAGATATAAATCTGAAAATCATTAGTGAATCAAATGTATTTAAAACCATAGGCTCATATGAGATCAGCAGTGAAACAAGTTGATAGACAAGACTGGAGTCCTAAGCCAGAGACCAGGGCAGTCTGAGGTTGGTGAGACGAGGGAACAGCACAGGAGACTGAGATGGACCACAAAGAATAAGAATTGCCGCTTGGTGTGGTAAGTTACAGTGAATGCAGAGGGTGTGGGTCTCTTAACTCAATATGGTTTGGGGCAAAATTTCTTCATTGGTTGGTTTGTTCAGCCACCTGCCTGTCTTTCCCACATGGCTTGGATATCTACTGTGTGCCAAGCACTATTTTAAGTAGCAGCTGGGGTAATACATAAATACATTTTAGTTGTTGGGAGAGATTGGGAATAATAGATAATAAGAAAACAAGAAAATATCAGCAGTTGTATCTGTAAAATGGGTATCTGTTCTTCCTTCTCATGGTTGTTGTAAAGATTTAATAAAGTAA
Organism: Procyon lotor; assembly: GCA_028646535.1. Classification (NCBI taxonomy): domain Eukaryota; kingdom Metazoa; phylum Chordata; class Mammalia; order Carnivora; family Procyonidae; genus Procyon; species Procyon lotor. Next base: position 91,040,410 of record CM053611.1, read on the forward strand.
TGCTCATGAAGTACTTACCTCAGTTCTTAGGCCAAGAAAGCGCTCAGTGAACATTCCTTAGTATAATTCAGGTTGTGTCATCTTTGGCCTGGCAACAGTTCCCTGGCTCCTGTCTCTGCCACCAGGCGTGTCCCTCTGCTTAATCTTTCCAAAGTGCTCATCTTAATCTTGTCACTTCTCTTTAAAATCCTGGACCTGCTGTGTGCTCTCTTGCTACTGTGTCTTTGTAGACACTGTTTTCTCTCCTATACTGCCCATCTCCAGCCTAATTTTTCCCCTATTCCTTCTTATCCTTCATATATTCTTTGAGAGAACACTCCTGGTGAAGGTCTGCCCAGCCCTTTCGTAGTGCCCTCTTCTCTGTTAGCACCCTGTATTGTTTACTTACTGGAGTCCCTCATTAGACCGCAAGCTCCATGAAGCCAGGTCTATGTCTTTTACATCACAGTCTAACATAAACCTGGCTCCAGTTGGGAGTCTCAATAAATATTTTTTGAATGATTGAAATGCCTGTATGTCTGCTTGAATGCCCGTAGCACATTCTGTGTTCTCCCTCTGCACTAGGATATCAAGAGGTTAATTAAGAAGTAGCAGGTCACCAGCATTTTTTTTTTTTTATCTTTCTGCTTTAGTTTGGCATTTTATTGTGAAGCATCGTTAGAAGAAAGTAAAACTTGAATAAAAAAGATTTGCTTCTAGATTACATGAAATGAATAAACATGTCCCTGAAGTGTTTAAGTTGGCAAGTATGGCCATCTATTATTCAACATTACGTTATTATAATTTACTTACCAACCTTTAGAGAAGGAGGAAATGATTTTCAAATAATTCTTGGTCTCTGAAGATTGTCACTTGAATAGATTTCCTTGCTCATAATCCCTCCCCTTAAAACTATGGACTTACTATACAGTTATCAAATGCTTGAATTGGAATATCAGCTGCTATCAGGCTATGAATTTAACCATAGAATAATAGTGTAGTTATGTATATTTACAGGGAAGGGGTAGAAAAATGTACATCAAACATGGGACTCACCAGAGACCAGGTCTTTGAAGTCATTTGGCCTCAACAGCGTATTACTTCTAAGTCATATGATGTAAGAAGACCAAAACTTGTGAAATTTTCATTTAAATTATGATTCAGGAAAATGAGCTACTGGTGTTCATTGTAAATTCATTTATGAGGTTAGGTCTTCTGAACTGGGAATACTGCTTATCACAGAGAAGCGAACAGCAAATCTGCCTCTGTAATTTCCCCTCACCCAGGGCTAGAGTATAGAGAGCACGGCAGGCCCAAGTTTGGGTGGGGTGGTTCTGAGCAACTGATCAAACTGGAGAACGAACACCCAGTAGCCGGATGAAGCCTCCTGCTTAGCACAAGGTGGCTCTGGTGGGGAGCAGGAGCACATAAGGACTGCCTAGCCCTTATTCTATCTTCATAGTAACCTGAGTGGATTTGCAGACTCTGCAGTCCTAGCTTAGAGAAGAACTACACCCCAGGCAGTTAATCTGTGACAAAGTCAAAATCTGATTTTCTTTATTGAGAGACCCAGACCCACTGGGCTACAAGTTGAATATCAGTTTCAATTGGAAGTGGAATCCTCCTGTGTTTATGGCAGATGAACACTAGTCTCGGGGGTCAGGGCTTTGACCCTAGGGGTTTCAGCCCCTGGGGAAGATTTTGGAGATCTTTGTTTCTCGTCTCTGATTCATCTTCAGTTAGCAGTGATTCTAAACCCTTCACCTTGTGTTTATTTGCCCTACTCTGTCAAATAACTTTCTGATACCTAAAAAATCCTTTTTAGGAGGAAGGAAGAGCTATTATTTACTATTGTTTTCTGTGCGAGGCCTTATGCTGGGCACATTCCACACAGTATTTGAGTCCTCACAATAAGGCTGCAAGGTACCATCTCTGTTGTCTAGATGTGGAAACAGGTGCAGAGAGGTTAAATCACCAGCACCCTACAGCAAAGTGGTGGAGCTGGGGTTTTGGTCCCTGCAGTTGGCTGCCTCATTAAAACCCGTGGGTGAGAGGATCCAGGAGCATCATTTCAGTTATGCACTTTGATTCATTATTCATTTCACTCATTTACATCATGTGTCATAACTGATCCTAAGTCCTAAGGTCAAAGGTGGTCCCTGCTCTCGAGGAGCTTCTGCTTTTGTTCGGTATTTTGGTTAGCCCATCTCTGTGTCTGGAGGGATTGCTCTTTGGAAAAAGCAGCAGGGTCTATTCTGGTAGGAGCCAAATGGCTGGCAGAGGTTGGGGGATACTTTGGGTTTGCCAGCACTTGGCTACTACCCATTCTGGTCTCAATTCTCAGATGATTAAACATTGAGCAGGCAAGGTGGCAGCCTTATGGCCTGCCCCCTGGAGATGCTTATTTCTACTTGGAAACTCTTACAGGGTTCATTTGAGGTTAGTGGCAGTCCTTCTTCTGCCACCTGATTTCATTTCCTTTTATCCTTTTCCTTCCATTTGAAAAGGTGAGCCTCTCAGAGCCTCAGTTTCCTTATTTGTCAAATAGGGACAATACTTGATTGCAGAGTTCTTTGTGAGGCTTGAAAGCTATATTAAGCATCCGATACAGGTCTTAATAGCATTACCATCTTTTGTTTCAGTTATAAACTTCCATTCTTTTGTTGCCCATGTTTCCATGGTTTACAAAGTGGGAACCTGTGACTTTTGCTTTCTCCAGGCATCCTTTTCTACCTCGTGGTAGATCTATCTTCTTGGCTGTTATTAGCTCCCAGGAGACAGACTTTGTTCAGTAGGAAAGCTGTCATCTGCTTTCTTTTGAGCTGTTGGAAACTTTGTTCTCTTTGGGATGTGAATGTACCCATGAGTAGTGGAGGATTGGAAATGAGAAGGGAGAAAAGACCTCGGGGTTGCTGCTTGGGAGTATGGTGGAACTCTGGCTTTGGCTGTCAGGTGTATCCAAGTTCAAATCCTGGCCATACTAATGTCCTAGCTGTGTGACCTTCAGCAAATGTTTTAATCTTCTCAAGGACCTGCTTCCCAAGGAGCCTCTGGTGTGCTGCCCAACTTCTCAGGGGATCAGGAGGGCCTCATCCATCCAGGGATGAAGCTTCTTACACTTTGTTGCACCAAAATTATCTGCGAAACTTAAAAACCTCCCCTAACCCAGACCTCATCCCAGGCCAATTAATTCAGAATCTCTGGAGATGGGACCCACGCATCTGTATTAAAGTTCCCCAGGTGATTCCAGAGTGCAGTGGAGGTTGAAAACCAGTAGTACCCTTTGCTCTGTCGCCCTTGATGACCAGGCCATTGCCTGTTCTTCTGTCCAGCTGCCAGCTACACTTTGATGACTGCTTCTGTAGTGTGCTCCTGTACCTGCTCTGCCATGACAGCCTCAGGAGTGTTGCTGGGCCGCACAGACGTTTGATATGTCTGTTATATTCACACAGATATGGGGATCTTTCCTGGTTAGCTTTGATGGCTAATTTATAGAGCAACTCTTTTAGGTTTTCTTTTCTTTTTTTTAAGATTTTATTTATTTGACAGAGAGGAGAGAGATCACAAGTAGGCAGAGAGGTAGGCAGAGAGAGAGAGAGAGGGAAGCAGACTCCCCGCTGAGCAGAGAGCCCGATGCGGGGCTCGATTTCAGGACCCTGAGATCATGACCTGAGCCGAAGGCAGAGGCTTTAACCCATTGAGCCACCCTGGCGCCCCTAAGAGCAACTCTTCTAGGGTTATTACCATCAAGTCCTCCTCTGGTCATGGCTTTCTCTATCCAGGTGTCTCATCCGTGTTTTCCACTTTTTACCTAGTGCCATGATTATTCCCATCATGGCAGACACTCTTGGTGGCCATCTCAATATCCAGTCTTTCCCTTTTTCTCACTAATAACTCCTGAGTTGTTGGGGGCTGCAGTGTGCTCAGCTAAAATCAACAGTTGCATTTTCCAGCTGCCTATGTAGGGGTGGCCAAAGAGTTGTGGCTTGAAAAGCTCCTAAAAGATTGCCTTACTCAGTTGGGAGGTAGGAGACCTTAGGTCATTATTCTTTTTACTGTCTGGAACATGGATATGCTGGATAATGCTCTAGCAGCCATTTTGTGATCATGAGGTGACTTAACAGATGCTATATGCTGAGGATGACAGAATAGGAATGTAGAAGGAGCTTGTGGACCTCCCATTCCAGCCCTGTACTATTTCTGAAGTTCATACTACACGAGAAATAATTCAGCCTTTCCTTGTTTAAGAGACTGTTATTTCTGGTCTTTGCTACTAGTCCTTAAATTCAGTTCCTGATACTGAATAAACCAACGTGGTGTATAAGAGCAGTCCGACAGATGTCAGTGACTCTGCATCTCTGCCTCCTCTACCCCCTCACTCTAACCACAAACACACTGTTCCTCCTCTGATAAGTAACTGGACATCTAGCTGGCTGTGAGGCTGTTAAAGCTTGGTGGAATCTCAGAAAGTCACAAAGAAGTGATGCATGGATCACGCCCAGCCTACAGATGAGTTTTATTTGGCCCACACTTATTTTTTTAAATGCTGAATTTGTTGCCAGCATTTGAAAATCTGGTGATTTTGCATAAATACTGATGTCTTAGGAAATCTGTTGACCGAGGGTCTACATTTCTGCCTGGCAACAATCAGCTGAAAGTGAGTAGCAGCTGCCCCCTGAAATGAGGCAGTTGCTCTGTAGATCATCACAGCCCCCCTCACTCATGACACCTGTGTGGCTCTGAAGCCATATGCGTTTGCAACTTTCCACCTCCCTACCCAGGCACACACCCCAGAAATGGCCTGCTCAAATGGTATTCCTGAATTTCCTGTGCCTTTCTTCCCAGTCTCCCTTGACTCAACACTTAGCACATCGGGGTTTTTGTTTTTGTTTTCTCTCAGAAAACTAAGCATGCACTTTTGATAAGTGGAGAGAAATCAGCCTCTCAAATGTCAGAAAACAGCTGATGTTGCTTCTCACTTGGAGGCGTCTTGACTTCCCTTCTCACATGCCTTGTTGAGGAGAGGGAGAGCTGCAGGCTCCTCAGGGAGATGTTGGGATGCTTGACTGAGGAGGCACTGAGACATCCAGAGGACAATTAAATTACTGAATATGGATTTCTTTGAGTGGCTTTTATTGCCACGTCATGAGTAAGAACAACTCCATCTCAGCTTGCTTGTGCTGTCCTCTGAGACGTAACTTGGTATTTCCTAAATGGCAGGACTTGGAAGATGCACATTAGCTCTGCTGTGCTTGTGAGGTCTGTTCTGTGACTTGCATGCTCTTCAGCTCTCTGAACCCCTGAGAAAACCTCAGCAGTTGCGGTGACCCTAATGGAGCTGTTCAGGGCGGAGTCTCTGTTGCAGTCTGATGTAAGTCTTTACATCCTTGGTCATTAACTACTCTTGGAAAGTTAAATGCCTATGCCGCTTTTACGAACAAAAACTATTTCAACGATAATTTCTAGCTCTAATTCTTTATGAGTTACACATAATGTGCAGTGTGTTGGGTCGGGAATGATCATCTTTGCATTAACAATTTAAGTAGAATGGAGCCATGATGAACACAGAGGAAGTTGTCAGTGAGTAGACTGGCCTGGGACGAAGAGAGGAAACAGTTAAAGTGGGATTGGTATTCCTAGGTCTCCACCAAATTCTTAGGGTTAATTCCCCCACAAAAATAAGACCTGGTTCATGAGTACTAATGGAATTTCACAGTATGCAGGTTGGTGATTGGGCAACGAGCCTAAGGAAATTCTCTGCCTGCTTTGGAGCTGGTTTCTGTTGGACACATGACTCTGTTGCTGGGGCAGCCAGTTGCCTGGGTGTATTTGTACATTTGCGCAGACAGCAGTAAATGGGTGTGGAATGGGCTAGGTGTAGCGGGGACGGGAATGGAGCTGGGGGCGGGCTGATGCAGCCTTGGTGCAGGTAGACTCTGCTGGCCTATGTTGGCTGGTTCCCCAATTATATTTTAAGAAAATGTGTTTATTACCATCAGATTGCTTGATTTTCCTAGGAAACATACTCAGTGAATACCTTATATAAAAAGAGAACTGAAAAAATGTCTTAAAAAAGGCTTTATTCCATAAAGACTTCTGATCATCATATTCCAGTTCTGTGGGAGAAGAATGAACTCTGGAGGCTAGCCCACTCGTTACATTTTCCTTTCTTTTCAGAAGTAGCTTAAGAGCAATGTTACTTGGGGGGTCCAAGTGTGAAGTTTTATTTTTGAGAATTTAGCCACGTGTTCATTATCTAAGCCTGTTTTCTGGCCCATCATACCCAAACATTATATATCCCCATAATATTCCTATTCTAACAGAAAATCTGTTATGTCTTGAGAAAAGCCACTGCCATGACTTATTAATGTATTAACTAGGCATAAATTTCATAGGGTTCATTCACCCAAACTTATAGAATATAACGTAAGAAAAAAAGATTAATTGAATTAAAGTTCTTTTTTGGAATAATATTAGCATTCAAGGATCCCCATCCCCCATGGATACTGCAGTTACTAATGTAACTTCAAGAAATCAGCTGCATATCCCTTCTTCTTCATGTGGGCTGGCTCTCTTCTATTTGACCCTCAGACCTCTCCTCCTTCTTCCCTGCCCTGTGTAGACCATATCAATGGGCTCCTTGTCCTCTGGCTTCCAGTGGGTTCAGGTGATGCAGGGTGGAGAGTGCTATCAGGGTATTTTAATCCCTGGCTCCCTCTTTGAGGGCACTACAGCTGGCCATGTCCCTCAGCCTGTCTGGCAGCCCCCTCCCCACAGCTTTTTCCTTTCCCATTCTCCCTCAGGCCATTACCAGCCCAGGGACACTGTTCCACTCATCTGTTTCCCTACATGCTGCCAACACCTATGTAAGTATTCTATTTATTAAACTCTTAAAATATCCCAATTGGAATGTGCCATCTGCTTCATGCTGGGACCATAACTGATAACAAATAAGCATTTGATCCACAGAGAGAAGAGGACTGCTGACCTCTTGGTGGTTACCAAAGATAAAAAGGGGCCAAATTAGCCAAGTTGAAGCATTACCATCTAAAATCCCAGCCCAAACCTTTCTTTAGGAAACCTGCCCTTTCTGCTTCTGTGAATGTCATCCCCTCTCACTCAGGTTGGTTTTAGTGTTTTCAAAGCTATGTGTTTGTGCATGTCTGGTAGCACCCTGTATGTTTTGGTGAGTGTTGCAAAGAGTAACAGACTTAGATCCAGCAGTGCAGGGAAGATCTCCTGAAAGTCACAGGATATGGAAACTTTGATCTTTCTGGTGTCTCTAACATGGCCCTATATCATTTGACTTGCAGCTGGAATGTGTGTTTTAGGAAAATGGAAGGATTGAGGTTATGTAATGTTTTAACTCCTACCAAAATTCCTATGTTGAAGCCTAATCCTCCGATGTGATGGTTTTTGGAGATGGGTCTTTGGGAGATAATTAGGTTAGATGGGGTCATGATGGTAGAGCCCTCAGAATGGGATTAGTACCCTTATAAGAAGAGACACCAGAGAGCTTGCTGCTCCCCCACTCACTGTGCATACGTACTTGCGCGCACACACAAAGAGGTCATATGACCACACAGCAAGAGGTCATATGACCACACAGCAAGATGCATACAAACCAAGAGAAGAGCCCTCAAAGAGAAACTTATCTGCCAGCATCTTGATCTTGGACTTTCCAGCCCCGAGAACTGTGAGAAATACTTTTGTTGATTAAGCCACAGTCTGAAATTTCGTTTAGCAGCCCAACCTGAGACAAACGTGTAGATGTTTTTCCAAATATGCTATCTGTATTGTTCCACACAAATGACCTATTTGGGTGGTCCTTGCCTTTTTAGAAATTTGTTTTGGCAATTTCTCCTTGTAGCCTACTGGAATATTTAAAGACATTCGGGATTTTTTAGCTGAAATTTAAGCTTTAAAGGCCAATGTATCTTTCTCAGACTGGTTGAACTTAGTAAAAATTTTCTAAATTTTGCCAATTAAAAAAAGCCCTGTAGCTATAGCTGTTGAGGAGGCTGGGCCTTTGCTTTTTTTCCTTAATGGAAGTGGGAAGGTGCTTACAGAACGATGCCAAGCACCGGTGGCTGTACAATTTCCATTTTATTTTGTGTGCTTTTTTTTTTTTTAATAGGATATAAATAATGACAAAAATTACAAAATTTATAACTGGAAGCCCAAGCATATTTACACATATGTTTCTGTTTTAGCAAAGCTACTATTTACTTTGCTCCTATACAATTACCTTTTGGTACCATATTTCAGTGTTATTTTACTCTCCATTTACTACATACATATCAACAGTGAATAGGCAAAATATATACAAGAATTGTTCAGGTCAAGTAATTTAATATTGTATTAAAATTCTTCAACACTGAACTAAATCCATATACATTTGTCAGTTTGAAATAAAATGTAATTATCTTTAAAACTCACCAACTGATGAATAACTGATAATCCTCAGGTTTGAAATAATATTGGTTAATAAAAAAAACATTAAGACAATCCCACAATTTATCAATATCGCTATAATGAACTTCAAAATGATTCACAATATGATCAGTTAGAACAATATACGTTAAAATGTTATTTTTTTCTATAATGATATTGTACTGTTTATATAATTTGATTCTACATAAATATACATTATGGTATCATACAAATACTCCACAGAGACATTAAAAAAATTAAAATACCTTAAAGAAATGTAAGTAAATTTTATTTAATCAAATAGTAAGCAAACATTTATTTGTTTCAAGAAAAGAGTTTTATTACTTTGGAATCTCTCTTTTTTTTTTTTTGTATTTTTTTTTCTAGAAAAAAATTTTTGCAATAGAATTTTATTAACACCTTTCTCAAACAAGGTTTCCATGACAGAAATCTTGACAGCAGGAGCCCTAGATTTTTTTAACGTTTTCTTTAAAACACTGTGAAGGTTAAAAAAACAATCTTTGCAGCTTATGGCTGCATCAGCACTTTCGGTTGGATGCCAGTCTGCTCGCCCTAATCTCCTGCTCTGGGGAGTGTCATCAGCACTTTGCCACACCCAAGCCAGTCCTCTTGGTGGTAGCAATAAAATTTAGTTATTTGAAATGAAACCAGAAACATCCTTCACAACTAACCTAGTTTTCTTAATCAGTGCATTAATTAAACATTCTTTTAATAAAAATATTTAATACAAGACACATTTCTGTGCATAATAAATTCCTCTGTTTTGAATCATTCTTAAATTTTGAATCAATCCATAGATGTAAATGTTTTATCTGACATGATTGATTACATATAAAATCCACAAATATAGAAATTGGGAAACAGGATTTCCTGGCAATCATGGGGGTGGTTTTTGTCCTTATGTGTGAAATGATGCTCAGTGATATGATTTTACAGGTGTTTTATGGGGGTAGTTCTGTTCTGATTCTACCTTTAAAACTGCTGACTGTGAAAAATCCAAGATTTTTATACTTTTAGGCAGTATTAGAGATCCCCTGTACCTTTTTTTTTTTTTTTAAGGTATTATCCCCAAATTCAGCAAAGCAGTGTTGGGGGCAGAGTCATTAGAAATACCTTGGGTGGTGGCAGGGAGGGGAGTCGGGAGAGTCAGCGAAAAATCTCAACTCATGCCTCTCAGGGGTTACGGCTGGAAAGTCTTGGTTGCACACTTTCTGTTACTGGTGCAGAAAGAACGTCCCCAGGAATGGCCAGCGGCCTTTCGCCCGTGACAAGGCCACACAAACAGAGCAGTCTTCCTCCTGGGCTGGGTGGAAACTGAGGCGCGAAGGGAAGCCTGCTCCGGGACTGCTCAGCGTGCAAGGCACCGCGAGGACAGGAGGATGGTGAGTATCAGAAAATTGTGGTTTCATACTTGGTATTAATTCCTCTCTTGGCTTCTTGTCCCGGCTCCACGATCCACGGCAGATTGGCCAGAGTCTTTTGCTCAGATGGGTCGATCTGCTTTAAAACAGAAAGGCTGATGCCTGTTATACGGTACCTGTACCAGGGTGCACACATGCTTCCTAACACTTCTTGGAAACCAACACTAGGCCTGCAGTCCTGTCACAGACCAACAGGTATGTGAGAATCGCGTTTGTCCTTTTCATACATGATTACTGCATTAGGACTGTATGCAAGGCATTCAAAGGATGGGCGGTGAATGAGACCTGGCCCTTGCTCTTGAAGGCACACAGATGGGGAGCAAACACAGCTTCAGTACTGAAAATGGGGAGGGAGGGAGGGAAGGTCCTCTGTGGTTAGGGAGCCAGGGGACTGCTAGAGAAGTTGAACCAGGTTATGTCACTCTCCAGCTCCTAAGCCTACAGTAGTTTCCAATATGGAATAAACCCGAATTCCTCTCCAGCTCCTAAGCCTACAGTAGTTTCCAATATGGAATAAACCCGAATTCCTCTCCAGCTCCTAAGCCTACAGTAGTTTCCATTATGGAATAAACCCGAATTCCTCAAGGTGAGGTCTGGCCACACTGACTTTGCCTCTCCCTGCATGCCAAGACCATACCCAGGGTCTCTGCTAACATCATCTGCTCTAAGGGAATGCCTTTCCTCAGACACCTGAATGCCTTACACCCTAATGTTATTCAGGTCATAGCTCAAGCATCACCTCCTCACCTGTTCACCCAATACAAAAATAGCATCCTAACTTCTGCTCTCCTCTTTATGCCACATACATCATATCATATTTATTCCTTCATCCTTCACACAGTGTAGGATTTTCTCTTTACTGTTTCCCCCCAACCTTAGAAAAGCTCCTGGCAACCCAGTAAATAACATTAAGTACACCATAAATAATTGATATTATAGAAGAATGAGGTAATGTCTAAACAGCTGGAGGATGAGCTAGAGTTTGCCTGGGGAGGGGGCAGGGAGAGAGGGGGAACAGCATGTGCAAAGCTCCCGTGGTAAAGAGAAGTGGCAGGTTGAGAATTTATAGTTAGTCTGTAAAGTGGAGATAGGAGGGTGAAAAGGTGAGCAGGGCCAGGGCGAGCCAAGCTATAAAACTGTTAAAACCACTTTTAGCCCCTGTGCATACAAAGTCAAACAGGCCAGTCCTGGGTAATGCTTGAGCTGTGAGCTCTCAGGAAGGGCCTTGGAGGGAGTTTTTCACAACACTGCTGCCTCATTTTTTGGTGTTTCCACATCTGCCCTGGCCCTGGCCATCTGCTCTGCTCAGCAATGCTCAGGCAAGGAAGCCTGGAAAGGTCTCTCTCATTTCTCTTGCACTGTGAGATTTGGAGCCTGCTGAAAGACTATGGGATCCATGCCCTTTGGCTACCTTCCAACATGAATTGATTATATCTCCACAAGGCTGTGGGAAGGACTTCACATATTCTTAGGAATCATGGAATATTTCTCAACAGTAACAACTGGACCTGAGGGAAATGGAACATGGATACCAGTTGAGAGGGAGGGGATGTTGAAGCAGTTAGAGGACATCAGTATTATTCACTATATATTTTCATATATTTATCACTTAAGGCTTTTCAGTGAATATTTTACAAGCCCTCATGGCACACAACCCAGTTGTGCTCATCTGGAAGTTTATGGAGACCAGAGTAAAGTCAGATGGAGGTACCTGCCAGGAAGATTTTTCCAGTCCATGTGAGAAATGATATAATAGTCTAAGATAACCAAAAATATTGGGACAACTCCTGGACATTTAACTTAGTTTTTTTGTGGGGGAGGAGAGAGAATGTACAAATCTCCATCAATAAATGCTACACAGAATTAAAAGCAAGTATACACTTTAGTGTGACTAGGTATCTACCTCAGAATGGATGGCCCAGGAAAAGCTTTTTCATGTAGCTTGAGATCTGAATGACAAGTGGGAGTCAGCTATGTAGAAACATGGAGATATTATGATAGGTGGAAGGAACAGGTGACACAAAGGCCTCAGGTAGGAGTGAGTTTTGGTCTGTTCTAGGAATAGAAAGGCCTGGGCATCAGAGAGAAGCATGGGGGAAATTGGGTTTAGGTATTTGGGGCAGAGGTGCCATGATCTGATGTGTGTTTTAGGATCACTCTGGTTGCATAAGGAAGACTGTTAGGACATGTACTGCAATAATTCGGATAGAGTAGTGGTGGTAGCCTAGATGAGAAGGGTGACTGAGGAAATGGAGAGGAGTGGGTGGATCTGAGACATGTTTTAGGGGTTGAGTAGATGGAATCTCTCCAGGTGTTATACCCAGTGGTCAGGGGAAGACAGGAATTAAGGACGACCTCTGGATTTATGGCTTGAGCAACATGGTGAATAATTATGCCATTTACTGAACTGGGGAAGTCTGAGAGTATAAATAGCTTTGAGGGGAAAATCAAGAATTCTGGGAATTTGCAGGGAAGATGGCAGAGGAGGAGAATCCTAGGCTTACCTCATCCCATGGATACACCTAGATAACACCCAGAAAATGACCTATAGATTTGCAGAAAAGACTTTTCACAGCTAAATGTAGAACAGAGGCCACACTGAAGAGGGTTGAAAGGGCAGAGAAGCAGTTGGGAGCCGAACACCTGCAGGCCCTAAGGGAGGGATGCTGTGGGTGCAGAGAGGAGAGGAGCAAACCCCATACCAGGCACAGAGGATCTACACTGGGAAGATGGATTCCTATAACATTTGGCTTTGAAAACCAGAGGCATTTAACATTATGAATTCTTACAGTGGGGCTTAACACACCTGGAACTTTGGAAAATCAGTGAGCCAGAGAGTGATAGGAAACTGAGTCCCTGCCCTTAAAGAGACAGCATAACAAATAGCCCCACCAAGGTACAGCATTGAAGCAGCAGTTTGGAAAACACCTGGGGTATACAGGAGGGAGGGAGATTTATTTACTAATCTCAGAGCATGTGCTGGAGGGGTAGAGATCTTTGGGAGACATGTTCAAGAACAAAACTGGCAGGCACCATTTCCCTCTCCCACCCCCCTAGCCTAGATACAGATATACCTGTGTGAACCACTGGACCAAGAACTCTCTCCACCTACCTTGCTAAAGGCATACCTTGCCCCCACAATCTCCTGCAAACCTACTCCCCAATCTGGCCTTGGTTGAGTCCATCCAAAGCAATGCCACAAGCATGGCAGTATACAAGCAGCTCTGATGGGTCAGCACCACCTCAAAGGGACTCCTGCCTTGGGGAAACGGGACTAAAACCACACAAGCAATCTGATTGTGGCCCCAGGATTGGGCTGGGGGCAGATACTTGGTCTGACTACAGGCCTCACTCACCAACAAAAATTTCTCAGGGAACAACACAGGGAGAGTGCCCTGCAGTGCAGTGCTCCTGCAGCTCTGGAAAATACCTGGTCTAACCCAACTCATGCCCAAGGCTGCCCCAGACTGGCCCACTAACAACACAGGGACCCAAACCCTGCCCGCAACAAGTAAAAAGAGCCATAGAAGACAACTGGACTCAAGGCAAAAGCAGCTCAGCCACAATACTACGGTGCACACAATGCACACAGGGGATACCCCATAAGTGCCAGGTTCTGATAAAGAAGGGACATTGCACTGCAGGGCACTATAGGACCTCTTCTTGATAAGGCCACTACTTTCAAGAGCAAGAGACATAGCTAACTTTCCTAACACAGAAACAGACACGGGGAGTTAGACAAAATGAGGAAACAGGAATATGTCCCAAATGAAAGAACAGGACAAAATCACAGCAAGACAGCTAAACTATTGGAGATAAGTAACGGAGATAATATGCCTGATAAATAATTTAAAGGTCATAAAGGTACTTACTGGGCTTGAGAAAAGAGTACAGGACCTCAGTGAGACCCTCAACAAAGAGATAGAAAACATAAAAAAGAACCAATCAGAGATGAAGAACCCAATAACAAATTAAAAATACACTAGAGGGAATAAATAGACTAAAGGAAGTAGAAGAATGGATCGGTGATGTGGGGGACAGAGTAATGGAAAGCAATCAAGCTGAGCAGGAGAAAGAAAAAAGATTAACAAAAAATGAGAATAGATTAAGTGAACTCGGTGACACCATTCAGTATAATAACACTGCATTATAGGGTTCCTAGAAGGAAAAGAGAAAAGGGGGCAGAAAACTTATTTGAAGAAATAATAGCTTAAAACTTACCTAATTTCAGGAAGGAAATGGAAGTCCAGATCCAGGAGGCACAGACAGCCCCCAACAAAATGAACCCAAGGAGGTCCACACCGAAACACATTTTAATTAAAATAGCACAAAGCAGTGATAAAGAGAGAATTTTTAAAGCAGCAATAGAAAACAGTTACATACAATGGCAGCCCCCATAAGGCTATCAGCTGATTTTTCAGCAGAAACTTTGCAGACCAGAAGAAAGTGACATATATTCCAAGTGCTGAAAGAAAAACCCCCTAACTAGAATAGGAGAGGTTTTCCTCTTAAGTTTCCCAGACAAAAGTTAAAGTAATTCATTACCACTAAACCAGCTCTATAAGAAGTGTTGAAGGGAACGCTTTGAGTGGAAAGGAAAGACCATAAGGAGGAATAAGTAGGAAGTACAAAAGCAATAAAATTAAGTATATCTTTAAAAAATCAGTCAAGAGAGTCACAAAATAAAAGGAGGCAAAAATAGACTTCAAAACAGACTGCACTGAGGGACAAAGGAGGACACTACTTAATCATAAAGGGAACAATCCAACAAGACAGAACAGTTATACATATTTATGCAGCCAACATGGGAGCACTCAAATACGTACATAAAGCAGCTCACAGAAAATATAAAGGAAGAAATCAATCGTAATACAATAGTAGTAGGGGACTCTAATACCCCACTTACATCAATGGATTATCCATACAGAAAATTGATAAACAGTTGCTTTGAATGACACACTGGACCAGATGGATTTAACAGATATAATATTCCATCTTAAAACAGAATATACATTTTTTTAAAAGTGCACAAGATTATTCTCTAAAATAGATGTTAGGCCACAAAGTAAGTCTCAACAAATTAGAATATATTGAAGTCATACCATGCATCTTTTCTGACCACAACACTATGAAACTAGAAACCAATTATAAGAAAAAGGTCTGGAAAGAACACAAATACATGGAGGTTAAGTAACATTACTAAACAATGAATGGGTCAACCAAGAATTCAAAGAGGAAATAAAAAAAAATACATGGAGACAAATGAAAATGAAAACACAATGATGCTAAATCTTTGGGATGTACCAAAAGCTATTCTAAGAGGATGTTTAAAGCAATACAGGCCTACCTCAAGAAGCAAGAAAAATCGCAATGTAACTTTACATCTAAGGAAGCTAGAGAAAAAAATGAAACCTAAAACCAGCAGAAGGAAGGAAATAATAAAAATTAGAGCAGAAAAAAAATGAAATAGAAAGAAAACCAACAGATCAGGAGATGGTTCTTTGAAAAGATCAACACAATTGATAAACCTCTAGCCAGACACATCAAAAATAAAAAATAGTGGACTCAAATGTGAAAGAGGAAAAATAACCAGTATCACAGAAATAAAAAAGAATTAGAATATTATGAAATAGTATATGCTAACAAGTTTGACAACCTTGAAGAAATTAGATAAATTCCTAGAAACATAACCTCCCAAAACCGAATGAGTAAGAAATAGAAAATTTGAACAGACCAATTACCAGCAACAAAATTCAATCAGTATTCAAAAAAACTCCCAACGAACAAAAGTTCAGGACCAAACAGCTTCACAGGTAAATTCTACCAAACCTTTAAAGAAGAGCTAATACCTATTCTTCTCAAACTTTTCCAAAGAATAAAAGAGGAAGGAAAGATTCCAAATTAATTCTCTGAAGCCCTCATTACCCTGATATCAAAATCAGATAAAGACACCATCAAAAAAGAGGACTACAGGCCAATATCCCTGATGAACATTCATGCAAAAATCCACAACAAAATACTGGCAAACCAAATTCAACAATACATTAAAAAAATCACTCACCATAATCAAATGGGATTTATTCCCAGAATGCAAGTTCATATTTGCAGATCAATGTGATACATCACATCAATAAAAGAAAGAATAAAAACCATATGATCATTTCAAAAGATGAAGAAAAAGCATTTGACAAAGTGCAATATCCATTCATGATAAAAATGCACAACAATATAGGTTTAGAGGACACATACCTTGACATAATAAAGGCCACACATGAAAAACCCACAGGTAACTTCATACTCAGTGAAAACCAGAGCTGTTCCCCCAAGATCAGAAACAAGACAAGGATGTCCACTCTCACCACTTTTATTCAACACTACTGGAAATCGTAGCATGAGCAATCAGACAAGAAAAAGAAATGAAAAGCATGCAAATTGGTAAGGAAGAAATAAAACTTTCATCATTTGCAGATGACATAATACTATGTATAGAGAACCCTGACGACTCCACCAAAAAACTACTAGAACTGATAAAAGAATTCAGTAATGTCACAGGATACAAAATCAATATACAGAAAACCACTGCATTTCTATACACTAATAATGAGGTAGCAGAAAGAGAAATTAACAAAACAATGCCACTTACAGTTATACCAAAAATAATAAAATACCTAGGAATAAATTTAACCAAGGAGGTGAAAGATCTATACTCTGAAAACTATAAAACAGGGATGAAAGAAATTGAAGATGACACAAACAAATGGCAAGATATTCCATGCTCATGGATTGGGAGAACAAATATTGTTAAAATGTCCATACTACCCAAAGCAATCTACAGATTAATGCAATCCCTATCAAAATACCAACAACATTTTTCACAGAACTAGAACAATCTTAAAATTTGTATAGAACCACAAAGACCCAGAATTGTGAAAGCAATCTTGAAAATGAAGAACAAAACTGGAGGACAGTTGAAGAACAAAATGAAGAACAAAACAATGCTAGATTTCAAGTTACACCACAAAGCTGTAGTAATCAAAACAGTATGGTACTGGCACAAAACAGACACAAAAATCAATAGAACAGAACAGAGAGACGAGAAATCAACCCATGATATGATTAATCTTCAATACAGGAGGCAAGAATATGCAATGGGAAAGAGTCTCTTTCCCATTGGACATCCACATGCAAAATAACCAAAGTGGCCCACTTTCTTACACCATATACAAAAATAAACTCAAAATGGATTAAAGGCTTAAATGTGAGAGCTAAAACCACAAAAATCCTAGAAGAGAGCACAGGCAGTAATTTCTCTGACATTGGCCATAGCAACATTTTTCTAGATGTCTCCTGAGGCAAAGTAAACAAAAGCAGAAATAAACTACTGGGACTACATCAACATAAAAAGCTTCTGCACAGCAAAGGAAACAATCAACAAAATTAAAAGATAGCCTACTGAATGAGAAAAGATATTTGCAAATGACATATCCTATAAAGGGTTAGTATCCAATACATACAAAGAACTTTTACAACTCAACACCCAAAATCCCCAATAATCCAATTAAAAATGGGTAGAAGTCATGAAAGACATTTCTCCAAATGAGATACACAAATGGCCAACAGACACACGAAAAGATGTCCAACATCACTCATCATCAGGGAAATGCAAATCAAAATCACAGTGAGATATCACCTCAAACCTGTCAGAAAGGCTAAAATCAAAACCATAAGAAACAAATGTTGGTGAGAATGTGGAGGAAAAAGGAACACTCATGCATTGTAGGTGAGACTGCAAAATGGTATAGTCACTGTGGAAAACAAGATGGAAGTTCCTCAATTAAAAATTAAAATTAAAAAAATTAAAATTAAAAAAAAAAAAAATTAAAAACAGAACTAACAACATGACCTAGAAATCATGCTACTGGGTATTTACCCCAAAATCTGAAAACATTAACTTGGAAAGGTATAAGCACCCCTGTTTATTGCAGCATTTTTTACATTAGCCAAATTATGTAAGTAATCCAAGTGTCCACTGATAAATGAACAGATAAAGTGGTGTGTGTGTATACATATATATACACACATACATACATATATGCATGTGCACATGCGTGCATGCATAATGGAATATTAGCCATAAAAAATGAAATCTTGTCATTTGCAACAACGTAGATAGATCTACAGAGCATAAAGCTAAGTGAAATAAGTCAGACAAATACCATATGTTTCACTCATACGTGAAATTTAAGAAATGAACAAAGAAAAAGCCAGACTCTTAACTACAGAGAACTGATGGTTAGTGGAAGGGGAGAGGGGGGAAATAGGTGAAGGAAATTAAGATTACTTGTCTAGATGAGCACTGAGTAGTGTATAGAAATGCTGAATCACTCTATTATACACCTGAAACCGATGTACTGTATATTAATTATACTGGAATTAAAATGAAAATATTTCTGTTCGGGTTATGCTACGTTTCAGATGTTTATTAGATATTAAAGAAGCAATCGAACATACAAGTCTGGATTTGTGGGAATGCATCAGGACAGGGTACCAGTGCGGCTGGGTAGGTGTGGGGGTGAAGGGACCATGGTGTCTAAAGGGAAAATTTTCAGAGGACATGCAGTTAGTAGTGATGCTCAGAGACGATGGATGAGCAGGGGAGTGAATGGCTGAAGTGCGGTGGAAGTGAGCAGTCAAGGAGCAGAAGCCAGAGGCTGGAGGGATCGTCCCCAAGGACTGAAGTTGTCAAGAATGGTGGCAAGAGTAGAGGCCCAGAAGAAGACTAAAGAAGAAGCCGCATGGTCACAAAGGGAGGTGCTTTCTGGCAAACATTAAAGATCCTACACTTCCCCATGACCCCACAAGCCGGGGATGGTGGGGAGGAGAGAGCTAGAGATAGAAGGATATGTGGGCATGAGAGCAAGGCATCTGGGGGTGCCAGTCTCCAAGCCCCAGAGTTCCCAGGATGGCACACGGCAGCCGGAGCAGAAGCCAGATGGGAGGCTGGCTGGGGACGCTCCAGCTTCTGGTACTGCTACTACCAGAGGAGGCCTCTTTGAAGTCATGAAAGTGCTAGGACAGGATGTCTACAAAGCTTGTGGGAAGGAAGGGGAGGAAATTCCTGGAGGAAGGCAGGTGACGAGGAGGAAGGAGGGGCTGCACCGTCTGAAGAGTCACCCATCTGCAGGAAGCCTCAGCTGCCGGGAGAAAGCCTGTGGCAAGTTGGCATCTCAGCCTCCGGCAAAGGGGGAGAGGGCTGCTCTGCCCTGACCCGAGACATGTGCACAGCCTGTTCATCTAGCTAGCTGCTTCTAGCAGAG
Source organism: Procyon lotor (assembly GCA_028646535.1). NCBI lineage: Eukaryota > Metazoa > Chordata > Mammalia > Carnivora > Procyonidae > Procyon > Procyon lotor. The sequence goes on from CM053611.1 coordinate 91,059,581, forward strand.
ACGTGGGACATCTTGCTGTGAACCTCCGCCCACCTCTCCAAGGGCCTGTGGCTTGCAAGAGGTTTTGGCCCCTGGTGCGATGGCAGTGAAGCGTCAGAGAACATCATTCTCAAGCTTGCCTGAACCTTCAGGAAAGATTCATCAAGGAAGCAGCAGCACAACAGTCTCCTTCTCACAGAGAGCTGCCACAGGTGACAGAGAAAGTAGAATTTTCTTGGGAGCCTCTCCATTCAGACAGATGGTCCCCCGAGACTTTGCAGGGACCAGGCTGGGAGGATGAAGGATGCATGCCAGGAGGAGAAGGAGACCAAGGGAGACAGAGAAAGGCATGCCCCCACATCACTCGGGACCTGCTTAACAGCTTCCTCTCCCTCCAGCTCAAGATTTTCAGAACATCTGTATCGTTTCTACTTACCACCGACTTGCGAATGCTGACACGAGGCTTGGGGATGGGTTTGGAGGGTTTGTTTTCAAAGCTTTCTGGAAGTGTAGAGGAATGTCCCCCTTTTCTTGCTTGTAGTGCGAGTTGGTAAGCAACTTCAAAAGCCTGTCCCAGTGTTAGGATGATTTCGTAGGCTAAGTTCTGCAAGAGGAAAGAGAAAAGCAGTTACTACGGCATACTGCAGGTTGGCCAAGTTGAATAGCTGAGGAGCACTGGGAGGTGAACTAGCAAGGACCTTGAACTAGTCCACCTGGTGTGGCAGTTAGTCAGTGGAAATCTGAATAACAGGAAACCCCAGGTCCAGTGTAGAGTCTACACGAGGCATTAGTCAGCAATGTGATGCGCTGGCTTACAGTCATGCTAAGGAGCAGACCCCCAACCTCACCGTACAGGGAGCAGGCCCACACCCAATGGCCCCAGCAGCCTATTCCATTCCAGCCTCCTTCACGAGCAGCTGGTCTGCTCCCCGGCATTGGAAGATAAAGGGTTACTATGGTCCTTCATCTGAGTTCTGGGAGCTCCTCAGCCGTGCTTGTGGGGATGAGCCCACACACTCCACAGGAGGTGTTCCTGAGAAGTTTGGGTCTTTTTACCTCAAACATCTGTGATTCAGTGAACATCTCTAAAGCACAATCAAAATCTAATTTAGGCGGAGGGGAGAGGCATTAGTCATGCTGGTGTGGTGTCTCACAGTTACAGCAGCCAGCATGCAAACAGAGCCAATTATCCATCTATTTCTTGAGGCGCTTGCTCTCCCTGTGGGTCCACTCCATATTTTATCACCAAATCAGCAAGAGACAGGAGATTCTGTCAGGCCCAAATGCCATGCCAAGCCATGACTGGGAGAAAGGTTCTTTTCTTTGGACCTTCAAGCACTCCCTTTAAGATGACTTCTAGCTTTCTTTTCTCTTCTCCAGATCCGTATCTTTGATTTCTGCCTTCTCTTCCCAGCACAGCTCCACCTGGTCTTCTCTGAGAAAATATGACATTGTCTGACCTCAGAGAGACAGGGTCTTGACGATGCCCACGAGGCCACAGCACACCAAAGAGGTAGATACCTATTTATCTGTCACAGAGAGCTTTCTTAAAATCACTGCACCAGCAAGAGCAGGCAAGGTCTACCTCAAGTTTTCATTCTGATCAGTGTCCCTACAATGTCTATTCATGGTTTTTCAAACCAGAAATGGCATTCTGTTTATGCCGCTTTTGCGACTATGCCCCCTCACTCCAGTCCCTCCTCCCCAGCCAAACACACAGCATAGCTCAATTCCCACGATTCTGGGGAGAACTGTTTGGGTTTGTTCCCTCTTGACGAAGACAGTGAAAGAGATACAGGATGGCCTTTGGAGGCCATGTGAAAGAGGACCATGGGTTTCTGGACCGACCAGATTTCAGATCAATGCCAGACTTAGACCCAAGGAGGGAAAATGCTCTGAGCTCGCAATCTATTTCGACAGAGGAGGTGTCTTTTCTTTGAGTGCAGTGTTAAGAGATGACGGCCCCTCAAGACAGGCATGTGCTTGCTGGAGACACTGAACCTTGCATAGCCAACTGAGCACTTCCTGCAAAGAACAGTGATCCTGTGTTTGCCTCCAGGGATGAGTCAGACTAGTAAATTAGCAGTGCGCTGACAAATGATAGAGGAGGAGGGCTGGCAGACAGCTCTGGCCATCACTGCACAAAAAGGGCTGAACTCTTCGACTGCCTACACTTGGCACTCACGTCATCGTCAGCTTTGCTTCCTCGAGCACCGAGGGGAACCCCTCTGAGAGGCAGACCGGGGCTTTTGACTTCTGGAGTCTCCATGTGAGGTCACAGGCTCTCGGTCTTGCTCAGCAGGACTGTGGAGATGGCTGATGTCCATCTGTCAGGGCTATGTAGCAGATATTCATGCTCTGGGCGGGCAAATGGACTACCGGAAAGACAGCAGATTCAGCGATTCTATACTATTCAGCTTTTAGATGCTGGGAACAGTGGAGCTTAATGAGTGTGAATTCCTTTATCATTAACCTAAAAACAAATTCCTGAAAGTGAGATTTACTTAAAGCTCCAGTGTCTTCACCTGAAAGTTGGAGATGCTCATCTGAGCAAGTGAGATTTTTCACATGACTATTATGGGGAGCCTTAAGGTTTTGAAAGGTACCGGGTTAGAAGCCCCGCTTTTTCATTTTTAATTAGTTCTTGGTGTTAGGAAACTGCTCAAATAAGACACTGAGACCAGACTGTGCCAAATGGCCTCTCCTGGTTTGTCTTGTGTTCTTCGTGATTTCTTGCTTTTCAGTTTATTTTAGGATGCTTTACAGATTTTTTTTCCCTTATATATAGTAAAGAGTTGGACACTGTTACCTTTCCTATCTCTTCTGTCGCCTCCGTGTTTGAGGTATTGATTTTGGAAGCCAGAGAGGGCCCATGGGAATGAGGGGCCGCTGATTCTGATGGGGCTTCTGAATGCTGAGTTACTGACATACCAGAGCCCCCGAGGGGAACACTCATTAGATGGGACCTGCAGACACATGTTTAGATGGGGAGGAAGATTCATTTCTCTTGCCTCTCCTCAGTAACACCCTCCCTATTTAAATGGGAGGACAGTTACTGTAAGGGTAGGAGTCTCTACCAGAACGAGACCAAAAGTTAATACTGCGGTATCAGAGAGGATTAGGTGACAAGCCTTGCTTCCTCCTCTGGGTCAGGCTTGCTGACCCCAGTGATGCTGGCTGGCACCAAAGAGCTAGAGATGCTGCTCAAAAACCTGAAGGCCCAGTTACTCTCTGCTTTTAATGATAGTATCTTTGCAACTGAGGGCAGGCCAGTGCCTGAGACTGCGCCTGGCACGCAGTCCCAGTAAATGTATGCTAAATGAACGAATGAATAGCCAAAGAACAAACTAGAGAAACAGCACTACTATGTTATACTGTAGTTACACTATATATAGTTACACTATATAGAGTCATTACTCTGGGTAATACCATTAAGTAAGGACTTCACAGGTGTTAGGAACTGAGTGTGCCAAGCACTGGGTTTATCTCATTTAAGTATTACCACAGTTATCTGCAAAATATCTTTATCCTTATTTTATAGATGAGGAAATTCTGGCTCAGAGAGGTTAAGTAACTTGCCTGACATCACAGAGCTAGAAAGTTACAGAGCTACGATGTGAACCAGTATTAAGCCCATGTTCTTAACCCTACCCACATGTGGTAGCTTGTCTCCAAGAGGGCTGCCGTCCATTCTGCTGCCCTTGGTAAATGTCATGACCTTCTACTAAAAAAATGAGTCTGTTTCTCCACCTCCCTGAATCTGGATTGGCTTTATTGACTTTCTCAATTAGCAAAACGTGGCAGAAGTGACGGCATGCTGAAGGGACTTCTGAGATTCGGTGAGGAGGAGCCTTGTGGCTTCCATCCAGGCCTCTTGAAACACTTAGATGTGAATGAATGAACAGCCAAAGGACAAAGTAGAGAAACAGCACCACTATAGTTATACTGTAGTTACGCTATATATAGTATAGTTATACTATACAGAGCTATTACTCTAGGTAGCATAGCTATCATTAAGTAAGGACTTCACAGGTGTCCTTGCTCTTCTTCATCTTCCTCCCCCATTCATTCACTTCCCACACTTCGAGGAAAGCCAGGCACGTGCAAACATTTGACCACCCTGAGGTCACCACGCGATGCAAATGTCCAAGCTAGCCAGAGGCAGAGGCTGCCTGGAAAGAGACAGTAGTTGCAGTCATCCCAGCCTAGCCTCCAGATACACAGCCAAGGAGTCGCCCTGGACTGTCAGTCTCTAGGAGACGCCACACAGGGAGGATCAAAGTCCTCCAAGACCAAGAGAGATGGCCCTGGTAGAGCTGTCCCAACACGAGCAGTCATCTGAGCCACCCCAGCAGAGGCCCCAAGTGTGGCTGAGCAGAAAGGAGCAGAACTGTCATCTTCTGCCCAAATCCCTGTCACTCACGGAATTACAATGAAATGGATGTTCTTCTATGTCACTCAGTTTGGAATGGGTGGGCAGGCAGCACCAGGTAACTGGAACACTGCGCGATGCTGAAGGCGGCTGGCTGGCTCCTCGTTCAGGTAGCAGGAAGAGGAACGGCCAGCCTCTGCTGGGAAGAACAGTATGCAGTTGTGGGGAGTCCCTCCTGGAGCCACCCCGCCCTCAGCCCTGGCCGTCGGGGAGCTAGCTGATGATTCCTGTGACCCTTCCTGCTCACGGCATCACAGTAGGCACTAGGGGGTCTCTTCACACATTACCTGGACTGCCCTCCTAAGTTGGCACAACCATTTTCTCATCTCCAGTCACCACCTCCCTTGAGCACAAATTCAAACTCCTTTAGCTTTACATTCACTACCTTACATCTTTCTAGTGATGTAACCTGGCCTGTCTCTGACTGTGGCTTTCTGCCCCTCCTGGCTTATTGGAAAGCCTTGGCTTTTCCAGCATGAGACTCATCACATTTATCATGGCAATTGGCCTGGAGCATGTTCTACCTTACAAAGACCTCTGGTGAAAGCGGGGAGCCCGTGTGTGTACATGCATGTTTGCTGCAGGCATGGGGATACCTGGGGACAGTATGCTCTGAGCCTCATTTTTTTATATTTAAAAATGGGGATAATAACCTGCAGTAGTGAAGGCACTGGATCGTTTCGAGAATCACTCAGGATTACACTGAACCAATGACAATTTCAGCCGACATTATTTTCTGTGTGCCATGTACCACAGGACAGGCTTCACATGGACTCTCTCACTGAATCCTAACAACCACCACCACCCTGTAGGGGTTATTAATAACTGGGGGGCTGTTATTCCTACTTCACAGGTGAGAGAATTCTGCTCAGAATGGTTAACTTGGTCATGAAGCCAGCATGGCACAGCTAGGATTTGAATCCAGGGGTTGGCAGGCTCTGCTCTTGACCACTGTACCTTGGAACTATAGTTTAAGGTCAACGACTTCTGCAAACTGTTAAAAAAAAAAAAAAAAAAGCTTAAAAACATTAAATACAGAAGCTACTGGGGGGGTCAGTGCATCTTGGCTGGGGCGAGGCTACCTAAAGGTACACAATTTGCTTGGGTCTCAGCCTCCAGGAAAACGGTGTCCTTCGTGATTTAATGTGATTCATCATCACAAGGACTCTCAGCCAGGGGATGTGCCCCTTTCATGATGAGGGATGCCAGGCAACACTCCCCCTCCATCAGAGGCTCTTTAGGATGAAGGCAGGGAATCCCAAGTCCAAAAGGCAACTGCCCCAGGGGGGAAATCACCATCTCTAAAGCCCTTCCCTTCTCCCCTAGGGATTCTGTTCAGTGAATTAAGAATTGCTACATTAGAGGAATTTGCAAAGCCATCATATTTTAAGGAGAGATCTTAATAGTAATCAAGGGACACAAACTTGTTTTTCTTATGCAAACTGGGGAAGTATGGGCAAGCTTGCCTTTACTGTGAGCTCAAGGCAGTCGGGAATGCAGTTGGCCACTGGGCTACCTCCATGTGTCAGGGGCGGAGTCCCTAATGCCTGGCCCGTGCTTGGCCTAGGGCAAGTGTCCAGGAGGTGCTCACTGAATGACGAGGGGGAGGGGAAGCTCATGGAGAGACAAAGAAATGTCCCTCGTCGTCCTCCTGCATCCTAGTCACTGAGGCTGTGTTAGAAAAACCCAGCATAGATGTGGGCAATCTGTCCTTTAGGAAAAAGTCTGGTCCCTCAGGTATTTATATTAACTGAGGTATCGTTAGGATTCTTTTATGTGTTCTTTTTTCCTGCTTTATACTTTTGTGTTTTATTAATTAAATTATAAATAAAATTAATACTTAGCATTTCCATAACCAGATAGTGATCATTATGATAAAGGAAGAAGAGCCAGCTCATAAAACTTAGAAATGATTAAGCACACTGTACAGTAAATAAGCTCCTACCACAGACACAGAACCTAAAATGACTGTCCCCATAAGGGTAGCACCCTATCCCTCCTGTGAGGAGTTTCCTTCTTCCTTCCTTTTTGGAAACCTCCAGACGAATTCCGGGGAGAGCCTGGTTCTTGACCTTGCTTGCCCCCGGGAATCCACTATGTCCTCCTGTGTCCATCTAGTCTGGGATTCTGTTTGGGGTGCCCTGTTTTGGGGGTGCCTTTTGATTCTGCCCTAGCTATCAGCTTTATTTGCATCCTCAAGAGCCAGACCACTACTGGGCCTGGAGGAGCAACTGTGGAGGTGGCCCAGGATGCGACTGGATACAAACGCATTCTTTCATTTTTAGAAGGGGGAAAAAAAAAAAACCCAAGCATTTTTGATAAGTAAGGGCTTGAACATTTTTTTAGGCTGGAGGTTTCAGTGGCATATTTGCGAGAATATTCATTATAATGTTTAAAATTTTCATAAATAGAGCACCAATTAAGTTTACTACATAGATGCACACAGTGGAACACTAGGCAGCCAATTAAAATGAAAACTGAGTCATTTAGAAAAACTGGTTAAAAGACTAAGTAAAAATACATGGATATATTCAAACATTGGTGGTATCTGTCTATGTGCATAGAAAGCAGGGATATATATTAAAATGTTACTAATGGGTGCTTGCTTCGGCAGCACATATACTAAAATGTTACTAATGGTTATCACTGAGTGTTGAGATCATGGATCATTTTTCTCTTTATATTTCTTTGTATGTTTTGAATTTTATTCAAATGAAGATGAATAATTTTACAGTCATAAAAAAGAATAAGCTTTTCCATTTTGATAATTAAAAACGAGAAAATATTCTAGCTCCAAAACAGCTTACTTATTCTTTACCCATCACCTTGGGGTTTTAGGTGCCTTTTCATTCTTTGGCAGAGAGGGCTGGAAACCATCCCAAGCAAAACCCAGGCCCTATCTGCAGGTGTTGCTCTGGCTTGCCTCCATGTACCAGAGCGGCTGGCCATCCATTTGGCCAAGAATCTCATTTAAGCTCTTCAGTTTTCACACTGGATGTCAATCCTAACATCTGCTCAAAAACATTCTGAATTTTAGAATACTTAGCTCTTTCTTGAACCTGGAGCCCCAATACCTCTACCCTCAGTACAAAGAGTAGAACCTTCTGCTGTCCGGTTTCTATCAAGCTCAGTTGAAAACTGTTGTATGTGGACCTTAACTTACAGACATTCACTCAGTCCACTCCTGCCGCTGTGCTAGGTTTGATCCCTGCACCAAGCTGGACCACCTGTGAACCCGAGCCATATTCTAGTTCATCTCACAGGGATGATAAAGCAGCGCCGGCAGCAACTACCTACTACCTCCCAGCGACCTGCTAAGTGCCTGATGTAGACAATCTAACATGCAAGCTACCTCATAAAGAGAATTATCACCTCCAGTTTTATGTGTGAGAAGCTCAGGATCAGTGAGATTGATGAACTTGGCCAAGTTCAAACTACTAGTAAGGGGCAGAGTCAGGATTCAAACCCAGGTCTGACCTCAGATGAGCTAGTATTTTGTGCCTCTGGGCTTCCTGCCTTTTTGCTTTCACGAGTCTGCTGATGTTCTACTTTCACTGAGGGCGCCTTGAAGGAAGCATCTCGTGTTTGGGAGAGTCACTGCATGTGTGTTAGTAGGAAACTATCGCAGAATATTCTGTCACAGAGACCCAGGACAGGGAGTTCTTTCAGACTTCAGTCTCACGGAAGCTTTGTTTTCTGAGAGGATGGATTCTACTCTTCTTTCAAAGAAGCAAGTATTTCCCTACTTCCCTTGACCTCCAGGAAGCTCAGAGCCAAATTTGTGCCTCAGCTCTAATAACTACTTACAACTCTGTGGTCTGTTAAAAGGATGTTAAAACTTTTCCCTTGGTGTTGATCTTCCTTTTAATAGGTCTTTTCCCTAGTTCAGATCTGTGTGTACCTAGATTTTCAGATCTATCATACCTACTTATGGAGGCTGCCTTAAACCCTTTATGGAAAGAGGTATGGTAGAAGTGGTGTCCATTTCTCCACATAAACATTTGGGAGCTCACTTTGTTTACCTTGTTACTGCCAAAATGGCTGACAAGGTACCTCATATGTGGCCTTCTCGTCACCTGCTGAGTATGACAATAAAGTTAGCGAGAGGGGATGGGACACTATGGGGAGAGAGGGCCCTATTGGCCCAGGCTGGGAAGCTGCTGTTTACAAGCAGACCATTCTGACCTACCTACCAGCACTTTCCTTTAGTATTAAAAAAACCACCACATTTCAGTAACTGAAGTTGAAGGAACATGTTTGTTCCATAGCCCCAGAAAACTACAGGCCCTCACCTGGCTATTCTTTGGCCTCTGGGGATCAGCAGAAGCTACCAATACCTGAAAAGAATGCAAACACAGACATTCAAGGAATGGGCTGTGTCTGTGCATGGAAGCCCTGGATAGGGCGGGAGAGCCAAGGGCATTATGAGGGGCCTCAGGTTGGCTACACCAGTGTTGGCGAATCAAGACCAGGCCTAGATCACCTGCATGGGCTAGATCTGCCGTGGGCTGGAATCAGTCCATGGATGAAACCCATCACTGCCACTGAGATGGCACTGGGAATGGGGGCTGGTCCAGGTGACCTCGAGGTCCCTTTCTACCCTGGGAGATCCAGGATTGTATGGTTAGAAGCTGATGTCTCTTACCTAGGCAACTACGGATTCAGTATAGAGATGCACATATAGTTGATACCACGTTAAATTGCAGCATCTCATGCAAAGGCCAGACGGCAGGGCTGGCCAATCTACCAGCCCGTGCTTAGAGATGCAGTGACCAAGGGGCTGGCCTTCCTCTGGGAGGATGTCCTCATGGCAACAATCACCCCAGAAACAATACCAAATGGCCAAATTTTTTTGTCTATTATGAAATGGCTTTTGCTTTTGGAAAACACCTTTCCGCATCTCTCACCTCTGGCTGGTGAGTTAGTGCTCATCCTTGAAGATTCACCTGGGACATTCTATCTTCTAGGAGTCCTCTCTTAGTCCCCTTTCCTGACCCCAGGGTAAGCCAGGTGCCCTTCCTCAGGCAGCGCTGCAGCCCCATGACTCAGCTCTACTTACTGCACGGTATTTACTAGTATTTTCTCTTTGTAGGTCCAACCCTCTCAGTTGATGGAGCTCCTTGAGGGCTCTAGTTTCATCTGACTTTGTATCGTCAGGGCTTAGGATAGGTTAGGTACTCAACAAATGTTTGTTGGAAGAACTGAAAAAAAGAAACTGCCAGGTAGGTCCCTAAGATCAGAGGACTTGCACTTGAGGGTTGCCAGGGTGAATATGGATGGCCAGAGACAATTCGTGCCACCTCTTCTCTCCCACAGGTAGACCTGGGTGCACAGATGCCAAACCAGTGCAGGTAATGCCACGGGGCCCTAGAGACAAAGGAAAGTGGTTTTCAATCTGGGCCCTCAGTGGGGTCTCCAGAAAGAAGCCACATTTCTCTTTTGGCTGTATTTTGCTTGTACTTCTTGTTTTTTAAGGCCTCGGGTAAGCTTCATCTACAAGTTGCTTCTCCCACGTCTTAAGGCAAAAATAACTCTGAGAATATTCTGGGCATATTCACAGAATTCATTGACATCTCCTTAACTCTACCTATAGTTAGTTCTCTCAAGTACAAGCCAGAAATTAATCCTGATAGATTATATTTGTGGAAATAAATACAGTCCCATCACAGGTCTTATATTAGGCATCTGGTCCGGGGCTGACATGTCCTGGTCAATGTGCAGACAGCCTCTTTAGGGCTGATTTCAGCTCACTAAAAGAATCATGAAATTAGTATTATCCCCTCACTACAACAGGGGTACACGTAGACAACTTTGAAAATATATAAAGAAAATAGAAAATCGCCTGTAAACTTCTACCACTGGAATATAGTCAATACTGCATTTTGGTTTATTTTCTTTTTACATTCATACATATACACAAATACTCTGATATGCTATATGAGTATGTATGTGAATTTAAAACAAAATTGGAATCATACTTGATGTGTGGTTTCATAAGCTGCTTTTTCATGCAACATTAAGTCATGAATGGCTTTTTCCTGCTGCTAAATGTTGTTCAAAAACCAAATTTTTAAAGGCGGCAGAGCATTCCACTGCTACCTGCTAAAGTTTAACTTCATGGCTTAGCAAAGACTGAACAAGGAAGTTGGGCCCTCCTCCCTAAGTCAGGACTTGCTTTCTTGTAACATTCCAGGTTTGCCGTGGAGCTCGCGTACCATGCCCCGTGCTCACCTGTCCACAGGGAGCCACAGCCCAAGCTGGCCGGATAGCAGGCCTTGGGCAGCCATGCTGGAGGACTGGCTTGCAAGGACTCCCTTGCAGAAGGAAAACACAGTTGATCTTTTTCCTGATACTTGGCAGGGGTTTGGAGAAAGGGTGTCAAAAGAGAGATCTGCTAGGTTTCAACCTCTCCCCACTGCCCCACTCTTCAAAAGTCAAAGCTCCTGGTGCAAGCTACGTAACCCCGTCACTACGTCACTAACTTGTGATGCCTTTGAAAAGGGGCGCTTACCAAATTCAAAAGCCATTTTTATTTTAACCCTTCTCATTGAAAATCTTCCTCAAATGAACAAGTCCATTTCCTTGGCTTAATAAGCACAGTAAACAGAAATGACTTTTTCTTGCTTATCGCAGATGTGTGTCTGATGCCCTGAGCTCGCCATTGCAAAATGAATTAATGAGTTGTCACGCCTCCAAACTTATCACATGTTCACACAAACTAAGCGCTCAGCTTCCAGGCCAAGCACACCTCCTCTGGGACCCCCCTGCCCTGCCAGGTGCTGGCACAGCTCCAGCACAGCATTGGTGGGGGGGGGGGGATTTTATTGCAACTACTTGTTATGTCCTTCCTACTTCTACTGAACTGGAAGAGCGGGGACCTGTGCCTGACTCAGAGCAGGCACTCAATAAATGTATCTAAATGGACTTTCATTTTTTCCCTCAAAGTGTGGAATGCTGCTGCAGCAAACACACGCTGTAAGTGAAAACCGGGGACATAAATCCTCAGACAGGTTCTGACGACAAGAAAGAATACAGCCACAACAACTGCTATTCCCCCTCTCCTGTCCTCAGCAGGGAAGGAGTGACTCTCCCATTTAATTCTTAGAATAGCCATAGGTGGTAGGTACTTCTGTCCATCTGTTTTACAGACGAGGAAACGGAGGATTAGTTCTTTTGCCCAAACTATAAAGTTAAGAGGTGCTGACCTGATTCTAAAGGCCACACCTCTAAACATGACATGTGATTTGTAGTCATTCAGGAGGAGGCTACATTATACGAACACATGTATAAATGCTGCCAAACTGGGGAAAGAAAAAAAAAAAAAAAAAGCCAGAGTACCTTTTGTTCTAACTTCACAAAAAATGGGACTGAGTTAAGGCACGAATAATATCCATCCCTCCCTCACCCACAAAAAATAAGGATGAGAGGAAAAAAAGTGATTATTATTCCTTGAATATCCACCCACCTTTGACTTTGTGACTTGGTTGATTCTCAGTGATTTATGCCAATGGAAGTGAAAGACAGAGATAAATGCACGCTGACAGTGTTAATTTATCCCTTTCTCGGCAAGGGAAGAGGAAGTGGTGTGTAAGAACCACTGGGCTGCCAACACTGACTTTTTTGGTTCAATCAGAGCCCCTCACTGCTCGTGGGAGCGGGGACCCCCCCCCCCCCGACACTGACCTGCGGAGGGGTCTCACTGGCCAGGGAACGGCCGGAATTTCGCTGTCGGTGCTACTGTCCACGGCGGACAAGGCAGGGGGGCATCACAGCTCCATCCTCAGGGCTCTCTGCACTTTAGCACTTTCTTCTATCGCCATGTACTTTCACAGTCTCAGAGTCAAAGAGGTCGAGAGCCACTTTCAGGCGGAGAAAATGAGAAACAGAACGAAAGCTACCACTGAGCTGCACCTACGACAGGAATTTGTCAGAAGCCAGATGGCGTCAACAGCAACTGTTTTTGCACCACAGTCCCTTCCATTCTGTCGGACAACCCCTGCAGCGGTGGTCAGAGGTACTCCTCGTCAGGGACTTCGAGCTCCCCCACATACATATTCTCACAGTTTGCACACGGGCACTACAGGTCAAGGGGGTCAAGAGGTACCATGCGGTTGCAAGTGCTGGGTAGCATGTGTAGCATGTAAACTACAGGTCACAATACTATACTGTGTATTTGAAAGTTGCTAAGAGAGTAGATCTTGCAGCTCTCATCACAAGGGAAAAAACGAGCTGTGCGGTTGGTGGATATTAACTAAAGCCATTGTAGTGACCACTTCACAACATACACATAAATCATTATGTTGGATACCTGAAACCAATACAATACAAGGTCATCTGCTAATTATATCTCACTAAAACTGGGAAAAAAGGGGGGGGGGGAGGCTCAGGAATTTTAATTTCATTAAATAGACGCGAAAGCCAGGAAAGAAACTCATAGCAGAGGCAAAATCAGAAGCTGGCATAGGTCTCATGGGTCAGGACGGTGTGGCTGACTCTACTGTTCTCTTCCCTCTAGGCTTTGGCTTGCTGGTGCCTCCTGATGGCAGAGTACTATCAGCTGCTATCACACAGTCCACCGAACATGTCTGCCTGCATTTCGTCATTTCTGCCTCTCCAGTTTAGTTCCTCTCATGGCCCACATTCAGCCAAGAAAACACAGGAAAGAGAGAGCTTCGTCTCCCACATCCACCACCCACCAGCATCATGACTTCAACATTCCCTGCATATTCCTGAGCCCGTCGGAGCCATACCATGTGCCGCACACTGAAGATTACAGGATTTGGGAGTTGCACATAAGAGAAAAATGAGCACGGTTAAGAAAATCAAAGACTGCAAATGTATTTTTTAAAGAGATGTGAGAATTTGCAAGGGTCTAGCAACAGTCATCGCTTTTAATGCTACTTAAAAAAAAATTTCCTATTTTAAAACTACTGAATGAGGTCTTTTCTAGATTTTTGCAGTAAATCTGACAGTTCCACAGAGCATGCATTAAAATCCTTCTGACCTATGTATCTCCCTCTATTACTTAGAAATCTGGATTGGGTAAACAGTACATAAAAGATGACACTTTCCAAGTAAGTTACCTTGGTTATAATTGTTTCTTACTCATATGGTCCTTCTAAGGATGATCACAGCAGCTTTGGGATTTGGTGGCCACTGAAACACTCATCTCTCTCCTCCCCCCACCTTGGCAATTCTAGCTGCAAGGTATTCCCCTTTGGCCATCTGAGATCATGACACATCCTTCTTTTCTACCCAGTCTTACTGCTGCCTCTTGCCCTAAGTTTTCACTGCCTCAAAGATGGGGTTTGGGAAGCCTTCTGTTCTGCGGTGGATGAGATGTTTTCTTGTTGTCACGACAGCGGGAGTCTAGAATGCAAGGAGGTCAAGTGCTTGCCAGTAGGTACATACCAGCTTTTTTCATGGGACCCTGCTCCCTAATTCCACTTTTGCTCTAGTCTTATTTTCATCTACCTGTCATCTAAAACTGAAACTATCACAAGCTGAATTTAGCACAGATTCTAAGTAACAGAAACAGGCTTAGAGATTCTAAAGTATAACACTTCCTAAAGTACGTTCTGCAGAATGTCACCCCTGCAAGGTGCTCTCCGAAAAAGGCTCAACAGCCAGATGAACTTGGGAGACGTGGTGCACTCCACCCCCCCACCCCGGCATCTGGGCATATTAAAGGCTCAGCAACGTCCCTTTGTAAGTGAACTCTGTTCAACTCACATGGTAGATTTGTGGCGGGATTTGGGCCTCCCTTCCCAGAGCACAGGATTTCTATGGGAAAACACTCTGAATTTCAAATCTAACTCTCCATAAGCTGGAAGTGTTCTGGACATCATCGACTTTTCTCAATTATAGCAGATATTCGTAAAACATTTTTAGACCTGTAAACAAGGGTTAAAGCAGCACTAACTTTGCAATAAAAAATGTATATGTATGCAGGCATAGCAGCTAAAAAATAAAATATATACTTAAGGCATTCTTATTTCTTTTTTCTTTTTGCCATTTAGGGAATGGCAGAATTCCCCTAGGAGAATGACTCACATCAAAAAAATTTTAAGGGTTCAAGACTGGACTGAATATTGAACTGCCCTATGTAAAGATACAAAATCCATGTTCAAAAAGGCTTTTTTTTTTTTGGTGCAAGCAAAGCTTGTTGAATCTCAAAATTGCTCAAAGGCTAGTCAACGCCGGTGGCCTTTGTTACTATTTTTGAAGTCAGACAAACTGTGTTCACCTAGAGAGGATTAAAATGGTGGATCTGTGGTATATGAGGAAAATCCTTTAGAGCGGATACCAGAATCCTAAGCCCGTGGAGGTCTACCATAAATCAAACATCTGGGTGGAAAGATAAAAGATGAGGCAATTCTCTACATGCTCTCGAATGTTATCAGGGACATCGTGTTGATCCTAAAACTAAACAGTTGACTCTTTTTCCCCCACATTTCACCTCAGTACCGTAGCATCACACATACATTGCTAAAAACTCAAGGGAGCTGATGGCCCATAGGAATCATTTTTAGATTGAATATAGGATAATGTTTGGGGTACGATCATAAAGGCCAATTATGTAATACTTTTTAAAAACCAAAATTTAGAGAGAAATAGTGCAGTAGTCAACGAAAAGCTGGAATTCATCCTGAAGGGTATCACAATATTGACACCGGCATTTAGTGCAAACACTGTATGGAGGCAATACACCATTCTAAGGCCTGCAGAGTCAGTATTTTCTTTCTCTTATTTCTGTTTTATTTATTGCTTCAATTTTTTTTTTTTTTTTTTTTAGTTCTTTTACAAGAGCAGTGGGAAAACTCTGGATCAGAAACACATTTGTGGCAGATCTATGTCATGGCGTTTAGCAGGAAGGGGACTGGGCTGTCAGTTGTGATGTCAGTAGGAGAAGGAAGAGGTGGGGAGGGAGCTAACATCGAACACTTATTATTTATGAGGCATTCTGCATATGTTCCTTCATTTCAATCCTGATGAAAACCCAGGAGGTACACATCCCTGTACCCGGTTTATAGACAAAGGAAGTCAAGACTCAGCTCGTCCAAGACCAGGATGCAGGAAGCAGAGCTGGGGTGTGAACTCTGATCTGCCTGCTCTTTCTATAACACTAACCCAACTGCCTCAGTGAAAGGTGTTTCATGCAAACCAGAGTATGTGTGGAGAGAATGGAATTTTGCTGCTTATAGAAAAAACGGCATTTCACAAGAATGGTGAGTTATATTTAAGGCACCAGAAACCTAATGCTGAAATGACCTTAATCAACACCATCGATCTCACGCAAAGAGACACAGCCAGATATTCGGAGCAGCCTTCGGGGGTTTTGCTTTGTTGTTCTTACAGTTACCCCATACCACTTTTATATTATTTGCACATACCTCCCAAAATAGAAAGGATTTTTCTTTTTAAAGGCACATGAACATTCTTGCCTGTTTTCATTCTCCAAAAACTGAAAGAGATGAGCCACCTGCCGCGTGATACAAATGCTCTGGGCGTGAGCCTAATGTACCTCAGAGTGGTGTGTATTTTGGATTACGGGGATCTTTGGTCCTTGGGTGTTAGCTGGAGCTGACAAAGACTGCTCCAAGAAGTTTCACCCACGACACTGAACTGTGGGCTAGCCCTCAAAGAATACATTATATTGCATTTACTGTGTAGTTCTTTAAATATGTATATTTCAAACACACAGGACACAGCAGTACTGTCAAATTAAAGTGACATTTTAATAATTCTTTGGATTACAAATTATTTCACGTTGCAACCATATCTGTTGTATCTGCTTCAAATACAGAATGCCCAATGTAGCGTATTAGAGATACCGTCAAGAATTCATACTACGTTGAGGGCATCTATCTGCCTATCTTCAAGGAACACTTGTTCTCTAGAATTGCTTTTATTTCTCGTGTCTGTAATAAAGGGCTAATATTTAGACTTATGACAAACAGGACTATAAGTGATGTAATAGTGTAAGTATGTCATTGTAAGACCAACTTCTGAAAGAGCAAACAGACCAAACCTTGGTGTTCCCAATGATTATTTGTAGGTGTCTGATTTGTTTGACAACCTTTCAACAGAGAAGATCACAAATTACGTATGAGGCTCTGAAATTATTTTTCTTCCCAACAAACTTAGACTATGCCCTACTATTTAGAAGTGGCCACTAGAGAAACCAACAGGCACTACTATGATTTGGTACTGAAGAAAGACAGGGATTTGTCAAAGCTGGAAAGTGAAGTCAGTAGTTGAGCAACACCAAGTAGAAGCAAGGATCTAAATTTAATGGATGAGTGACAATAGAGAAACAGCCCAGTAGAACCAAGTCTGCAAAATATCCTACCTTAGGCATACCGTAACACTCGACAGACAAGTATCTTAACTGCAAGCTGAGCTTTCAACAAACCGCAGGTACATTTGCAGAAATATTTCATCTGTCCAAAGACAGTACTCACCACATCAAAGGCAGTAAACACGTGACAGTAGTGGTGATTGGACTTCAAATCTTTTGTGATATAAGCAAATGTTGAGAGGTCTTCTGGGTCCTGGGCAGCACAGGAGATATTACGAATTTCATGCTCAGCAATTATGTTCTGGAATAAATGAAATAAATGACTGTTGTTTTCCTTTGCAAACCAGCATATTTTAGAACCAAGGCAAATGACTTGGGAATCCGCTGCATTCTCCCTTTCCAGAATGTTCTAGACCAGCAACATTCAAAGTGATCCAACAAGCTATCTGTGGGCAAAAGTACACCAGGTCTGGAAGGAATGTTTTTATTTAATTTAAAACAATTTAGGGTAGTCCTATCCTACAGCAGTGGTTCTCACCAGGTGCTGTGAGCAGAAGCACTCTGGGTGGCAGACACGCTTTTTAAAAAAACAGGAGTTACTAAGCATCTTATGGTTTGCATTCCTCATACACACCTATAGATAGGCACTGCTGCCTCCTGCTAATTCTGTCTGGAAAGGATCACCTGCCACCTTCTGCATGCCGGGAGGAACTCTGTCCCAAGGAGCTCTCTACACCCTTCCCCATCTTGCTCCTCACTTCCTGTGCTCCCCCACCCCCTCCATTGCCCCAGAGAAAAGACAAGTATAGAAGGAAGTGGGCAGGTTGAAGCATCAAGATACTTTCTCTTTAAAACATTTTTTTTTTTAAAGGAGAGTTGACACTTAATGTTCCATTAGTTTCAGGTGTACAATACAGTGATTCAACTCTATATGTTATGCTAGGCTCATCACAACCGTAGCTGTCATCTGTCACCTGGAACGCTATTACATCATCACTGACTAAATTCCCGACGCTGTGTCTTTTATTCCCATGACCCATTCACTCCATAACTGGAAGCCTGTGTCTTCCACACCCCTTCACCCATTTTGCCCATCCTCCCACCCCTTCCCTCTGAAAACTGTTTTTTCTCTGTATTTATAGTCTGATTCTGCTTTTTGTTTACTCATTTATTTTTTAAGTTCCACATGAGTGAAATCCTACGGTATTTGTGTTTTTTGATCTTACTTCACTTAGCATAATACCCTCCAGGTCCATCCACGTTGTTGCAAACGACAAGATTTCATCCTTTTTATGGCTGTGTAATATTCCACTACAGATGTATTTATGTGTGTGTGTGTGTGTGTGACACATCTTCTTTATTCATTCACCTATCTTTAGACCCTTAGGTTGCTCCCATACCTTGGCTATTGTAAATAATGCTGCAATAAACATAGGGGTGCATATATCCCTTTGGATTAGTGTTTTGGTTTTCTTTGGCTAACTACCCAGTGGTGGAATTAGTGGATCAAATGGTAGTTCTATTTTTAATTTTTTTGAGGAACCTCTACACTGTTTTCCACAGTGGCTGCGCTAGTTTGCATCCCCACCAACAGTTCAAGGTGTTTGCCCTTAAAGACTCTGCGCAGGCTGAGGTGGAGATGTGGGATGAGGGAAACTGCTTTGCATCATCCGGGTCTTGGATGATGCCAGGCCGGGGCCTGCAATGACAACACCTTACTGAGTACACCCACCGTGTAGAATTATGAGTGGGTTCTCTGGCTCTCATTATCATCTCACAGGTGGGGAGAGCGGTACTCGGTCTAAGTGCCTTACGCCGGGCAGGCGGCAGAGCCAGGACAGAAGTGTAATGCTGTCTGATTATGGCGCTCAGGCTCTCTCATACACTGCAGGCCGGCCCCCCTCACCCCCGCTGGTTTAACATCATTTCACTTTTTTCTCTCCAGCATGTCTTCATGCCATCTCCTTGCCAGCCCCCTCATTCCAATGCGCCTCTAAGAGTAACTGGTGGGAGGTAAGTGAAGGAAGGTTTAAGTACCATTATTCTGAAGCACAAAATAACCAAGGAGCATCGTGTTGGCTGCAAACCCTGCTAGGAATTTCTTTTGATACACAGATGTTTAAAAAAAAAAAAAAAAAAGATTCCTATAACTGTGCAATCGTTTTTATCTCATAGTATCCCATTTATGATTTTTTGCAGTTGTCAGAGATCTAAAACCTTCAATACTTTAGTTATGCTAATTACTTTTTAATTGCACAGTCTTAAATAACCTGTTGACCATGAAACGTTCCACGTATACCCATCAAGGCCTAAAAATGCTTACAAAATGTCCTTTTCTGCCAGCACCCCCAGGAAGTACTTCATGTCCCTCGCTCTACTGAGCTGTGTGGTTGGCAAGCAATTACAGAATTAACACATAAAAGAAAATTAAATTAAGACATTCTTCACTGTGGCCCTGTACGTTGACACGGCATGCAGCGCACTGTCAAAAATAACTCAATTTGAAACCAGAATCCCATAAACAAATAACATCCCATCATAAGACACAGTTTCAAACTAGAAGGTCATAATCTTCTGGCCTTCAGGTAGCACTTCTTCAAGTAGAAAATAAATGAGGAACTAGTGAGTCTTAAAGTGAATTTCAGAATCTATAGTCTTCACAGGGAAGATGTTAGCAAGTGCTGAGAGGCTCCACCGTCATTTTAATGGGGGCTGCCATTACCTCGGGGAGTGGGGATTCAGTGCCACCCATCCAAGATCCACTGTCACCAGAAATAGAGCATTGGCTTTTTTTTTTTTTTTTAACTAAATTGGCATCCTGTGTCCCTGAGATCTTTCACTAGCACACGGTAGATTGGAAGATCAACTTCTTGGGGAAGTGTTGCAGTGAAAAAATGCCCTCTGGATTTATTACACTGAATTCCCTGAATTTTGCAATTCACAAGATGCTACTTCTCAACGGTCTTCAGTGGTGTGTGACAGCATCATGGCCCTGGGCAAAACCGTAAAGTAGGTAAAGGATATCTTTGGAGATCTCTCTTTATTATGGACTGCATGTCTGTGTCCTCCTCAAATTCTTATCTTGAAATTGTAGGAATCCCAAAATCCTAAGCCCTGATGTGGTGGTATTTGGAGGTGGGGCCTTTGGGAGGCGATCAGGTCCTGAGGGTGGGGCCCTCATGATGGAATTTGTGCCCTCACAAGGGAAGAGAGACCTAGCTAGCTGTTTCTGCCATGGGAGGACACAGCAGGAAGGTGCCATCTATGAGCTCTCATCAGACACTGAATCTGCTGGCGACTTGATCTTGGACTTCCCAGCCTCCAGAACTGGGAGAAATAAATGCTTATTATTTAAGCTGCCCAGTCAGGTCATTTGTTGTAGCAGCCCAAATGGACTACGACATCCTTCCTGTCTTTCTTGCCCTTCCCCTAACTTTCTGGAACCTCCCACTTCTCTAGTCCCCAGGAGCCCAGGGCTGTCTTTCAGCTGCCCTCCTCTGTGTTGCTCCATGTTTCCAAATCAGCCTCTTCTCCCACTCCTGAAACTTTTATTCCTCTCTTGCTGTGGTCTAGAGGGAAAGCAGGCTAACAAATGTACTCTATGTTCAGTTAAGAATAACTGACGTTTAATCATCCTAACTGGTACTTTAAAAGTGTGCTGTTAAGTGAATTCATACTGATGGCCTATGTAGGGAGGTATTTTTGAGCAGAACTTCCTGATCTACCTGTGGGGCTGGAATGTGGTGAAACCGAGATCTCACCACTGAAACGCTGTCCTCCCTCCACACTGTCTTTCTTTACAGAATGGTGAGGCCAGCTCTCCATGTGGAAGGGGCATCCGAGACCAAGGGCACCATAGCTGGAGACGGGACGGTTGGTTTCCTCCTTGAAGAAGATGTCAAGGAGGGACTCATACTTTCCACTGCCTGCCACGTATGGGTTAGTGGCTCCTCAATGAACAGCGGATGTCCCCATAAGGTACAGGTGATGCACCTCCGTTCAAAATGGACTCCTCTTCTGTTGCTCAGCCCCCATATCTGAGCGTGTTCTAAGGAGCCCAGAGCTTTTAAAAGGCTCAAAACAAAGAGGGAGGAGGGGCTCACGTCACCCCTTCTTTGGGATGGAAAGTTTGGCAGCTCAGAACTCTGCAACAGGGACAGGCTGTTTTTTCTCGTCTGTTGCCTTTTATTCATGTTGAGAAACAGCTGAACAGGTGCCTGGCTGGTGGGTATAGAAGTATGTGGTTCGTCCAGTTAATAGACAGGTTCTCAGAAGGGTGTGTGATGCACAGTAGCGGGGTAGTGGGGGCTAGGAGTCAGTCTCTCCTCCCTGTGTCCCTCACTCCTGGCTCTGCCAGGCAGGGCCTGTCTCCTGTGTCTGCTCCTCAGGCTAGGTCTTCTCTGGGAGAATGCGGTGCCCCTGCAGAGAAAGTATCCGACACAGAGGCAGCAGCCCCAGCTCAGGGCTGCCTGGAGGTGACCCGTGGAGAGGCTGATGCAGAGGAGAACAGCACATATGCTTAATGGGCTCTTAATTTGACTCTGAGCTTTTTAGAAAGAGAAGTATGTGCTATGAAAAAAAAAAAAAAAGAAAGAGCACTTGTTTAAGCAAATGTTCTGAATTATTTTGTGCTTAAAAAACAGCCTAAGCCCTGTTTGAAGCTGGCATTCAAAAAGGAAACAAACAGAAACCAAACCCTAGCGCTGCACTCTTCCTAATTTAGCTGGATAGGAAGACTGGGGAGGGGGTCAGGGTGGGGAGGCAAAGCGCGAGCCACTCTCAGCCAAGCACTGGATGTGGGGACTGTGTCACCTCTTGTCACCTGCAAGACGCTGCTGGTCTGAACACAGTTCTGCAACCAAACTGTCGGAGACCTCTGGGCCGAAGGCCTCACTAGAGTTCTCTCTGGGCTGTGGATATACAGAAAGCCGCTGTGCCTTATCCACAACATTTAGGACTAGGTCTATTCCAAGTTCAATTTTTAACTCAAGACTGTTTTCTGCTCTCCCTTCTTAAATCAGGATTAGTGGTTCCATTTGTTTCCTAAGTTCTAGGCAATATGTTTACGAGTTTCTATCTAGGCGCCACCTAGCCCTTCCCCACGGAGCAGCCGAAGTCCCAGATTTCTTGGAGTGAAAGGGAAGAAGTGCTTTGCCGGAGGGCTCATCTTTCTCGGCCTGACGGGGGTCAAGACACGCTAGAGCAGCACACTGCAAACTAACCAGTGGCCGGCGGCCCGTGGAGGGACAGCAGCCGTGTTCGGTCGGGGCGCAGGGAGGTCTGCTCAGGGTTCAGTCCGTCCCCGTGACCAGCTGGCCGTAGGACTGCAGGGCAGTCACCCAGCAAAGGCGCGAGGCCTTCTGTTACCGTCCCCTCGGCTCTGCGGGTGGACAAGCACCTCCAGCTCTCCAGGCAGAGAGAGAGAGAGAGCGCGAGAGAGAGCGAGCCCTTTAGGAAGAAAGCGCAGTGAAAGCATCAAATAGGAATACAAAGGCGTGACATCTGGCTCTGCCTCATTGCAGCTCAGCGGCCTCCAGCACCTCACCTTGTGAGGTCTTCAGATAGCTGTCTGCTTCACAAGTCCTTCCAGCCAAAGCGGCCCCAAGACAACACCTCCCAGGGGAGAGGTCTCCAGGGCCAACGGAAAGCAAGCCTCTGGGGTTCATCAGTGCGCTCCTCTCCCGGAGTGAGCACTAATCTGAGGTCGGCCTTTGCTCCAGAACCAGACGGCCTAGCCGGGTGCACGGCGGCCACTGCCGGGGCCCAGCCCTCTGAGTGCAGCTCCCCTCACAACACAGCCCGAGAACGGCCCTCCAACACCGCATCCTCGAGGCCTTTCGGAACCAGTCCTTCAGCCCTGGCTGACGGTGGTCCTTCTCAGGCTTCTGCCGTCAAATCCCACCCGTGTGGCCCGATACTCTTTCTTTCTTCTACTGGTCTAATCCAATGCTCTCTGCCTTGGCTTCTCACACACCCATGGCCAGACTGTGGTCCCGAGTCACCCACTCTCTCCCCATCCGCTGTGCGATCGGGCTAGATGGGCCACATGGCAGAACACTAGGAGGGGGACACTGGACACTTGTCAGTGTGGAAATCGATGTTCCCTGATTCCCGAAAAAGCCACCAGGCACACGGCATCAGACAGAAGTCGGCTTTGCCTGCCACCAACAACTGCACCTTGCCTTTGCTCTAGATCCTGTGGATATGCTGAGGACCCCCTTCCAAGAACTCGAGAGCTATGCTGTCCTGCTTTAGTGTTTTTATTCACACAATTGTCTTTAGTGTCCTGTTCAGTGCTCACACTTCCACACAACAGTCATGGGTGAGCAGGCGTTTACAGATAACTCATCTAATTATTGGCAACTGAAGCAGCAGTGGTCTCAAGGTACGGGAGGGTCAGGTTCTGGGGCCCTTGATGTGCCCATAAGCCAAATGCGACAGGACACGGAGAGAGGATTTGAGAGGATGCCACTAATTCAGACCCAGCCGGTCACACCACCAGCTCCACAGAATGACAGCCCTGAGACTCTGGGAACTTTTCAGGGCAGATACCACCTTCTTAGAAACTGTCAGAATCTAAGACTCCTGAGGTGGTTAATCTAAGGGAGTGTCAAACTCTTACACTGGAAATATATTGCTATTCACGGTTTTCAAATGCAAACGGACAGAGTTGCTTGGGGTTAGGGAAAACTCCCAAATGCCAAAGCCTTTCTTGAACCTTAGAAACAGTGAGAGTGATGGTGTGGTCAATGAGGGTTCCATAACGTTCTCAAACTTTAAAAACCAACTGACTATAATTTAAGGATAAAGGAAGTTTGTGCACCAGTAACGAAAAGTTGCTTCCAACTAACAAAGCAACTCGATCAGGATTTTCCTGATGACGACTTCCACAGTTGTAATCCCACAACAGTAACTGTCAACTGCCCTATTGCCGGCCGGCTTAAAACTATCATTTCCCACAAGGTATCTGACTCTGTGCTTGGGGAATATCATCAGCCTGCAGAAGGGTGCTGGGTAATAAGCTTTCTGCTAAAACTGGGAGCTTGTTCTAAGCAGGCCCCGGGAGCCTGGGCTTGTCTGACTGCTGACACAGCAATCTTCCGTTCTGTGGGACACACCAGGACCCCCGAATTGGCTGATCCCAATGCTCAGGGTTATTACAGCCACCCGTGGGCCTTCCCTGTGGTGTCTAAATCTGGTTGCCCCGGCCCTAAGTTAACCATTGTTTAGTCCCCCTGTTTCGTGACTTCGAGTCCCCTTCTCCAAACTGGAGTGAGGGCAAGTAGGGGAACCACGTAGGGAGCCCAGAAAATAAACAGTATTCACCACTGGGCATCTTCCTACAGTTTATCAGTTGGGAGGATATAGGAATAAAACATACGAACGGACATCTGGGGGGTTCTGTGAGGAGGAACCGGTCAGGTCTGGTGGTTTATGGAGAGTGACAGTGGTCGCACCCACGCATTCTAGTCTAACCCTGGCGCTCTGTCATCGTCGCCAAGAAAGGAACTCTAGAACACTTAAAAGTAAGATGCAGCCCGGCTGTTCACACTTGACCTCAGAGCTCACGGACTGTTTCCACTGTGAGTACAAAGTCACAGCATGCCTTGGGCTTCTTTTCTGATTGTGCCTCTTAAGAAAAAAATACAGTCAAAATCCTTTCCTCCATCTTAACAGCTGAGAATAAACACAATCATAAAATACCAAAGTCAGAGAATGTGTTCCTTGCATCGGGTGTTCACTGTATCTAAAGAAAGGATGTAGGTATCTCTAGAGAAATGGGTCCTTTGGCCAGTAACATTTTCCTCTGATGGAGGAACGATGACATTGCTGCATTTTCCATTACATATGTGACTTTTTTTTTTTTTTTTCTCTTGCAACGTTCTCTAGATCCAATGGGAAATGCCAGATACTAAGTGGCCACACTCTATTAGAGAAGGCACCACAGAAAAAGCAAAACATGTATAGGAATCCTAGATGAAATCCCCCAGATGCAGTGTGCCCTTCTGTGTATATGTATGAGTGAGGGAGAGAGAGACTGTGTGTGTGTGTGTGTGTGTGAATCTACAGCTGTGTTCAGGGAGCGGAAAGGTGGGCGGCAGGATGTGAATAAAATAGGAAATACTGGGCATGAAGGGAGCAAAGGATTTTAGACCATAGGCCCAGGAGTGCATCTGGCATATAAACCAAAGAGAGGTGTGGTACTACTCACCTTATTTGTTGCATCAATAAATTTGACTCCTTTATAAGAGACCGAAAGAATAATAGTGGGGACCTTCTTCATTTGCTCTGTAGACTTCTGAAATTAAAATTAGAAAGCTGTTAGAGCAGTTTGTGTTGCATGGCAACTGAAGCACATAATTTCTCCTCTTGAAAGATAAAAATGAGCCCAACTTAACAACAACACACACACACACACACACACACACACACACACACCCCAAACAAACCCCAAACACACTAATTTAAATGTATGTCTTTCTTCTCTTGGCCTGAGCCAGGGTTTGGGCTTCTAAAGTGTCTGTCTTGCACTTGAGGATCTAAAAAGAGCTGTTCCACCACTTCCCGTGGGTGAAGGAATGAATACTCCTTTTCCTTGACACCGAAGGGAGCGGCGAACAGCTTTGTCTCCCATAGTGATGTCAAGCTACCGTTCTTTGACTAGAGTTAAACCGTGTCAGAGTTAACTCCAAGGGTGAGTTTAGCATTAACAAAACATGTGCCACCACTCCCCCTTTCTCCCAGTCACTCTTTCTCTAAGGCACGATGTAGGTCTGAATCATGTAGTTAAAAGAGGGATTTAAACACCTCATCGTGAATTTTTCTTGAACCTGGCCAAATCCCGAAAAGCAGACATGTTGGCGGCACCGTCGCTGGGGGCTGTGCAGGATAGACCACCACCCTCCCACAGGGAAGCCCCGCGGGACATTTTGAGCCACGGCAAAACCGGACAGTCCAGGCAATCTCCTTCATCATTTAGAGCAGCCAAATTTCCTTAGGCTAAGTCCTTAGGAGTGATGTTCACGCCGGCTTCACATGCTGCAAGTGCAGCTTCGGGAGTTTTATGCATCTGCAAAAAGTTTCTCCACAATTTAGGATGTGCCTTTTCTGTTTAGTCTGATCATTCATCACGGGTCACCAATAGTCTGGGTATCTCATTCCCCACTATGTTCCTCCTAAATAATCACATTAAACACTGAGAAGAACCTACCTGACAGTTAGCCTGATGGATTTTCCAGAGAAGATAGGTGGGAACAAAAGAGGAGAGAAAATACATAAGAAGGTGAGGAAACCATTTCAATAATTCACCAACACCACAAAGTCCTGAGAAAGTACAGGGAGAAGAGGTTTTACAGGTAAATGTGGATGCAGCACAACCGCTCTTGTAGGAGAGGCTGTGGGATTTTCAGACCCCTCCTCTCCCTTCCTGTCCCCTCATTGCTGTCCGCCCTGCCGCACAGCCTCATGCCTGACACACCAGAACCTTCCACTGTGGGTGTTCCACAACCACTTGTCTTATGGAGAGTAAGGGAACTGGTAGAAAACATTACCCAATTTTCCATTTTTAAATTCTGAAACAATGAGAATTAAAGAAGCCTTTAAGTTGGACATTGTGAATGAAACTCACTGAACTTAAAAGTAATGTTACATCTTTCATTTGAGCCATGGAAAAGGTGTTTCACATTCTCCTGATTATTTTTGGATAGCTACTACACTTGTTTCAAAGATAGAGATGATGGATCAGTAAGAGTGTTACTATTCAGTATTTATTAAATGTTTCATATGGTATAGAAAAAAGCTGATTTCCTGAAGTGATTTGTAATTAGTTTTAAAATTAACTGAACTTGCTAGTTTTCTTTTGTGATTGCCAAAGAGATTTTTGAGTGAGAGAGAGACAGAGAGAGAGCATGAGTGGGAGCGGGGGGGGGGGAGAGTGTAGAAAGAGGGAGAAGCAGGCTCCCTGCTGAACAGAGAGCTGACTTGGGGCTTGATCCCAGAACTCTGGGATCACGACCTGAGCTGAAGGCAAAGGCTTAACAGACTGAGGCATTTAGGTGCTCTGCCAAAGAAATTTAGACACTTTTATCTTTTTAATGCTTTATCCAAACAACTCTTAAAAGTGTATAAGATAGGGGAATCCGTGGCTCAGTTAGTTGAGCAGGTAAGTGTCTGCGACTCAGGTCATCATGTCCTGGGCTCCAGCCACCAACCACCCCCCAACCCCCAGGCTCTCTACTCAGTGGGGAGTCCGCTTCTCCATCTTTCTTTCCCCTCTGCTCCTCCTCTCTCCCTCTCCAATAAATAAATAAATAAATAAATAAATAAATAAATAAAATCTTTTTTTTTTTTTTTTTAAGTGTGCAAGATAAATCAAAGGTAAAGCAAGAAGAAATAATGCTCAGTGTGTGAATTTTAAAGCAAAATCACGGGCCGTGCTCTGCACAGGGAGAGGGTCACAGCTGGCACGGGCAGTGGGCTTGGTGCACTGAATGTGTGTGCGAGGAATTCTTTGCAAAGGTAACAATGGATTTCAACAAATGGCCTCGCTCATTTCTTGCCATGAATACATTCTATCAGACAGATCTAGCCATACCATGAAGTAATATATAGCTAACATAAGATTAAAATATCAGTAGTTTGTATTAAGAAGAACCCAAAAAAGGAAAAAAGTGAAGCCATTTGTTATCCATTCAGCAACTGAGTGGTTATCTAGGCAGCCCACTGTGCTGGGGAAACTCTGATTCTACCTCAGGGCATGTCGAATAGACCTCGAATTGTGTGCAAACTACAGTCCCAAGGGTTGTGTAGAGCAGACTGGAGCCTTGTGCCGGGGCTCTGCAGGAGAGAGGGTTGGGAATGATGTCAGCCTGGGACAGGGAGAGGAAGAGGCAGCACAGGAGCTACGTGCCACAAAGGGAAGCTATTAACACAACATGTAACATGAACACAGGGCCTCCAGGGTACTGAGCAGAGAGAGCCTCACTTTGCAGGAGAGAGCGGGGCAAGTCTTCATTACTCATTCAACAAGCACCGTTTGCCTGCTGGGGCTGACTGAGCTGGCGCTTTACGGAAGAACAGGGATGTTCCAGCGGCCAAAAGAGCATGTTTTAGCAGAAGAATCAACATGCACATGAAATGAGAAATATGGCGGGTTTGAGTAACTGGTGGAAGATGAGCTGGTACAGTAGGTTTGGAAGATTGTGACTTACTCTGCCAGGCTAGAATCCCCCCCGTTTTTCAGTCGGGGGTGGGTGGCAAAAAGACAATGCTGGCGACTGGATGCACTGGAACAGCTGAGGCTGGAAGCCGGAGGCAGGAACGGGAGGTGCAAATTCAAACGGGAGACCCTAAGCACCCGAGCTGGAGCAGAGGCAACAGTCATGGAAGAGATGAGAAGACTCCGGCGGCTCTGCCAAGCCATGTGCCGTGCAAACCGCGTGAGCGAGAGGACGTCCCGGTTGAAGAGGCCAACCGCTGAGATAAGCGGATACTACCGGGAACAGGCTTTTACAGGAAACCGTCCTGCGCATGCTCAGTTCGATCACCCGTGGGGCGCCGTCTCGCAGGAAACGAGAACTAAGAATCTGATCTGGATCTGCATCCGCAACAAGGGGGCGCCTGAGGGGACGGGAGCAGAAGAGGTGGCTCAAGGAGTCGACAAGAAGAGCGCAAAGAAGCCCCTGCCTGCGTCCCGGCGGCCAAAACAGAGCGGGAAGAAGGCTGAGCGCGGTACCGCGGACCTCAAGGGGCGGATGCCTCCTTCACCGACAGAAGGCGGGAAAATCGAAGCCCGGCCCAGGGGCCGGCACACGTAGCGGCTGCTATTTCTATTGGGTCTTCTGGGTGAAATCCCTGGCTTTCGCAACTAGAAAAATGTGTCCTGATTTTATGAAGAGCAACTTGAGGAGAGTGGTGGTAGCAGAGGAAAGCACACAGTGATTTAATCTGCACAACAGATGTGAGGGCGAGGGAGCAGGGAGCTAGAACAGCAGACGGGCCTGGACGCGGTCTCCTAGGCTGAAGGAGGCATCAGTGCTGACTTCTGTCCTGATAGGAAGATGCTACATCGCATGCTCAGCCACGCTGAACAAAGAAGAAAACCTAAAAGACGGTCATTTCTTTTTCTTCAGTGGGTGCCCAGGATTCCTGCTTTCCTAACTGGAGGCCAACCTGGCATGGCCCCTGCTGCTGGCTGCTGGGGGGGGGGGGGGGCGGCGGCACACATCCCAGTAGGGAGTCCAAACTGGATTCCCGCTCCTGAGCGCCAGAGGCACTCGGCGGGCCTTCAATGTCCTGCTCCTCCTTTAAGGCATTTATAATTTTATAAGAGATAAA
Organism: Procyon lotor; assembly: GCA_028646535.1. NCBI lineage: Eukaryota > Metazoa > Chordata > Mammalia > Carnivora > Procyonidae > Procyon > Procyon lotor. Next base: position 91,088,629 of record CM053611.1, read on the forward strand.
AATCTCACCTCTTTCAGGGGATTTTCTGTTGGTGGACTTTGACAGAGCTTTCAAAGAGGTCTTTTCATACGTTATTTTAACCAGATGAAAACACACAGACAGGAAAGCAAATATACTGAGTCTTCAGGGAGAATCATCAGGGAGGCAAGAAATCCAATAAAGCGCCTACTTCATTTTACAAAGGCTCTACAGATACCGAAAAGTGAGGAGGGCCTCAGTCCAATCATAGGCAGCCCACGTCCCACTGTCTCCATTTGCTCTTCTTACGTGTTGCAATTACGGTTTTCTTCTCCTTCCCAGGGCCAGAGGGAGCTAGGCTGGACATCACTGCTCAAGTTACAAAGCGCTTGCTCTTGGGCAATGCAGTCTCTACATCTATCTGCAAGCTCTGCTGGATTTCTGGAGAGTTAATGCTCCCATATATGTACATATGTTAAAACATTCAAGCCTTATTCATTTGTATAAACAGAATACTCTTCTTCAGTAAAATGCTCAGGGCAAACCTTATACTATACTATGGTTCTCTTTTCTTTCCAGTTTTTTTTTTTTTTTCCTATGCCACACTCTATGGAATTTGTGAGGTTTCCCCCAGTCTTCAAATTCCCTCCCCCTTCAGTGCCAGCTTTATGGGAGAGACTGATTTGTAATGAGGACCTCTGGATACCTTAGCAGCTGAATACTCCCGGGGAATGCCCCAAATTAATTTAACCTTTATAGCATCTTGCTCTCCTGCTAAAAAAGCATTATAGTGATAGTCAATTGTATTTTGTTCACAATTCCCCCAAATAAGATTATCATCCTTCCAATGCTCCAAGAGAAACAATATTTAGTTATATAGGGATGCTACATTTCTGAAACCTAAACTAAAATGCAACCTTTGAATCTTACCTGCAAAGCCAGCTTTATATCTAGAACTTGGGTTTATCTGTAAGCATTACACAGAATAGGGATTGTATATCCCTCATATCTGCAGGTGGGTACCTGTGATACTGTCCTTAACAGGTAAAGTAATTGAATACTTTTAGAACATTTTTTTTGAAAAGAGGGAATTTTGGATTCACCCAAGAAAGCAATACCATCTTTTGTCTTTTCCTTTTAAACTATAAATTATGAATTGCTTGGAATCTTTGTATCAAGTCAGAAATTGCCATGGTGCTTTTGTTTTATCCTTCTAGCATGTACTGAAAAGAAACAAGTTTCTCATTTTCTAATGCAGAATCAAGAGTAGGAGAATAGCCTTTTGAGCTGCAGGGATGCTCTGGTCTCAGAGCATGACTTTCCTAAGCGTGAGGGCAAAGAGGGTTAGGACAGGGAGCACTTCAGTCATGAGCTGTAATGTTGCGTGTGAGGCTGGAGTGAGGTTTATGTTCCTAATGAGAATCATCTGTGCCCATAACCAGTGCAGAGAGGGAACAGAGTAGGGCAGTCCGTGGGGAGGATGTCACCGAGCCTTCATTCTTACAATACTCTGCTCGATTCCAGTGTATTTTAAACACAGACTGGGGAATACATCTCTGGATGGTCTACTGCCATCCAACTTATATTTTTAACCCACACATGGCTACCCTGAGAATGCTTTCTAGTTAGATATTCAAGTGCTGAGTCATAACTATTAATTTTGCCACATAATATTTTCTTTAGCTCGTTTCAAAGCTTAATTATTGTATTCAGTTTCAGCAAGTAAATTAAAATAGGATCAAACAATTATGTTTGGTAGCCCTCAGCAACTTTCAAATGACAAAAAATGCACAAAACCGGGAGTATCGTATTTTGTACTCAGCAAAACTAGTTATATGTTGTGGAGATTATAAGACGTAGAGAGCAGATCACAGATGGGCCATTTGAAATTCACTTTGGAACTCAGTTTCAATGTCATTTTCTGCAAAAACCTCGTGTGGCCCCTCAGCCTGACAGGACAGCTGTCTCTTGCTCCCCAGGCCTGCCCTGAGAACCTCTGCTGCTCTCCCTTGAAGTTTACTGCCCTGGTCTTGGGATTATTTGTTTCCCTCACTCTATAGGGGGTTCCTTGAGGATGACCCACACCTTTCTTGATTTGTTACTTATCTCCCCCATGACGACTAACATACGGTCCTAGGTTGAACCCTATGACACAGTCATTTTTATGGATCAAAAAAATGGCTAAATATCAGCAATTTCATAGGGTTTGATCTAACAGCTGAAGTCCGTGATTATTAAGTGAAGGAGCAAATGAATTAATGTAACGAGCACAAAGCCAGCTTTGTAAGAAAGAAACACAGTACCAGCCTCTCAACACATGGAAGAGCTCAGTAAACTTTCCAGAGACCCCTGGTGCCCAGAGCTGGGCATGAAGGCCTTGGAAAAACTTGGGAGAACCACAAATGGGATTAGAGATATGCCAAGAGATTCCTACGGGATGGGAAAGCTTCACAGACCTCGGTGATTTGTCAGCCTCAAGGAGAGAAGAGCTGGGTGTTCATTTTTCTAATAGGGAACCGGTTCAAATTGCAAGCATGCAGATGGGAAGGAAAGACTTCTTGGGAGGGCAGGAGGATTATTGGGGCAGCTGGGAAGTTTTCCCCTCTGGACATCTTTAAAAATAGTTTGGACTCTCGTTTCTCACTAATGACTTAGGGGTAAGTCTCACTTGGCTGGGGAATGAGGCTCAAGGACCTCTCAAGGGCTTTTCTGGTCATGAGGACTCGCCACGAGGGCTGGGTGAAAACAGAGCCTTGCTCGGACCACGTGACGAGAGCAGACGGTGGGCATGCAGCCACTCAAACCACTCCTCGGGCACAGATGCGGCTCCTGCCCTGCCAAGTGTAAGTCACCCGCTCTGGCCGAGGCTAGCGCAGCGCACGGCGATGCCCTCCATCTCTACCCCTCTGGCCCCGGCTGGCTTCCAGGCACCCTGGTGGGACGATTCTACCATGGCAGCCTGTCTACACAGCAGACCACACAGGAATGCCCAGTGGACCAAGACAGCGGTTCTCAAACTTCTTTGAGCATTTGAATCCCGTGGAAGGCTTGTTAAATAACAGATCACTGGGCTCCACACCTAGAGTTTCTGATTCAGTAAGTGCTATGAACTGAATGTCTGTGATCCCCCCAGATTTTTTATGTTGAGTCCTAACCCCCAATACATAAGCAGGTGGGGGACCTTTGGAAGATGCTCAGGTTGTGAGACTAGAGCTCTGAATGGCGATAGTGGGCTTATAAGAGAGGCCTCTTGTACCATGAGAGGGCACAGTGAAGATGACTGTCAGTGAGCCAGGAAGAGGGCCGTCACCTGACACCAAATCTACCAGCACCTTGACCTTGGGATTTCCCAACCTTCAGAACCATGTGAAACAAATCTCTCCCTGTAATGTGGTATTTTCATTACAGTAGCCTGAACAAACTAAGACAATAAGTGAGGTAGGGCCAAAGATTGTGCATTTATAATAAATTTCCAGATGCTGCTGCTACCACAGCTTGAGAACTTATGCTCTAAAAATACAGTTGATTTTTGATTGAAAGTCACTGTCAGAACTGTTCTCTGCTGCTATGCAAGTAAACTCAGTGGTACTGTGTCCTACATTAATTCAGAGAGCAGTTAATTTATCAAAACACACTATCCTCCGCTTGACAAGTGATCTCCAAAAGCCCTTAGTTAGCACTTAGTTACAACTCTTGGTCTTCAGAGCAAATAACAAGAATTATTTAATCTTCCATAGTTCCTCAGGGGATGTGAAAGTATCAAACATTCTTCACATAAAGAGTTCGGGTCATAAAGATAGGTTCTGGAGTTAAATCTGGAATAGATGTTGATCGGACAGAGCTGATAAGCCCAGGGGTCACGCTGAAGATGTATGGTTTCTCATAAAAGTCCCCCAGTTCTCCCTCAGCTAGGAGCACATCCAAGATATTAAGTACATGCCCTTGAGAGATGTAACAACCAAACATCCACACATTTATGTGTACTGCTTCTGGGAGTGTAAACTGGAACAAATTTTTTGGAAGGTAGTTTGGCAACTTACTCCCCCCACTCCCGAGTTTCAAGATGGGTATACTTCTGACCTGGCTATTCTACATTTAGGGGCTCATTCTAAGAAAATAATCAGACCAGCTGCAAAAAATTTAGGTCTAGGAATGTTGCCCTCAGTATTGGTTATAATTTGAAAAGATTCCAAATGACCTAATGACCAATAAGGGGAACCGGTTAAGTAAGTTTGGTTGAGTTATGAATTGGAATACTGTTCAACCACTATGAGTAATACTGAAGATGAATACATATTGGAATAAACATACTTTAAAATATATTATGTTAAAAATAGATTAGAAAATAGAAAACAGTAGGCACTGAATATTTCTATTCCTTTGTAGGAAAGGGATGCCTATGAATGCGTGACGAATCCGTCTGGAGGCTTACATATGAACAAGAGGTTACCAGAGAGGGGTCTACCATCTCTGTGGGACAAAATTACAATTGCTTTTACTTCTCTTTTCTGTAGCTCTATTTTAGAAATGGAAAACAATGAATATGTATTGCTTCTGTAATAATAAAATATGAGGTTTTAAAAATGTGTAATCTTTTGGTTAAAAAGCCAACTGTAAACGTGAAAAAAAACCACACCAATTTATTTAATCCAGTGCTTATTAAGTACAACTGGAGACCGCGCGCGTGCGGTCATCCTGAATTTATGAAGAGACCCACTGCTTGCTCCTTCCTCCAGAAGGCAAAGCACTGCTGGGAACAGGAGCACAGAAGGGCATGTTTGGATTCCTGCCTTGGCTCCACTGTGTGTCAAGGTATTTAACCTCTGTGTCTTAGTTATTTCGTCTGTAAAATGGGTATGTTAATATGGCATCCACTTTGGAGAGCTGTGAGGACTACACCGTTCAGGCCTAGCATGCAGTGAGCACCACCAGATTTCAGCTACTACTCTTCCTCTGAGGATGGATGCTTTCACTGAGCTGCTTTCCAAAGTATGACATCCCACTAGCAAAAGAGAGCAGAAGTAAAATCAAGATCTGCGAGCACAGTGGAATCCTCTCTGGGCTGCACGCTGCGACCGCAGTGAAATGGCGGTTACAACAAGGATCGTTCAGCGGAGCCACACATCTGGACCGACAACATTGGACTCAATGCATTTAGAAAGCGAGCTTAAGACAGAGGCGGCCCGTGAAATCCGGTGCTGTGGAGTATCGAGGGTGCTACTGGGAAAAGAGCCAGTAACAAGAACAGCAGAAACACACACACACACAAAATGAAGAGAACTCTGGTTCTGAAGATGGTCTGGGATGAACGGACTGGGACTGTTAAGTCCTCCCGGGGGAGGACCCCCAGGAAAACACTCACAGAGCAAAAGTACAAGTCCGTGTGAGCCCAGCTCAGCAGCAGGCAGTGAGAACTGCCGTTTCTTTGTGTGGATCGTCATTGTGATACATGTTTGCATCTGCGGGCTTACACCTGTCCTGACCCAGCTTGCGTAGTACTTGGGAAGGAGGGAGTACAGCGAGAGGGACATATTTGATTCTTCCCCGAAACTTGGGCAAATGGAGACGTGTAAAAAACAGTTGTTTACGAGTGCTTTTTTTTTTTTTTTCCCCAGCCTGGTTCCTAAGCAGTAGTCCCTGAAATGATTTCTGGGAACGACAATTCCTCATAGATGGGAGCTGCAGAAGGAACCAAACGTGACTTGAGGCAAGTGGGAATTAAAGACAAAGGAGACGCACAACATCTTTCAGTGATGGCGAGTACTGAGCGTGTAACAGGAGTCTCTGCTAAGATCAAAGAGGCTTCTTAACATTCGCATCAAACTCTGAAATCTTTTTTTCAAGCTTTCCAATCCGTTCTCCAACATTAATTTGTTTCCTTAAAGCACAGAAAAAAAGACACCCTTCACACGTCAACCAAGGCACAATTATTTAGAAATCTATCTATCTGAAAACTCAACTTTAGAATTGTCTCTAGAGTGAAAGTTTAAAAATGAGACAAGTGAAGGGGAACAGACTCAACAAGAAACCTCAACTGTGGTATCTGAACTCTCTAAGCCCTTTGGGAAATAAAGATTCCCCAACCTAAATCTGCCAGATCTGCTTATTCCTGACTTAAAAATGGTTTTAAAATACTTCCTGTCTTGCATCAAGAAGGCAGATGTCTACCGGATTGTAGCTGAAAACAGTATCTGTTTTCTTTTTTTTTTTTTAAAGAGAAATTTCCCTGAGCAGACACCTGTGAACAGTACTAATCATCAACTATGGCATTAGAGAAAATCAGATTTCACAGAGTATTAAATTGAATATAATGGCCCACCTCGTACAGTAGCACGGGTTTCATAATGGTAATGACTACCATGTATTAGTGATAATTATACCCCGAGGCAAAATTCAGGGCTGTGGGATGGGGTATGTTTAAGTCTGGCGAGGCCAAAGGGACTAGAACCTCCTCTGGCCTTTCACCAACCACTGTACGTCTTAGAATCTTTGAAGTGGGAGTTACTTATACCAAGGAGAGCACCGAAAGGCCACAGCAACATCTTTATGGCTTTGTAAAGTTCAGTCCTGTGGACACATTATTTAAAAGAGGCAAGCTAACTCCCAACTGATTGAGGAACAAGTTACCTTCTCAAAATACAAAACTGCAAAATTACATTTACCATCTTATCTAAGGTTTCCCATCGCTTTCGCTCCCTTTCAGGGATGGCCTTCAAAAACTGGAAATAAGAGGGCAGGAGGCCCAAGTTTTTGAATACTTTCTTACGTTTTTGTGAACGTAGAAAACCAGGGAAATGACTGGGACTCTGGCATTATACTTGAGGGAAAACAAATGAAATAGTCCAAAGCAAATTCATCCATCAACAGACTTGCTTTTCAAATGTTTGGAGGAAGAGGTCAATGTTTTCGAGGCTTTATGGAACTAGACTCTACAGGCATTACTTTATTGGACCAACAAAACCACTTAAAAGGTAGCTATGCTACCTGGGGATGCGACGTGCATGGTTCCTGCCCTGCAAGGGGCACGAGGCCCGAGGAGCCAGGTGCTTGTACAGTGTGACGTGAGGGGTGACAGAAGGAAAGTTCTGTGCTCTGTGAGGAACACCTTTGGGGGCATCAAATTCTGGATCTCAGAGTTAATGCTTCCCCTCAGGAGTCCTTTCAAAAATGAAGACTGTCTCTGAGCACAGAGTCAGCTGGAAAACCCAACCAGTCACCTAAATGGCAGCACTAAATGAGTATGCTCCGACTAAACAGCCGTCTCTTACAACCCCTCACATATTACTAATATATGTTTTTAGGTTTTAATTTTAACTAGGTCTGTAAAGTTGTCACAGTAAAGGAAATAAGCAGCCAAGTTGTCCTACTGAAAAGCAAAATAATTCACAGAACTCAATCTTCTTAAAACCGTGCCTCAGTATCAAGGTCTATCTAATCTCGTAGGCTTTTATTGTAGAAAACTCTGAAAGATAAGACAAACATTGCAATTTTGCTTAAAAAATTTTCAGGGTTTAATGCAAGTTCCTATTGATTCTTCTTCACTAAACACAATTCAGAAGATAATTTTAAGAGGGTTTGAGTCCAGGAGAAAAAAATCTTTAAGACAAAAAGCTGCATACAAAATGTTTATAGCAGCCCTACTCATAACTGCAAAACCTAGAGGCAATCAAGGTGGCCTTCAGTAGGTAAATGGGTAAACAAACTGTGGGATATCCATCCGAGGGAAGAGTTCTCAGTGATTTAAAAGAAAGAGCTATCAAGTCACAAAAGACATAGAAGAAGGAATCTTAAAAGCATATTATGCTAAATCAAAGAAGCTGGTCTGGAAAGGGTACATAATGTATGATTCCAACTACAGGACATTCTGGAAAAGGCAAAACTATCGAGACAGTAAAAAGGTCAGTGGTTGTCAGGGGCTGCAGGGGAAGGGGAGAAGAGATGAACAGGAGGAGCAGAGGGGATGTTTAGGGCATGAAACGATTCTTGGTGATACCATAATGGGGGTTACAGGACATTACACATTTGTCAAAACCTGAAATACCGTGTGACCCAAAGAATGAACTCTAACATAAACCACAGACTTCCGTTAATGACATAACACTACTGGTTCATAATCGTGACAAAGGTAGCACACCAAATGCAGAAGTTCCTAATAAGGGCAGCTGAGAGGGCAGGGGGTGGTGGAGTATATAATCAAGAAATGTGTTTTACGCTCAATTTTTCTGTTAACCTACAACTGATCTAAAAAGTCGAGTCTATTAGAAAAATTGTAAGAGGTTAAAGAGGTTTGATGATTCTGGGACTTTGGGGTTCGAGGCCACCATGTTGAAAACAGAGGAAAAAGCAACTTGAGGTTCAAACTGAAAACTGACTGCAAGTTGAGATCGACCCCGTTTTCAGTTGGTGAGGGTTCTAATTCACAACACAATAGTCCCGGATAACAGCAAGTCTGCGCTTCCAGTAAGGAAAGGCTCTAGTAAATCCAGTGAGTGCAACGGTAGCTTCTGCACCAGACACTGATGTTTATTTGATCAGGATGGGAAATAAGAGTTGGTGATATTTTAAGAAGCAAAAAAGTTCCTATTTTCATGTAAACGACCCCAAGTAAACACTAAGGGCAGCAAACCAGAAAAACACCCCAAAGAACAGAAGAATGGCTTCTAACAGACGGCCTTTTCTGTTTCATTTTAAGCAACAGACAAGTATTTAAATTATTATTCTCCACTAACACTATTAAAATGGCTTCCCTGGTGTTATCCGAATGAAATTTCAGATCCACTTAATTTCAAGAAATTGACTGAAATTCAAATCACAAATCTGGTTTTAAACCGTGCTCTGTACCCCATGCACTATTTATGCTGATTACAGCATTGAATAGCGGAGTTAACAGTATTAAATCAGAGATGCCAAATTCATTTCTTAGACGTGCTCATAAATAGCTCTAAAATTATTATGAGGCTTGATGGTTGAAAAATGTTCCCATTTTCTTTTTGTTCATTGGCGACATAATTTAGATCAGATATACATTGAGAATACAGGATTCCCGAAATTATAAAACCACGAACGAGGACCCCTGAGGGGCATCTAGTCCAACCTCCTCATTTTCTAAGTAAGAAAATGAGGCCCGGGAGATGCAGGGCAGCGAGTAGTTAGACACTTGGGCTCTGGAGTCGGACAGACCTGTGTTCCAGTTCCAGGTTAGCAAGTTCTTCACTATAGGACCTTGGGAAAGTTACTTGGCCTCCTCAAGCCTCAGTCTCTGCAAGTGTAGAATGGGGCTAAGGACTGCACTGAGCTCTACGTTTGTGGTTGGATTAAATGGGATAAACATGCAAAGCATTCAGCTCAGCCCAGAAGACCGGTACATTTTAACTACTCAGTAAATATTAGCAGTTATTGTCATCATGACTAAGAGTGACTTTCCAAGGCAATGTAAGCAGCAACAAAACCAGAACACAGAGTTCCTGACACATATCATAGCTTTTTTCATCTAAACACAGTACCTGGGATAAAAGATTCATTGGCACTGACAATATAAGCATAACTCTACATCAAACAGAAGGATAACTAATTTCAGTCTGTTACTGAACTGATCCAAATATTAAGTCAGCGATCATGTGGAGGTCCCTATTTCATGAAGATTCACACATATTTAGCTTTCGGTGAGCAAGTGATATTACATATTTGCCTTTCTGTTTTAGTTTAATTTTTATTTATTTATTTATTTTTTTTGTTTTAGTTTAATTTTTAAATATTTCCCACCTGATGTCTGCTCATGTAAAATAAAACAACGGATATTGGCTGCAAATAAGAGTTAGGGTTCACTTGTTAACAATGATAAATTTGACTCTGGTTAGTTGCTATATAGAATGAGTCTACTATTCTTAATCTGTATGGTTAGGTGTGACCATAGCCTCTATACATTTGTTGTGGAGGAAGCAAGGATAAGGGACACATTTAAACAAACAAACAAACGAGGGGGAGGGATAGCATGGCTGGGTTACAGACACTGGGGGGGGGGGTTATGTGCTATGATGAGTGCTGCGAATTTTGTAAGACTGATGATTCACAGACCTGTACCCCTGAAGCAAATAATACAGTATGTGTTGAACAAACAAACAAAAAACTACAGTGGATGTTTATTATGAGTAAGATTCAGTTTGGCTAATAGAGACTCCTAGGAATCAAGGGCCAAGGATCACAGACAGTTACAATTGCCATTTTTGTCAATGTTTACTGCCCTTATCTGATTTACTCAGAGTTGAATGTTTTTTTTTCTTATACTAAAAAAAAAACCCCAGAATTGAGAAGCCTCCTAAAGAATATTGGCTTTATATATAAGCTCTTGATACTTGAGCATTTGATAATTTTTTAGTTAATTGGTGGTCTTCACAGTAAATATTCTCAGACTGGCAGGTAGGTGCTTAAAGTGTTTTTTTGCAATAAACTAAAGACCATTTTTCTTTTAATCTGGAGAATGACCAATGTACATACAATTAACTTTAAATCTTTAAAAGTAAGAGTAAATGCAATGTGGCATAAATACATCAATATGTCCAACAGACATCAACTCACACTACAGTCAGATAAGCTCAAGTATAAACAGGAACAAAGCCCAAACACCTTTTTTATGTAACAGCAATGTGATTCAGCAGACCAGCAGATGAAGAAAATAGTCATTTGAAAAGTGGCAATTTGTAACCATACCCAGTATTTAGTATTTCAGCGACTAGAAATAAAATTGTTTGGCAAACTTACCCGCATTTTTGCACAGGCATCTTGGGTTGATTCTGTCCCTCTGAGCTCTTTTATCAGCATAGAACCTAAATACTAAAATACAAAACAATTCAATGATTTATGAAAAAGAGTATAAATATGAGTTGCGATTTAAAACCAAACTGTGGAAGTCCTACTGGCAGGATTTCCTGGCTGAAAGTTGTTGAATAACTTTTATAAACTAAGAGTAACTAATCCTAACAAATAAATGCTTTTAGAGAGAGAATGCTGTAGAATTAACTACAGTTCTGAGGGCTGTAAATTGCTCTTTATAATAAAACCGCAGCATTTTCCAAAGATGCCATCTTTCAAATCATATTTAACTGCAAAATGGGGGCATCTAAAAATGTTTTCCCCTTTTTTTTTTGAGGCAGCAATGTCTGCAAAAATAAATCACGCTACTCTCTACGTAATTACAGGGTTGTATGAGACAGCTGAGAAGCTAAAGCGATATGCACCCCATTTGGGCTGAGTTGGCTGCGTAGGTAATTAACGTTAGGCCAGGCTCAGGCAGAGATGCAGTCTGGGGTCTTGGCGTTCACAGCTGCGCGCCCAGTGTCTGATCCACCTGAGAATGGGATGCGCACGAGGTGGGCGTCTGAGGGGAGGGGGAATGGCCTCTCGGTTGTTCCAGAAGAGGGAGAGCCCGCTCCTAGTGCAAGCCGACAATGAGGGGCTGAATGGGGTAGGAGAGAGCTGAGAACGTCCCCTCCAGGAATTGCCAATCACTTTGCTCTTGGGAGATCTGATCCAATACTGCCTCGGTGCAAAATGCCACTCACTTTCCCAGGTTCTGGCTGGGGGGTAGTGGGGAAGTGGGGGGACGATAAAGAGTTTGTAGCAAAACGTCTATTTTGCCTTTCCATCAATTGACTCCTCTCCAACTTTTTGAAGCTTCATTATGGTTTCTTTCGTCATTTTTTCCCTCCCTAATCTCCCTACCAAAAAAGAGAGAGAGAGAGCGCGAAAGAGCTCTGCGTGTCTTTGGGGGGGGGGGAACCAAAAAACGAATTAAAATCATTATTTTCCTTACATGGCACGGGGCAAAAACCCGGCTAGAAATCAGTCGTGCAGACCAGGAAATGCCCACTACGAACAGGGCCGTGGCCTTAAGGGAGCAGAGGGCGTGGTTAGGGGCCGGAAGCAGGGCGTGTTCCAAAGACTCAAAGGTTTGTGGGGCTTTTGAGCTTTGCAGGAAGGAGGCATTTCAGTTCCACAGTTTGGGGGAGATTATTGCTGAAATAAATCCAATGCTCCACGATAAGTAGGCGGTAAAGGAGGTATGGATAATAAAATGAAAAAAAAAAAAAAAAAAAAGGCCGAAATGGCTGTGCAACAACCAAAATGCCCACGTCTTAATCAAATTAAGAAAAAGGATCTCGGAGAAATCCTTGTCTTTTAAGTTACGGGGGAAGTTTGTCCTGACTGACACATTTCTTTTTAAAAGAGGTGATTTTACTTTTCCTGCTGTAGTCATGACAATCTCCCATCCCCAAACCTATGGTATTCTTTCAATATTTACCTGTTCGTATTACTTGCAATTCTGAGCTAAGCCTGATTCTCTCTGGGTACTCTAAAAAGTACCCAGTAATACAACCCTAATGAAAAAAATCTGGTAGTAGACTCAGAGTTCTGAGATCACTGGTCAGTGAGTGTTGCTGTCTGAATGTGTTATATTTATATTCATTTCCATTTTAAGACTGTGCTTTATATTTCATTTAAAACATACAACTGTATAAGAAGGCAGCAAAATAGACCTTAAACTTACAAGATTAAAAGAGATTATTAAGCTCTATTTACTTGGACTTTCTCTGTATAGAAAAGGCTACTTTAAGAAGGGGAGAACATTTTAAGAGCTTCAGTGATGGACATTTTGGTGTATTTCCAATATAAAAGTAAACAAGCCAGAAGTACACCCTCTATCCCCGCTGGTACCCAAGTACTGAATTATGGTAACTTACAAAAGCTTTGTAATCACACGATTGGAAGATGAGCTTTTCCGGGTGGTGTTGCCAGTATTGTACTGGAGTTGAGGCTGTGGCTTCATTTGGAGGTCGCAAGGTAATGGAGGGTTCTCCCCAATCTCCTGTCTGAAAATCACATTTATTCTAGAGGTAATATAAGCAGTTGGCAAAGTTCATTCCCTATAGCTAGCTTGAGTTCATTTTATACATGTGTGCTAGAAAGGGCAAATGCGTCTGGGTGTATTATATGTGTAGAAATACTTTTACTATTTATTGAGGTTTTATGTGTGTGGTAGCATCATATTTCCCAAAGCTGAGTTAATTTCTGAGGCGTGAAAGAAGTTATTCCATTTTTAGAAGGGCACTCTAAGCTAAGTGATTTTAAAATAAAACATGGAGATATTAATAAATGATGCACTAATTCATAATTTTCTGTTACAACATAAAAAGAACACACGACTTTTAAAAGATTTTTCTGTTTTTAAGTTTGGTCATTTGAACTTTTTAGTCTGAATTGCTTTTACATTCAGAATACACAGTTCCATGAATTTCAGTTTCCAAATATGACATGTACCATGTACTTGGGATGATTTTAGATCTCTGGAGGAAAGGTAGTATAAGTGTGATTCTAAACAAAATTTTAGAAGAAAAATTCACAAATGGATGACTAGTTTCCCTCATCTGAATTCACTTGTATTGATAAAGTGGCACTGTGACAGTCTTGGATATACTCAGCTATCTTTCTCAGAAAACCTAAAGCACAAATGAATAAGAAACATTTAAATGCCAAGTTTGGTCATATGTGCATATGCATGTACTTGAGGATCTTAATTCACAAATACAAGCAAATGCACATAAGAGGGCGTATCATCTAATGCATACTCCCACTCAGACAGACCTAAGACAGAAGGACATCACATCCTTCTATCATTTTACATGAGGTTAGCCTCAACTAGTTTTATTACTATAATGGCTTAGTGTGAGCATCTCTAAAGCCAAAGGCTGGTGTTGGCAGGTCTTTACCAGGTTCTAATCTGACTCAGATATTATAATATGGGGGATTTCTCACTCTTTTTCCTGGTAAAGATTCTAGTTTCTCAAGATTCAATTCTTTGTTCTCAAAAGGACATTAACAAAACCTAGACAGGCAGATTTCCAAAGTCACTATCTTTTAACCTGGATTTGGCTGCTCTTGCAGAATTAAGGAATTACCTTTCTCAGGAGTTGGAAGAATATAAATAGGTCTCATGAGCTCCCAAACCAAGTAAAACCTTGGTCAGAGACAAAGTTCTACAGGAGTAGTAGCCAAATGGGTTAATACTGTAGGGTTTTTAAAGGAGGATTTTCAAGGAATCTAGGGTAAGAGTGCAAAATTTTGGATGTAGGTCTATGTTTTGGGGGAGAAAACAGTCGACAGCTTTCAATAAATTCTTTGAAAGTATCAGAAACTCCAACAGGTTAAAAACTGCGAAGTCTCCAGGACTAGCTTAAAGAGGACGTGTGTTTTGGGGAAGAGGATTTCAATTTCTCTTGGCAGTTTGGACTTATGTTAGGTGGCACATGAGGTGGCTGCTAAGGCTGGGAAGTGTTGGGCACAGGCTTTCTTTCTAAGTTTCTGTCTTTGAAAAACTAGAAGAAAATTCTAGAGCCCCTCAGGAATCCACAGGCCTTTTCACCGAGGCAGAGAAACCTGAAGCTCTTCTAGAGACGGGTCCCTCCCAGACTCAGGAAGAGCAGTTAAGTATCTTGCGAGCTTATTAGCTTTTCACTGGAGCATGTGAACTATCAGTTGCCCTGGAGCTCCTCACGCTCTAGTCTAAAGCCATTCTCTGTGTTAGTTTGGTTCTAGATGCTAATTTACTTGCATATGGCTTGGTTCTCCTATCTCCTGTCTGTTGAAACTGTTAAGACTTTACCTGGAATAATTACTTTAGCATTTTTGTCTGTCTGTATGACCCATCCCTGACTCATTCTGGAGTTTTCCCTTTATATTTATAGCTTTTATTTTGTAAAAAAAAAAAAAAAAAAAAAAACCGACTGGCTATTAATTTTAGGAGTAAGTTTTCCTAAGGCTGCCTATTATGATCTTTTCTTCTCTTTCTCTTTCAAACATCTGAACTGTATCATCTCTCAGTCTTTAACTCGACTGGCTATGATTTGCTCTTAAAAAAAAAAAAAACTAGTATGAAATGGAAAATGTAGAAAATGTGGGTTTCAAGGCTATTTTGAAGCTGAACGTAATAACCTTTAAGTGATAATACCTATAGTTAAAACTCTGGAAACATGCAGCCAGGAGTTCTTAATTAAAAGCTCTCCCCAAATCCAGCAAATCCTCTAGTCCGCCCCATTCACCTTCTTCCCCTCCCTCGATAAAGCAACAACAACACAGCGAACAGGTGTTGTACATTTAGGTCACGGGTAACACTGTTAACAGAACAACAGAAGTTTGCACGCAACTCCGTGGAATGATACAAAAGGAGGAGCCGGCTGACGTTAAAAGATCTTTCGATCCAGGGTTTGTCGAAGTGACAATGGAAACCAAGCGTCAGATCATCACGTTAGCCCTGCCTTAGTTTAGCTCAAGTATCCCCTGGCCGAGCTCAGAAGACAGTTCTCACAACAGCCTGAACAGCCATGGCAGGCGCCGGGGGTACCACGGGTTGCGGGGCAAAGGCTGGGAATAGGGCTGGGCGCGGGGAGGAGTGGGGTGCAGCCGGGGTTATGGGGCCATTTCAGGTGTTAGTACATTAAGCATGCAAATCATATGCAAACTCATTCTCTAATTGTTGAATTAACCCAGGCACTTTTGTAATTAAACTTCGATGTGAGTTCCATACACGCCAAGCAGAACTACAGCAGAACCAAACGCTGATCCCAGTATTGACCCTGTCCGCGGAAGTCGTAGCAGCCATTTCGGGAAGAACGAGCCCCAGCACATAGCATCCCAGTCTGGAAATCATCCCTTATTTGATAACCACCCGAAGAAATGCGTGGCACATCCATTTAACTCAGTTTGGGCAGCGCCATCATCTGCTCTTCTGGGATTCCACTTTGTCCCGAAATCAAAAGCCACCTGCTTTGAATGCACAGTGATCTGACAGGGCCTCCCCTACGTGCTTTGGGGAAGGGGAGGGAATTACCGGGAAGAGAAATACAATCCCTCCTTTATGTTCTTTGTGGCCTTGAAACATTACTCCGGTCCAAATATTTTAAAATTTTCTACATGGGGACTGAATCCATCTTTCTGGAATAGGAACTGAGTTTTGTCAGATGTAGGGCCTATTTCCAGACGTTGGTTTTCAAAGGAGGAAACAGTGTTCTTAAGACTGAAGTTACAAAAAAGTAAATGTATCTGCTTCCTAGAAATTCATCAGCTTATTATTATTGTGTTTCACTTTAGACGGAAGAATATTTTTAAGACCCCACTTGCAGGTGTTGAGACCTCCCTGGAGTCAGTTTTATGAGATTGGATGGATTTGGTGACACTACTGCCAGCAGGAGGGATGAGTCTGGGCCTTGGGGCAGGTTAGAGCTTCAACTGGTCCACTGAACGTAAAAAAAAAAGAGTTGAGAGAATAAGGGTGCCTTACGGCTTGCGTGTCCTGGACACTGGAACACACCAGGAACCAACGATGGAGGAAGTGGGTAGGGTAGTACCCGGTAGGGACCAGTGAAAGAAACCAAAACGCAAATTAGGGTTTCTACCTTAGCTATACAAAAATTCCAAACTGGGAGGCCCATTGTTAGGTCTTGTAAAATAGTATACTCATGTCGAGATGGTACCTGTATTTCCTCAGGTAAATCAACAAAATTAATTCTCCAGGTAAATTAATCAAATTAATAATTTCCCAGTTTAAAAAAAATTGTTAAATGAAAAAAATCAAACAGACCTAAAAAGTCTTTTGCCTCAAAGAATGGTTTATAATCAAACCTTACCCTTAATGAATAGTAGATTTAAACACAGGTAACAGCGATGCAATTATATTTAAGTAGAATAACAAAATAGGAAAAGATTGGGGTAAAATTCTGTCTATTTTAAACTATTAGTGACTGGCAGTACTCTTTAAAAGGCTTAAGTCATTATAGAAGAGAAATTCAATGATTCAAGGCACTCTTACTAAATGTCTTCAAGCTGCTTTTTTGAGTTTAAAATACTTAAAATTTTCCTTTATGTTCATGTATTGAATGATTTTAATATTCCAAAAATTTGGTCATGGCTTAAAACCTCACCTACTTGGTATGTATGTATTTCCTTTAGGATATTATCAATGAAACAAAGGAAAATGGACATCATGAAGTATCCTTTCCAGCTCAAATAAAAATTAAACTGCAAATATAAAGAAAAAACATAATTTGAGATTAGAGCTTTCAATGGAAAATTGATTCTGTTAAATAGGTATTTACCAACCGCCAACTCGGCGTGCACACTCTGGCGGAGTGTGCAGGGCTATGGTGGGGCCACGCTTAACATGATGTAATCAAATCAAACGTCTTTCATCCCACCAGCTGAAAAGTACAAAACCAGTAACTTAATTTGGTTATGTCCCAGGAAAAAATTCACAAAAGTCTGCACATAGGTTTTTATTGGATGGCAGAGTCTAAAATGCAGCTTTTATATTCGAAAAGGTGCTACAGCTGCATGACTTGGTTCAAATGCACCAGATACATAAGACAAATGGGAAAATGCTGTATTGCAGAGTTTTCTCCTCCAAACATGGAAACTGAAGATACTACATATTCTCTATCCTCTGTGCATATAAAGGGAACATCGTCCGTTATCCTTATTTTCTTCTTGAGAAAAACATTTTCTAAGGATGTCAGTAAATAATTAAAAACCAGGGTTATGACTTAGCTTCCTAACATGAACAGAAAGGTATGGTATTTTCCAAGCCTTGTATTATCCTTTTTGAAATTTTTTAAAATTAGGATTTAATTGATTTTTTTTAAATAGTAGCTTTTAAATCTTTTCTACTAGGAACTGTTTCCACCTACCTGCTTATAAATTTAGATCTGAATATTAACAAACACTATTCTCTATTTCTTCAGAACACTTAACGAAGAAGAAAATGATTTTAAATGACGATTGTTAGGTTAAGGCTTCACTTTCAAGAATTCTGAGAATTATCGATCAGAGATGAGCTACCCAAACATCCATAACATATAGGTGATACCATTTATTTTCTGTTATCTCTGAGGCTTTGAAGAATGCTCCATAGAGCTCTACGCTTATAAATATGTAGACATGGGTTTGGATGTGAATGTAAGGAAGGGCCTCCTACAAACATTCACACACACACGGAAGCAGGAGGCCACAGCAGGTCTTTCGAAAATCTTCCAGAATCAAGAACGCTAGTTTGGTCAAATGCAGCTGGTAATACTAAATTTGTTTCTTTGAATGATAAAGAGCAGAGATGGCCACTTCTGAACATGAAAAAGCACTGGTTAGCATTTACGGGTTCGGGAGGGACTGCTGGGTCACTGGAGCATTGGTACCAGGCAATGTGCAGACCCCACGAGCCCAAGAGCCAGAAGTCCCATGCATGGGAGGGGTGTGCCTGGCGTGGCACCCTGAAAGGAGGCCCTGCACATGCCACCCTGAGAGCTCTGCTTAGTGATTCTCAACCAAATATCTGAACCTCTCGGACAGCAGGCTATCCGATGGAAAAATTTAACAGGATATGAAAGTAAGATTGTATTTTAAAATACAAAACAGAAAAGACCAAACATTAAAATGTCTACTTCCCAAACAAAAATGGTTTTTTAAAGTATGCAGAGGGAAGCTGTGAATGTTTGAATATTATGCAGCTCAGAGTAAAATGGGTCACGATTTCCCATACATTCCGAAGATCCATTCAGTATTGTCCGATGGAAAAAGGCTGAGAACCACTCTGTAGCTCTGACTGTGTCTTTCCTGGCCACACTCCTCCCATGCTTGCATAAATGTATACAGAATATCATGCAAATCAGACTCAGATATTTCTCACAAGTAAAGCACATGAACCTTTGAGAACTTTGGGACACAATGGGTTGACTAGCCCATGGTCATGGGGAAGTACAAGATGCAGAAGACTAACACTGATATGTACGTGTGTGTATATCTATCTATCTATCTATCTATCTATCTATCTATCTATCTATCTATTTACCCCTTTCCTTCTTCCTGTAAAAGCAAGTTAACACAGACATCTGGGATGAAAGCCAAAACTCACATGGGACAGATTTTAACTGCAGACTTTAAAAACCAGGTATGTTTCTCATTTTAGGACAATGTTTGCACGTCAACTTGTCACAAGGCACAGTGAATGAAGTATCAGACAAGATCTCGGGAGTCGTTAGACAGCACAGAGTTTCTGCATTGCCAGGACACAGTACCTGCAGCTACTGACAACACTTTGCAACACATCACACAGCGCAAGTTCAGGAAAGAAAATAACCATTTGTAACCTTACATTATGAACCTGATGGATGGCTGAGAAAGGAAATCCAGCGTTCTGATTCGTCCATATCTCACAGACAGACGACTGCTGATATAAACAGAAAACTATCTCATCTTGTCAATATTTAGAACATGGCAGCTACCAAGGTAGCATCAAGGAAGGGAAGGAGGAGAATAATAAAAAGCAAAGAATCACATTTCTTAAACACACACACACACACACACACACACACACACACACACTCAAAAAATGTTTTAGGTTGTTCAGGTTTAATAATTGGCTTCCAACACATTCCTTTACTTAAAAGCATTTTGGGTTGGCTGGGAAGGAAAAAAGACCATTTAAGCATTAGTTTTATATCAAGGGAGATTACCAGTAAATTCACATCTTGGAAAAAGCAAACTGCGTTTTACATTTGCCAAAGACAACGGAAATACCTCCCCTCTTCACATCATTCATTTCAGAGGATAAATATTTTCATGGAGTTCAAGAAAGATGGGAAAAAGCCTTTAATGCAGAATAAATATTTTTGCTTTCTTATCTTCAATGACCAAAAGCAAACAATGCGGTAAAATGACTTTCCTGACTTAGTCATTGCTCCATTTAATAAACCTAGAAAATCCTTCTCCCTCCAGAGTTCTCAAGGGCAAAACCGTGGTTGATAAGGGGGAGGGGGAAGCATCAGTTGGCCATTCAGCAGTGGAGGGGTGTGGCAGGGTAGCTGGCAGGAAAGATACTAGGGTCAGCAAGCCGGGGTCTGTTACTGAAGCAGACACTTTGGGGAACAGCACTGGGGAGCCTACAATGAGTCAGCTCCGTCATCCTGACTCTCTACCACACCATTAACAAGCTAAGAATTAACAATGATTAAAAGGCAAAAACGTTTGCTTGCTTAGAACCAAATGCCAAGCTAACCCCCCCTCCTGAGAGTTATAGCAGAAACCACCAAATAAACCGAAGAGGCTCCTGGCTTGATCTTTATAGAGTTCTTTTCCTGAATTCCATCATTCTAAAAGACACCATGAAATTGAATCACAGAAAATGGCAGCATGCCTAAACTTACTCAGTAAGCACTGTGAACATCCCCAGAATTCACAAGTAGGCCGTACAAAGATCATGCAGGAAGGAGATAAGAACGTAACCACAATATGGTTTAGAAGCCCAGCAAAGAACAATCGCATCAGCAAATGAATTATGGAAAAGAAACTTATCCCTGGCTAAATGTTATCCCTACCTTCACCCTCCTAGAAATGCTCACCAGAAATTTAACATCTCTCTGCGCAGTGACAGTGGCATTCCCCACCCCACCCCCCACGCCGATATTTTTGCTTTCCATCCTTTCTGTTACCGGATGTCTTGCTGGGGACAGATTGTTAGGTAATTGGCATCCCATTAAGGAAGTAAGATCCCTGGCTCTGACCGAAGGCAAATGTAACCACCTCCCACTTAAACCAGCTCTGCTACTCTCAGTTCCCTCTCTAGACTTCTGGTATTCTCTCCACAGGGGCTCTTCCTCTTCCTACCTTTTAAAAATTCAATCTCTAGCAAGTTAAGTCTTGTGCCCATTAAACCCCCAGCCTCTTCTACAATAGCTGCTGTCTGGCTTAAATGTATGAACTCCATGCTTTGGTGGGATTAGCATCTTAACTGGCACAGACGGGCACGCCAGGATACCTCTCACCTTCTCAATACTCTCATCCACATTTCTGAGCTCATTCTTTCACAACTTGCACAGACTTTTTTTTTTTTTTTTTAAAAGAGTTATTTATTTAAGGGAGAGAGACAGAGGGAGAGTGTGTGGGGGGGCAGCGGGAAAGAAAGAGAAAATCTCAAGCAGACTCCCCACTGAGTGCAGAGCCCAACATGGGGCGCGATCTCACCAGCCTGAGATCACGGCCTGAGCCAAAAGCAAGAGTCGGCTGCTTAAGCCACTGAGCCACCTAGGAACCCCCTTCCACAGACTTTTAATGCTAGAAGTAACCCAGGAACCACTTGTCCTTTGACAGAGGAAGACACTGACATTCCGAAGTGGCTTGCTCATGTGCCCCAGGGCAGTGTCACAACATGTCAGCGGGCTGGGATGGCCGGGAAGGAGTGCCAGCACGGCTCTGCCCTCACAGGAAGGCAAATGAGGCAAAGGGAGTCTCCAGTTACAGGGAACTGGTTGTACTGATCCTGGAACAAGTATATGTCAGGGGCACCAGTTCAAGGAACAGTCTCAACTCCACTGGGGGTCAAATACCTGAAAGTTTTATTGTTTTCTGATCATTACTCCCAAATGGGCCAGCCCAGTCTCCCTTCCCTGATGGGCACCAGGCCACTTGACATTTGGGGCAGAACTTATAACTTCTTGGTCACTTTGAGTCACTGAGAATCCGTTTTGTAAAAAATACCCAGTATCATCTGATTCAGACCTTGCCCTCCCTCACCACAGGTCAGGCTTGAGGCTTAAAAAACACATGGAGGTTTGATTTGTATTTGGTCCTCCTCTCCTTCCTTCTTCCACCAGGAGTAGGGAGGAGTGGGGTGGTAGGGTCAATTGTGGATATCCCCCACTCCAAGCTCTACCTCCTTCCTGCCCTTTGTTGGGGAGGGGAGTCCAGGAGAAGGACAAGGGCCTCTTTTCTTATACGGCTATGGCTGAATTCTCTGGAGGCTTGTACTGCTTCTCAGAATAACGCTAACATGGCCTTCCATGTCCTCTTGTAGGGAGTGCAACCATCCTGCCCCATTACGTTCTACTGTATTTCTGTGTGAGATCTTTGGAAGGCTCTTCTGGAGAAGGGGATGGGGTCCCCACTGATGTGAGAGATATGTCTCCAGCTTGACTTCTTCCCACCTGTACTCAGCCTTCCTAGCGCCCACGCTCACTTGCTGGATGGGACACAGGGGAGAGAGGGTATAACCCAGCCTCCTCCTGCATCACACATGCATAAAGCCTGGCTGTGCAGGGCGGGCTGCTCTGTGACCACTCCCCTCTCTGCCAGGACATGTCCCTCCAGTTCTCTCTTCTTCAGCTCAGGTTGGTGCATCTGCCTATCAGAAGTCCAACTGTGGAATGAGATGCCAGTCACCTCTTCTGGCAGGTTTCCCCACTCTGCATGAGCCTTCTGCTAAGAACTTTTCCCATTAGGCTCTCAGTGCACGGGGACATCTCTCTCTTCTCCTGTACCCTCTCCTCAGTGGCTTTGACAGGTCTCTGCCCTTCCCCAACACCAATCTTCTGCCTGTCCATACTGGCAGTGGACAGTGGCTGGGTTCAACGCCTCCTGGTCAGTACTGGACAAGGTAGCTGTCTCCATATGGGGAACTTTCTCTTGAGAATGTTCAGTACTTAGTTCCTACAGGAAATTTCCCACTTAATATCTTGTTACATGAATATGATCTTCCAACAGTCAGAGAAAGTCACCAGAGAGTTAAGGAGGGAAGAGAGGTCTCATGCACCACTCAGTTTATTTTTGAAAATCCACATAAAATTTTTCTCAATGAAGAGACTACCTCTAGTCTCATACACTGAAGAGAGTTTGTATGTGGCTTATATATATTTGAAAGATGTTACAATAATTATTTTCATTTATAAGCCACATCTTAAACTTAGAAAAAATAAAACTTCTATAAGCTCCAACAATTAACTGACTCAACACAAAGGATAAAAAGTCAGATTTTTAAAAAACAGTTGAAAAAAAAGGCAGTTAACTGTGTTTTCGTTGTGGAGGTCATTGAAAAAAATGCTGATACATTTCAAATATCACAGTAATTCTGCTGGCAGTAAATAATTTATCAGGCTCAAAGAGCAGTTTCTCTAGGTGGATTAGATATAACTGGCTTCATAAGATGAAACGGCTCTTTTTCTAGATACATGGTTATTAGACTGAGTGCTGGAATGAGGTTTTTTTTAAATGCAGGAGACTTTCCATCACAGAATTTCATTATATTTATGAAGATAATATTTTACAGTACAAGTTTTATTGAAGTGCTGAGTTCTGAACAGTTCTGAGAAAGAAAAAACTGGTGATAAGATTTCATTGGGAGCCCAAGTTCCTAGAACAGTAGTGATTTAAATCTAAGTTTTCATTGAGCTTTAGAATGTCTTCATCTGTAAAGAATAATAGTACTTGACCTAATTATTTTGTCAGTTGTT
The DNA here is from genome assembly GCA_028646535.1 of Procyon lotor. Lineage (NCBI taxonomy): Eukaryota > Metazoa > Chordata > Mammalia > Carnivora > Procyonidae > Procyon > Procyon lotor. The sequence continues at coordinate 91,111,905 of CM053611.1, forward strand.
CTGCAGCTCATGGTAAGCTTCATGAGAGGGGACTTTTTCACAGCTAAATTTCTAGCACCTAGAACACAGAAGGCCGTCAAGCGTGTTTACTGCATCAGTGGAACTGCAGAATGTGTTCAAAGTTTCTTGACAAAGAGTAAAGCACGACAGGGACATTCATTACTACTATTCTGTATCGTTTGTAGTCGGCCCACTTTGTTCTCGCCACTTAGCTTTTTAGTCAATGACGTCATTGCTGACACATTTCTGATAAAGGCACCAGAAATTAACCTCGAAGACTTCTTGTTAGAATGGTTCTTGTTTTTCCTGATAAAGGCTGACAAAGGGCCGCTCGCTTTGTTGAAGAGAGAAGGAACATTTGTAATTAGTATACCTATGCATTAAAGGCCTGCTTGTAGGGAGCCTAGAAACAATTCTATAAAAGGATGTTAAACATCCCTCTGCAAATTTCATTTGCTTATTTCTCAGGCTAACTTAGTTTATCTGAACCTGAATTACCATGAAATCCAAATAAATGGGGATTAAGGAAAGATATAGTAGTCTTATAACTGAGTTATAATCAATAATTGAATATGGAATTTTTTGATGAAGCAAAGGCATATCATGTTATCTTTAGTTTAGATCTCTCTCCTGACTCTGGAAATGTTTTCTTAAAATAGAACACATGTCTCATTCTTCTCACCATCATGTACCTCAGGTTACCAGGAATTTAGTTCAGAAAATACAACACGGGGTGCCTGAGTAGCTCAGCCGTTAAGCGTCTGCCTTCGGCTCGGGTCATGATCCTGGGGTCCTGGAATCGAGCCCCGCATCGGGTTTCCTGCTCGGCGGGAAGCCTGCTTCTCCCGCTACCATTACCATTCCCTCTGCTTGTGTTCCCTCTCTTGCTGTGTTTCTCTCTGTCAAATAAATGAAATCTTAAAAAAAAAAAAAAGAAAATACAACACATCTGCATCCCAATCTAATGACAAAATGTAAAGCATAGTATCTATCTTCAAGGTTTTCTTCCTAAAGGTAGACTTTTTGTCTGCTCAACGGGTAGCAAACCAGTAGTTTATAATATATTCTCTCTTCTTCCCCATCCATTTCCCCCTGTTTACTGGAGCATTCTCAAACAGTGCTGTAACATCTTCCAATAAAAGCAAATAGACTCCTTCCCTTGACCCAACATCTTTCTTGATCTCCTACTCAATTTCTGTTTTTGTTTTTTTTTTATTTCTGTTCTTCTTTAAAAAGCAAAATGTCCCAAGAGGTGCCTATGTTTTTGTCATGTTCCCTTTTCCTGTCTTCATTTGAGCCCATTCTACAGAAACTGTTTTTCTCTATACCCTCCACTCTGCCAAATCTTACACTTCATTTTCCTTGACCTCTGACACTTGATCACTCCTTCCATTTCTTGGCCTCCTTTGCTGGTTTCTATAAGTGGTCATCTTCCAATCCCTGGAGGATCAGTTCTTGATCCCCTTCCCTTCTCTGGCTACACTAGGTAGTGTCACCCAGTCCTGACTCTCACATTCGTATCTCCAGTCTAGACCTCTCCCCTGAGCTCCACACTCAGATACCCAGCTGTCCTCCTGATGTTGCTCTACTTTGATGATTAATAGGCATCTTAACCTTAAATTAAATGCTTAAACCAAGCTCCTGTTTACCTCACCTTCCCCATAAGCCTTCTTGTCGCAGCAAACAGCAACCCCCTTCTTCCAGGGCAAGTCACATCCTTTTGCTCATATTCCTAATCCAATCTAGCGGCAAATCCTGTTGAATCTACTTCTTAAGTCTTCTCACCCTCCTATCACTGCCTAGTCCAAGCCACTACCTTTTCTCACTTGGATTATTCCATTAGCTTGCAAACTGGTCTCGTTGCTTTCATTCTCATCCCCTTAGTGCTTATTCTCAATACAACAGCCAACATGATCTGTTTGAAATGAAAGCTACATCATGGCACTCGGCTCCATTGAACTCACAGAAGATCCAGAGTCCTGACAATGGCTTTTGAGCATCCCAATCCACTGGCACCCAGCCCTGGCCTCATCTCTCTGCCCTCCTCTCCTTTTCTTCTTGCTTACTTGGTTCTGGACAGCAGTGCACATTCCCACTTCAAGCCTCTGCATTTGTCTCCCCTTCTGCCTGAAATGTTCTTCCTCCAGCTAATACAGGACTGGCTCCCCATTTCTTGCAGGTCCTCTAATGTCACCTTCTTGGAAAAGCCTTCCCTGAACATCCAGTATATTATGTCCAAATTCAGTCTGTATTTTCCATACTGTAAAAGTATTATTCTTTCAAGCAGAAATTGAACATTTAAAAAAAGTTTCGAGCACAGGAGTCTGTCTCCCTGGCACCATGACATCATTCCAAGATAGTTACTGCAACTTTTGAGCACAAGGCATGGGTCACAAAATGACCATCTATGGAATGCACATTGCTATGGACACAATCCCTTTTCTACCATCAGGACCAGTAGTAAACTGGGATTTAGAGGCAGATGAGGCTGATGGTGGGTCTTGGAATGGAGCAAGCTGACAAGAGCTCCATCGACTCACCAACACCAATTAGGCTCTGAAAAACTTCCAGGAGTCTGCCAACACTGTGTAGCCTGTTTAATAAAGAAACGTGTATGAATAGAGCCCTCTGGTCAGATTCTACCAGAGATGAAATTTTCTGCCTTGTTCTAGCCCTGGAAAAAAAATGGTCTTTTTTCTGTTTCTCCCTTCTATTTGTCATAATTCTTTCACACTTCGGGGTGTTCGAAAATTGACCAGAGAGAATCCAACAAGAAATAGGAAAGGTTCAGGGTGAAAGCTAAAGGTATAATGAAGTCCATGCCTTCTCTTGGATGACAGCACTTCTAAAATAAAACAAAAACAAACTTGAAGAGTGAACAAAACAGCTTCAAAGGCAAAAGAAGAAAGGGCACCCTAACAAAGGAAGGCTCGGTCAGCAGCCAGCAGACGCAGTGGCTCCTTGAGCAGAGACTAAAATGAGATCTGTCAAAAGATGGAGTCAAAGAGACTCGGTGCGGGCAAGGATTAACACACCCAACACCTCTGCATCTTTTCTGCCAGCAGTGACAGCCCTGCAGCCTACGGGCGCTAATGGAATCACTGCCTGGAAATCAGAAAATCAAACTCCTGGGTTTCTCCTGAGTTGCCCAGCGGCCACGGGCCAGCCTCAGATCTCTTCCATCTCCCTGACATGAATTCAGGAATGATGCTCCTCTCCCCTCCTGTGAGCTCTGCGATTAGCACACAGCCCTCAAACAACTGTATGGGATTCTTCTTTTCAACTACACTCGAATGTCTTAAATTCAAGGTTTTTGGGTTTTGTTTAAATTTCTATGCGTTTATATGTTTGCCACTGACCCTTTTAAAAGAGTATTTCAGGCTCACTATTTCATTTGCAGGGAATGCTGGACTCAAGAAAATGCTGTTTCCCATCATTTCCCCACCTCCCGGAAGAGCAGTCCTATCAAACCTTCGTGATCGTGACCTTCCCCTGAAAGTCAAGCTTCAGGCCAACAGTTCTTCTCTCTGTGTGACCCACTGTGGCTGGCATCAGCATTCATCAATCTAGCAAAAGTGGGAAGAACTAAATACCACTTACTTTTGGTCTCATCCTAAGTCCATCGGCATGATACAGATTTGGATGATAAATTCCTATTGCTTGCCCAAATTTACAGGTTTCTCTCTTTCCCTCCTTCCTTCCCTCCTTCCTCCCTACTGTTCTTGTTAATTGATTCTGGTGCTGACAGCACATAAAATAAGCCCTCAGCTACCAAAGTAAGAGAGAATGTACAGGCTAGGTGATTTCCGTTATTCATTTGCAGAGATCATATATAACCTGGATTCCCTAATACGACAGTTGTAGCCCTAAATGACAATACACAATTATTTATGAGATCTCTTCAGAAAAACGAAAGCAGAGAGAAAAAAGAACACTGTGCATTCGAGATCGTAATGTACAGCTCCCCAGTTTCTCTGCATGTTGCAGGGAATTTAAGTCAATCGGGATCATGCTATTTATTGCAATATGGGCTGTTTTACTTGTTCTACCTCCAACTTTGGATGCCACCGTTACGGATACATTTTTCAGAACAACTAAGGAGCAGAAATATTAACTCATTGAGAAAAGCAGCGATCAGCTTTTTTATCATAACGGATTGCTGTAAGGAACCGATTTCTGTAGAGTAATACTGTTCTTTGCCTGTAACATCTTTTTATACATTATGTTCCTTTCCTGCAAACTGACGCTGTCATTTTCTTTATTTAAACCCATTTATTAGCTAGATGCTCAACATCGTTTCTTGCCTATGGTCAAAAAAGAGGTATTGGACGAGGCCATTCATTCACTGATGTTGAGACCCCACTATTTCTCCATATTATCCGTGTGGAAAACATGAAAAAATGAGGTCTAGTTGAGTGATGACCTTAAGTGATGCCACCCCAAGAGGTCTCTAGTAGAAGACTGCAGTTTTTTCCTTGGTTCTGTCTGTTCAATACTGAAATCACCACACTGGAGAATTTACTTGAAAGGCATGCTTGTTTGAAGTAAGCATTTTAAATTAGCACATGACATAGTTGGGGAGGATCACTGATACACTGAATATTGACCAAGCTTTAACAAGATATTGCTAGACTAGGGTTACTGGGTAAACAACTGGATAAAACTTTTTTCTGGAAAGGAATAATGTAAATGTAAAATCCTACATCAAGGTTAAACACAGAAACACACACACACACACACACACACACACACACACACACACACCCCAAGGCTGAGGGCTGAGAAGGGAGGCATGGCTCATGGCCACTGGTAAAGGCTGGGACTTTTTCATGAAGAAAATCTCAGTAGGAGTTAATAAGATGTTACTGAGGTTAAGCATGAATATCAACAAAGCAGATGTGCCCAGAGCTGGGGATTCAGGATGCTGTGGGGTCCACATCCCTCCCACATCTCAGAATGATATTGGCAAGGAGCTGCATATGATGAACAGAGTGAGGGGAAGACATCAAATTCTCTTTAGTCTTAAAGAACTATTCTCAGCAAACGGGAACAGATTTATTCTGTTTTCCAAACTAAGTATGTAATAGTTTTAGGAAGGCTTATTTCAACTCAACATAAGGCAAAAGTTCTGTCAGTTAGAATTTTTCCAATGGTGATGGGACTGCTTCACAAAATCGGGGTCACCTTCCCAGGGACAAGGGTACACAGAAACTTGTGGCTGTCTATTAGGGATGTATTAAGAGTAGTGCTGCATTAAGTCACAGGACTAGATACACTTTCTGGCCCATTCCCACCCTAAGATTTTCTGCTTTTCTTTAGCAGAAGCACAGAAGAATCTGTAGTCATTAACACAAGTTACTGCAAATTTTTGTGACGCTGCATTAAAACCTCATTGGAGACCCCTACAGAAAAGAGGTCACACCATGTCATAATTGCTTACACGAAGCAATTGTTTGCTACTCCTGATTTGTTAAGAATGAGAAAATAGATGTCAAGAGTGAAGGATTTTCTTGACAAAGTTTATCCATGCTACCTTGGAGGTTCAATTCTCTACTAATCTGGCGTTTTCCTAAAATGTTAGACAGTATTAATAGAATTTGTCACACAACTCAAAACATTGCACTCAAGATTTTTGGGGTTCTAGAACTTACAGAATGTGTCATGTCTTCCAGGACCCAGTTTGGATAGAGACAGTGTAGGTGTTTATCAACACAGTGGTCAAAGTTCAGGGTGGGAAGCTTGAGTGCTTGGATCCAAACCCTGCCTCTACTTCTTACAATCTGTGTGGCCTTGGGTAAGCAACATAAACTCTCCATGCTCTGAGAGTTGTATTCATTATACTTTATAAGTTATATTATAAGTTGTATGGATCTAGTGCCTCTGACAATAATGGTGGTGAGCTAACTTACCAGATCTACTAGGCAGGGGATATGCTACTGTCCAGATAGTTCTTCTAAAAGATTCACGACCATCCCAATTTGTGTCTAAACTGGGGATCCTAGAAACTTGTGGCTTTGTGGTGCCTATAACCTTGTGTAATGCAATCTGGTCAATAAGTATTTAGTACAGGGAATTTTGAAATGATAAAGGAAGAATTAGGCCTTGCTACTACATAGCCAAGATATGCTTCACTATAAAAAAAATTTTTTTTAAATATAAGAGATGATAGATTTTGATGTATGCTAACTCTTCAAGTATTTGAAAGTATTTAAGTAAGGGTATCATCCATAAATCCTTTCCAAAGAGCTCCAATGCTAACTGGAACTTCTTGGAGTATTCAAACTCCTAAGAACTATTGTTTCTATATCAGTGGGGGGGGGGGTATCAGTTTGGGCTTAGGAGCTGGAAAATAGAAATAGTTTTGTAAAACAGAGTTAGTATTATGAGCTTTACTCTACAGTGCATTTATTCCTGGTTGTTAGTTGAAAAAGCATACTGTAGAAGTTTTCTCAAAGTAATGATACTTTCTGATAAAACAACACAAATATATAGCTTTAGAGTTTGTAAAATACTTTGACAACTACTCCTTTACTAGCGCCTCATAAAAAATAATGTGCGGTGGGCATTAATTTCATTTTAGGAAGAGAAAACTAAGATTCTGAATGGCTAAAAAGGCTTGCTCAAGTTTATAGAGGTAAGAGATACCAGAGATGGGATTTTTAACCCTGATCTCGTGGCTTCAGGTCTGGTATTTTAAAAAAGCTCATCAAATTATAAGTATGAAGCACTGAAATCTATACTCATATGATATGACAATTTTCTATCAGACATTCTCCAAATGTTAGAGTCGGTTTATTCAGGGGCTGACTTTTGCTAATTCCGCCTGCATTCCTATCTCTGGTCATGGCACTCTGATGGTCCATGGGAGGGGCTCCCTCCCCACCCTTCGATCTGTGTGGTGCACCAGGAGGGAGCTAAAACCCCCTCCAGGCACATGACCTATGCCTGGCTGATCATATTGCACATGCGCGCACACGCGTACACACACACACACACACACACAACACACACACAACCTTCGTAATGAGCTCTGGGCAGATAAGTGATTCAAAACAGGCTGATCTGAACAAATGAGACTCAATCCTGGGACTTTTTTGGGGAGCTCTTGGAAGGATAAGCCCTCTTTCTTGTAGTTTCAAGTTAAATAGAAATTGGATTTGAAACTCCCTCATATAGAGAGAGCCTGTTTGGGAGAAGAGCCAACCCAGAGGGGAGCAGAGCTGAGACATGAAGAGCCAAAGAGCAAGACATCACAGAAGCACCTGGACCCAGGTCTACCTGAACTTCACAGTGAAATGATTCAAACACATGCCCTTTTTACCTTAAGACACCCTGAGGTAGATTTTTGTTACTTGCATGTACCTAAAACAGTCCCTCTTGGTATATTACTTCAGTCATCTACAAATGGGATTAAGTGAGAAAGGACCGCATAATCAGCCCTATTTCCTCTAGACATTAAAAAAACCTTTTCATATTTGAAAAAGAAAAGGGAGAGGGAGAGGAAGACTAAGAGAATTCTCCTACCCTTGAAAATTTATCAAGGTCAGATTATAACAGCCAAAACTCTGACCTGCGGACCCAAGAACTGGACTGAATATAATGAGAAACATTCCCAAGATTTAACAAGTGGAAAAATAGCCTGGTGGGCCTCTTTGTGAATAAGATGTTCACGGTCAGCAAGCCTAAGGCACCACTAAAGATCACGAGGTCAATTCCACTGAAATAGGGTTTTATATATTGTCAGATTTCTTATTTATTCAGTTGAAAATAGAATGTTTTTACTGATTTTTTTTTTTTTTAAATCCATGGTCTGTTTTTAGTGGGGAGCATTCACTTTGGTACCAGGACACTGAGGGAAGGTGGAGACATCGAAGCTTCTCCAGCAAAATGAATGGAGGTATTTAGGTCTGACTGGCATCTGTCAGAACAGACTCCTGGTCATCTAACTTGCCTCACGGATGGACCTGACAGAGAATGAAAGAACCCAGACTTGGAAGGTGAACATCAAACCTAAAAACGAATCCCTCTGATTCTCCCACTTCTTCCCATGATTTTTTTTAAACCTGATGCACAGGAGAGACAGTGACACTTTGATGTTTCCCAAAAGACACTTAATTGCACTGGAATTTCCCTCCGCAAAGTTGTCACTGTATGTTTTGAGAAGAGGCAATTAACTGTCCACATTAATAAACAAAGTGTGCACACACCAGGTTTAAACTCCAATTATGAAAGCGACCTTTTCCGCTTCTGCCTGGTGCGATGCCTTTGGGAATCGATGGCTGGGGGTCCAGAGTTCTTGGCTTGAATCAGGGCACAGATATCATCAGCATCCCAGGTTATCTCTGAAACTGGCATGTCAGCTTGTCACCCTGACAAGCTGTCAAATCGGAAGCTCCTGATGGAAGAGCTTACTGCGTTTATTCTGAACCTTCTTTTTTTGGTTACATATTATCTGTCTGTGCTTAAGTCTTAGGAGTTGTTCTTTAGACCTTCATGGAAGAAAATTTCAAAGTCATGGACAGGCTGAGCCTTTCTGAGTAGTGGTTAGGCGATAACGGTCTAAACTAAAATTTTTAGCCATTAACTTAGGAGCGTTTAAAAAAAAAATCTGATGTTAACACAGTAATAAGAAAACTTGTTAGCTGGGAGCAAAAATCACTTTGTAAAATGCTGTTCCTTGAGTACAGCTGTGCTATTTTCTGAAGGCTGATTTTGTAAATTCCCATCATGCCAGGGCAGTGGGATAAAATTTCTAGAAACAATACTTTCTCTCCCAGGGGAAGTATGAAAGAATAAATTACCATCTTCCTTCTTTCCCAAAAATGGCTAAGCATTTGCCTCATGGCTTGGGATAGCCATGCCTCTCTAGCCAATTCTGTGGGCTGTGTATTTCAAGCAGGTTCTAAATATTTCTTAAGGATAAAATAATCCCTCTTTCTCAATGTTTCTCCTGACCATGTTAAAGTAGTGATAACATGCCATTACTATAAGGTATTCTTTGCTACATACTTTAAAACAAAGTTTTCATTTAAATTCCCACTAGTTAACACATTAGTTTCAGGTGTGCAACGTAGTGCTTCAACACGTCCATTCATCTCCTGGTGCTCCTCGAAAGGGGAGGGGTGAGAGAGGATGGGTTGAACAGGTGATGGGGACTAAGGAGTTCTAGATACTTCTGTTGCCTGAATTTGTAGAGAACTATTCCACTTATTCTCTGCCTCTCCTCGCTTTGTGATCACTGCACAAACTCCCTTTTCCATCATGAGAGAGGCTTCTCGGCAACCTTCATATTTATGCAACTAAAATAATAAAGAGCAGAATTCCAATTCCATTGTCCATGTGTATTCGAAGCGTGGATAATACTGGAACAAAAAGATGGTCTTTATAGAATGCTGCGACCATCGGAGTGAGCACTTACTTTTCTACTATCTTTGGCATTTACCGGCCCTGTGATGAACCCCAGACCTTTGAATTAGGGACTGATAGGTGATATACCTAAGTGAGAGTCATATCATCTACGTATTAACACAGTGACTTATAGTTTAGAACATGTTTTCATATATATTATCTTATCTGATACACATGAATCCCAGAGGCGGGCTCTATGCGCATTTTAAAGAAAGCTGAAGTTCAGAGAAACCACATGACTTGGTACAGGTCGCACAGCCAGAAAGAAACCAAATCAGAAGTCTAACTGAAGAAGGTGCTAAGGAAACAGTGTCCACTGTTTGCAGAAAACACAAGGACTTCTCTGTATGCGCCGTAAGCCCTATACTGCCGGGCAACGCTTTCACAAACATGGGGGAAGGACAGAGTTCTACCAAGATGTGCAGAGGGGGGTGTCCACTGAAAGGCTCCACAAATAACCGTTACAGTTTTGCATTAAAGGGTTTTCTGGTGATACATAAAAAAGCTGATTCAGTAAGTTTCCACTAAACTACTAGTGATTTCAACCTCATTCCGCTTGCTATGCCTACATAGGTGTAATCTATTCTAGCATAAGGGAAATTTGTATTTATTGAACTGTTATTAAAATGTTTTGTATCATCTAAAAATATATATATCATTTAAGACATACCACAGGGTATTAAGAGCCAGAGGGGAACCAGGCTATGGTGAGGTAGGAGGACCGTGAGTCCTGGCTCTGCCATACTCTAGCATGAGGCAAACCCCTTACCCTCCTGTTCTTGAGCGCACCATGGTGAGGATCAGATAAGATAAAGCACGTGAACTCCCAAGCAAAGATTTGGCTAGGGCAGGGCTTCTATCTGGCCCTGTTTCCATCTCTCCTCTTTTAACAGTATCAAAGGAACGGACCTTTGTAGAACTCATAAAATACGTAAAAAGCTTTCAAATAAAGAAGTAACAGATCAGGGCACCTGGGTGGCTCAGTGGGTTAAAAAGCCTCTGCTTTCAGCTCGGGTCGTGATCTCGGGGTCCTGAGATCGAGCCCCGCATCAGGCTCTCTGTTCGGCAGGGAGCCTGCTTCCCCCCCTCTCTCTGCCTGCCTCTCTGCCTACTTGTGATTTCTCCCTCTGTGTCAAATAAATAAAATCTTTAAAAAAAAATAAGTAACAGATCACTTGTACTCATTAAGTAATACTGCTTGGATCAAGAAACATTAGACTTCCAGCTGAATCAACTTTCTGATTGAGGAGCAGTTCTCACAAAGCCTTCGAAGTGCCTTACATAATCCCCCAGGCAAGTTCTGATTTGATTTCTTTCTGCCTGTGTGACCTGGACCAAGCAAGTCATGTGGTTTCGCAGTCTCTTTGTCTTCAAAATGTGGATAATGTCTATTTCTCAGGTTTGTGTGCATGAGATAAAGCAACTGTCCCCTAATACTGATATTCATATTTAGATGAGAGCCTTCCAAACACAGGGACTTCTACACTGTGGGTTTTCCTCACTAATATCAAGCTAAAATTTGTGCAAAGACATATGGTTCTCTTATTACTTAGAAGACCTTTTTATTTTGTAAAAATAGAAGCATCGTTTCATTTTTCCATGAGTATTTTTTTTGTAAATGAAGGCCTTCTATAAATGGTGATAAGTTTCACATCTGGAAACTCTTTTTCCTTTCTTCGTAACTTTGAAGAATCCCCATTATTAGCTCCATTACTCTCCTCTATTATCCGTATTAAGGGTATTCTTTTTAAAAATATTTAATTTATTTATTCATGAGAAAAAAAGAGAGAGCATGGCAGAGGCAGAGGGAAAAGAAGGCTCCCCACTAAGCAGGAAGCCCAATGCAGGACTCGATTCCAGGACCCCAGGATCATGACTTCAGCCAAAGGCAGACACTTAACCGACTGAGTCACTCAAGTATCCAAGAGTATTCCGACTTCTAAATATCACTCGGGAAAATTTCCAAAGGCTGTTAGTCAGCCCTAAATACTGGAAATATTTGTCCCTCTTCTGATCTATTTTCCGTATTTTTGCGTGCTTTTTCATCTCTACAGAACTCGGACTGAGAAGCTCGTCTACAACGTGCAACACGCACATGAATAGTTGTGTGGGATAGATCATTTGTGCTAAAAGGAGATGACAGATGTGAAAGCACTTGAAAATTTAAAAGCTCTAAGTTGTTATTATACAAATGTGAGTGCGACATTCATTTAATAGAGGTACGGCAATGTGGGAGCACCGCGGAGCTTTTGAGCTAATGAGTCCAATTTAGAACTGCAGGCTAGAAAAGCAATGTTTTCGGCATGACGGAAACCCATTGTTTAGGTGTGATTATATCATTACATTCAGTGGGTTAAAAAACGTTCTTAGTACTGAACTCAATTCTGTCTCTCACGTATTTCTTTAACACCATTTGATGCCAGAATATTGCTTCTATCGGAATAAAAGCAAACAATAGTCCCAATGGTTAAAATCTTTTGTAGTCCAGGACAGGTATTTTTCATATTGGTTCAAGTTGAACCCTAGTGTGACTTCTGAAAATCATTTGCCAATGAACAAATTTAATAGTGGAGGGGACACTGAATTCACTCCAATTTGACTTTAAGCATTGGTTTTTCCAAGTGAAGGAAAGCACTTCCAAACATTTATTGAGCAGACCTTAAGAAGGCAACATTCCTCTGAATTACTGCCCCCACCAAGACCTTAAGGTTTCTGGAGTATGACTAGACTTCCAGATCACTCTGGTGGGGCCTCTGCTATTTGAAGTAGAGGGGTTTCTGGGAACATGAATCTGGCCCATTAATTGCATTTTCCTTTCCTTTAAGTAAGAAAGCCTGAAGATGGCCTGAAGACAGGCCAGGCAAGCCTTATCCACGCTACGTAAGCCCCTTGGGAGAAAGTCCCTGGGAAGGAACCTCAGGGACGGAGTTCCTGGTTGGAAGGAGGTGTAACCAGCTGCTTGCTTCCTGAAATTTCAATTTCTAATTCAAGTCTTTAGGAAGACTCAATTTTATTGGCTAAGGACATAATCTCGGGGAAGAATGTGGTCTAGAGTGGATATGACAGGTTGTTAAAAAACCAAAGGGATTTAAAAAATCATTGTAAAAGATGACCAGAAAAGGAAGGCTAAGAAAAAGCATTAGATGAGTGACTGAGTGGTAGAAAAGCATGTAAATAAAACTGTTCAACAACAAAATCACTGAGTATTTCGTATTTTGACAGGTTAAAGCTTTGAAACTATTTCTTTAAAAGGCACGTGTTCGCTTCTCCATGATTTCTGACATTTCTAGACTAGGAAACATTCTCAAGAGAAAGAAATAAAAAACTGCAATTAACACAGCCGAAAGAGTTGTGATCCCAGAATCCTTTTTTCTTATGGACCAGATTCCTATAGTGCGATCTCCTATTTTCTCTGCAGCCAAAGTGCTGTACTGAGTGGCAGGATTTCAGAAAGGTCTGATACACTCCTGGCTGCTGACAGTGGCCTATGTCTACACCAGTCATTCGATCACTGCAAACAGTACATGTGAGAGAAAGAAGCACATCCACACAGACCCTCAGTGGCCCACTGTGTCCATCCATCCCCTTATCTCAGCCTCTTTCTGTTTCGGGACCTCTCTCTCACCTGGCCAGATACAAGTTCATTCAACTTTCTCGAGGGTGAGACCACTCCTCAAAGGGATGCCTTCTGACGGGAGTGACAGGAAAAACATCTGGGCTATTCAGTACCGGCCCTAGCTTATCAATCTCCTGAAGAAGAGAAGGTTAAGGGAGCAATCTTGCGAGATTACTCCTGAGTGTTCACACGCAGGCAGATGAGGAATTAGTTTCCTCTTTGAAAAAACTGTACTATGTGCAGAAATTTCATAGATTATCTGAGGATCTCGGATAGGTGATCCTGTTTTTGAAGTCGGCAAAGTCAATAGTGGCTACTGGTCTTTAATGAAGGATCCTTCTCTACCCAGGGAAGGGAAAGGTTCAGAAAAGACCCAGTTTGTCCTAATACATAAACAAAACATGGCTCACAGTGAAAGCAAACCATGTCTCTGAAATGGTGTCATAGGAGAAATTTAACCGGATACGTGATCCACAGATACTAACAAGTAGCAGGAAGTATCTGAACAACTTGGGGAAAAAAAGCTTTCAGACTCTTTAAAAGAACATCAGTGAAAACAGAAATAAGGATTTAACGCTAATACTTAACAAGAGATAAAGGGAAAATTATTCATTTCTTGTATCTCGTACATTTCCATCTCCCTTCAATAAAAGATTGTCCGTAATCCTAACATTGCCATTCCCTGCACAAAGAACCCAGAGAACAATTCAATATTCAGAGAGAGCTGAAAGGAGTTGCAATACACCAGACCCTCTCTCTCCAGGGCATCTGCAGGCAGAATAGCCATGGTTTCCAGAACATTCTCTCCACATTTTTCTTTCATGAGCGGTAGCACAGAATGTTTACCAAAGGCTTTTCAAAACAGAATCTTCACCAGACAGTTGAGAAAAATATTTAACAAGCAAAGCAAAGCAATTACAGTCGAATTTTCACCTCAAGATTCTCATCTTAGGTGTGGGAGGCAGAGAGAAGCCTCTTAACACACCAGTCTGAACCTAGGAGGGGGGAATGAAAAGAGTTGATTCTGCCAGTCATTGTCAACAAATCCAAATCTTGGATTCTCAGAGAAGCTCTAGAGCTAGCTGCCCCTCTGGATGCGTGTTAAGAACAGCTCTGCTGTCTGGTCATGGCTGACTCAAGTCTCTGGGCAATAATCTGAGGGCAGGCTAGACATGGACATCTCTACCAAACCATGGACATCCCTACCAAAACCATGGAAAAGTCCAAAAAGGAAAGGTTTCTTTTTTCAGTTGTGTGTGTCAGGCAGCATTATCGCCTTCAGCTCCTCAAGGTGACAATATGAGACGATGCAATTCTGTACAGGCATGTTAACTTGGAAGGAAATTAACAACATCGTGAAGAGTTAATACTTCCCTCCAACTTCTGCTCTGTCATCTAACTGATTTATATCTTATAACCCAGACTTTTATTATTCATTTTCATTACGATTCGATTCTTACATGGCATGACTCCCTTTGGCCCAAAGACTTTCTGGGTGCAATGAGATGAGACAATTTCTCCCCTAAGAATGGATAACAAGGATCTGTGTATACGTTCTTTCCAGTATACACTCCATTCCCGGGAAGGTCCGTTTCAGTCTGGTTTAAGCAAGTAGGGAATCAAATCCATAGCATAAAATGGTAAAATTCCAGTTGGGGGGACACTCACTGTAAGCCACTGTTCAATATTAGAATGCATTCCTTGATATGGGGGAAAGGCAAAAATATCACAGAGGCTTTTAACACCTTACCTGAGCCATCTGCCTCTCCAGTTTTGATCGGGGAATATCATCAAAGTAGTTTTCATTTCTTCTCCTCCTTGCATCGCCCTGCATGATAATGTGAGGAACGTCTAGGGAGCCACCAGTGGTGTAAGTGCTTTGGCTAAGTGATGGAGACAACTGAGGAGGAGTGTGATTACCACTGGGATCCTGAATGGAAATACATCATGAAATAAATACCATGTTCTTGTGGCTAACCTTTGTTTTCACAATTGTGAAACACTGACAAGACAAACTGCAGGGGTGGGGAGTCATTTCTGAATCAACTGCCAAGGAATGGAAGACGTTCCACCATTTTATTAATGGCGCGATCTAGGCAATACTTTTTCCCCTAAGTATTTCAAGTCAAAAGTTTAAAGCATACTCAATCAGGCTCTGTTTTCTTGCACCCAGTGCTACGGAGGAGTTCAGGACAGAAGGCACACATATGTTGGGCACCCCTGACGGTATTGTGTGTGTTGACGAGAGAAGGAACTATGTTTTCATGTGGACAGAGTGTCCTCACTGGAGCAGACACATGAACAGAAAGCCCCGATGGGACCTAACGGGTCTTGATTCTCCATCAGAGGGTGGTGTGGCAATGGGGCAGGGAAGAGGACACAGCATGGAGACACAGCATGTCACACGCGGACTGCAGAGCAATGCATATCATGACAGAGGATGCGTGTCAACGGCAAAGAGGACTCAAGCTGAGGGAAACCGGGCAGAAGGAAGACAAGGGGCGGCAGAAGGCTGGGCTCTAGTGTCTGCAAGTCAGAGGAGGGTTGGATTGTGCTGGCTCTCCAGGCCACTTCTCCCCCAGATTTTCTGGGCCTCCTGTGACAGATTAAGATCCTGCACCCTTTCTGGGGAAATCTCTGTCTTTGGTCTGTTGTTCTCCTAAATCTCTTCCAGGGAGCCAGAGGGAGAGGTTCAGGAGGGAAGGAAAGAGAGCAGGGTAAGTAGGAGGAGTTGCTCATCTAAAGAGGCATTTTAGGATGCTTACATTGTCGGCACCCACATCTTCCCTCCTTTTGTGTAGAGAAACAAAGGCGAGACAATGATCTCTTTCCAGCCTTATTTCTCCCTTAACTTATTTGAGACTTCCTTTACTGGGAAGCAAAATAGGTCCTATTTCTCCTTTCACTGCTCCCAAAGCCCCCAACTAGTCTCCAAATGTCCCAGTGTGTCCCAATCCTCCCAATGTGTTCCTTCTGGTTCCCTCCTCCAGCCACGTCTCCTGCACTCCCTGACATTGTTGTCTATCTTCTTCTCCTTTAAAAACAGAACCAGACTCCAAATCTTAGCAGCTCCTCTCCTGCCTGGTCCTCCTCCGCTGTGCTGGCCCTCGGGCTGTTTGCTGAAGCTCACTGAGAAGAGGCTTCTACAGCCTTTCATGGCCGGGAGTTCCATCTAAGTGCTGGGCTCCTGTGCACTGTTTGCGATTTCAGACTCTGCTGACACGTGCAGAAAAGGGATCAGAAGCAAGTGCAGGACTAACTGAAGACAGTAGAGCTGGAACTCTCCAAGCAGTCATGGAGATCCCAGCTTTCGGAGGAGTTTCTGAAAAGTTCCAACAGGCCTCACAAAACACCAGGGCCTGCTTCGGGCTCCTTCCCGCATCATCGTGCTGGCGATCAACTATCATTTTCTTGTTCTCTCTGCTCCTCCCTTCCTTCCTATCTTCTCCTTCCACTTCAGTTTTCTCTCCCTTCTGTGGGTTCTCTCTCTAGTTTTTCTGCCCCATAATCCTAAAATGTAGCTGAACTCGTTTCTTAAAGTTCTCTAGAGTCCCTATTTTTCATTTTTGAAGTGGGTAAAGCTGACAAGCTTCTACTGCCTAAAAACCAGAAGACCCTAAGGTTAACTTTAAATTGATCCTTCCTTAATTGTGGTCCTCGATTGATTTCTTTTCTGTGGGGTTTGAGGAGTTTGACAGTAAACTCATTTCCTCTCACTTGGTGCAGATGGGAGTGTGGGAAGGGAGGAGAGGGAGCAGTTCTTTAAAGGTGGTGGTTTGTCAGATGTACGTCTAAAAATCTCAAAAATGGGTATTTAACCAATTGAGAAAAACAAACCTCATCTTACAAAATACAATCAAAAGTGAGATTTTTTTTTTTAATAAATAAGGTAAGCTACATGGAAAACAGCCTGTGCTTCCTGATCCGTTGCTTTCATCATTTTATTGTATCGCACAAGATAATTTTTGAGGATAAGAGTAGAGAACGAAACGAACGACCCTGGGCACTTACCCTGAGGGTGATGGACCGAGGGGGCTTCTGGGGTGGATCGTCGTGCAGCCTGTCTCCCAGAGATGCCAAAATACGTTTCCTGTGGCCAATCAAATTGATTTTTAAAACCTGAAACGACATATATTTGGGTTAAATATTTCATTTGAGAAAAAATATTTTGCATGTCCTAAAAGATGAAAGAGTGAAGGGATTTGTGCCGTTACCTCTGCCCCCTGAGAGATGAGGTGTGAAGTCAGAGAGGGCCCTCAAGTCTGGAAAGATAGGAACGGCACAGGCAGAGTCCACGGTGGCAGTGGACTGGGAGCAGGAAAAGAGAGTGGAGACACGGCTCCTTTCGCCAGTGCTGCCCTAGAGCCCAGTTCTCCACTCGGCAACCACAGTGCTTTCCAAAGGATGAGTCAAGTCTTTTCCCGTACCAGCAGAAAACTCTCCAACAGCTTTCTATTGCTCTTATTTTTTTAAAAAGGATTTTATTTATTTATTTAAGAGAGAGAGAGAGAGTGAGCTTACATGCAGAGAGAGAGAGAGAGAGAGAGAGAGAGAGAGAGAGGAAGAAGCAGACTCCCCGCTGAGCAGGGAGCCCAAAGCCAGGCTCGATCCCAGGACCTTGGGATCATACAAGCTGAAGGCAGACGCTTAAGTGACTGAGACACCCAGGCACCCTTCTATTGCTCTTAAAATAAAATCTGAGTCCTGACTGGCTCGAAGGTCCAATAGTGCTGGTTGCCCTCTGCCTCCCTTATAGTCCCTCCATTCAGGATGCTCCCACCGGTCTTCTCTGCTCCTTGAACATTCCACACTCATTCTTGCCTTGGGACCTCTATCCCTTTTGTCCATTTACCTGGAACACTCCCCTTAAGATTTTCAAATGACACCTTCTCGTCCCTCTGAAGCTCAAGTGTTGTCTCCTCACAAAAGCCTTCTCTTTCCTCTCACTAAAAGAACCATGTCCTCAGTCCCTGTCCCACTCTACCCTATGATCCTCTTTTTCTCATTTTCTTTTCTTTAAGATTTTATTTATTTATTTGACACACAGAGAGAGAGATCACAAGTAGGCAGAGAGGCAGGCAGAGGGGGGGAAGCAGGCTCCCCGCTGAGCAGAGAGCCCAATGCGGGGCTTGATCCCAGGATCCTGAGATCATGACCTGAGCTGAAGGCAGAGGCTCTAACCCACTGAGCCACCCAGGCGCGCCCCACCTCTTTTTCTCATTTTCTGAAATGACTGTTTACAGGTTCAGAGAGTGTGTGTGTGTGTGTACCCCATCTCCCCCCAGGTAAACCTCCTGCAAGTAGAACCCTGGTCTATCTTTATCAGTATGATTTCCCAAATGCCTAAAGCAATGCTTGAAATAATAGAGGCTCAATGAATATGAGAGAATGAATATTAATGTCGATGGAAGTAGCAGAGCAGGGTGAGAATCAAGCACGGCCCACCTGGGGGAGACTCAGAGGCTCCCCAGGATGGGATTCTGAGTCTGACTGACGGGGCTACAAAAGGCACACTAAAAAAGATGACAAAAGGAGCCAAGACCTGCAGACAGCCTCAGGCCCCCTCCCTCCTGGAGCTTTATAAATGCTATCCCTTTTACCACCCAACATCCTTCTCTGGAAGGTGTTCTTGCTTTCCAAAAGAGGAGACTAGAGCTCAGAGTGGTTAAGTAGCCTATCTAAGGGCCGCTACACGGTGGCTTTAGGATTCAAATCAGGTTTACCAGATTCCAAAACTTATTTTACTCCAAGGTAAACTGCAAAGTGTGGGCACATCTTCAAATATTACTTTTTAAAACAGGGTATCTTAAATCCATTCATAAGAAACGCATTTACCTCTTCTCTGCCCATGTGTAGTTTGGGGACAGACCTGGGACTATTTGGGTTAGTAGTTCCTAAAGTATTCTACCCATAGTATAAGTAACCTAAAAAACAACAACTCTCTTTTTGAGTTTTAAAGAGGAAAGGTAGGCATTTCTTTGGCATTCACTCCATGCTACCTTGAATTTATATTTGCCTATTTGTTAGTGAGCCTATTGGCCTTTTCTGCCTAAGTTGATTCAGATTTTTAACCAGTGGTATGCTCTATTCCTTTCATATCTACTCTCTGACCCTTATTTGCTGATGACGGGGATGGCAACTGTTAATTAAGGTGAGTGTCCACAGGCACTGTATCCCTATGATTTTGTGAAGCTTCATCCTGATCTTTGCAGCTGGCCCCCCCAAAACAGCTCCTATTGCCCACAGATCATCTGAGTCTGTCTCCATACCTTCTCCTGCCCTGTGACAGCTGCTTAAGGTTTGTGGAGCAAAACACAACATTCCAGTAAGCAAACCATGGCTTCACATTTGAGCACTCAGGAGACTATTTTCTGCTTTTAATGGCCCCTTTTAAATGTCCCTTTCTAAGCACTCTTGATTTCTGGCTGGCCTTTTAGCTGCAGTAGGAATAACTAGGGACAAAAATATACACTGGCTTCGTTCTAGCTAAGGGTTCAAAGCCCTTTAATCTGGGAAGGATGGTTTGTTTTACTTCTCCCTAAATTCCTTACCCTACGGTTGTCCACACAGAAGCCCATCTGCCGTCTAGAATTCTGCCCACTTGTGTAACCCTGTGTTGTCTTTCTGCACTTATATTAGCCAGCTTGATATTTCACTACCTGGAGGAGTTTAGCAGTTTCCACAAATCTGGAATTTCACCATATACTCCTTAGATGATTTATAAATAAGCTAAAATAAGTGTGGTCCCAGTGCTGATGACTTGCAGGCAACATTATTTAAATGATCCAGAGAGATGCCCTGATATTTTTGCAGTTTCTTTCTTTCTTTTTTTTTTTTTTTAAAGCATCAAGATCAAAGAATTCCTCCATTTCAGAAAAACACAACATTAACCTTTTCAAATGTATTTGCAAGTCTAAAAAACACTACATTTTCTCATTCCCTTTTATTCGTATTCTCAGTTACTTCGCCAAAAGGCTTCTATTGAATATAAATTCCTCCCTTAAAATCCCCACTGGCTTCCTCCACGTGGCTAATTGGACCTGATGCTCACGCTGCTACCTCGGGGCCCTTGGGTCTTGCTAAGAAATGTTTTTATAATAATAAAGACATTAAAAATTATTCTGACAAATAACTGACAGTAAATAATGAATAACTGTGGTAAGACAGAGTTGGAGTAACCCCCACGGCTGTTTTTGGTTTACTCTCCAACGATTCCATTTGGGGCAAGTGACCAGACCCTTCTGATCTCAGTTTTCTCACTTATTAAGGGGAAGTTAATGCCAATCCCAACGTTGTTGGGAAGATGAAGACTGAGGCTGTGAGAGCAACCAGCACAGGGCCTGGCACAGACAAGACGCAACTTGCATGGTGGGCCGGACTCTTAGGATGCATGGAAATCCTGACCCACAAAGACAGGGACTTGGTGATTTTCAGAGAGTTCATCGCATCACTCAAGTCTGCTGGTGCTTTGCAGGCAGAGATTTGGCTAACGTTGGAAAAGCTCCCATTGAAGTGACATGTACTGGTAGGAACAGGTCTGGTTTCTAGCTGTTAGTTTAACAGTAGGACCTAATCTAAAAGAATGTATGCTATTCTCTTGCGCACACTATTTAATCCCCAACGGGAGGGAAACTGAGGCACTCTCTACCCTGGAGCTCCACTGCTGCCTCTTTCACAGAACTACCCGGAAGAGGATATGAAAAGAAAAGAAAAAAATTATTAAATTTCCTCACTACCTACAGCTCACTGACAAGTCCTTAGAACAGGTAGAGTGATCTTCCTCTTGGGACTCAGCTGCCTCAATGTTAATACCTTGTTAAGGGCAAGAAGCAATCTTAGCCCAACCCCCAAGATCCTGTAAGTCTAACAGATTCCTTTGGAAACTTCCTTTATCTCTACCCCCCAAGATATGTGTTGGCAATCATCCTCCAATCATCACAGGTCCATGCTGTAGGGCGCACCAACAGACATCTGAGGGGTCTTATCACTGAGAGTTTACTAAACAATAATAAATGACCTTCCCCAACAATACATAGCCTCCTCAGGATCCTGGGAACCTTGTTTCCAAAATACTTGGGAGGCTTACAGTATCCCTAACCCATTCCCAACTTGAAAGTATCTAATGGGCCACTCCTCATGACCCCAGGGCAGCTCTTTCTGCCCGTGGGTCCTGTCTCTGTGCTCCGTGCTTTAATAAAACAACCTTTTTGCACCAAAGACATCTCATGAATTCTTTCTTGGCCTTTGGCTCCGGACCTCACCTACATTCAAAACTACATCAAGTAAACATACAGACAGATACACAAAATGAACAAATTAACACAGTGATGGAACATGTCAAAAACATTTGAGTAATTCCTTAATTATTAGAAATGATCCCATATTACTGAAGATAGAGAGGATTACCATTTACTGAACATTTGCTATGTTCTAGTTGTGCTAGCAACTGTGTCAAGTGCATTACATATGTGCAAATATCTCATTTCATCCTTCCAATAACATTATCATTCTTAGTCTAGAGATGCAACCTGAGACAGAAACACTGTAGTAGGATGGGTGGGATGTGCACCTGATTTTTTTTTTTTTAAGATTTTATTTATTTATTTGCCAGAGAGAGAGAGAGAGAGAGAGAAAGCACAGGCAGGCAGAGGTAGAGGAAGAAGCAGGCTTCCAGCTGAGCAAGGAGCCCAATGGGGGACTTGATCCCAGGACCCTGGATTCATGACCTGAGCTAAAGGCAGACCCTTAACCAACTGAGCCACCCGGGCATCCAGTGTGATCCTGATTCTTAACCTGCTTTTTACCACTCACCATGCTCTTCTTGCCATCAACCTCTGCACCATTTGGCCTTAGCTACCCTATTGGTCACATATTATGAAGCTTCTTAAAATGGTGCTTTTAAAATTTTGAATTATCACGTTGAAAGCATTTATACTAGGTTTTGATCATCTGAAACCAGTAAAATAATATAGCTTTAGTTCTGGACTAGGCTCGTAGAAGTGTTGAAGCTCCAGGCCAAAAGAGATGCAGATATAGGAAAAGGACAGGAAGTCCTCATCAACCCAAGATTCGACCCAAGTTGGCTAATATTAGAGTGCTAGGGAGGGTGGCATTTGGCCACAAGTCTCCCAAGTTGACAATAAGAGATCCAGCTGGCAAGACAATAACAGAGAGACTATTCCAAAGAAAGACAGTCATTATGGAAAAGTCAAGTCCAAAGGCAACTGGGTTAGCCTTGCATGAGAACAACTTAATATCCAATCATCGTTGTAAGCAGATGGGGTAATAATGGAATCCTATCACCCCAGGCACCATAACTGATGACCATTCAGTTTGCCAACCTTTGGTTTTCAAAAAGCCAGAGCAATGATGACTGCGGTACAGATTTCTGTACGGTTTTCATTACTATTTGGGTGTAAGTGAACTGCTTGTCAAAGGAAAACAATGGGGACAATGGGGTAAAGTACTGGTAATATAGTGAGGGATTTAGTTATTCTAAGGTATTGAGCCAATTCAGTTCAATTCAAAAACCAATATTGAGTTTCTGCCACGGATTACTTGGCAATACACAGAGGAAGCTCAGAGAAACTGGACATGAATAACTACACAGTCAAACCATTAACTAAGAAAAAATTATTATACACATGAGCATAAAAATGTAGTTTCAGCTGCTGAATTCTAACAGATAAGGAATAAAAGTGACTGCATGTTTTCTTAATGGTTTTTATTACAACTATCATGAGAAATGTGGGCCAAAGGCAAGGAGTGCTGTGGAACCAACATGGGTCAGGCTCATGTTGGCATCCATTCATCAGAGTAGTAGCTGCCTCTAGGAATTTTCTCTAGTATCATCAATTACACAGGACATCTTCAGAAATCCTGTTGCAAATCCTGGCAATAGAATAACTGTGTGGAGTGACAACACTGCAATGTTACGTCCTTCACGTTTCTGAGTCTAGCTGTAGGAATTCTGCTAGACAATAGCCCGACTTTACCCTCACACTGAATAGGCTCACATCTCAATCTATGTCACAGCGCCTGTGAAAGTCAGCATACTGACACTTCTCTTTTTTCTTTTTAAATTTACTACAATATAAAATGAACGTGAATTTAACGTGATAGAAATGAAACATGCTTTTTCTTTCTCTGCTTTTAAAAATTAAACAGTGTTTTGATTATAATAAAAATACTGCTTTCCCACTGTAGAGACAGGAAATACAGAAAGAGGAATAAGGGAACAAGTTTTTCATAGGCGATGAACACATAGATATACTTCCTTTTCATTTTGTTCCTATGATTATATTTTAGAGGAGCCATAACACAAGTACAGTTTTCCCTTCATTTTTTCACACAATATTAAAGCAAATACATATCCAACTCTCGGTACACATTTTGAGTCACTCCATATTACCATGTTATTGCTTTAGAGAAATATGATGTAATTTATCAACCATTCCCCTTACTGTTGGAAATTTAGACTGTGCTTCTTTACCAGATAGCAAACATTCCACGTACTAAAAAAAAAAAAAAAATCCCATCACTCTACCATTTCCATTTTCATTGCCGTGTCTGCACAGACACAATATAAAAAACACCGAAGAAAACTGCAACAATGCGCACAGTCACGAAGAAAAGTCTTGTAGCGACAGTCTGTCTCCATGTTCTGTACGAAATCTCAATCCACTTATTGCCGGCTGGACCAAGTCCTCCAGGGAAAATCACAAATCCACATGATGTTCCTCAGTGTCACATTTTGCGTGTGTTATAGTTTGGAGTTCAGATTTCGCTGACAAACGTGAACACACGTAGCGGAATGCTCCGGGCATTACGCAAGCAGCAACGCAGCGCACTCCAGCGACTTGCCCTAGCACTGCCATGGGACTGCCTCCTTTTTATGTCTGGTTTTTTATTTAGAGGGGGATTTTTATTGAAATGGTATTTAGGGCAGAACCCTCTTTCCCTTTTAACGGGGTAGATAATTCCCCCTTTCCTTTCCTAGATGTTTGTCCACTAAGCAAGACTAGAGCATGCATCTGGCTTCAGAGCTGCCGCTCCTAACAAAGCTGCGAGGGTTCCAAGGAATTCTGGTGCTCTTCATGCCCAGAATGGAAGTTGAGGTGGAAGTTTACCTGCTTTGTTCTCAACTGCAGAACTAAAATTGCAATTAAATGTGAGAGTTTCCCCACCTTCCCCAGTAAAAATTTCTAAACACTTTCCACCTGAAATCAGCATCCAGGCAAAAGTGCCTGTGTGTCATCCAATTTCAACTCCCACAATGCCAGAAATCCTCATTTGAACTTGCTTTTGATTTTCAACTGTGACATTTTCTCTCCTATTTCTTGGGCTGAAATAATCCATGTCTCGTATATCACGGTGGATAGCAGGAGTTCTGGAGCAGAACATCATGTCATTTTGTTCTTTCCCTGATGCTTCTTCCGGCTAGATTGATCTTTAACTTCTTTGAGTTGATATCAAAGTTGAGTGACAGTAAAAGGACAATAATAATCTTATGCAACAAACATTTATTGGAGGTCTTTCCTATACAACCACCACGTTACACAATGTGTAAGCCACGAAGAAGAAAAAAATATTCAGTCCTCTAGGGCTCTCAATCCAGTAGGTGGAAAAAATATTTTTAAAATGGTGTGTATATCTTCCTGTCTCTTACCTGTATGTGTATTTATCTATGTATCCATCCATCCTTCTATCCCTCCCACCCTCCATCCACTTACATACCTACCATCCATCCATCTATCTAAATACACGTGTTTACATAGCATGTCAAGACGAAAAGGGATTTCTGTGGATTGAATGGGAATGATTACGAAATTCCGCAAATCATAAACCATTGGGCCAAGGCATGACTTCTCTTTTAAGTATAACAGAAACTTGAAGCTTTTTTTTTCCCCTAACGAACGTATCAGCAAATTCTTACGATTACTTTTGCTATTTCAGTGTGTCATTATAGATATCTCTTGGTGGATTTCAGATCAAGAGCCGTATCTTTCCCTATCCCTCTCCCTTGTTAATCGAAACTATCCTTAACTCCAGCCACATCTCCAGGTTCCCAACTGTGGCTTAAATATACAATACTTCCACCTATTCTATGAATACGGATACGGTTGCCATGCTCTCCTGTTCTTTAGAATCATGCAAAGATGAAGTCAAGATCCACCTGAAGCTTTCCTTACTTCCCTTGGATTACTGCAACCTCTCTCTGAATTGCTCCAGTATTTGCAGGCTGCTGACACTTGGTATATCCCGGCTGGGGCTATACCAAGTCTGTGTCTGTGTCTGTGTCTTACCCACTTAAAGTCAGAGAGGACGTCAGTGCACCCCAACGTCCCTCAGAGCACCTAGCACACAAATACCTCTTAGAGGGGTGTCCCTAAAATCTCAAATCTGATCCCCTTTGCTGTGGACAATGAATAGGGGAGCCATCTCTGAAAGACAAAGAGGGGAAAGAGAACATCCATGTCCTACTGCTCTTTCCTTTCTACTACTTAGTTTTCTATTCTTTCTTTCTTTTTTTTTTTTTTTTAAGATTTTATTTATTTGACAGAGAAACACAGCGAGAGAGGGAACACAAG
>CM053611.1:91145839-91209060 GCA_028646535.1 Procyon lotor
CATTCCCCCCCCCCCCCCCCGACCTATGCTTAAATTAAATCTTCCTATTGAAATGCTTGGTTCAGTCTTCACAGTATTCAGGTAAGTTGGGATTTTTGATGAAGAATTTAAACGTCAAAGTTCACTTCCAACATATGAAAAATGACTGTTTCACGGAAGTATTCTAATTTCAACTATTAAAGGAATTTATCAACATTATTTTAGGCAAAATGCCTCAGCTGTTGAAATCTCTTATTTTAATTATTTGAGATGAAAGTGGCTTTCTTTCCCCAGTTTTTCTTGTTTTTATTTAGGTTTAATCTCTTTTCTTACCAAGATTCATAAAGAATTATATTTATATCTCATGAACATGGACAGAACATGTTGAAGGCTTCCTGAGGGAAGACTGAGCAGAGGCAAAAATCACCGCAGTTACTGAGCAGAGGTAAAAATCACCGCAGAATATTTAGCTCCTTAACTGCACTGTCTCTTAGGAAAATGTCACGTATAAGAAATGCTAATTAAGGAGGCTGGGAGAAAAAGAGATGCTACCTTTCCAAACACAACATTTAAAAAACAAGTATTATTAACATGGTGGTTTTATGAAGCACTTGAATCTTACATAAGTAAGGCTTATTTTTTGTTTCCTAAAAAAAGACTACATTTGAGCAAACCAAAAACTGAATAATTTAAATTGTGAATTTGAGAGGGAAAAAAATTTGCATCTAGCTAGGAATTTAATAAAATGCAACTTTTCAAACACTTTTTTTTTCTATTTTGTAATCATTTACATGGCTATTTGCAAAAGCTCTAGTCATGTAGAAGCTGAAAAAGATAGGCTTAATTTTAAAATAGTAACACGGCATTCATTTATGAGGATTTTTGTAGGGAGAAAAGGTTTTATAGACTATTCTTCTCAACATAAAAGGGCTTAAATTCAAGAGTGTTTAAAGTTAGAATTTGAATTTATTCCTTGGAATGGCCTCATGGCTAGTATCTTGTCTATATGCAAGGTCAAACAGATGTATATCTCTGGTTAATTTGGGTTGACTGCCAAGCAATTTATTAGGAAGCTGGGGAATCTGAATTATCATGAAGACAACAGAACAAATGGGCTTTGTCCGATCAGTTCAGTTTACTTGATGATTAAATCTTCATGTCTGCAGAAAATTTACTGGACTTCCAAATGAGACAGACAGACACCCCATGACATACTTACTATTTAGAACCCCATCTTAATTAAATGGAAAAAATCAATTTCCAAAGGGTCAGCATTAAGCATTCTTTGTTGCTTAGGTCTTTGCTGAATTGCATCTCAGGAAGCAGAAAAGCTTCCTGATCTACTGTCATATTCTCCACAGTTGGAGACTTTTAGGAAGCTGGATAATTGGGTATCAAACATCAGAAATTATAGGTGCCTGGTCTTCCTTTAGCAAATACTCCTTTTCCAAGTGTTCAGTTTGATCTCTGATCAAAATTTAGGCAGAGGCACTTGGGTGGCTCAGTCCTTTAAGTGTCTGACTCTTGATTTCAGCTCAGGTCTTGATCTCAGGGTCATGAGTTTGAGCCCTGCAGTGGGCTCCATGCTGGGCATGGAGCCTACTTAAAAAAAAAAATTAGGCAGAAGGCTTCCTTTGGAGGCTCATAAGTTATTTTCCACAAAATGGGAGTTGATGAAAACCAAAGAG
The DNA here is from genome assembly GCA_028646535.1 of Procyon lotor. Classification (NCBI taxonomy): domain Eukaryota; kingdom Metazoa; phylum Chordata; class Mammalia; order Carnivora; family Procyonidae; genus Procyon; species Procyon lotor. The sequence continues at coordinate 91,147,507 of CM053611.1, forward strand.
ACAACATTTTAGAGGAAAAACAAAGACGCTCTCCAACTCTCTCTGCCCAGCCTACTGATACACTTCCACACCATCCAGTCCAGCCAAGACCTAACCTTACAACAAAGGAACAAAGTTAACCAAGCATGGAGTTCTACTACTTTTGCTCCTTAAAGTGTAAAACAGGAAAGAAAGAAAGCTTGTGAAGGAACCACAGCGGGTTATCTAAAAGTGGATGCCTATGCCCTTGCCAGAACCGTTAGTCCTACAATTCCAGGTCCCTGCTGGCAGCTTCTGTTCTGAGAGTCCTGTCATGGTGCGGGACCCCAACAGCGCAGCCCGTGGTACGCAATCATTCATCAGGAAATCCACATCCAGGCATGACTGTGTCAGTGATGCTGGGCCGTGCAGGGCACACAGAGTATTATGAAAGTGTAGGGTCAGGTATAACCCCCTGTGCCTAGGGAAGCTGCAGAGGGTTTGCTGGTGTAGGAGAAAGGCTTTCAGGGATGAGTTGGAGTTTTCCAGGTAGAAAAAAACTAAGGGAAGGGAATTCCAGGCAGAGGAAATATCAGGCAAGAGAGCAGAGGTGTGCAAGGACATGAGAACATAACATGTCTGTTTATGGTTTTAAAATCGGATTTATGTTTGGCAAGGAAGGATTCATGTGTGAGTGGCAGGGCAGGACGTCAGGAAGGTGGGCTGCAGCCAGATTTAAGGATATTCTAAAGGCATGAGGTCTTCCAACTTCATTAGACAATACATGTAAAGGGCTTAAAACAATGCCTGGCCCATGGTGTGTGCTCGGTAAATATGGGCTTTTTTTATTCTGTCGCAATCTTTGGGAAGCCAGTCAATGTTTTAAAGAAGGGAAAAGGATGAGATCAGAATTGATGAGATCAGAGCTCAATCTTCCTTATAACAATAATCTTCATATCAATACGGAGAATGGACTGGAGTAAGAAGATACTGTCCGTAGGCGAGTACACTGAAACAATTTGAGTGAGGACGAGTGCCAGGAATTAAGGCTTGTTCACTACTCCGTTCCCAGAATCCAGCGTTGTGGCCGCATGAGGTAGGTACTCAAAGAGCAGTCACTGAATGAGTGAATGACTGGCAATGAGAGGAGGGAGCAGATCTGAGAATTATCTAGGCGGCAGAAAGGGCAGGGATGGTGAGGATCGGATGTAGGTGGTAAAGGAGAGGGAGGTTTTTTAAGGATGACTCCAGAAAACTGGGTTTGGGAGAATGGTGTGGCAGAAAGGAGGAGGACGGGTTTGGCGGGGAAGGCAAGGCTCTGTGAGTACTACTCTTTACGCAGATGCTGGGCTCAGCCTCTCCCGAGTGTTGAGAAAAAGTGGCCTAGGGAGGGCAGGGGACCCTCACACAGGTACGTGCTTGGTGCTTCCTCATTACCTCATTTACCACCAACAAGCCCTCTGCGAATTTGGTGTTGTTATCCCTGTTTACGGGGGTGTGGGTGGAGGATGGGAGTGGGGGAAACTAAGGCTTAGGAAGGCAGTTAAGTAGAGGGCAGTGCCCTGATTAAACACACACACACACACACTCTGCTACAAAGCCTGGGCTTTCATTGCTCCATCATTTGTTGCCTCCCCTGTTAAAATGAACATTTGGAATAAGACATATTCCATATGAAAATAAAGGAGCCCACAGAAAACTCATGGCTGGGGAGGGGAGGTACTTTGCAAAGAAACCACGGTGTAAGTTCTGTTAACTTTGGGCCTCATTAATATTCCAAACCTGCCGTCCTCATTCACAGAGTTATCACGAGGAACTAGAAAATATGTGAAAATCTTCTGAAAAATATAAACCGTTCTACAAAAACAAAGTGATATAAAAAAATGAGAGGAGGGGGGCGCCTGGGTGGCTCAGTTGGTGAAACGTCTGCCTTCTGCTCAGGTCATGATCTCAGGGTCCTGGGATCGAGGCCCACGTCCTGCTCTCTGCTCACAAGGGAGCCTGCTTCTCCTCTTTCTGCCTGCCACTCCCCCTACTTGTATTCTCTCTGTCAAATGAATAAATAAAATCTTTTTTTTTAAGTCTTTTTTTTTTTAAAGATTTTATTTATTTATTTGACAGAGAAGAGAGAGATCACAAGTAGGCAGAGAGGCAGGCAGAGAGAGAGGGAAAAGCAGGCTCCCCGCTGAGCAGAGAGCCCAATGCGCGGGGCTTGATCCCAGGACCCTGAGATCATGACCTGAGCCAAAGGCAGAGGCTTTAACCCACTGAGCCACCCAGGCGCCCTTGAATAAATAAAATCTTAAAAAAAAAAAGAGGAAAGTATGTTCAGATTCTTGTTAAAGAATTCTAGAAAAGTGCAAAAGGCGATCGGAGCTGGATGCTGTGTTGGGACCATCTGATTGGCAAAGGCATCTTCTCACCCATGGTTCAGAGAGCTTGTTGAGCTGTGTTTCTGTCTTTACGGGTCCGTTTTCCTAAAACATGAAAATCTGGATTTGAAGTCTGGGAAAAAGATGAATTTTGCCTTCCAAAGTCATATAGCTGAGCTTTACTATTCTCAATCCTTTTTCAAAGAGGTGTGGTTCTTGAATAAAACTAAATTCTTTCCACCTGTGTCAGCAAAATCCCCTCAGGGACTGGGTGGGGTGGTCACTGGATGGGGAGCAATGGCCGCTGGGCAGGATACGCTTTCTCCTTGGGCTAGCAACACTCCTGAATACCAGCAAGGACCCATGGGGAGGACAGTAACATGTCTCTTGTCCTATCACCATGGGCACAGGCTGACTGGAGACCACAATCTCATGGCCACAATACCCAGCGTGAGAAGCCCACTGTCACTCCCCAAAACTTAGAGCGTTTACACTCTTCAGAGGGTTGGCTCCTTCTGCACACTCAGGACCCAGCTCAGATGCTGTCCCATCAGAGAGGCCCTTCATGGCCACCCTCTTTAAGCAGGGCCTCCTCTACTCCTAGTCACTGCACTCTGTTCACATCTCACACGGTTCTCTTTAGAATTTATGTTTACTTCTCTGCGTATGTGCTGTCTCCCTCTCAAGCTAGAGTATAGGCCCCATGAGGGCAGGGAGCATAGGGAGCATGGTTACTTGAATGAGCCCAGCACCTAGCACGGGCTTGGCACCGCAGAGGCTGTTAGAGGCTATGCGTTGTTCTAATGGACACATGATGCCGGCTTGGGGGCGGTAAGATGAGTGACAGGCAGACAGAGGGTCAGTCGGCACCCCTGGGGTACCGTGTCCCACGGTTAGGCTGAGTTAGGATCCGGGACCAGGAATGAAGCGACGGGTGTGCTCCCATGTGGACTGAGGCTATCTCTCTGGTCTCATCAGCAAGACACGCCAACCAACCTGGTCCACACACGAGACCCAGAGGAGAAGCGCACACACATCACTATTCCTCACCCTTGGAGTAGTTTCCTTGCTCTCCTGATTAAATATGTATGGCATACAAAAATAATTGTGCAGACAGAAGGACTCACAGTTGCTCAAAGTAGACCAGGAAAGTGTTTGAACCATTCAGTGGGTGGTGTGACTGCCAGGGGAGTCAGCAATGTGCCAGGGGGTGGGAAGAGAAACTACTCCAGGAAATGGTACCGTAGGAAACAATCTACATATTTTAGGGCACGAGAGGTGCTTTAACTGAATTTGTTCCTCTGCATTTCTACCACGGAAGTAAACTGTAAAGGCTTAAAACGAGGAGATGATATGTAGTGATGTGGCTGGGAGGCCCTATAAAACTAGTTGACAAGCCTGGCTTTATGCATAATGGATCCCATCAGATCTCTACAACCTCTGTGGGAAGTAATAGCGTCCCCTGTTTTACAAATGCGGAAACAGGTTTAGGGAGGTTATGCAAGCAACCGAGTCTGTCTTTACCGTGGAGCCAGAGCCAGTTGACTGTTTGGAATATGATTCCAAGTTCCGCACTGCAATGGCTTTCCTGACAGATTTCTGACACACTTTTTTTTTTTTTTTTTAAGATTTTATTTATTTGACAGAGAAAAACACAGTGAGAGAAGGAACACAAGCAGAGGGAATGGTGGCAGCCGGAGAAGCAGGCTTCCTGCCGAGCAAGGAGCCGGATGCGGGACTCGATCCCAGGACTCCGGGATCATGACCTGAGCCGAAGGCAGATGCTTAACGACTGAGCCACCCAGGCATCCCTTCTGACACACCTTTTAGACACCAGGAATATATTTCTGATGGCACAGTAGCTTTGCAAGATCGGTGGCTTCAAAGTGATGGGGGCGTTTTCCATTTGGAAATGGAAGTAGGGGAAAGGTGGTTTTCCTTTCCCAGTGTTAAGGATAACAGAAGTCACTGAAGATCTCACCTACACCCACTGAATGATTTCAGTCCTACTAAGCAATTCTTGCCTTTTAGAAACAATCTCTTTACAAACTGCCTCCTTGCAAAATACTTATTTTTCAAGAAGTAAATACCTTCTCTGACGATTCTAAAGATAGGTACATGAACTCCACCTCCTTGCTATAGTTGTCAGGAGAGGTGAGATGCACAGGAGCCATATTTATAGTACCCAAACCTGTTCTTGGGGTTGCATTTTGCTGATCCGCTCATCCCGAAGGGCTTCACTGCCTTAAATATCCCCACACGTCATTTATTGCTGCTTAATGTGCTGATTCATCAATTTTTGAAAGTAGAAGTGTATTTGGGAACACATGTAATTTTCTGGTGTTGAAAATGATCACTTCTGGTTCCTCACCCAAACAATATGAAATACCTGCTACATAGCTACATGAAGAAAATAAATGAAGGCTAAAATAATCTGGGTACTTTTTTTTTTTCATAATCCTACCCATATAAAATTTCTAGCATTCCATTGGCTTAAAAGCTGAGATTGCTAACATAAATACATAATCAGATTGAAAAATCTGGGAAGGTGGGTGGTTGGATGCAGAATTCAGAACGGGCTCTTAGCCCATGACTTTTTAGAGACTAAAAGTCTTCAGCTATTTTTGAACTGCAAAATGCCCTTGCTGTCTTTCCCATCTTCTCTTTAGAAGTGGCACTGTCATGTGAACCTGGTGTCCCTTCCAAGGTGGTCTGTTGTTTGGGATCGTGAGATATGGGGAATGTCAACTTTGCTTCTTCAAGACAAACTGACTGATGCACTGTGTTTCTCAGAAAGCACAGCCAGTCAGATCGATAGTCTAAAGTCCAGGATGAGGTTATGCTCAGGGCCTCTAGCATTCTGACCTTCAGGGAGGGTCTGCTCTTCTCTGGGTCTTGATCTTCTTATCTGAATTATGGAGTGTCCTCTAAGAGGAAGGCTGCAAACATAAATAATTCCTCCGTGAACAATGTTTTTCTGTGAGGTGCGTGTATCAGCAGTTAGGAACATACGTGAGGCCTGATCTGTAGTGGCTTAATAAATAATTTATACTTTTATGATGTATACACAGTGTAGCTATGAATAATCTACCACAGCCATACAGTCATTAATGCGAATCGATCCTCCCTATTTTTGAAGCAGTTTGAGTAATAGAATGCCTTGGTTTGGAGGCAAGGCAGCCCCGAGTTTGATTCCTAGCTCCAACATTCAGAGGCTGGATCTCAGGGAAGGAATTCACTCTTCCCGGCTTCTGTTTCTGCATCTGTGAAATGGACATGATGATAATACCTCCTTCAAAGATCTGCTGAAAGCACGGAGTGTGTTGACTACATACCTATAAGCTGCTATGTTAACAAAATGAGATGATCTGTGTGTGTGTGTGTGTGTCCATGCACACATGTTTGTGTGTGTTTGGTGTAGGATTAATACATACTGTTCTTTCCTTATGCTTTATTATTTAAGATGACTGTGAGGACAGTGGTCAGTGCACTCGTTTGCTTCTTTGCTCTAGAGGTTATGTGGGGTCAGGTCATGGAAGATGAGGACAAGGGGGAGGGTGGCCAGAGGCAGATGCTGAATAATCTCTGTGAGCCTAGGAGGACACGTGACTGCAACCAGTTAGGGACAAGGAGGAAGAGCCGACATGACTATCAAAGTATATTTTCTTCTGCGTCTAGAAGGATCATTAGGAAGGCACGTTACCAAAGAAAAATTCTACTTGAGAACACACATGACATGGTAGGACATGAGTGTTTACTTTTATCAAGTCCTTCCTGGTGAGAGGAAAGAAAGCACAATTATTCCACTGACATTTGTTAAAATATCAACGATACGAGAAAGCCGGATGATGAAACACAGTGAGATATGAGACACAACTCCTGTGTGCAGTGAGTTCTGAGTCTGATGGGGAAGCCTGTGTGTACATCAGGAATCACCCTGCCAGGCTGTGATTAGTCCTATATTAACAGACATCATGCCACGGGAGCATAGAACAGAAAGTCGCCTTCTGAGAGGCCCAAGGACGTTGTTCACGGAGGTAAGGATAGTGTAAGCGAGGTCCTGGAGCAGCAGCAGGAGGCCCATAGGAAGAAGGGACGTGTGCTACAGGCTGATGCACATGCATGGGTTAGAAATGGGGTATGGTGTGAGCAAGGCTGGGAGACCTGCGGACTCTCGGACATCACGGAAACACAGTGATTCCAGCGGTGGGGAGGTGGGGTTAGCCTGCAGGGAGCCTGCGGCACAAAGAAGGAGACAAGAACAGATGGATTTCCAAGAGGGGGGAAGGGAGATGACCGGGGGCACAGACGGAATGGCTGGCTTTGGGGAGAAGGAACGACACGTTTCTGTGAGCAGGTAAGTCTAGGGGTCACGCGTGTATGTCTGGAGATGAAGAAACAGTAAGTTCTTTCTTTCTTTCTTTTTTTTTTTAAGATTTTATTTATTTATTTGACAGAGAGAGAGAGAGAGATCACAAGTAGGCAGAGAGGCAGGCAGAGAGGGGGAAGCAGGCTCCTTGCTGAGCAGAGAGCCCGATGCGGGGCTTGATCCCAGGACCCTGAGATCATGAACTGAGCTGAAGGCAGAGGCTTAACCCACTGAGCCACCCAGGCGCCCCAAGTTCTTTCTTTTGAAATCACTTTATTGAAGCATGATCGACCTACAAAAAGCAGTGCTTATTTAAAGTCTGTAACTTGAGGACGTGGGAGAGAAGTACACACCTGTGAAACCATCCCCACCATCTACGCCATAAAGCTGTCCCTCGCCTCCCCAAGTCTCCTCCCACCCTCTGGCAGGAAGTTCTGACAGACCGTGTCTAGTTCCCTTCCGGCCGGGTGCAGTGAGAGGCCGTGCCATTGATCAGGTGAATGAAGGGGACTAACGCAGAGGGTTAACAAGCATCAAGTAAGGGCTGAAGAGCTATTTATGGGATCAGTAAACATGAGATGAATGAAGGCATAGCTTCTGATCTCGTGGTATCTGCAAGTCAGTTGAGGACGTGTGTAAGGACATTATACCTATTTTAAAAACAGAAAGTTAAATGAATGGTTCCTAAAATAGGAGTGTTCAAAGGGAGATGTATGTAAACACGTGGACAACTACATTTTGTAGAATACACTGCGGTGCTCTCCCTTCTTAACGTTAAAAAATACCATAATCCGCCCATGCGACAATAGTTACACTTTTAGTCGCATTTTAGATTCCTGACAGTGTTTGGTGCACAGACAGATTTGGGTAGTTGTAGTAATTCAGTGTGGTCCCCAACTTCTCCCTGTACCCCGCATCCCCGTTCCCCAAGGCCTGGGAAAGCAAGCTCTGGAATCAACAAAAAAGCATAGCTCAGATCAGGAGAAAGTGGCCGGACTGTATACACTGTGTTTAGAGGAAACCCGGCCAGTTGGATCGAAGACACAAAGTACCTTTTCGCAACGCTCTGGTAAGTGAGGCTGGAAGAACAGTTTGGGGTTGAACTCTGTGTCTTCCTCTCTTGCTAGGGAATCTGACCCTCACTCCACCGGGGCAGGAAGGAGCCATGAACCAAGGAGGAGAAATTTCTTTCGCACCGCTGCAAACCGTGATGTCTGACCTAACTACACACACAGCCTTATGAGCACGTCTCCCGGTTTTCGGTCAGGAAGAGAGTCTTGTGAGACACCTGGTTTTCGTGGGTTAAGAGAGGAACATATATTATCCAGTTATATTAAGAGGGCTTCCACCTTCTTTTAGGGTTATCGTCTCCTTCTGGGAGCTCTGGCAAGTGGGTAAATGCTTATTTTCACGGACTTTGCCAAAAATGTTGGGTCTAGTTTGTTGTTACAGATTTTGCTGAAGACATTCTCATTCTCATGAAATGGTTTGGTTTCTGAGGAAAATAAGGGCTGGGTTCTAGAAGAGCTTTGGGGTCCAGTGCCAGGATTTCTAACCTGACGAGAAAGAACAGACACTTATGCTCAAGCTACCAAAACGACTTCAATAGAACATTCACATATGTGAGGGTATCAGAGCCCAAGTCTTCAAAGAGAAATATTTTGAAAATTCTCACTTGTTTCTGGCAAGAACAGCAAATCCTGATTTTAGTTCTTTATAAAAATAAGAAAAAGACTAACAATTTAAAACCTGGGTATTAATCAACTATTTAATAATGCCAACAAATGAATTGAGTTCTACTGTAATTCACTGTGGGGAGATTAGAGAAAGCTAAGAGCTACAAAGAAGCCATTATGAACAGTTTATAGCGATTGAACACATTAGCTGTGATTAATAATCAGAAGTAAAGCTATGAATGACATCAAACAGAAAGGACTTGTTGGATTAAGGATTTTATCAGAAAAGTATAATTTGGATGTTGATTCAATGTTTTCAGGGGCAACAATAGGGAAAATAAATCTTTTATGCAGTGCATTGTAGTTGATTGAATTCAAATTGATAAATGTATGAGACAACATTTAGATCAATAGAGCCCAGGAGATGTAAAAGTTACAGGCTGTGTGGTCTTCTCAACCACTGACATTTATATATTTGATTTTTTCTTCAGATCAGTGTAAGCAAAATGGAAAAGCTCACCAATATTTTGGATTTTCTGTAGGGAGACTTTTCAGTCTTGCTTATACTGGGGTCAACAGACTGACACCTTGGTTTGTTACAAAAACATTTTCAGATCCACATTTCTGGCTCGTATTTGCTTTATTATACAGAAAATAATTTATTGCACAGAGAAGCAAAAGCTAAATTGAACTGATTTTATAAGCTGCAATAAGTACAGCTCAGAAACAAACGCAAATGGAATGAACAGTTTGTACCATATGTTTCTCGTAGGCTACTCACGTTTTCCCCTCATTCCAAGATGATTTTGAAAACCTGTGCTGTTAATGTATGCATGCAATTTCTGCAGTCTTGAAGATTTAAAAACCTATGAGTTTTTACAGTCCTGAGTATCCTAACACACCTGGATGCTGGACACACTGAAACATATTCTATGAACAAAGGAATCTGAAAGGGGCGGCGGATTTCTCATTGTATGCCGAGGCCGTCCTGTGGCCGCTCCTCACATAAATGCCAAACTCGCCGCCCCTGAATCGCAAGCAAAGATGCCATACTTTTATTTCAGCAAGTTTGACCCTTTGTTGTCTATCTCTGCTCCTTAGAGATCCACGCACACCTTGTGCTGACTGAATGAATACTAATGTCTTAATTAAACCTTGGTGAAGAAGCACACTACAGCACTCACTTAACATATGCACAAAATTAGAAGCGGAGGAAAAAGCAGGATGTGGCAGGCTTTTCAAAGGGAGAAGAGAGTCTAGTTGTCCATAGTGCAGGGACAAAGACTTCCTCAGACTGCTTTTCCACTAGAGGCCCTAAAAACGAAAATTGCTTTCATTTCCCTTTCATTGACATGAGTTTACTTATTTGCTTTTTTGATTCTATTTTTCAGAGGTGCAAGGGTGATGGAACAGAGTAGTATGAAGTCCATAAAAGGAATACTGACATATCTGTGGAAACCTGACTCACTTCACCGTTTAATCCCATTCCCAACCCCTCTCATCTCCAGGGTCAGGTTAGGTGGGAGAGACCCTGATCTTCACACTAGTCTCATTAAATTCCTCGAGCTACGGTAAATTCTCAGGAACCTCAAGACAGCCTCTCTTTCAGAGTTTATGCTATTTCATAATTTCCAGCTCTTAGTGGAGGTGTTGTTAATACAGTTGGATCAGGTTCTATATCTTGATTTTGGCATTTCTCTTACCAATTCTCTGGGAGGACCTTCCTGGAGCCTAATTTCTGATATAAAGAGAAACCGATTTAGTGTCTTGGAAAAAATAAAAAAAAGGAGAAAGAAGGAAGGAAGAGAGGGTGTTGCTTATTTACTAGATCATCCCCCTTGCTTGTTGTTCTAATGGTTCCCATATGGCTCTGCAGTGTGTGCAGGGTCTGACCGTGTCTTCTGGAGGAGGATGAGGACACCTCCCCATCTTCAGCAAGTGACCAAAGATCAACTGTGATGGTGGAGTTCATGTGACCAATTAACAGTATTTGAAAAAAATGTCTGCCCAGCTGTTGCTCTCATCAGGAGAAAAAAAAAACCCACAATAATCATCTTAGAAAAGAGCATAATTAGTTTTGATTCTACAACAGCATATAAGAGTTCTACAGTAATTTCTAGTCTGAAGATATTCATAAAATATTAGAGCTGGCACAAACTCTGGTGATTACTACAAGAAAAAGATCTTAAAGTTGTGGAAACTGAGACTCAGAGGGTGACATGTTCAAGGTCATTCAGAGTTAACAGAAAAGCCTGGAGTGAATCTTGGGGTTTCTGGGTTCTGATACGCTTTTTTTTTTCCCTGTAAATTACAGCGTCTGAGATTTGCACTTTGAAAAAGAATAACATGAAGTAACATTGTCATCTGGGGGTTACCCTTCTATTGTGACAGATGATTAAAAAAAATCTTGACCTTCCCGTTTCCACATGTTTAAAATGCTATTAATATTTTAAATCTCATTTTCTTTTTAAGATTTAGTAATGATTTTTGAGAGACAAATTTGCTGTATCCGTTTCTAAAGGTTAAGAGTTTGTGTCAATTCTCTTTTATTCTAAATTGTTTGAGTCATCCCTCAGTGTAATAAGATTTTGGTGTAGTTACGTGGATGTTAAAGTTTCCTTTTTGTAAAATAAAACCAATTGATGACTCGACCCTGACGTGGGGTGAGAGCCCAGAGTTTGGACCCCGTGCTACCACTGCCCAGCAGTTTTTCTGTGGGAGAGTTTCTAGAACCCTCTGCATTTCAGTTTGCTCTTCTGTAAAGTTGGAATAATAATAAGTCCTATCCTAAAGGACTGTATGGATGAGAATCAAATGAGCTGATCCTTGCAAAGCAAGCTAAAGGGACCAGCACAGATTAAGTACTCAACCCAACGAGCAGCTGTTCTTATTACTGTTGTTAGAAGAGAAAAATTGACAAATAATTGTATACAATTGTTGTTTATTTTAGCAGTGGAAACTCCACCTCACAACTATGAGAATATAAAATTTCATCATTAAAACTGAATAGATATTTTTACACAAAATCCTTTGCTTGAATGTCACTTAGCAATGACTAACTTGTAGATCCTGGGGGAATGGATTAATAGGAACAAACGTGGCAGTCTGAAAACCTGCCTATTTATTTATTTATTTATTTATTTATTTATTTATTTATTTAAACAAATAGGGTTCTTTTTTTTAAGATTTATTTATTTGACAGAGAGATCACAAGAAGGCAGACAGGAGGAAGCAGGCTCCCTGCCGAGCAAAGAGTCTAATGCGGGACTCAATCCCAGGAGCCTGAGATCATGACCTGAGCTGAAGGCAGAGGCTTAACCACTGAGCCACCCAGGCGCCCCAAACCTGCTTATTTATTGAAAAAAAAAAAATAACCCAAGTGTATAGGCTCTCGCTCGTAAGCATGAATCAATAATGCACATCCCCTTCTCTCCTTCCCCCATCCAGAAACTGTTCAGAACAACTTTGCTTTACATCTTCTATACAGTAATACACACTCAAGATTCATTTAGAGTTCTCAAATGTGATGTGCAAAGTAAGCATTTTGATAGGAATATGTTCCCAAAGAACTTTCTTTGGCCACAGTATAAAATAACAAACCTTGACCACAGACAGTTGCATTTAATGACCCAATATAGTCCCTACATGAAAACCAACAGATCATTCAACATGACCTCCAATCCAACACAGTTACAATATGGCGCACAGTCTGAAACCCATTCATGTCATTGGGGGTTTTCACTAACTCTTAGGTCCTTGACTTATCTGTGTCTAGGAGACCCTCATCACAAAGAGAGGCTTTTTTAGATCCTTTCAGGGAAATAAGCCATTCTAGTCTTGCCCGGTATAATGAAGTTTTTATGCTCTGTGAGTAAAGTTCACCCCCTCATCCTATTAGTAAATGCTTATTAACCGTAATAACCATGATAAAGAGGTTCTGTCCTCTCTCACCTGAGAAGAACAGAACAGCTGGGTTTTCCTGCAGCTCTGCGGGACCCCAGGCTCTGTGACCTCTGCTGCTAATGGGCTCTCCACAGGCAATGTACAGAAGGCACCCGCCATGCAAATTAGAGTACCAATGTTCCTTACCGGCTGCAAACCCCAAATGGCTCTGAATATGGGCCAAGTGAGGCATTTCTAGCCCCTGTGCCTGGTTAGGTGGGGATCCTGGTTAGTCTGATTATGCCAATACATTTTTTTTTTTTTTTAAGATTTTATGTATTGAGAGAGACAGAAAGAGCACAAGCAGGGGGAGGACCAGAGGAGGAGGGACAAGCACACTCTTCGCTGAGTGGGGAGCCCGACGTGGGGCTCTATCCTAGCACCCTGAGATCATGACTTGAGCCAAAGTCAGACACTTGACTGAGCCACCCAGGTGCCCCTATGACACACACTTTTACTCCCCTTCTGGGGTGCATGAACCTTATTTGTTAATGTTTTTCTAAAGGAGGGATTGAACACAGTGTGCTGGCTCAGTGTTAGGAGGAGGGGAAAAGGGCCTCTTCCAGATAAATAAAGGTTGTTAATCTTCACATCAACTTGGTTGATAAACCAACTATATGCTGTTTTCTCGTACCAACTGGCGACCACTGACAACTAACTAGAACAAAAACAAAGTGGTACATTCGCAAGTGAGGGACAAAATGCCAAAGGGTGTACCTGGAGAAATTCTTGGGGTAGGGAAATAGTCCATACATATTAATGAATTCTTTTTCCATGGTCATCTTGACGGAAAGTTCGCTGTAATGTGGATGACACAAAAGGGTTGGATACATATCTATGAAGAGTAGGCGATACCAACCTAGTGCGTGCTCTGTGCTGGATTTATCTTAAACATAAAAAGGAGTCTTTCTTCTCAGAGGTAGCCTGGGAGCTGGTGGAGCTGCGTGGCCGCGGGGTCATTCACTTCAGTAGCCATAAAGCCAGCATCTCCCCCCAGACTCTACGCTGGTCAAAGGTAGCCACCATCCTATCTTTCCTGTTTCCCCAAGAAGACCTGTGTCATGGCTATTTTAACAGGAGATGCCCCTGAGAGTTTCGGTGTCATCTTCGTCATCAGCACTGCTGGGGTTCCTCTCTTCCCTCCCAGAGATAACCAGGATATTTAGGGAAGTCTGTTTTCAGGAATTTGGTATCTTTTTTTCCTAAGGGAAAATTAGTCATGCCATTAATATGTGAGGTAATCTGGGAAACACCTTGACTGTGCAGCCGAAGATTACTATCTGGCTGCTCTGTGCTCATGTAAAGCCATTAGAGGCACTGTTGTTGTTTTAAGGACTTTTTTCCTAATATGTGCAACCTACAAAAGATTTTGAGGCCATATCTGCAAGATGCACCATCCATGGATTCTCAGACAAGAGGTTCCTAGTCAGTGCCCAGAGAGGTGATCAGACATTATTCTGGATGTTTCTGGGAGAGTGTTTTGGGTGAAATCAGCACATAAATCTGAGGACTTTGGTAAAGCAGACTGCCTTCTATAAGGTGGAGAGGGGGCTCAGCCAAACAACTGAAGGCCTGATAAAACAAAAGACGGACCTCCTCCAGCAAGAGGCAAGTCTGCCAGCAGATGACCTTTGCACATGAACTGAAATTCAGTTTCCTGGGTTTCTGGCCCGATGGCCCTAGGACTTGGATGGCAGATTTTGGACTCATCAGCCTCCAAAATCATGTGAACCAATTCCTTAAATCACTATATAGTCACAGTCTATCGATTTTTGTTTCTCCGGAGAGCTCTAATAGAGTGCCCAGGAAAAATCTCTTGCCTGATGACTGAAAGCGACCAGCTGCTTTCTTCCATCCTTCCACAGCTCACTCTGGCTCTCAGTACACGGGCTGCTAGACCTCATCTGGACCTTCATTCTGCTGGTTCCTTCTTTTCTTCCTTGCCATTTATCCCATTCATGATTTCCCTTCCTTCCTTATCCACGATAAACTCCAGCAGGAGGCTTACATTTCCAACTTACTACTTTCCTTGTCTGCTCTCGCCCTGCAAGTGTTGGGCCTCTAACCAACTCGAGCGTCTTCTCTACGCCCACAGTGCCGCCTTCTGCTGGGGGCAAGTCCCGCCAGCAGCCCCTACACGTTCGTGATGGCTAGCCGTGGCTGGGCCCTCGGGCCACGCGGAACACTTCTCGAGGCCTTCAGTCAGCTCCCAGCCTCTACCCCAAACCTTCCCTGCTCTTCCGCAGGTCTTATTCTGTTTCTACCTTGAGATTGCCTGGTCTTAGGACCTGGCAGATGGCTCAAGAGGAACCTGTCATCTTCCCCGTTTCCTGTTCCTCTTCTCTTTCCCCCATTTTGATGAGTTCTCTACCTACTCTCCGCCCTCATCTGCCTGAACCAGAAGAAAACTGGGCGTCTTCATCCATGCCTCTTCTCCCTTCTTCAGTCCTAACATCCATCCAATTAAGCATTCAACAAGTGTTAGTTGAGGGCCTACTATGTACGTGGCATTGCTCTAGAACTTGGGATAGAAGAGCAGACTGACAAGACAAAACAAGAGAAAAGCACTCCTGCCCCTAAGGAGCCTGTATCTAGCAGGGGAGAAAGATCATAAACAAGGAGCACAAAAATAATTAAACTTACAGAGGATACCAGGAAGGGAATAAATGACACAGCGAAAAGCAGGGTGACAGTAATTCAGGTGTGTGGGGGGAGAGGAGGTGCAGTTTTAAACAGAGTGGTCAGGGCAGGTTTCAAGGAGAAGGTGGCATTGAGAGGACACCTAGGTGGCTCGGCTGGTTAAGCATCTGCCTTGGCTCAGGTCAAGATCTCAGGGTCCTGGGATCGAGCCCCACATCGGGTTCCCTTCTCAGCGGGGAGTCTGCTTCTCCCTCTGCCCCTCACCCTGCTTGTGCTCTCTCACTTTCCCCTTCCAATAAATAAATAAAATCTTGAAAAAAAAATGGAGAAGGTGGCATTGGAACCAAGATTTGAGGAGACGAGGAAAGAACCACATAGATATCTGGGCACAAATCGCTTTAGGCTGAGAGAACAGTTAGTGTGCAGGTCCAAACAGGAATGTCCCTGGCGTGTCTGAGGAGGAGCCAAAAGGCCAGCATGGCTTGCGCAGAGTCACCATGCTCCTTCATTTATAGCACTTGAATGAACCCCCATCTGCCCATCTCATTGCTATTCCAGGCCAGTCCCTGGTTCTTTCTTACTGATGTTAATATGTCAATTTTTCAGGTGACTTTTCTTACGTCCAGCCTTATCCCACCCCCAGTTATTTCCTCCCCTGCAACTGGAATGAGCTTTCATAACTGCAGATGTTGCCAGCCTAGAATTCTCCCGTGGCTCCCCCGGCCTCTGGGCTGGTACGTGCAGTCCTCAAGCGCACGTGAGGGACCCTCTCTCACCCGGGTCCAGCTCACTGCTGCAGAGTCATTTCTTGCCGTGTCTCATGTGTCTCACCTGCGCTCAGGACTTGGCCATGTGACCCGCCATGAGCTTCACCAAACACACTGTTTTCTCTGGTGGGTGAAAGAGAAAACAGTGGGTGTTTTTGCCTTTGTGGGTGCTGCTTCCTGTGCTGGGAACACCTTTCCCCAACCGTCCTTCACCCTGAGAGGCTAAGCCCAGCCAGCTTAGCCTCATCTCCCTTTCTGCCTATGGTGCCTCTCCCTGCAGAAAGTTTCTCCTGACTTTCCTCTGTCCGGCTGAGGCACCCCTCCGGAGCCCTTCCGCCGAAGCTATGGCATTATCTCCTCAGCAATTTCATACTGTGGCTCCACGGCCTCTTGATTTCTTAAAACTGGGTTGTTTTTCTTTTTAAGATTTTATTTATTAGACGGAGAGAAACACAGTGAGAGAGGGAACATAAGCAGAGGGAGTGGTAATGGGAGAAGCAGGCTTCCTGCCGAGCAGGGAGCCCGATGCGGGGCTTGATCCCAGGACCCTGGGATCATGACCTGAGCCGAAGGCAGACCGCTTAACGACTGAGCCGCCCAGGCGCCCCTTAAAACTAGGTTTTAAGCGAAGGTGAGGCTCATGCCTTTTTTTTTTCTTTCCACATATATCACAGCACCTAGCACCTGGCTTGACACATAGGAGGTGCAATATAAATGTTTGTTGAGTTAATGAATAATCCCCAGGTGGAAAACTGAGGTTCTAGAGGTGGATTAGATAGGGAAACAATGCATGTGGAAACAATGCGTGTAACCTCCTCTCCCAGGGATTTCTTACAGAAGCAGGAGCCGGGACCATGAGGCAGCCATCTAGAGAAGCAGGATAATGTTTTGTGCTGCTTCTGTCACCATGGGTTGGGATGAGCTTTCGGGTCAAATGGATTACCCTGATCCCTCTTAGAGCCATTACAATAAAGCTCTTCTCAAGCATAGACTTTTCCAGCACCTGATCTCTTTTGTGCTCTTTAGTCCACACAGTATGAGATCATCTCCAAGCAAAACAATCTCTTTGGTTTCACAGACAAGAAGAATGTAATCCATTTCCTACACGTGACAACAAAAGAAAATCGAAAATGGCATAAAAATGTGACGGTAATATCACACAGACAGGAAACAGCTGAATCAAAATGAAATATGACCAAATGCAATCAGCAACCACCAGTAGGAAAAAGGCAGCTGTCATCCTCATTCCTTTCATAAACTTCTTAAAGCAAATTACGTCTCCTGGACTATAAGTCAGTTTTCTTTCCGGATATTACTTCTCAATGCTTCTGCCATTCACGCGAAGGGAAGCAAGCACTTTCTGCATCCCCCGAGTGAGAAGTGGGCTCTGAGTCCCGCTTGGGTGTTTTATTCCCGAGGGGCCCCTGTCTCTTAGCAGAGCCCCTTCCCCTGATGCCTCAGTTTGAGAGTCTCCTCCTTTTCTCTCCATTCACACCACTGATTAAAACGCATCCTGCATTGATGTTTTAGCAGTTCCGTGTGCTCTGAGTCTAGAGGGAAAAAGGCTTAGGCTCAGATAAATAAAACTGTAATTCATGGCAGAGCACACCCTGGGCCTGAGGGGGTTGGAGGAGAGGCGCCAAGTGTGGGCTGCGCACGGAACGGGAACACTGGTGTTAGGTGTGGGCTGTTGGAACGTCCCAGGAGTGGCTTGCCTCATGTTGCAGCCTAGGAATCCAGCTGTCTGGAGGTGGACGAATCCATGGATGGTGCATATTGCAGAGACATCGTTTCAAAATCCTTTGCCTGGTGCACATGTCAGGAAAGAAGCCCTCAAAAAACAACCACCAAAAAAAAACCCCTCTGATGGTGTTAAATAAGCATAGAGCATTCCGGTATTAGTCTTTGGCTGTGTAGACAAGGTGTTTCTCCCATTATCTCAAATCCTGACGGCACAACTAAGTGCCCCTTGGAAAAGAAAGACCAAACACATGGAAGAGACTTCTCTGAATGTGCTGGTTGTCTTTGGGAAGGAAGAGAAGAACCCAAGCAGAACCGAAGTCACCAAAGGTAAATCTGCAGAAAGGGATGACAGAGCCGACACAGGCGGCATGTGCCCCAGGCCTGAGTGATCAAGGCTTGACCAATGGGGGCAATTCTTCTGATGACTGATTGCTATTTATCCAGTCTCTCTTATCAGCTGAGCACTGTGATAGGAAAGACCTCTGTACCAGAACAAACAAGTTCTCTCCTGCAGGAGACCTAACCTGTAGCTCGTACCTTGTTTGCCTCATGAGCTCCGTCAGCTTGCAGGCTGTGCTCTTACCTTCTACAGTCTCTTCAGAGACATCTTGTATACCTGTTGTGTAGAAGGAAAACACAAAGGCTCTGGGGAGACCGAGTGTGTCCAAGGGCACAAAGATGATTGGTCAGGAGCCCCACTCAACCTGTTCCAGAGCGGCTTGTTCTCTTTCTCTTTTTTTCAAACTGAAGCAGCTGACGTAGGACGTTACATTCCTTTCAGATACACAACACTGCGATGCCAGTGGCTTGTTCTTTGGAAGAGCACCCCTTGCACTTTCACTTTCTGCTTCTCCCATGTCATGTCCTCAAAGACACTCAGAGCATCTGCCCCACAAGGACCGGAATTTTCATGCGTCTTTTCACTGTTGGTTATACCCTCAGTGTCTTCCACGGTGCACAGCCCGTGCTTAGTGCCCAATAAATATTTCCTGAGAAATGACTGGACTCAGAGCCTGGGGAGGAGATTTCTGCCTCCAGCATCACTTTTATCCAGGTGAGCGAGGGAGGTCTTCCTTTAAGAGGGCTGGGCACGGACCCAAACATCCCAGACGGGAGAAGTTTGTGACTAGGAAATTGAAAAGACTCTGAGTCGGGCTGAGACTTACGTCAGCCCAGAGGACAGGGGAGCCGTGAGACTCTGCACGTAGTTATGTACTGAATCTATGTCTGCAGGTCTGTCGTGCAGTGTTTAGTCCCCGGTTCTGACAAAAATTAAAATAACCCAAATTCCAGATTTCTAGACATTTCCAGAATTGTGACAACCATCTTGAATAAGTTTTAAAACCACCAATCTAAGTTGCACAATATCCCGATTCTGAGCTACAAATAGCACCAAATAACACACACGTGCACACACACACACACAAATACATATATATATATATTTGCCAACATTTGTCTTCTGTGGGAAATTTGAGTTTTAAAACAAAAAGAAACCTTGTCCATTACTTCTTAGTCTAATAGTTCGGCTATTTAGCCACTCACTGCCACTTAACTCCTTTGAGCATCACTTCCTTCTGTAATATGGGGATAATAAGACTTGCTTTATATGAAGAGCTCATGGTGGAATATGCTAAAATACCCAAAAAACCAAAAAGTTGTCTGATCACCAGCAGGGCTTTGCCTATCTATTGTTTTTTTGTTGTTGTTGTTTTGTTTTGTTTTTCCTAGTTAAAATATTGTTTTCATTTTGTGTCTAAGTAACTGAGAGGGACACTCCGTGCCCCGAACCTAGCCCGACCTCCTATGCTCTCAAGGGAGGTTAGGAGAGCCTGTGCCTCAGTTTCTTTTATCAGTAAAAGAAAGGTAATAATGTACCCAGCCTCTAGAGGTGGCAGGAAGATTCCAGCACTTTAAAGAGGCCCTGCATGTGAAAAACACTTAAAGAAAATGTTAGCTGTGATTACTGCTTGCATTCAGGATCAGCATGCAGGTGTCGATCCCGGCCAGTTCCAGGCCTCCTGGGCAGCAGAGAGGATCACTGGCCACTGTGCTCAGGAGCAGGCTGGGCTGAGGGATGGGCAGATCCAGGCCCACAACCCAATAAAGGGGGGTTGTCCCAGAAGTCATTTTGCCAGACGGAAAGGAACCAAATAGAAGAGCTTTTCGGGGAATGAGCTATTTCCTTTTCCTCCCTCC
The DNA here is from genome assembly GCA_028646535.1 of Procyon lotor. Classification (NCBI taxonomy): domain Eukaryota; kingdom Metazoa; phylum Chordata; class Mammalia; order Carnivora; family Procyonidae; genus Procyon; species Procyon lotor. The sequence goes on from CM053611.1 coordinate 91,167,173, forward strand.
CTCGTTTCCATCCTTCTTTCCTTTCTTGTTTTCCCCTTCCTATGTAGGTAAAGCCACAGAACTCAGGACTGCCTGGAGGAGATGTCAGGGCAGCTGGGAGTCCAGCTGGGAGATGAAGAGGAACCAGGAGAAGGCCCTGCTCTTCGACCCCATCCATTCAATCTTCCCCAATTAACTAGAAATGAAGTGGGTGGGGCCCCTAACCAAGTTCCACTTCCCACTACTAACAAGGCTTGGTCAACCAACGCCAACACCTGGCTGTCAGCGTCCACCAGCCCAGATAACCGTTATCCCCTCGCGCATCCGAGCCGGCACCCAGGAGGCAGGCCCAAGACCAGGACCAATGCTGCCACTGGTGCTTACAAAATACTCGTGTGGGACAGCAACAGCAACGGTCCCTTATGGGGGACTTTATAGGAGGGGACTTCCTCTGTGCCCACCTGTGTCCTTCCTTTGACGGCTCAGACTTGGGGGAGGGGCGGGGAAGGTGTTGCCATTTCTCCCTTTCTCAATGGATCTAAATTTCCTCCCACCTCTTTGAACTGGGCCCAGGTCTTTTTCCCTTTTAAAATTTGCCTCAAAGACATCGTTTTCATTTTACCTTAAGAATGACTTTAATAGTCTAATTTTTAACCGTTTCTTCATGTAATGTAAGTGATCTGCGAAGTTTCTTACATCTTATACCTTTTGAATTTCAAAATTTTTTCTCTAAGTCAATTCCTTCTTGGCAAGGCATTATTACTTTCTGTCCATATAAATACTATCGCCCATAATTTTCTCTCTTCCACCATAACTCATGATTTATATTAATGTTTAAAAATAAGTCCTGATATTTAAAATCTAGGTATTATCTTACATATTAATTCAATAACATAATTCCTACACTGGAAAAATGCACAAGAATGTAAAAGATGAAATAAATTTGATATAGGGATGCCTGGGTGACTCAGTCAAACATTCACCCTTGGCTCAGGTCATGATCCCAGGGTCCTGGGATCGAGTCCCACATTGGGCTCCAGTCCCACATTGGGCTCCTTATTCAGCGGGGAGGCTGCTTCTCCCTCTGCCTGCCCCTCCTCGTGCTTGTGCTCTCTTTCTTTCTGAAAATAAATAAATAAAATCTTAAAAAAAAAAAATGGGGCACCTGGGTGGCTCAGTGGGTTAAAGCCTCTGCCTTCAGCTCAGGTCATGATCTCAGGGTCCTGGGATCGAGCCCCACATTGGGCTCTCTGGTCGGCAGGGAGCCTGCTTCCTCCTCTCTCTCTGCCTGCCTCTCTGCCTACCTGTAATCTCTCTCTGTCAAACAAATAAATAAAAATCTTTAAAAAAAAAAAAAAAGGAGAGAAGCTTGATATACTCATCTTCTTTTGACCAAGGAGCTAACAAAGGTTCAGGAAAATTAAATGTGTTGCACAAATCATGAAGGAGTGAGTGTCCCAGTTAAAATTAGAATTGACATCTTCTGATCATTACACAGCTTTTCCTGTCAGACCACCAAAGGCAACACTAGAAAAATTATGAATGTTGGAAAACGCAAAGACATTTCAAATTCTCTCATATCTCACAAAATATGTATTTTTTTTCCCAAAAAGGAGAGCCAAGAAGCAGTTACATTTTTTGAGGAGCTGTTCTTTCTTAAACTATATTCCTATCTATATTGAAATTCTATACAATGATCCATCTAAATCAAGATAAATGAATTTATCTCTACAGTGGGAACAGATTACTGGAAATTAAGCAATTTAGAGCCTAATCATTTTTATCAGAGATTGTATGTGTGACGTGGCTTCCTCTGCAGTCTTCAAAGGGTTCATACACTGTCATGTGACTTGGACCTTTAGGGACAAAGTTTAGTATTTAATGAGGTATGCCTTCTGTATTATTTTAATTCTAAATGGAGCTACATGGGAAATCTAGGATATTTATAGTAACATTTAGAATAAATTTTAAACATTTAAATAGCTTTGCTCAGCAGATAACAGCTCATTATAGTCTTTTAGTTAAGTCAAGTGATTCTGAAAACCAGTTATGTCATTTGTTCAGACACTACCAAAACCTAAACACAAACTGTTATGGGCTGACTTGTGTCTCCTCCTCAAACCCCCACCAAATCCCTATGCTGAAGCCCTAATCCTCTGTACCTCGGAATGTGACTGTATTTGGAGACGAGGCCTTTAAAGAGGTAATTAAGTAAGTTAAAATGGGGTTGTTAGGGTGGTCTTAATCCAGTATGACTGGTGTCCTTATACAAAGAAGAGACTAGGGCATAAACATCATAGACAGAGAAGCGGCCATGTGAGGACACAGCAAGTCAAGGAGAGAGAGCCTCACAAGAAAGCAAACTGTCACCTTGATCTTGATCTTGAGCCTCCAGAGTTGTGAGAAAATACATTCCTATTGTTTCAGTCACCCAATCTGTGGTATTTGGTTATAGCAGCCCTCATAAACGAATACATAAATCTAGTACTTATTTTCTCCTTCCAGCCTCTGGGCCTGCATTTCCCATAGACTTTTAGTTTCTTCTTGATCTTCCAATACTACAAAGATGGGCGGATCTAGAAGAAGGAATCAGGATAAATTGAGAGTACCCATCCATAAGATGGTATCTTCTCAAGAAACACCAGCTCCCTTCTCCTCTGTCTGCCCATGAAACCCATCCTGATTCCCCCAGGCCTACAATCACATTCGTTTTCTTCAGAGCCTTCACCTCCCCAGGCTGTTACCCCTGCTGGACCTTGTAAATTCATATCCGTCACAGAACCCATCACACCGCATAAGGATGGTCTGACACCTTCACGATCTTGTGAATGAGTGGAAAGGAGGCATCATCTTTGTAGCCCAGTGTCGGACAGCCCAGCTATTTGACACTCTCAACGCTCCAGGAATAAGTACGGAGTAATTAAGTCCCCAACACGGTTTGAAATATAGATGCATTTGTTTATTGAGGGAAGACAAATATTTAAGTGTTACCTAGCTAAAAAATAAAGTAATAAAATCTACAGAAAGAAAGCACCTATCGATGAATTCATCAACCGTGAAGAAGGTAATTAAGCAAGAGCAAATGGAAAAAGAGAAGCAGAGACCTTAGGACAGAACAATACGATCTAACAGGGCTAGACTGGGGGTGTAGCCTTGGTTAGACCTGAGAGAAGGACTCGGAGGGGCAGATGTTCTGAACCAGGACCTAGAGCATCCAACCTAAAAACAATGCCCCCATCACGAAGTATAAGAAAGCAAACAAACAATACTCCATGTGTGGCTGAAGGACAGTCATAGGCCTGGAGGTAAAAATGAATTTACCTGCCAATAAATAGAGACATGAGAGAATGGAACACAAGCAGATAAAAACAAGCTCTGTGTGAGTTCTCTTCTAGAGGGCAGCAAAAGCAGATGAGCTAATGTGAATAGAACATGTAAAGGGGGAGGCAGGTTACAGATCACAGAACCCAGGAATGGAGCCGAGACTTGTTGGCTAATAAGAAGGAGATGATGGAAGTCAGCCAGGATGACTTGGCAATGGTGTGGGAAGATAGCTTCTGACAGCTGGCGGCAGGGAGGTCATCCTCGGCCTGCTCCTCCTCACTTTGACCACCATCCCCTAGAAGTAATGGATCTGGGTAAATTGTGTGGAATCAAAGAGAATCCAAGGATTTAGGCACCACAAAATGAGGCAAAAAGAAAAGAGAGCCCTGATATTCAAACGATGAAAGTGACCCTGGAAATTGTAATTTGGCAAGTTTGCAATATTGTGAGAGTAATAAAAAATCTGTTAACATCTAGAGGAAATAAACCCAAAAGTAATAAGAAGCTGAGCTTTATGAAGAAAAAAAAAAAGGCATGCCAAATTTGATTGCTTTTCTGATGGAATTACAAGATTACCAGTTTAAGGGAATGGAGCAGATGTGATATATTTGAATTTTATTAGAGCATTTGGAAGAACGTCTCACACAATTTCCTTCACAAAACTAAGTGACTTTGGCTTAAACATGGGCTGAGGAGATAATAAATGAATGGTAACAATACATCGCAATCAATCTCATTAGGAGGAAGGTGTTTAAGAGATGACACAAGGGCTCATGCTTCTTAGGGTAGAGAGAATATTCTTTTTAATGATGCGTGAAAAAGGAAGGATCAGAGTAGCAGGCAGGAAACCTGGAGATTTATTGGACAAAGAGGTGAGAAACTTAGTTAAAATGACCCGAACATAGAGAAAAATAAAGGCTAACAACTATTTTTATATATTTAGAAAAGTAAATATATTTCAAAAATAATTTTGTGAAAATACACACATAAAAGGAGAATCTAGAAATAAATAACATGGAAAAGTACTTAGAAGTTCTTTGCTATATATTTGAACTGTAATACAGATACAAAACAGAGATTTTAATGACTTATGTAATGTCATAATGAAAAGACATTACATACCGTGCCCCAAAACATTTTGTTGGGTACAAGAGGGCTGATTTTTACTCATCTTTGGATTTTGCCATTATGAATTTTAACCCTCAAGTTTAGTAATTTAAAACATTTTAAATGAACTATTTAAATGAACAATTTAATTGAACAATTCTGGGGTAGGGACAAGTCGTCCAGTTTCTCTCTGAGAGAGGCTGTCTTGCTATAAATTTGTTCCTCAATGAGGTCCAGCCTGGTAGCAACTATTTCTGGATAAATGAACCTTTTCCAGTTCAGTCATGATCAATTCTGAAAGGATCCAGAATGCCACTGTGAAGGTTTGGTGGTGTTGCTTTCAGAAATCTCTTTACAAATTAAAAAAAAAATCCTTTAAGCAAACGCTCCTGAGCACTTTCTGAAAAATAATGATCATGTTCTAGACTTGTCCACTCGTCACGTATTTGCTATAAGCTAAGTGAAAATCACTGAAGCCATTATGGCGAAGTTCAAACTCTGGCCCAGACGCCCGTAGCCAGATGACCTTGGGTGGCTGGGTGACCTTGGGCAAGTTTCTATTTCAGTGCCTCAGTTTATTCACCTAACAAGGGAATAATATTAGTATCTACCGTACCAAATTGAATGGTTAAATGAATTAATACTACGTGAAGCACACAGTGAAGCTTCCATAAATGTGAGCTATTCCAAAATAGACTCACTGTGAGCAAACATTTAAAAGACATAAGCTTCAGAGAAAAACTTGTTTGTCTTAAGATGCTCATCAATGGCTGCTTGTGCAAAACTAAAAAAGGAATTCCATTTTGCTAGAACTGCATAATCTAATGACGTATCTTCCAAGCAGACCCTGCAGTCTAGAAGCAAGAAATAGGGTTAAGATTCCAATCCCACTCTGCCACACTAGCTGTGTGTTTTGTGCACGACTGATTTGTATCTACAAAATGAGAATATTGCCACTTGTCTGAACTTCCTCATAGGTTTTGGAGGAAAAAAGAGGTGAAAACAATTTGCAGGGCTCCAAAGGACTTACAAAAGGAGTTTCTTTCCTTTTTTTTTTTTTTTATTAAGATTTATTTATTTATTTGAGAGAGCGAATGTGTGAGAGCGCACATGGGGAGGAGGGAGGAGGGGCAGAGGAAAAGTAAGAGAGAGAATCTTTTTTTTTTTTTTTTTTTGACAGAGAGGAACACACAGAGAGAGGGAACACAAGCAGAGGGAATGGTAGTGGGAGAAGCAGGCTTCCTGCCGAGCAGGGAGCCAGATGCGGGGCTCGACCCCAGGACCCTGGGATCATGACCTGAGCCAAAGGCAGAAGCTTAACGACAGCCACCCAGGCGTCCTGAAGAGAGAGAATCTTAAGCAGATCCTCCACTGAGCCCGGAGCCTGCCTTGGGGCTCCATCTCATGACCCCAAGATCATGACCTGAGCTGAAATTGACAGTTGAATGCTTAACCGACTAAGCCCCCCAGGTGCCCCCAAAAGTAGTTTCATTTTTTGATCAGATATAAAAATGACTAAGGAGCAGAAGGCACATGAAGGGTAATATAAATGCAGTGTGGTACTCAAATCAGCCAAGGAGTGTGATCCCCTTTCACAACAGTGGCATGCCCTGAAACACTCTGTCATCTGTGGATGATGGCCCGTCTTTCTTCCTCCTTGACTTTGCCCTCTTACACATCTCCACCTCCACTGAATCTCTAGCCTCCTAGCCTCTCTTTGGGACCCATCTGTGTCCCCTGGATCCACAGACACTCACAGTTTTACAGTGCTCCTCATTTCTTACCAGCATCACTGTCAGAGCTCAGTAACAAGGGGAAACAGACACAGTTTCCCCATCTCCCTCTTGACCCTCTTGCCAACACACTCTCTCTGCTCTCATGACGATCTTTCTGCAAAGCTGGCTGTGTTCACTCCCCCAGTTCCAAACCCTCTGGCGAAATGGTGACATGGTGTGGGCTGGAGCCTGGAGGCTCAGGCCCCCTGTGATCTCTTCGCTTCCTTATCAGCTCTCTCTTCCTTCTCCACATGCGGGCCTGAAGCACTTCCAGCTCTTAACAGCTCATCTGTCTGCCTGCCTTGCCCTTGGACATCCCTTCCTGCCCTTCTTTGCTTCCTCCTTTGGGAGGTACAGACGCCATCTCCTGCAGGAGGGCTTCCTGGTCTCTCTCCCCTCCTTTCTCTTCCTTTTGTTTCTCTGATATGATATTCACTGTACTTGATCAGAATTGTTTACGTATCTGCAAATGGTGGCAGGCATGTCTCACTCCTCTGTGATGCCAGCCCGGGCCACACAGCGGGCCGTGAAGTCTCTCAGTGATGGGACCCAGACCATCCACATACTCAGGGACTTCATCCACTGTCACGGCAAGTCTAGGCTTGTGACCAGCAGCTCACTGGTTTTGTGAGCGGTGTGCAGGAAGAAGAAGTGGTGCACAAAAGGATGACAGTTATGACGCCACCTCAACCAGGCTGTGACCAGCCAGGAGGTAACTGGGAAGGCCACCTGTTGGCCTGTGGCCCTTAAACTCGGCCTTCCTCAGCTCACTGGCCTAGAAAATGTGATGGCTGGGATCAAGCCCTGAGGGAACGAGGATGAAAACTAAAGGAGGGGGATGGTCTTTAAATACAAACAACAGGGCAGGGGAGGAGGAATCCACAGGGCACCTCCTGACCTCCCCAGCTACAAATACAACCACACCACACCTCTGCGCAAGATCCCTTCGGTGGCTTCTCTTCCCTGGCAGGCTGAAGTCTAGCAGCCCCCTGGTCCCCTTCTCCTCCTGACCCCCATCCTACTGCACTACTAGAGGTTCCCACCAGGGGCCACGTGGTGTATGTCTCTCTGATCTCTGCACGTGCCCTTTTCTCTACTGAATGTGCCCTTTCCTCTCATCCTCTTCTTCGCCTTTTGGGTTTTTTGTTGTTTGTTTTTTACTTATTTGAGGGTGAGAGGGAGAGAGAGAGAGGGAGGGAAAATGGGGAGGGGGCACAGGGAGAGGGAGACAGTCTCAAGCAGACTCCATGCTGAGCCTGGAGCCGGACACAGGGCTCGATCTCATGACCCTGAAATCAGGGCCTGAGCCAAAACCAAGAGTTGGATGCTCAACTGACTTTGCCACCCAGTTGCTTCTCTTCTTGACTTTTCTTGGTGAGCTCCTCAACATTTTTAACATCTCATCTCAATTGTCACTGCCTCTGAGAAGTCCTCCAGGCACTCTCTAGGCAGAGCTGAGTATGCCTCCTTAGTGCCTCCAACACACTTGTCACCTACTGTGTAACTGAACAGATTGTCTATTTACATGCTTCTTGCTTCCCCACATGGGGAAGACCTCACACATCTTTGTATTTTGGGATTCTGGCATAATACCCGTCCCAGAACTCAATAAATTACATGATGAATTGAATCTGTTGGATTCATATGGAAGAGAACACTTATCTAAAGCCTGAAAGGGGGCACCTGGGTGACTCAGTTGGTTAAGCATCTGCCTTTGGCTCACATCATGATCTCAGGGTCCTGGACCGAGTCTGGCATTGGGCTCTGCACTCAGTGGACTGCTTAGGGTCTGCTTCTTCCTCTCCCTCTGTCATGCTGTCTTGCTCTTGTAAATAAATACAATCTTTAAAAAAAATAAAGTCTGAAAAGCTAAGGCGGTTAATCTTTTTTCACCTGACAATAGAGAACATCATTAGAACGAACTAAATTGATCGAGAATGTACAGAAAGACCATCACAACCAGAAACTATGGGAATACCAATTTTTTTTAGTTAATTAAATTGAAGACAAGAGCAATCACAGAAAATAATTATTTAACGGCTTTCGAGTACATGTAGAAATCATATGACATTTTTAGATTGCTTCCTTAAAAATGCAACAAAGCACTGTAAAAAGCCAAAAACAGCCTTTCAGAAGTGGTATTTTACAACAGGTATGTGAGTCCTATTTTCACTGTGACTTTATGATACAATAAAGAAAGGCACTTGGCCTTCGGGTCACTATGCATATATAGCAAATCATACACAGTGACCCAAAGGCCAAGTGCATATATAGCATAAATTATGTAATTAGATGATATGCAATTAACCAGAATAAGAACAAAGCCAATCTAATGGGGCAATTTAGGTCTGAGTGACTCATAAAAACATTACGTAGTTAAGCAATAGGCAACTACAAGGATACTGAGTCGTGGTCTACCTACAGCCTAATGAATCCCTCCTGTGACTAATGAGATAATGGAAAGAGATGTCTCAGATGGGGCCAATTAACTAGAAATTCTTCCCAAGAAGGAGCTGAGGTGTCATCTTGATTTTTATCATCCCCAACTCCTCATGAGACAGGCAATCTCCCCAAACACACTGCTGTCAACATTATCAGGCTGACTTTCCATTACTAGAAATAGCAGGAAAACAACATTAATGAAAGCTTATTTTTAAACAACTTGAGGAAATACTTCCTGACCCACCACTGGGGTAGTACCAACAGAGGGAATATTTAGTAAGTGAAAGCTAGTGACATAGGAAGTCCGAATTTGCTTTCTTCCTGCATCTTCAAGGGTTTATATGTGGCAATTGTGAGTGAATTAATAAGGCCAGAAACAAACAAAAAATGTTATATCTTTTTTAATGTTAAATCTTTTTCTTATTATTGTTGTTTTGGTTTTTTTTTGGGGGGGCGGTTTTGGTCTTGTTTGCTTGTTTAAAATATGGAAATGTTCCAAAGGATTCAAGCTAAGAACAGGAAGGCATCCTTTAAGAATGGTCAAATTACCCTTACTGTTATCAAGAAGAATCCAATGAATATCACCCTTGCTAGTGTGACATTTTTTAATCTTAAAACTTTAAATGAGAAATAAAACAATCTAGCTTTTTATTTACAAACCCATCCCTCAATCCCCAACCTGACTTACCTCACACATATTTACTGACCACAAACAGAAAACATGAAGGGTGCCGAGACTCAGCACCTGTCCTTAAGCAGCTTACAGCCTACTGGAAGAACCGAATCTGTCGCTTAGTCTTTCTCTTCTACATTAAAATGGCTTGAGTAAATACACAATATGTTGCAATGTTTTAATTAGCATTATATATATATATATATATATATATATATATAAATCTGGAAGGATTCGTGCTAAACTGTCATCTGGTAGAGGGACAGCAAATTATTATTATTTTTTTGCTTCTCTGTATTTTCTCATTTTTCTATAATGATGATATGTTACTTGCATAAAAAGGGGAAAAGAAAGTATTTTATAAAAGTCAAGGAAAAAAAATCCCAGTTTGAGTAGCTCTACATCTGGTCCTAATTCTGGACACTTTTGTCTAACCTGTGGGAGGGCCAACAGAGGGTTTTGTTGATGACAAAGTCTATTATAACTGCCTACCAACTTATCTGCTTACCCCCCAGGGATAAGGAAGCTCCTTGAGAGCAGGGACCCTGCGTTGTTTGTTGTTAGAACTAGTGCCTAATATGGTCTGAGGCACATCACCAATACAGGATCAGTACGTGGGGAAGACGATCCAATGACAGGAGAGTAGGAAGAGGGGGAAAAGTGGGAGGCAAACGTTTCTGATGCTTTTATTGAAACAAACAGCTAATGTAATAATTTTGGCGAAACAAAATCAATTAAACAGATTGGAGGCTAGAAGATGACATAATTGGTATGATGATGAATATTTTTTATTGCTCAGTCAACTCTGCTGTTGGCCAGAGCACCCCCTTGAGAGATGATGGCTTAGCCAATAAATCTGGAAGCAAGTTGTTTTATATCCTTTTTGATACAAGGGGACTTTCAAAATCTAAGTAGTTTTAGAACAACAAAAAAGCTTTCATGCCTTGATTTTTATGTTTTTTTAAAGGCAGAGACTAGGGGTGCTGGGTGGCTCAGTTGGTGAAGCATCTGCTTTCTGCTCAGGTCATGGTCCTGGGCTCCTGGGATGGAGCCCCAGGTCCGGCTCCCTGCTCAGTGGGGAGTCTGCTCCTCCCTCTGCCCCTCCTGCCCCTGCGCCGGCTCTTTCTCTCTCAAATAAATAAATAAATAAAATGTTTTTTAAAAAACTAAAAGAAAAGCAGAGACGACCAAAGATGTCATAAATCAGGCGTGATAGTGCACATCTCGTCTGTGTGAGCGGCAGCCCCGGGCACTGTGCGGAGGCTGCTGTCAGCCACTCCAGCCTTGCTTGGGGCTCTGAGTTCCCACCCTGGCTATAATTTTCAGATCTGTTGGTTTGAAAGCACCGTTCATGGTCCTAACTGTGGTGATGTGTTGACATCTGGGGGCTGAGGATGAAAGAAAAACGCGTCTGTAATGAGTAAAGAATTTTCAAAAAAAAAAACCCCCAAAAACAGTAGCTGTTAATGTTGATTTGGCTCCTACTGTGCCTCAGAGGGGCTCTGTGTCTCCCTAAGCGTAGTCCTCGGAAAACCTGTGCAGGGTGGACACCATCACTGTTTTCCAGATGAGGAAAACAAGGCTCGGAAAGGTTTGGATGCGATTTTCCCCAAAGCACACCACGCTTATGGGTGGTGGAGCCAAGATGAAAGGAGAGGTCTGAGAAGCAATCCCACTCTTCCCCGCCCCTCTGAAGAAATACACCAGGAATTCTGTTGACATGTTACACAAATGTGACCATTTTGCTCTTCCTGATTTTACTTTCTGTATTTCTCCTACTTCTCTTCCCCAATACCATGGCCCCAATTTCAGTTCCTATCCTTCCTATGTTTTTGTGACCTTTGACAAACCGTAGGTGGAAATTCTTTAAACAGTGTCTGCAGGGTGCCTGGGGTGACTCAGTGGGTTAAAGCCTCAGCCTTTGGCTCAGGTAATGATCTCAGGGTACTGGGATCAAGCCCCACACAGGGCTCTTTGCTCAGCAGGGAGCCTGCTTCCCTCCTCTCTCTGCCTGCCTCTCTGTCTGTGATCTCTCTCTCTCTGTCAAATAAATAAATAAAATTAAAAAACAAACAAACAAACAAACAGTATCTGCAGGTCTTCTGAGAAAAAGTGCCCTAAAATAATCTTTAAATACTTAAAGAAAGAGTTTTTATTCTGCATAGTATAGGTAAATACATTTAGGGTGTCAGGCAACCTGAATATTGGACAAATAAATTTTCTTGGAATCTTCATATTCACACACACACACACACACACACACACACACACACACACAGGATCATTTGTTTTCCATCAGAAATGACATTTGCTTTTGAAATGATTATTCAATACTCTTCTCACCCTGAGCCAAGATTTCCACAATGCCTGGATAAACAAAAAGGGAGCTGAATGCTGAGATTTTTTGGCTTTTTTCTTTTGTGTACAGTATGATAAATAATGATTAAAAGTATAAAATATACGTTAGCAATACAAAACAAAACCATCTCCAATGCTTTGCAGAATGTAGCCTTCAAATCCTGGGATGCTGACCTTCTGACAAATCTGTAAGTTTTATTTTTTTGGCCATAGAGATTTTTTTTAAAGTGAAGCCTAAAAGTGAGACAATAACAGTTCATATTGAGGATTGCCTAGTTTCTCTACAGGAGACTGGTTCAGATATCAAGAGGGGGGAAAAAAAGATTTCCATTAGAATCATTTAAAATGATTTAGCAACAACAACCACAAAAGACACCCATGATGATGAAAGTCCACTTAAATAATAAGCATTTAAAATAAGACACAAAGAGAGGTAGCAGTCGCCCAGGGACTCATTTCCACAACAATATGCCAACTGGAAATAAGAAATATAAAGTAAATCAACCCTAACTGGAATTCACAAGTATACCTAGCCTCATGGGATGGATAGGTTCCTAAAAAGTTCTGTATAAATACAGTTTTTTTTCTTCCTCCCATTAATTACACACACAGAGAGATAAACTACTGAAATCTTCCAGTAGATCCCTTTTAAGGAGAGAAATATTGTTATATGGCACACATCTGCTTTGACTCCCTGAAACAATTAAAAAAATTTTATAATAAATGATTTATATAACAGCACATTTTCTAAAAATGAGGCAAACCTGTATGTCAACTGTGGATGTGGAAAGTGGAGAAGAAACCAGAGGGTTGATTTCCATTTGACTTTTGGTATTTAAATGCCACAGTGAGAACTGAACAGGGCAGCGCAAAGAGTCAAATAAATTATTGTCAAATTGCCTTGTAAATTGCTTGGGCCTTCAATCCATAGTCAATAAAATATATACCTTGACTGCGGTTTACTCAAGACTACAGAAATTCAGAGTAACCAATCATTCCACGTGGCTTTTATAGCTTTCCAGGTATTGATGGCTGTATTTTGTTGAATGCAGGCATTTACTTAGTAGGTATTAGTAAAATGCAGTTTTCCATATTAAACTATTGTCTATATAAACTACCTGGAATGCTGACTTGTAAGGATAGGTTATCTTCAGTTCACACAACATACAGGTAATAACTCATTTTTGTCTCTGTGTTTTCTGATTCTACAGGAGAATGCCTTCTTTCTCCTGTCATCAAAAAATAATTCCTGAACAAATATTCTCCAAGGTTTTTCCCATGTTACTGTCCTATAAGCTAAATTTTATTTTATTTTTTTCATCACAGTAAGTGCACTCACTCTTTAATCTCCATCACCTATTTCCCACCACCCCCCCCCACCTCCCCTCTGGTGACCATCATGTTTGTTCTTCACAGTTAGAGTCTGTTTTTTGGTTTGTCCCTCTCTCTCTTTTTTCCCCTTTTGCTTGTTTGTTTTGTTTCTTAAATTCCACGTATAAGTGAGTTCATATGATATTTGTCTTTCACTTATTTCGCTACAGTCTAGCTCCATCCATGTTGTGGCAAATGGCAAGATTTCATTCTTTTTATGGCTGAATACATAAACTAAATATTTTAAGACTAACTTGAATACCAACATTATCTATTGTGACATTCCTTATGCTAAACGGAAACTGTACTGTAATTTCTAATTATCCCATGGTTGATGGACTAATTACAGCCATTCTATCACAAAAGTGCAAAGTTCAACAGATACTTTTTTCCCACTGCAGTATAAAAAAGCATTTGGACTTTATTTGAAAAAGATTAGGACAAATAGCTATTAATTCAATGCATACATTCTGTCTAATAATGATTTAAATCTACCAGTATAAATGACTGGAGGAAATGAATTCAGAATAAACATCTACTTCTTATGGTTCCTGGCATATATGAGGAAGTATTTGAGCAAATGAATCCATTTGATGAAAGGCAATTATTCTGGGCAAAATCCACAAACAGTGGAAAGGGATTATTTTTTCCCTTCCTTACTATGGAAATTCATTGGTTACAGTTCTAACTTGCAGATCTTTTCTTTAATGGTAACTTTTGTTAAAAGATCTCTAACAAGACACCACTGTTGATTCTAGAACACTGATGATCCGCTGCTGTGGCTTCCCAGCCCTGTGCCACAAGACAAACAAAAACAAAAACCATAAATGTTCATTTTTAAAAATAAGAATACCAGGGTGCCTGGGTGGCTCAGTGGGTTAAAGCCTCTGCTTTCAGCTCAGGTCATGATCTCAGGGTCCTGGGATCGAGCCCTGCATTGGGCTCTCTGCTCGGCGGGGAGCCTGCTTCCCTCTCTCTCTGCCTGCCTCTCTGCCTATATGTAATCCCTCTCTCTCTGTCAAATAAATAAATAAAATCTTAAAAAAAAAAAGAATACCTTCTAAATCAACTGCTACCTTTCAGTGTAGAGCTAGATCTGCTGAATGATTATAGTAGGAGGAATGACAAGCAATAAAAAGAGTAATCACAATTTTCACAAAATTCAAACTTTGTAATATTTGAATGGACAGCCTTAAAGAACAAAACCTTCCCAGGTGATGTGCAATGTAATCAGTCAGAAAGGTGTGGCAAGGTTTTTGATTGTGATCAGCCAGTGGGAAGGATTATCAAATCAACAATCTAGCTATTGCTGCTTCGCAAGAAAACTGACCATTCTCACGAGTGAATATTAGTAAGCACTTAAAAAAAAAAAAAGGTTAGAACAAAACTAGCTTTGAGAATTACTGCACACTTTCTTGCAAATCCACAGGAGCTAAATCAATAGTTTATCTAATCACTATCAATACAACATGCCTTAATATATTGGGTATAAATAATTATCACTAAAAAATCATGTGCTGCATGTTCAGATAAAGCTATAGAGATCTGCCCTGTTACCTAGCAACTGAGCAAGTAACTGCCATACCGCAAAAAAAAAAAAAAAAAAAAAAATTCCTCATCTTTTAGGTAGAAAGGATGTTCAGAAGACTCCACAAAGAGATGTTAATAACGCGAAAGTATATATTAAGGTACCACTGATAATTATTTTAAATGCATCCATGGCTTACGTTTTCAAATACCATGCAGTAATGAAAATGGTCAATATCTAGATCTATTATTTGAAGTGGTCATGAACAACAACATCCTGCATAGTTACTGTTTTTAAGAATTACCACATGTCACTCATTTTTTATTTGTACTGTTTCATAAACCAGGATTTCCAATAAGATCTTATGTACAGATTTCTATTTATTGAAAGGGTGATGCTTGCTTGTTTAAAATAAAACTGTTCTGAGTAATTACTTCACTGTCAGGGATCCCAATTATGCGTGCATTCCATATAACGGTTTAACGCACTAAATTTCTATCATTTGGGGAAGTCTGGCTTGCCAGCTAATCCAGGTTCTGTTTTAATTTGGCTAAGAATCTGCATTCCTGGGCTGTCTGTTCACAAAATCTCTCTGTAAGGGCACTGGGTGGTTGGGACGATTCCATCCTTTGACTTCTAAGGTCTATAAAATGCAGCACAGGGCCAGTCTTCAAGGCCCAGAGTGGAAGCTGTTACCTCTGGTGTGCAATGCAGGTGACTGCCGTGGCCTGCATGATGGTGGTCCTGGGAGAGAGACGAAACTGTGTGCCAGGGGCTCTGCGACAAGCAGAGAATGTTCTGAGGGCACACACAGCTCTCACTGCCCAGGTCTCCACAGTATCTCCAATCCAGGGCTTAAGCTCCACTCCCATGTTGACAGGATATATGATGCTTTCATTTACAGTTGTGCAGACGGGGACACAATGAAAAACACTCTTCGAATGATTACAGGGAATTAATATAAAGAAGCATAATTTTAAAAAGAACGAAGCTATACATTAAGTACTTGGTAGTGAAATCCACTCCACGGTTTCCATTGGATTTGACTCATTCTCACATTACTACGAAACTCATCTTCTTTGAGAAGTAATCTGTGTTAAGTGTGCTAGATAAATCATATTTACTCAAAATCAATAGGAAAGCGTAAAACTATCTATCTGAGCGTGGGGTGTGGGCTTCTAGGGAAGGCAGCCGTTCACAAACCCCAGGATTTCAGAGAATTGGTTGAAGATAATTGGGCATGCACGTGCCCCACATCTTGCTTGAGAAGCATGGAAGTGTTTTAGCAGGTTCCAAGTGTTTTAGCAGCTTTTCTTTTCCACACGTGTATCACACACATCTCATTCAGTGCTCATGGCTCTGTAACCCAGGGAAGAGGCATTCCCATATGGCCATATGACTGATGGGAACCGAAGCTGGGAGAGTGACCCATCTGAAGGCCACAGACGCTGGTCAGCAAGAGAGCTGAGGATTCATGTCTTCATTCCCAGGCCAACATCTATCATTAACATATTATGCTTTTAGTTTGAACAAAATTATTTCACTTTTTAGAAAATAAGCCTGAATTTCATTCGCTCCATGTACTCTGTCCATAGAGAGGCAACTGAATTTAAAAAGGGATGAAAAGATGTTGTAAAGCTTATTGTCCCTGCCCTCAAATAGCTGAGATGCTCAGAGGGAACATGACATACATATGCAAATACCCCAAAACAAGGCTCAAAAACTGGGAGTTCAGAGGAAGGCTGGATTATTTCTAATTGACAGCCTGCTAGGAGAGAGGGGCAGACATGACCTGGAACAAAGGGAAGGATCCGAAACAGCATAAGCACAAGCGCGAGGGAAGATGTTTGTGGTGATGGGGTCCTAGTCAGCCAAAATCTCCATAATTTATTCCTTATGCTGGTTAACCTTTGTTGTATAACGGTTCCTCTTCTCCTGCCCATAAAAGAGTCTATTTCCATTTGCTTTGGTTAATAAGATCGTTAAAACATTTTTATGTTTCATGATATAAATGGTACAGTTTAAGATACATAATGCTGAATTTTAGAGCTGGAGGGAAGATTGGCTTTACAAATGAGGAGCCTGAAGTCCGGAGAGATTAAGTAGCTGGAAGCCGTCTGACTACAACTTCTTAAAAAAGTAAATATATGCAAAATGCTTAGAATAGTGCATGTCACATGAAAGGATTATGTGTGTTTGATATTGTTATTTTTTTATTACTCTAATTATTACTGGAGGAGTTGGATCTGGAGTCAGTTTCCTAATTTCTGGAATAGTGTTCTTTTCACCAAGCCTGTTACCGCAAAACATAGCAATTCTTTACAACGTACATCTTCTAAGAGCAAAAGCTGCATTTAAAAAAAAATTTTTTTTAAAAGATTTTATTTATTTATTTGACAGAGGGAGAGAGATCACAAGTAGGCAGAGAGGCAGGCAGAGGGAGAAGGGGAAGCAGGCTCCCCACTGAGCAGAGAGCCCAGTGTGGGGCTCAAGCCCAGGACCCTAAGATCATTACCTGAGCCAAAGGCAGAGGCTTTAACCCACTGAGCCACTCAGGCGCCCCGCAAAAGCTGCATTTTAATTATAAAGCTGATTAAATAGAAATGTATAGAGTCACTCTGAAAACAGAAAAAAAATTGAGCCTTTATAACTAATAATTTATAGCGTTTTATTTAAAATCAAATCTTTATCACTTTCAATTATATATAATTGAAGTGCTAATAGCTAAAAGCAAGTCTCAATGATCTCTGAAAGGCAACACTTCAGTTACTAGTTACTGTGTAGATCCAGAAGTATAAAGTATAAAATGTCCCATCTTTCAAATGTTCTCTGATTTCATTGCTCACTAATTCATATGAGTCATTAACCTGATATGTTTATACCGAAAGATTTCAGACATTTGTTACCTTAAGAACAATCTGCGCTGAGCCAAGAGTTCATACGTGAACACCTCTGGATTCCTGCATATTCACCATAGATTCCCCATGTTTACATTCTCTCTCCCTAGGTGACCTCATCCAGGCACACGGCTTTAGATGCCACCTATATGCTGAGCATCTCTCCCCTGAGTACATCCAACCACCTGCCTGACATTTCCACCTGGGTGTCAAGTTTCTCCAACTTAAAAAGCTTACGACAGAGTTCTTGATTCCTTCCCCCGCACTAGTCCAATCTGCTCATCGCTTACCCAGTTGCTAAGACCAGAAATTTAGGTGTCCTTCATAGCTCCTTCCCTTCCTTCATCTTTCAAATTAAATCATCAGCAAGACATTTATGTTCCATCTCCAAAATATATCCCTGAGTCTGATTTAAGATGGCAAATTTAAATTGCCTTACAGAACTTCGCTTCCTAAATAAATACTAACAAAATGTGAAGAAAACAGTGAACATTAGGAGAAAAACAAAACAATACCAAAAACCCAACAATAACCAATCAAGGAAAGGCACGTACAGACCAACAAACTTCAAAACCAGCGGCCAAGGAAAGAAACAGAAGATTCTGGAGCAGGGTGGGAAAAAAAAAAAAGGCACAGTGTTGCTTGGCTCTTAATCCTGTTCTCACTACCCAGAGAGGTGAGTCAACAAAATTCTGAAAGTTCTCACTAGTAATCCTAAATTTAGAGAAAAGCACAGTCAGTGAATATCCTTATCTGTGTCTTCTACTAATGGAAATGTGTGAAACAGGAGAATGGGAGCAAAGGGCTGACTCCATGGAACTGAAGACTCCAGGGTTGTCCACGTCCTCCAGGTAACGAGGGAACTGGCCACACTGTAGGTTATCTCCAGGGTAGCGACTAGTTGAGCTGGAGCCCTTTAGTTGAGTACCAAAAAAAAAAAAAGTTGTCCTTGGTATTTCCCACCCACTCCCACCCAGTTTGGTGAAAAGAAGGCTGATAATGGGGACACTCATCAAAATGTGAGAAAAGCACAGCCCAGGAAATCTACAACCAAGACTGCATACAGCTTGAGCTACCTCTCTCTACAATTTCTACCCCACTCTGCAATCTCTTCAGACTTCAGAAAAGTAGAGAGACCGGGCAATAAAACACATCTGAAAGAAGGAAGCAAACTGGTCCCCAAAGAGCTGGGAAGTAATTTAAGAAGTTACTTACATCATGTCTGGGCAGAGCTCCCCCAAACACCAGCAAGATGAAGAAAAACAGCATGGTCAGTATGTGAAGAAGGAGGGAAGGGGAGCTGAAGAGAGGATGAAAAGAAGGAGGGAGAGAGGAAGGAAGGGAGGAAGGAAGGGAAGGGATGAAAATAAAATGTAAGGGTCACAGCATAAGGAACTACATCTAGAAAAACTTTATTTAAAGAAAAAGAAGGAAATCCTTAAAGAAACTTTCTAGTCTAGAAGAACGGTTTCAGTAAAAATTGAAGCTTACTGACAGAATGATGAAACAACTGAATAGGATAAAAAGAGACTGTGGACTGAAGGAAACGGGGGACATAGAGCATTGTTTCAGAATTAATCAATAAATTAGAAACATCAGGAAACAGAGGAGACACTTCTGAAAATGGAATTACTGACCCAGAAGAAAGGATTTTCATATTTACTGTGAGAGCAGATGAAAATAACAAAAAGATTAAATTACAAAGAAATAATAAATGTGGAAGAGAGACAAAGGTGATCCCAAATAAGGATAACTGACATCCCTGAAGTAGGTAACAATGCAGAGAGACTAGCCAGTATATTCAAAGGTAGGACACAAGGTCAGCAAATTTAAAGAGCACACTGTAATGCGGAAAATTTTGACACAGAACATTCAACACCTGGATATATCCTAGCTGCGCTACTGGGCTATGAAGAGAAAGAAAGACTGTTTAGGGGTCCAGGCAGAAAGAGGAAATCATATACAAAGGGTGGTCCCAGACTGCACAGCAGCCGTGAAAGCTAGTAAACCAAAATTGTAAGCAAGAGAAAGCCTAACACAAGAACATCATACTCAGTATACTGATACGCTGAGTATCAACACACAGAATCAATTTAATGTATTTAAAATTGGAATATGTAGTTTAAAAAACATTGTAATTCCAAGTGTGAGGTGGGTTTACAGTAAAGCTGCCGAGGCTTACGTTCCAAGGCCCCCTTCACCTGCTTGGGTGATTTGCTTTTTCCCAGGCCACAGGGTGTGTGTGTGGGGGGGAGGGGCGTGGCCGCAGCAAAGCTTTCATAAAGCTTTTGTACAATTTGTAAAATATACTTCATTTCCTTTTTAAAATTTCTATTTTTTTAGTTTATTTAAGTCTAATAATTCCTTAAATCATGACTTTGGTAAGAAACCAAAGGGGTATTAGCACTACCAGTGACTCTGTTCTTTTCGTTTTTTAGTTTTTCATATTTGAGTATGGTTAACACACAATGTCACATCAGTTTTGGGATACAACATAGTGACAGAACATCTCTGTACCTTATGCTACGCTCACCACAAGTGTAGCTACAATCTGTCACCATACAACACTGTCACAGCCTCACTGACTACATTCCCCGTGCTGTGCCTTTATTCCTGTGATCTACTCATTCCATAACTGGAAGCCTGTATCTCCCATCCCGCTCACCCATTTTGCCCATCTCCCCTCCACCTTCCCTCTGGTAACCCTCAATTTGTTCTCTGTATTTATAGGACTGATTTTGCTTTTTGTTTATTCATTTGTTTGTTTTTTAGATCCCACATTAGTGAAATATATTTCTCATTCTGCCTTACTTTATTTAGCATAATACATTCTAGATCTATCCGAGTTGTTGCAAGTGACAAGAGTTCATCCTTTTTATGGCTGTGTGATAGTCCATTGAATTTGACTCCATTTTCTTAAAGAGGACTCCCAAATTCTCAATTCTCAAGTCCCACAAAATCTCCATTTACTCCTGCTCAAACCTCTTAGCATTTTTCATAGCCATTTCTCTTAACCATAAGGGGAGATATTTTAGGAAATAATTCTTGTAGTAAAGAGACATCTGCTTAAAGTTCAACAATTATTTACTTCTTACCTCCATTTTTTTCTGCCATTAAATATAAGAAATAAAATGTTAATGCTTTTTATTTTAAAAAAGCATTTCCAGTATGATTCCACTGTTGCCATTGTTATAAAAGTATTTTTATTCATGCATCCATTAATTAATCACATTGCATATATGCACAGAAAGACATCTGCAATGATTGTCAGCCTAATGTTATAGATGATTATTTCTCGGTGGTGGGATTTAGGGTAATCTGAAGATTTTAGTATTTGCATTGTGTGCACTGCCTAATTATGGTCACATTTCAAAATATCAAAAACAATACAGTGATTATTTTCCTTAAAAATGCCAAGATATTAACAGACGTTACTTTGGGTGATGTGAGCTATGGATAATTTTTATTTTCTTCTTTGTATTTTCCTAGATTTGTAGAATTTCAAAAAGCTTTTCCTACTTTGATATCGTGACTCTTTCCACATATCTCTTCTTTGTTTACAGTCAGTCACAGCCCAGCCCAAATCACTGTCATTTCTCCCCTGGCTACTTTAAGGGTTTTCTACGTGGTCTGTTCCCATTCATGCACCAGTACTATCCAGGCTTCCCAGAGCAGCCAGTGGATTCTTTTCAGAGGTAAGGCAATCACACCCCTACTTTCTGTTCTCCATTTGCTCCACACCGTTTTTAGAAGAATAAAACACAAACTCTGCCACTCCTGAGAGGCTGACCTGCAACCGCACCAGCCTGCTCTCTGCTTCCTGAATACCCTGCACTTGTTCCCTCAAAGGCTTTTCCACATGCAGTTCCCTTTGCCTGGAACGCTTCTTCCCCAGCATCTCTGCCTGGCAGGTTCCTGCTCGCCTCCGGGTCTCTGAGAGGCACTGTCTCCGGGATACCTTCTCTGAGCAAACGTTTTCAGGTAGCATCCTTCCCCTTCAGGAAAGCACTTCACCTGCAGTAGGGCCTTCACAGTCCTTATCACTACCTGAGATTATCTTCCTCATTTATTTATTGACTTACTTGTTTTGGGTCCCTCCTTCCCAATTAACTATCTGCTCCAGAAAACAAGAACCTTGTCTATTTTGTTCACTAGTATCTCTCCTGCCCTAAGCATGCGGCCATTCGATAAATATTTCCAGAAGATAACAGACATCCAATAAATATTTCTCAGGTGAATGAATAGAGATAGAGATTGTTTCTCGGCTTTAAAGGAAGAGTTGTATTTGCAAAGCTGTCTTTTAAGTCAGTTGCTTAGAATTTAGAATGCATGTTCCTTCAAGTAAGCTACAGTACAAATGATAATTAAATATCAAAGTCAGCCCACAAAAGTCTACTGGATCCATAATGGAATAAAATTCTGCATATGTGCAACAAAAATACAAGAAAATCAACACGATGAATTATCATTGGCATAATATACAATTTAAAAATATCTTAACATTTAAATATGCACAAATGACAACTATTATTTATCTTCCATTTGGGTGGAGATGTTCATGGGTATTCAGAAGGGGACTTCAGAGCATTTTCAAGGGCTGGAGAGCTTTTTGGTCCTGGTTTTTTATTGCATATAAGCTCACTTAAAAATGATACAGCTTTTGGCTCCTTTGATAACAGACATATCACTAATACCACCACGAGTGCTCATGAAGTGGATCATTGTTTGTATCAAAAATGTAAATGAGGGGCCCCTGGATGGCTCAGTGGATTAAGCCTCTGCCTTCAGCTCAGGGTCCTGGGATCGAGCCCCGCATTGGGCTCTCTGCTCAGCGGGGAGCCTGCTTCCCCCTCTCTCTCTGCCTGTCTCTCTGCCTATTTGTGATCTCTCTCTCTCACTCTCTCCATCAAATAAAAATAAAATCTTTAAAAAAAATGTAAAAGAGGAAAAACCAGAGTGGTATTCTGGAGGCATTAGGAGAGGGGACCAAGGAAAGGGATTAAGGAGTATGCATGATCTGAAAGTTACCTGAACTAAGAGCAGTGAATGAGAGGAGAGAAAAAGTCAGTGGTGAGTGGTCAGGAGACGATGGAGGAGAGTACGTTCTCTCACTAGCTATGAGGAAATTTCATCTTCCAAGACAGCTTTCCTGACCAGAGTACTTCAGGGTGGGTAAAAGAAGGGAGAGCCAGTGTGTAAACAATGTTGAAACTTGGGAGGGACTATATATTTTTAATTTGAAGCTTTGTCCCAAATTTGGTTTGGCATGAGTTTTTATGACTAATCTACCAGTAGGGTGAAATAAATAGCACCATTCATATCAGGAGTATCAACCAACCCCTGGGAGATGTTCAGGAGGCAATGCCAGACCTTCCATTCTGGAGGGAAAGCTATACTACAAGAAAACAATTGGAACCAATTATTTTTATACTAAGTTGACAGTTAGGACAGAAAAAAAATACATTAAGAGCCAAGAGATACTGCATATGGTCTTCAAGTCTTTTCTGGAGAAGTGAATCATGGAGATAAAGAGAAGCAGCTTATTTTTACAGTACATTTTATATTTCTAGAAAAATAACCACAACATGGTTGTGATTTCTAAACACAGGGAAATGAGACTTTTATGAACATCACACAACACAAAACATACCACCTGCTGCAGCTACAACTCAATGCGGGTCACTCTGAAGCCTTAATTAAAACAAAAAACAGAACCATAAAACTTATGGTTACCAAAAAAATTATTCTAATTGACATGTGTTAAAATGAGAGGATGCTCCAATACTCTTAAAATGCAACTTTTCTCTTGCCAAGAGTCACAAAACCTAGCCCTGACCAATGTTAATCCGAGTACCTTTTAAACATACGGCCAAGAGGCAGTGAGATGATGCTGGGGGAACCCACTGATTCTACCAGTCTTCCCATGCTCGACAGAGGCAGCCGTCTGTAGTGACAGAGATACCAGAACATGGCAAACGTGGGCATCCAGGAATATCTCAACACAATCTCTGATCCTCCAGAATGTTTCCCTGCGGTTAGTCCTGCGAGGTCAGTAGTTACTGTTTAGTTAATTCCAAACCCCAAAGAAATGTATCCATAAAAGCCATTCATAGAACAACTTTGTTTTGAGATTTACCTAAAACTGTTCCATCAAGTATTTGGTAACCAAAGGGGATCAGAACATGCATTTTTGCTTCTTCCAGTTCCAGTTTTCCTTTGGTCTTCTCTGCATTTCCTCCTGTTCTCATGCGAGAAAACCCACCCGTAAACAGTCCCTAAGTCTTCGCTCTGTAAATACCACAGCTAGGAGATATGGGCTAAAGACAAAAAATTTTAGGGAATTAATCTAAACAAGCTAATCTAGCCTCACAATTTTTTAAAGGAAAAAAAATGACTCAGCTTAATCATACTTGACTCCAAAAAAAAAAAAAAAAACCCATCTCATGATTGCATGAGGAGAAAGCAGAAATCAGATGAACAAGAATGGTTTTTGTCTCACACTAGAATTATAAGAAAGGTTAATTTTTACATGAAAATTACATCTACATAAAAATAGATTTCTGGAACAATGCATTATTGACAGTTATGTGAGAAGATAAATGCACTCATGTAAGTGTTCTTTCTCAAGCAAATTATTAAATATATTGACAGTACTGCACACTGAAAACAATCATTTTAAAGAAATCAAATATTAATACAAGTGTAAAGACACCATAGCTAATGTAATCTTTAACTCAAGGAAATATGTATGCAACAATTTTTTCCCAAGGCTTATTGATATACACTGCTATTAAAGGAAATGGTAAACATTTATGCTTTGTTCTTGTTTATTGTCCATGGAAGGAAAAAAACAGGTAGCTAATTGGTAAATCTGGATTCTGTCCACACTTCCATTGTCATGGAGAAATGCTGACACTGGTGGCCTATGAAAGACCTAGTACTTTGATTACTGGTATTGGCACTTGGAAATCGTTAAGTCTGAGTTACTGCTCTAAGTCCAAAATATGTAAAAATCAAACATATCTATAGAAATACAAATGTTTTACGTGTGACCATTAATGACTTTAATCAAGCAGATCTCCAAATTAATTTTGCTAATTGTTCATTCCTCCTGGGACATTAACTGGCTTGATGGATATTCCTGGGACATATGTTGACAGCAGCATCTGGTCAGAAATAGGGACATCAATAAACTCTACCCGATGTCTCTACAGACTCTCTCAGTGCTATAAACACTGACGACACCCAAGCATTTATTTCAATAAACATTTGGAGAACATGTCTGCCTTACATTTAGAGAAAGAAAAAACCTGCTTTAAAACCCATGGTACTCAAAAATGCTTACACAATGAATGATGCAATGACAATAACTTGATAATAAGCTGGAAAATATCTGTCAACATTTATAAGAGGGTAATAACATCACAAATGATTACTGGGAATGCCTTTCCTGCATGATGTACTGTCAACTAGTTTATACTCTATTTGAAACATGTAGAGTAACTTTAAACAAATACTACTATTTTAAAGAAAGCAATTCCCTAACATTTCAACCTACTGTACCATTTGCAGTAAATTATTAGCAAGAAATGTATCAGAATTCAATACACGTATACAGAATTGGTTACAGCTGCAAACTTTTAGATTGTTAGTAACTGCTCAGCAATGATCATTTTAAAATTGCTGACAAATAAAGGCATTGATACGGTTTCGTTAAAAATTCATTACCCCAAAGTATCTTACTTTATATTGCACCACTGCTATATTTCAAAATTACTTTAATGGAGATTTGATCTCCAAGTAAAGGCAAAACACTTTGTTTTCTGTCTCTGGTTCCCCTTAGTAGAACTGTAACAATATAGAGGGTTTTTCATTCCTGATACATGGATGTATAGTCACCCTACTATCACTGATTAAGGAAAAAATATTGTTTCTACTGAAAGTGCCAAAGTGCATCAAGCAAAGTAATTCCAGTGCAGTAAAATTGAGTTTGGCAATTAGCAACTGCAGGACAAAGTTCCCATCCTTGAACAAGGAGTTCGAGTTCTTCACTGCTTTTCCCCAAAATCATATCTCCCCCTGCATTCTGAAGCTTTCAAAAAAAGTGTTTGTACCAATATTTTTGTATGACACTGTCACTAAGTCTCCTAGGTAGCATGCATCTGTTTTAATTTCATTTATACCAGTTACTCCTTGCTCCACCATCTGAGTCCAGGAGGATCACGGCCATCATCACACCAAGCGTTACTCACGACTGACAGAACAACACGACACTTCTGAAGAAGCCTTGATGGTGGAATAATGCCAGCACAAGTCATTATAGCCTATTCTGTCACAGAGCCATCCACAGTACGGACTCAAATAACCCAGACACCACCGGCATCTCCTTGCCTAAGCTCATCTGCTGAGTACAAAGAACACACAGGTCTCGAAGCAACCTCTGAGACATTTGCTAAATTTCTTTCCTCTTTCCCTTCTGGCTCCGAACTTCAACAGGAATCTACCCTATTGTAAAGACTCTCAGAAGGGAATTAGAGACTCCCTTGGTAGCTTGTGTCAACGTTCAGAAAAGTCTTCAGTTGTACCTAAATTCCTCATGTTGCCCTCCCAACACTATTTCCTCTAATTCTGTCCTTCCAGATGCAAGAGTCCATATAGCAAGTATACTAATGTAAGTGTCTAAAAATCATTAAAGACCTCAAAGTTCTTATGTATCCGATCTACAGATACAACATATTGGGTATAAATATGCAGAACGGGGACTGAATTTTTAGTCTTCTAAAACTAACATCTCAGTAACTCTGGGAGGAAAAACGATAACTGCAGTGAGCACTAGCCTTCCTGGTCAATCTCTGAAAATGCAAAGCCTTCCTGAGCTGCCTGTTTGTTTTAGGGGCTTATGTTTGCAGACAGCTGGTATTCTTGGAGAGGAAAAAAAAAAAAAAAACAACTAACCAACCACACAAACAAAACAAAACAAAAAACAACACGCAGCAGTGGCAGTATCCTTATAAAAACAAGTTCTTGTTTGGCTTTGGCAAGTTTTAGCCTGGAGTAAAATAACATCCAAGTTACAACCAGGGAAATTGGGATTTCAATAGAAATGCTGACCCGACCTTCACGAAAGGAGCAAATTGCAGTCTCTGCTGCTCTATTACTGCTCTCCAAGGCGCTCCATTGGAAAGTCCATGCCCACGTCCCCCTCCAATTAATCAAGGTATAAAAAACACGAGGAGAGAAGGCACGCTCAAAATCAACCCTTCCAGGGTCTATTCTTCCCTGCTCCTCCTCAAAGGTGATTCAAAGCGCACCTGGAAATTACATGGGTTGTCATGGCTTTTTAATTTTGAAAACAAATGACCTTTGGAAAATATATAGTCGTGAAAGTCAAACCATTTGTTGAGACCTCCAGTAATTTACCGCTTCAAACTCCTCGAAACCGCGAAGATGAGGAAAGGGAAAATGTGTCCAACCCGGGGGTGGGGGGGCGTGGGAGATGGGGAAAAACCAGTAACCAAACCACGTTTAAAAAAAAAAAAAAAAAGCCCACACAGTAGAGACCGCTAGCCTGGGCTGCAACAAATGCCCCGGCAAACCCTTTCCGCAGCCTTCCCGGATTTTCCGACCCGGCTTCCTTTTTCCTTTCCTGCCCAGGCTGCCGCACCACTTCTCGAAACCGCATCTTGGCGAGCAGGGGCCGTGGGCAGCGGGGAAAGCCGTGCCCCGCGCCGCCCGCCGCCACCCCGCCACTCACCCGAGCCGGTCGGCACTAGCGACGGCAGCGGCCGCGGGCTGGCTGCGAGCCGGGATCCGCGAAGGCTGGCGGGCTCTGGCCCCCGTGGACGCGGACATGTGGCTGGAACCTCCGCTCCCCTAGCCGTTGCCTCTGAGCATCTTTCTGGGAGCCCCCAGCGAAAGAGAGCGGCGAGGCGAGGGCGAGCGCGCCGAGGAGGGGCGGGAGAGGCGCCGAGCCTGGCCGCGCCGCGCCGCGCTGCGCCGAGCGCCGGGCTCTCCCCGCCAGCTCTCCGGGGCCGCGCGCGCGCGCGCCCCCCGTCGCGCCCCCCACCCGCCGCGCGCCCTCGCACGCGCCCGGCCCCACGCGGCGCGCGCCAGCCCCGGCGGCGGCGCGTCCTCCCCCGAGCGCCGTCTCCAGGGCTGCTGGCGGCGCTCTCCATTGTTCTGTGGCTGCTGCCCGGGGGTGGGCGGCTGGGGCGGTGGGAGGTGTCGGCTTAGTTGTCGGGGAGGGCTTACCACTCAGTCGGACCCTAACTGCGAGAGCGACGCGGGCCCGGGCGCGGCGCGCGGGGGCTGCAGGGCGCCTAGCACCGCCGGCTGCTGGCGCGCGGGGGCTTCCTCCTCCCGCACTCGCTCCTGCTCTGCGCCCCGCGCATCCTGTGTTACTATGGATATTCTCGCTCTTCGCCGCCTCCTCCTCGCACTCCGAGAGGCCGCCGCAGCGGCAGCAGCCCAGGCAGCTCCGCAGGCGCCCAGGTGACCAGCTCGGCAGCGGCAGCAGCGGTGGCACAAGCCGCCACCGCCGCCGTCACTGCCGTAGCAGCCGCTGGGGAGAGGAGGAGGAGGAAGAGGGGGAGAAAGCAGGTCCGACTTTACTCCCGAGGCCCCCTAGGGTTTGCTCCCACGAACCGAGCTGCTACGAGTTCACGACGCTGGAGAGGTCACCGCCGTCCTCAACTTGTGTGGACTGGTGGCACCACCCGAGCGACTAGCGTTCCAGGTGTTCTCAGAGGGCATCGATCGATCAGTTAGCCCCCTGGAGACCTAGAGGGCCACGGTTAACATTTTCAGTTAAGATTTTGGTACAGTTCAAACCCCCTTTATTTCTACCCCCGGTTTCCACCAAAGTTACCATTGTACTACTACAAACAGTTGTATAAATTTATTCTCTTCAAAATTATGCCAATTAAATGAGGGACACCTGACCTCAAATGAGAAGGCTTTTCACCCATTTTTAAAAATCCCAATAGTTCTTCCTTGCCATCAATCAATAGAAATAACGTGTGGTTTACAGACTGCTTAATTCCAAAACGTTTGAATGAACATATCTGGCAGCCCACGCACTTCAGTTTCTTGGTGTTTCAACGTTCCATCCAAAAGTGTGAGTTGCCCACTTAGTCTGGGATAAGAACCACAGATTCCCACAAACCCATACCCATCGTCTGAAAACAAGGTAACAGCACCCAAACTGCCTGTGAAAAATAGTTTGGAATGAGATACTTCAAATATTTAAGGAAATGTACAACATTCCAATCAACTCCCAACAGTACTAATCATTCTGTTTTTCAGGGTACGTTCAGTTTCTAAACTTTAAGAGTGCACATTTATTGCTTTAAGACCAAAGAAAACAAAGATTTTGATCAACTGCAAACGTCAGGCACTAAAATAGAAATGTGAATCAGTTTTTAAATACTATGCAACATTTACTGAGCACTTTTGATTTGCCAGGCATCTGTGAATTATCTCATTTAATTCTCAGAACTCTATGAGGTAAATTTTATTATCTGCACTTTACAGATGAAAAATGAAAGGCTTAGTGAGATCTGCAGCCACTAGTTATGGGACGGCATTCATTTCCTTAAACCAGAAACACCAAATGTCCACTGTTTTGTCTATTTTCATGTCATTGTGTGCCTTTGTGAGGTTCAGGTTAATAATATACTCTAAATTTCTCATTTACAGAAGGAGTTTGTGAAGCTTTTTGATTTTACATCTTACATGTATAGAAAGAGAAACAGATTGGACATGATCTGCCTTCTTGACTGGGGCATGTTTGCATCTCCGTTTTGTTTTTGTTTTTGTTTTGAGATCAGCAAATTTTCAGTGGGTTTGGGATTCAGGTCGTTTATTTCTATTTCTCGCTGTGCAACCAAACACATGAGACTTAGGGTGGGATAGGTGTTTTCTTTGTTTCCCAATCCTGTGAATGACTGAAGAATGACATTTCCCTAGGGCATCATTCTCTTCCAGATATTGTTCTCCAGCAACAATATTGGGCTCTGTCCAAAAGATGACCTTTGGCAAGGAACTACAGGCTCTTTAGAAAGGAGGCATGCTCTCATTTTGTATCATCAAGTCTTCTGCACTCTAGAGTCATTTGGGACCTATAGGCCTTTTTGTGTCTGTGCCACCTCTAGAGAATGATGGAAATTGAATTCTCTGTCAGCAGTTGTGCTTGGCTAGTGAAAACTTCTTGAGGGAGCTGAGAGGGAGAGTTGCTGTCCATGGTAGCTGGTACTGATGCTCCATTCAGCATAATCAGCTCACATATTAAATAGTATAGACCTGGAAATTAACTTCATCCCAGCACTAGTGAAATTTGGCAAAAACCTCCAGGTATGCATATTAAAACATAAGAGTTTTATCAGTGTCGTCTGGTTTGGGTAATAACATTAAATAATATTGGGTAAAAAAAAAAAAAACTAATACTGGTTTGGGTAATAACATTAAATAATCCACAGAAGAATGACTTTTTATTCTTTGGCACTAAAATAGCCCTGTCTTATAGTTGAAATTTTAGACATTTTCATGCTCTAGAACAGCATAGAGAATATAAGAGATCATCTTCTGAAGCCCTCTTATATTGTAGCATAAGAAATTGATGCAAATAATGGTTAAGTCACTTGCCCAAAGACGTACCCTAACTAGAGACAGGAGCAAAATCATGAATTCTTGCCACTTGTTTGGACACTTAGCATGATATTATGGTGCCACAGGATATTCAATGCCAGAGTTATTTTTTCCTTTAGTAATTTTATATTTTTGCTAAAAATCAGTTAATTTCTAATTTATGTTATTTAAAATATGAACTATAGCCTCATGTTCATTTACTTGGGGGAATCCACATTTTATTTTTAATACACTGGTTATATTAAGTAATATACTGTTCCTTGAAACATAAACAATTTAGGAAAAACTCTTATAGCACCAACTCTCAACTTCCCCATATCCCAATGAAAAGTAAAGCACCCGTTCCATTACAAGTCATTGAGAATGCAATCCTCTCTAACTTAAACTACTTAAGAACAGCAATTTAACACCAGAAGGGACTAACATTCGGAATTCCCCAATATCCTTTATTCTTTCTTTGCATTTAAAAAAATTATCCAGAAGACTGTGTTGAATATTTTAGTCTCACAAAGTCTGAAGATGGTGGTAAGTTCTCAAAGAGATATGTAAAATACTAGTATGAGTCCTTTCATATAAATTTAGAGGAATAGAATTACAATAATTCATTCTTTTGTTTTGATGTAGTAATGTGCAGTAGTTAATTAAGCTCTCGATTTTGGAATCAGACCTATGGGTTCAAGTAATGGCTATTCCACTTAATAGTTTTGTAATCTTGAGTATGTTACTTAAATTTTTCAAGCCTTCTCTTTCCAACTTGCAATACTGTATATGATAATAACGGAAGTCACTTCATAGAGCTGTGGTTAGGAGGAAAAGACATTACACACCTGCTGTGATACCTGCTGTGCTCTTTTTGATGTGCCACTTTGACTAGGTTATAGTCCTCACTTAGGTAATCAAAAACAATCTGGTGTTGCTTTGAAAGTGTTTTGTAGATGTGATTAAAGTCCATAATCAGTTGACTTTAAGAGAGATTATTCTAGATAATCTGATTCAATCAGTTAAAAGGGCTTAGGAACAGAGATGAGGCTTCCCTGAAGAAAAACCAGTTCTGTGAATGGCAGTTTCAGCCTCTGCCTAAGAGTTGTTGCTGCCCTTCCTGGCTTACAGATTTCAGACTCCCTGGCCACTTCCCACAATTACATAGGCCAATTCCTTGCAATAAATCTCCTAGTGTATCTGGTGTATATCTACTACTGGTTTTATTTCTCTGATGGAGCCCTAACTTACACACTTTGCAAAGTACTAACTGTAGTATCTGGCACATAATGAGCCCCCCTCCCCTAAATGTTAACTCAAATGTTTTTAACAAAACCTTTATTGTATACCTCTCACATGCACAGTATCGAGGTATGCACTTTGATAAAAATGTCTAAAAGTTCTGAAATAGAATAGAGATAGATGCCTATTGCCTTCAATGATAGCAACCTCAACCAGGAAAGGATTCAATGTTTTAGTAAGCTTTCCAGGAAAACAAGGGAAATGAGCCAACCAATGTTGATTTTTTTTATCTGAAGCTATGTAGGGAAATCATGCAAATCTGGTATGATGACCACTTCCTCTGTTAGGAAGACAATGAATAAAAAGGTAGGCACTCCTCTCTCAATAGATCCAGATGGATTTAGCATCTGAAACTAGGAAGATCAGTTTCATGGATCAACATGTAATTCCATGATGTAATATAAATTTATTTATGACTGTTGGTCTTAGGCCAACTAGAATTACATATTTAAGAGAACTGCTTTGAGATTCTTGGAGGAAGAAATCCTCTCATACTTAAAAATACTAAAGGAAGAGATCTGTCTTGTTCCAATGTTAGCTTATCTTAAAATCCTACATTATTTATCTCACTGCTTTTAATTTGTTTTGAGCATTTTTAAGCAAAGAAAAAAAAATACTTTAAAATTATTTAAAAGCAGGCCTGGCACAAACCTACTTACACAGAAGCTGCCTCTGTCCTTCAGAATTATAATGCCAGGCGTACAAAACATAAAGTGGGAAATATCTCAGGTCAGTAAACAAAGTCTAGGGAGGAATTCTCGGATATAAATAGGATTAAAAGGTGATGAGATAGTAAGAGAGAGGGAGAACCTTTTGACTTAATATCAAAGCTCTGATAACTTAGATTCCATTTAACAAATGCTTGTTTCAAGTCTTGTATTTGTGTGTGTACTCCCTGGACAGAGCTGTCCTGTGATCCTTTATACCACATTAATGATTTTTTTAAAGGTAGTGACATAAAAATACCTCTGCTCATTATATCAAGATTTACTGAATGCATGTGATGTCAAACCTTGAGTTGGGAGCTGGGGGATAGGAAAGTAGATTACTGAGGGACTCTAGCTTTGTGGAACCCTTTCTCTGAGTAACTCCAGTCTATCCTTATGGATTTCAACTAACATGTAACTTATTCCAGGAAAATGTTTTTACATCTCTGCACTGGCCTAGACAAAATTCTTTTGCTCTCACAGTAACTTTGCTTTCCCTAATATAGCATTTATTATTATTATTATTATTATTTTTTTTAGTAATTACTTGTTTAGTTATGGATCTCCCTAGAAGACTGCATGAAGTCAGGGACCCTGCTTATGTGATCCTCTACCTCTGCTTACCTTCTGACCCCAAATAGGCATTAGGAAAATATTTGTCAAACAAGTGAAAGAAAGCTTGGGACATGTCGAATTTCAGTTGTTTTCCACACAGGCACATGCAGGAAGCAAAAGGGATATAAATCTGGAGCTCAGGAGAGAGGTGGGAACAAGAAGAACGGAGCCGCTTTCCTGGCAGTGGGAAGGCTTGGAAGTGGAATGCCATCCCCTAGAACTACATGCAGAATTATCAAAGAACTCTGGACAGCGCCCACATTTTCTAGTTTATACTGTGGGATGAAACATGACCCATTGCTAGACTAGAAAAATTTTAGAAAAACTCCACCCTCCAAAAATCTTTTTAATCGTGTGAACAAGTTTCAAATAAACAGGCATTTCAAAACTATTGAAAAGATAGGAATATGGACTTATAATCATGATATGGTGGAAACTTACCTTTCAATAGATGGAAGGAAGGGCATTGAATTTTGAAAAACCAAAGTTGGTGTGTGTAGACAGAGAGCATGGGACACAAGCCAGAGAGACAGAGCCTGTGTGCTGAGGGAGAAATGGGATCATAGAGTTCTACAAGAGGTGGGCATTGGGGAAGGCTCTGAGTAGGGACCAGGTGTGGGTGGCCATTGGTGGGGTATGTCTGACATAGAAGTAGGGCGATTCTCCTTTATAGTCAGGGCTTGCTTGACATTAATGAGATAAGTAAGGGATAGACTGACTTCCACCATTTAGATTCTATTATTTTTATTACATGATCCTACTTTTGCTGAGGGAAAAATTCCTTTATTTGGATAGCAAGTTTAGAACAATTTATAGACTGCCTATTAACCATGGGCATATTTACTACCAAGCTAACACAACCCAGAGTGAGCAGAAGGGATTTACACTTTTTCCTGAAGGCAAGCAGGCTTGGGATCCAGGGGGGAATGAATGTAAACACAGAGGCCCATCTGCCAGGAATGTTCTGCCCCAGTCTTCTGAATTAAGACCTAGGGACTTCTTTTGGATGTTAACTACATTCAAGGCCTGAGCCACATAGAGCTCCACTGAGCCATAGCTAAGATGTTTGCTTGAAGCTTTTGCTTGCAACCAGCCTCTGGGAATCAGTGCTAGCCACACAACACAGGTGTTAAATACTTCATCCTTCTCACACCTCTAGCCAATAGAGCAGCTGTGCTCAATACTGACAGCAATTTTCAAGGTTAACCATGAGAGGGTAATGCTCCAGTAACCTGATCTGGATGTCTGTTTTACTAAGTGGGCATACATTCCCAACCTCCCAGGGCAACCCTCTTTAAGTGAGTCAGACAAACTGTGAGATCTAAATTTTGAATCAGAAGCATATGGTTTATGGCACATTGGAGATTATATTTGGGGTCCTCAAGGTGGTAGTATAATGTATAGAAAAAGGCCACAGGCTCAGACCTGGGTTCAAATCTATCATTTACTAGCTATAGACCCTGAGAAGTTGCTTAATCTTGAGGCACTTCAGTTTCTGCCTCTGTGAAATGGGCATAATTATGCTTTAAGGATTAAATGAGTGTACCCACGTAAAAATCTAGCATGCTGCCTGGTGCAAAATAATTATTCAACCAGAGAATTAAGTTTACTCCAGGATTAATTCATAAGTCTTTAGAATCAATAGGCTACTTCAATTTACCAACTCAACTAAGTAACGAAGCTCTTTCCCATAGTACCTTCTAGTATGCTTATCAGCTGTTTAAGTGAGGGACAGTTCAGCCCCTGGGAGCAGACAGAAACTTTTTCTAATGTAGACTCATAAAAAAGAGGTTTTTTTTTTCCTTCCAAAAGATTTTATGTAGGACAAGATAGCCTACCATTTGATGATAATTATGTATATCATTATGCTAATTCTCCAGCGGTGTCCATTAAGGGTGTTAACATGTACCAGAGGGGCAAAGGGAGAAAGAATTACATATAAATATTGAAAATAATTTTGCATTGGAATAACTCAATCTTAGGAGAGCAAGTTGTGGTTGACGTCCACTGTTTTTCTTGCTCGGCACTGAGTCCCTTTTATTTCTGTTAGCAATTGTCTGATTTTTCACTGGAGACCCACTCCTTCAGTCCTCAGCCATGAAATCCTAGAAAATCCTAGAAAAGCTGAACATTGAGTGGACCCACAATCCCCTGGCCAGTCAAAGGATTTTGTCACTCAGTCACAGGGGATCTTTCAGGGAAGTTTAGGACCAGGATTCTGCTGGAATACTGGGAGAGAGAAGCTCTCTTTTCACTGAGATTTAGCAGCTGGGGGCACTGACTTTGCCAGGGTGCTGAGCCTAATGCCCGACCTGCCAAGGGCATCATGTGGAGAGGGTCTGCCTAAGGACAAAACCAGTGCAGAGGAAAACAGAGCCGTGACTTGGAGGGAGAGCCTGAGTGATTCCAGTGATAGCTTTCAAGGCTCTTTCAGTTCTGCCTGAAAGAAATCTCTCGAGTTTATCAATACAAACCACTAAATTCCTTGTTTTACTTCAGGCATTTTGAGTTCAGTTTCTGATATATAACTGCTGATTATAACTGCAAGTGCCCTGGCTTATTCAGAAGGGAACTTAAATGCAATTAATGCTGTTTCAATCTCCTCTACAACTTCTAATGAAGAGTCATTCCACGAAGACTTGGACTCTCCCAATGCTATGGAGCTCATTACCAGCTGAAGAAGCCAACTTTGGGGCTTTTACTGCTATAGAAGACTTTCTTACAGTGACCCAAATCTTTTTTTCCTGAAACTTTTGTGTCCTACCATTTATTTTGTACCCACCAGGGGCCGGGGGCCATGTGCTACGATATGCTAATAAATGTAAATTTATTATCTCACTGAATTCTCAAAACAACATAATGATATAAAAATTATTTTGAAAGCCACCGCAGAAACCCAGATGAGAAATAATGTTGGACCGAATGAAGTAAGGGCGGTGGAGGTGAGGATAAAGAGGATGAGAATGGATCAGAGATATAAAGGTGCAGCATCTCTGGGACTTGGTGACTGAATGGAGGTTGAAGGCAAGGAAGATGATGGGAGTCTAGGATGACCTCCAGAAATTAGACAGATGGTGAAAAAATAGGGAGGACAAACTGGGTGGGGAAAGATGAAGGTTCTGCTAGTTGTCTCAACAGGGGCAATAAACCAGTGGGGTCTGTGACAGGGGGCGCATGAAAGTTCTATACATTTTAAAATATTTTAATGGAATCAGGTTTAAAGAACAGAAATTGATGAACAACAAAAGCAAATATTTTAAAATTTTTTGCATAGCCCTTTATCACACGGATGCATGTCAGAATAATATGCTTATGTTCGGCCCTCAACACAGGTTTCTCTCTTGTCTTCTCCTGCCAGCACCCCGGGAGGCAGAGGAAGGGAGCCAGAGGACTCAGTATGAGGACGCCGCAGAGGTTGCCTGAGCCTCGGGGGATAGGATTCCCTGGACTTTGAGGTCCAGGATCCAAAAAGAAGTGCATACTTGTGGAAGATGTTTCTGGGAATGGAAAAGAGACATGGAGGGAAGAAGCATATTTTTTGTGTACCTACTCTGCTTATATAGATATATATTTTTAAGTAATCTTTACATCCAGTGTGAGGCTAGGAATCCCAAGCCTAAGATTAAGAGTACAATGCTGTATTGACTGAGCCATCCAGGCCCCAGATCTTGTGTACCTACCAAGTACCAGGCCTTTATATGCACTACCTCAGCAATGCTCGAGGGTCTGTGTTATTACTTTAGTATCATCATTTTTTCCAGATGAAGAAATTATGAAGGCTGAGAGACTAAGTAGTTTTTCTAAGCTCAGACAGCACTAGAATTAAATTCAGAATGTGTGGCTCTGAGATCCATGATTTTTCATTATGCCATGATGTTTCCTTAATTAACAGTTATAAGAGGGTGTTCTTTTTTTTTTTTTAAGATTTATTTATTTATTTGAGAGAGGTGGAGGGAGAAGGAGAGAGAGCGAGAACCTTGAGTGGATTCCACCTGCAGTGCAGAGCCCCACGCGGGCTTGCTCCCCCAACCCTGAGATCAGGGCCTGAGCTGAAATCAAGAGTCAAACGCTTAACAACTAAGACACCCACGTGCCCCAAGATATTTTTTAGTTGACAAAATATATTTAAGTACTCTTTTAATCAATCCTCGAAACAATAACCCAGAAGTCGGTATTGCTAATATTGCTTTAATTTGATAGATGAGGCAATGGAGTCCCTGCGAGGTCCAATGACTTAGTTAAGGTCACACAGCTAGTAAGTAGCATAACCATGGCCAGGATTCAAAATTCCTAACTCCCAGTCTCAGGCATTCTCCCGTGACACTGCAGCTGCTGCATCAGGCAAGCCGCTCTGAAGTGGGGCTTTGTCAGAACGGTGACTGGTAACAGCTTGGCTCTGAAAACATTCTCCCTTGCAGAGCAATGCCCAGCCTGACACTCAGTGGTGGTTTAGTTAGTTAGTCTGCTTCCACCCTCACGGGTTCACAAGAGAAAGACCCCGGGAAGGAAAGGACACAGGCTCCCTGAGGAGTTTGGGATTGGGATTCTCCCAAACAACCTTTAGCCACTTCCTCTCTATTGAGCACTAGGGTGAGGTCTATAGGGCTCACGGGGAAAGCCACTCTGTCTGGCAGGACCTCTGGGGTGAGTCAGCGTACCCCTGGGGCAGAAGCCACATTAACTCTTTCAGGTCGTTAGGCTATCATTTGGTAAATTACTACTTTGCTCTAAATGGGTCCCTGGTGGGTATGGAGAATAAGAATGTTCTAATTGGTGTCTTCTCCCTTTTCTCTCAGCTGCTTCTTCTATTTATGATGTAGCCCAAGAAGCTGTTTAATAACTGCTTTATTCCGAATCATTGGATGCTCTTACAAATATCAAAAATGCCCCTGCAGATCTGCTATATCGTAACATATGGAACCAAATCTATGCTCAAGGAGTGAGAGTGTCAGGTCTGCAGTCTAGTACCCATAAAACCAAGGAGTCACCAAGGCAGTGGGACATCCCTGAGTTTGAAATTCTGAGTTAATGGAAAGTGTGTGACAGAGAACCCCATGTTCCTGGAGGCTCGGGGCGGTGGGTGGAGGGAAGCAGATGCTGAGGGGAGTTCTGGGATAGGAGTTCCTTTTTCCTGCATAGAAGAGGATCCATAATTCTGATCTGTGGAAGAGTCAGGGTCTCTGCCTTGACACATCTATTACAAGGGAAATTTGTGGGGAGAGCAAGGATGTTCCCTAGAAACTTCGGTTTCAACCTATCACTCAGAAGGATCTGGAAACATTTTTTCTTCCCTGAGAGAAAAATAAATGTATTAGGGCTCTCCTTTGCTCTTACAAATCTGGGTTACTAAGTAAATGTCCAATAGAATTCTTAGGACCTAATTTTCTTTCTGTGTAGTGGTTATTACAGCAATGATACTTTACATTTATACAGCATTAAAAGTTTTTAAAGCCCTTGCATGTTCATTGTTGATCAGGGCTGGCCTCACAGACTGTGACTAGTGCTATCCCACAGGGTCTGGCTCTCAGGCCCCTGCACTTTGTTGAATGCTCTGCAGTTGCAGTCTTGCATCCCAAATATTTTTAACTTCGAATTTGTGTTTTGTACGTGAAGTCTGATGGGATTATGGACCATGTGGTGTAGGGCTTAGAACCTCAAGCTTACTTGAGGTCCTGGGATGAGTTATTGGCCATCTGCTTCCTATTTCTGCTGCCGAGGGTGCTGCATGCTGATCCCCTCTCTGGGTTACCCCACAACCACCACTGCTCTTTACCTGGAGTAGCAATCAGGTGGCATTGATGGGGCTAAGGAGGGGCTGACCTTCTTTCAGCTCTTACCCTTCTTCTCCCCCTAGTGGTGGTGGGTAGTCTTGGTGTGAGGGTCACCCACCCTTCCGGCATTTGGGATAGGCAAGGCAATAGCCATCCCTGCCTTGAGTTGCAAGTCATGGTGTGTTTGGTGAGCAACATGGTGGGTGACTTGGCAGGGGCCTCTCACTCACATCCAACCCAGATATCAAAGCATATACTGGCCTAGAGACTGTTATCCCTTGGCAGGGGTGGGGAGGGTCACTCATCTGCCCTAGGTTGAGGTGGTGGGCCTGTGGAATGAGGAGACTGACTTCCCTACCCCTGGCCAGCCTTCACATTTTGCTTTTGTACTGGGTCCTACAAACTACATAGCCACACCTGTTGTTGACATTCATTATGTTACCATCAAGCTATATAGGACAAGGGTGTGACTCCAGTTGTGTCCACTGACATTACTACTTCTGTTACTGGAGGCCACCATTCCTTCTTTGTGACTTGTGCTGGGGCGAGCACCTAACGATATGCTACCTTATTTAGTCCTCACAACAAATGTACGAGGCAGAGGGTTTATACATTGGGGTGGTCCCCAACTTCTCAGTTTTAGTTTTCTCATCTCTAAAACTGATGCAATACTACCTTCACAAGGATATCATGAGAATGGAATAAGGTGATGTGTGCACAGGGATGGAGAAAATTGTATTCACCTGCATTACTCTAGCACTGCATTTCTTTAGAAGCAAAATGTCGATAAGCTCTGTGAGGAAAAGGGTGGAACCTCTTCAGAGACAAACTCAGGTAACTCAAGAAGGTTGCTTAACTTCTGCACTTAATGACAAGGAGAGGAGTTTGCGTTGTTCTCAGGAGGAAGGAGGTAAAGTAAGGAGTCACTGAGGGCAAAGGTTTTTTGGGGGGGAAGAGTAACGGTATGCCATTTAGAGATTGGAAATACTGAATGAGGCTTTAAACAAATTGTTCGTGTTG
The DNA here is from genome assembly GCA_028646535.1 of Procyon lotor. Lineage (NCBI taxonomy): Eukaryota > Metazoa > Chordata > Mammalia > Carnivora > Procyonidae > Procyon > Procyon lotor. The sequence goes on from CM053611.1 coordinate 91,206,666, forward strand.
GGCTTATGCTGTAAACCCCCCCACCTTCCCATCATCTGAAATCTTTAGTAAGGGCTAAGTAACTGACTAATTCTTTTATGTGTGATTAGATTAATAGGGGGAGGGTCTCAAAGAGGTATCGAGATTTGCATCCATGTTGGCACAAATGAAAATAGACAGCAAGTGTGAATGCATTTGCCAGAAGACGAGTGTAAAGCTGGTGCTGGGTCATAACGTTATTCTTTATTTCCTCTGGATGATTTCACTTTTTGTTGAGGCCATGTACTTTGGAGGGGGTATAACAGTAGTTACATATATTTTGTTTAGTTTATATTTTCCCACGAGCTCCACGACCAGGCTCTGCACACAGTAGACGTTCAAATATTGAGGGATGATCAATGTGAGTGTGACTACTAAGGGAAAGAAACTAATATGACCTAGTGTAATCATTTCAAAGTAGGTATAGTTTCTTGACCTCTCTGAGCCTCACATACCTCATTTGTAAACTGCAAAGACCAGTTCCTGTGTAGGAATTGGTCTTTGATGTAGGAATTGGTCTTTGCAGTTTACAGATGAGGTATGTGAGGCTCAGAGAGGCCAAGAAACTATACCTACTAAGTGGCAAACCAGAGATACAATTCCGTGATTCTGGTCAATGAAACATTAGCAGACTATCTATAGTGATGGTGTCATATACACCAAACACTACACATTGTGTATATTTTAAAACCCCACCGAAATCAGAAGAATAAGATGAATTGAATCTAAAAACATTCCTAGCAAATAAAAAGTAGAAAAGGGGAGGAAGAACAAGAACATAAGGAAAAAAAAAAAAAAACCCATGGCATAACTTAGTTATCCCTTAGATAATTGTAGGGTTGTAATGACATTACTCATTGTACTGTAATGACACCAAAAAGGAAAAATGTGCCAGGTAGATGCAACATTTGTGCAAAAAAAGGCTGCCTCAGATGTGTCTGAAAGCATGGTTCTTCCTCCAGCCAAGTCAAGTCCAAAGGAGTGCATGAATAATTGGCTACAGCTACCCTTTAAGCAAGTGCCAGCTCTCTCTGCTTGGGTTGATACATCTCCAAACCTCAGGGAGTCAGGAATCAGCTGCCAGCAGCCAATGGGCTTCTGAGCATTCATGACCAGACCAGGTGCTGATCCATCAAGCTAATTAGCAGCCTGTGGGCCACTGTTAGCTGGGAAGGTAGAAGTTTTTTAACTTTTCCTGACAGGCTCTGTGCCTATCCATGCTTTTTGAACAAGATATGATCACAAAGTTCTATCAGCAAGTAATAACACACACACACACACACACCATTTAGAATTCAAAAGGAGGGAGGCTAAAAGGAAATATAGGTTTGCTTTAAGTGAGATGAGAGACTATTAAAACCAAGGGAGTGAACTTTCACACACGCACAGTGTATATGCAGTGATTTTTCCCATTTTATATATCTTCATTTTACCTAGCATAGCATCATCGCCACAAAATGGACATTCAATAAATGTTTGTGCTTATTGATAATGATATTTAAAACATAAAGAATATAAAAAAGGAGGAAATGGGACAGAATTGCAGCCTGTTGGTACCCGAAATGCATTTGAACACCAGGATCCCAGAGGAACAGAAGAAAAAGAATTAGCTTCAGTGGGAAATAGAGAGAACATGTTGAATGTTCAGAAAAACAGAAAATTTAGTTTAATTAGGAGATGAAATACATCAGAAATAATATCACTGCAAACTATAAAGCAATGTGCAAATCAGCAGAAGAAAGAATACAGGTAATTTTAATATATTTGTTGAAACTTATTATAAATAATGCATTTAAAATTCGTTTTAATGTGATGGTCAAACAGTAAAATAGTAACCATCAGTGAAGCTACAACTATTCCAGATGTCTTCACTGACACAAGAGAAGCATTCTACAGCCCATCAGTTCGGTATTTCTGACTTTAGTGTGGTTTTGTTGACCATGGAACTAATAACCAATGGAGCAGTTCCAATATGTGATTTGGAGATATGAAATAACAAAGAAGCATCCTAGTCCTTGAAATAGCCAGATCTGAAAATCATACAGAATGGTAAGGCAGAATACTGGCAGACGTCTTAAAACACAGAGGTAACATTTATGGAGATGTCTGCACGAGCTCTCTGTCAACATATGGAGAATTGAGGAAGGGCTACAGGATTTCAATGACACCCCCATCACCACCATCTGGAGATAAAAATCCTGCAGTAGATTTTTTTTAACTGTGATATCTTACTGATGAGCTTCATATTAATGACAAGATCATAGCCAAAGTTCCCTTGGATTACTATAAATCTATTTACTGCTTGATTCTAGGGTTAAAAGAATGGATGTCTGTCTTTGCAAAAAACAGTTGTCACTGTATTTGTAGAATCAAAGTG
>CM053611.1:91209560-91225054 GCA_028646535.1 Procyon lotor
CTTTTTCTTTCCCTTAAGCCTTCCTGATCCTGCCCCCCACCCCCAACCCTGGGTGAGGTATGTCCTTCACCGTCCACACTGTTCTTCTCTGTGCTAGAGCACAATGCCATACATCTGCTTACTTGTTTGTTCTCTCCACTAATCCATAAACTGTTTGAAGGCAGAGGTGGTCTGAGATGTTCTGGTAAATAACACAGTGTCTGCCATATAGAGCTGCTGCTTCATAAATATTTGTTCGATGCATGGACCCTTATGCTGAGAAGTCTCCATTTTGTGACTGGTTTCCAGCTTTTACAGGCAGATTAAGAACAAGAAGGATTCTATCACAAATCCTGGGAGAATCACGACAAATACTTAGCCTCAGTTCAGAAAGAAGCGAGGCTATTTATAGCTCAGGGGCTCAACATTACATGACCTGGACTTAATTTTTCCTCACAGCTTAGATTTGTAGAACTTTAGACCAGAAGGGCCCTTTGAGATCAGTTAGTCCAGGCATTGCAAACTGGTGGCCTCGAGATATGTTTTATTTGACACTATTATTTGTTTCTATTTTTATTGGAACACCTTGAGGCAGGACATTTCCTCTTTATTTCTCCACCTTCTGCACTATATACTATCATAAGGTACCTCTTTATTTATTTATATCATCCACCTCTTCGAGGCATTTTAGAATGAAATATCAGATTGCAATTCAACCCCGTTTTGTTCGCCTTTATAGTAAGCCCCTCAAGTCTGTACTTAGGGTTTCCAAGTCTCTCACTAACTCATTCCAATCAGGTGTCACATCTACCATGTCAGAATGACCGGTGGCCTCCATGCTTCTAAATCTGGTTGCCAGGAGTGACCTGACATGCTCCCCTCCTTGATTTTCAGGAAAATACTCTCCTGGCTTTTCTCCTACTTCTCTGACCTCTCTTTCTCTGCCTCCCCTAATTCTTCTTCATACCCCTGTCCTCTAAATGTTGGATGGCCCAAAGTGCAGCCCTTGGCCTGTTCCTTCTATCTACTCTCACTCTTTTGATGAATAAATGAGTGACTTAATTTTTCCAGTGAAAAAAATGAAAGTCCAGTGAGGGTAAGTAACTTGCCAGGAACACATAGTGATAAACTGGCAGAACCCCAATCCAGCTTTCTTACCTCCCCATCTAGCTCTCAGCCACTACATCTTGATGCAACTTTGGTCTGTCAAGTCCATCGAGTAACACTGTGCTGAGAGGAAAGGAGATCTCTGGAGTTCTCTCGTCACGTCTTAGGTCTCATCTTTCCTGCCTTCCTACTTAACACCCCCTCCACCGTCACATAGCCTGGTTAAGTCATGGCTGGACAATTATTGATGTGTTTGCTAAGTGTTCTGATTTCCTCTCAGAGGAAAACCTTGTGCATGATTCTTCCATTATTCAGGAAGTAACAAAAGATATAGTCATAATACATGGGAAAAAAGAATGATTCACTGCTGAGCCACTGAGCCACAGGGAGCAATCCAAGGTTTGGAGGAGACAATCAGCTAAGATAAATCATGATGATGTCACAGTGGAAAATACAAATACCTCAGTGGGCTGATCCAAAAGAACATGTCAATTAAATCAGCCTGCTGCTGAGCGCTTTTCCACGTCCACGAAGAGCTCCTCTCCACTCTGACAGCTACATTTAAGGAGAGGCAATAAAAGGAGGTGGCAGGAGGCAGCAATCTATCCAACATAATCCATGGAGGAAGAAATGATCTCAAATTGCTACAGAGTAAATGAATATAGTCACACAGAAACATTCTGAAAGAGGTCAAACACATTTGGACACTCAATCCAACAGGTTAGGACACTCAACCTAACAGTTCAAGAATATATTTAATAAAGTATAGACAGCGTAGACCATCAATGGCCAGCAAAGCCTTATCAGTACATAGTAGTTGAACATGGTCCTTGGTAAAACCCACTCGGTTAGAATAGCATAGATGCTCTTAAACTCTCTAGACTTCAGTTTAGTTTCTTCATCACAGAGTGATAAAGAATATTTCTCAGTGTTGTTACGAAGATTAAAAGAGTGTGTTTGTGAAAATGCTTGGGACATATCAAGTCCTCAATAATAAAAGCAAATATTTATACGTCCCTATTATATACCAGGTATTGGCAAATGCTAATTTACTTAACCCTTACAACAACCCTCAGATTCAACTATTATTATTACCATTTTACAGATGGAGAAACTGATGTATAGGGAGGTTAAGCAACTTTCTCAATGTCACACAGTTAACAAGTGGCAAGGTTAGGTCTTTGGATCCAGGCAGTCTGGATCCCAGGGGATCAATCTCCCCAATACTACACCCATAAATGTCAGGGCTCTTCCCTCCCACTCTATACTCCAGAAAGCCAGTGTTCCTGTAAACTCAAAGTTTTGCTGACTTAAAGTCTCAGTTAAAGGAAAATACCCTGCACATATTATCAGGAGCTCAGTAATTTAGCCCTTATTTCTATATCAGCTTAGCTCCCATATGCATGAAGATAGTAAAACAACAACAACAAAACACCCCAAAACTAAAGACCAAAAAACCAGTCCAATTAATACAAGAGGTAAGATCACAAATTTGAGATTGTTTTTTACTTGGTATCAGCTGAACTACTCTAAGCATTCAGGATGAAGAGTTATTTATCCCAGTTAATGAATCTCATGGTAACATAAATGTCTTCCAGCTCTGAGATTAGTGAGTAGCTCTCATCTGGGGACCACTTAGTGGAGCAAATCCAGCATGAACAAAAGAGGAATGGGATTTGGGAGAATGAGGAGCAAAGAAGGGAGAGAAGGAGCATTTGTCGAGCAGCAACCTCCTGCCAGGCATCACACCAGGTGCTTGACCCTCATTATTTCCATTAATTCTTATAACAACCCAATCATCAACAAACACTTATTGAGTGCCAGGCCCCAGCATTGTGCTGGGATTACTAAATTGACTAAATCATGGTCCCTGCCCTTCTAAGGCAAATGAAGAAAGAAAACTAGCAGAACAGCTATTTGAGCTCAGTGTGGTGTTATTTTGGTGTGAGTACACACAGGCCGGGGAACTATGGTGAATGGGCCAAGATGGTGCTGGTCATGTTTATGGTCCCTTCACAACAGACTCTTTCCTGACAGGGCAGCTGTGTTCTTGGCTCGGTGATTACCAACCACTGCTCCTCCCTGCTGCTCTCCCCACCTCTTCACAGAGAAGGTGGTAAATTGGCTAGATGAGTCAGAATCTCTCCCTTAGGAGTGTACATTTGGACGCAGACATAGAAGTCAAGAGATTCAGCTGTAGTGATAGAAACTAAGAAGATGATCAAAAAGGAGTCCAAAGTAGAGGAGAAGGAGGCCAGGTGGGACCAGGGGCAAGCAGGAGTCGTAAGTAGGCAGAAGCTATTAGTAAACAGAAACTACAAGACATACAAAAGCTTGGAGTAGTACATGAGGAAGCTAGCTGGTAGCAGAAAGAGAATGCATGGAAGTGGGGTATACTGTGATATATATACCTCAGTTGCTTTAACCATCCCCTTAATGTTGGACCATTTTCATTTTTTCTGCATTAGAGGAATCCTAGGAGGAATATCTTTGTACACCAATAATTGTAGCATTTCTGATCATTTCCTGTAATATGTTCTTGGATCAAAGGCTACACACATTTTATAACTCTTAAGACAGTGGGAATCATTTTTCACAGAAAGATAGTACTGATTTTCCACTCCCTTCAGTAGTAAATGGAATGCTCTATTTTAGCACATTCTACTAATACTGAGTCTTGGTCAATTAACCATTAAAATTTTTATTTTTTTAAGTATTTGCATATTTTTCATATGTTATGGGGCATTTTTATTTCTTTTTTTGTGAATCAAGCTTGTTCATGTCTTTTGTCCATTCTGTCTATTGGGACATTTATATTTTTGTTATTGACTTATAAGAACTCTTCATATAACAAGACCAATGCTCACTGACATATTTTGCAAATGTTTCCCCATACTTTGCTCTTTGCCTTTTAATTTTTATTTAAGGCACAGAAGTTCATATTTTTAAACATAGTCAAATTTCTTTTTCTTTGTTTCCTTCCTTCCTTCCTTCCTTCCTTCCTTCCTTCCTTCCTTCCTTCCTTCCTTCCTTCCTTTTTCTTTCTTTTCTCTCTCTCTCTCTCTTTCTTTTCTTTCTGAAAAAGTAGTTTTTCCCTTTCCAGATCAGGAAAATACTTAGCTCTGTTTTTTCCCCTCCTAGTTTCAAAAAAATGTTTTTGTATTTGGATCTAACTCTTTTGCTTATTTAGAATTTATTTTATTGTATATGAATCTTTATGAAGGAAAACTTTTAAACAAGATAAAAAAAATAGAATTGTATCATCCTATTTCAGAAAGATCTCAGTTGTGTTAATACTTGTTCTCTAGGACAGTCAACAATCAATGAATTTCAGTAACCAACGCAATGAATTGAACACACACAGACTTATTTAAACACATGAGGGAGAGTATATGATCCAAGGGGGGGAAGCCATCATTTGTGTGCTCTGTACAGAACCTACTGAATAAGAATAATTCAACCTAACTTTAACTCTTACAAAGAGTCAGAAACCCTCAATTCTGAAGCTGCATCTGTACTGATTTACAATGAGACACTTATACATATTGTACCTCTTGGACCCCAACACCCACTTTCCAACTGCCTGTCTTTCAAAACTAAATAATTAGATTTCTTTAAAAAGAGAACACATTGTCATTTGGGAGAAATGTTTCTTCTCTTTTTTAATTTGTACTTATTTTGTACCCAGGGCAACTTCAACTTATATTTTCCCAGGGTCTTTTTCTTTCTTTTTAATTGAAGGACAGTTGACACGGGATGTTAGTTTCAGGTATACAACAGTGATTGGACAACTCAATACATAATGCTGTGCTCACCAGAAATGTAGTTGCCATCTGTCACCATACAACCTTATTAAAAAACCATTGACTATATCCCTATGCTGGCCTCTCATCTCCATAACTTATTTATTCCATAACTGGAAGTTTGTACCTCTTAATCCCCTTTATTGCCCTTCCACCCACCTCCACCCACCTCCCCTCTGACAACCACCTGTTTGTTCTCTGTATTTAAGAATCTGGTTTTTTGTTTTGTTTTTTAAATTCCACATGTAAGTGAAATCATATGGTATTTGCTTTCTCTTCTGACTTATTTCACTTAACATTATTCCCACTAAGTCCACCCATATTGTTGTAAATGGCAAGATCTCATTGTTTTTTATGGCTGAATAATATTCCACCAGATCTCTCTCTCTCTCTCTCTCCATATATATATATATATATATATATATATTTCTTTCTTTCTTTATCCATTCATCTATTGGTGGACACTTGGGTTGCTTCTGTATCTTGGCTTGTAAGTAATGCTGCAATAAATTTAGGGCTTAGGCTCTTTTTCAAAGTGTGATGATTGGGCAGAAGCTGATTGGTGAAATAGTTGGCAATATTTTTAAAAAAATATGCAATTATGAGTGTATTTAACATAATAGCAAGTTCCAGAAGAGAATAAAAGGTAGGAGAACACTCTAAAGAGTGACCACACTATGGACTTTTCATTTCAACAACGGGAAACTTCAGCAAGTGGGAAAAGTCCACCGACTCAACATCCAATTCTTTGAAGTAAAGGCATATTAGTTTACTATGGCTGCCATAACGAAGTACCACTAGTTGGGTGGCTTAAACAACAGGAATTCAATGTCTCACAGTTCTGGAGGCCAGAAGTCTAAGATGATGTGTTGGCAGGGTTGGTTTCTTCTGAGGGCTGTGAGTGAAAATCTGCACCATATCTCTTGCCTAGCTTCTGATGGTTTGCTGGTAATCTTTGGCATTCCTTGGTTTGTAAAAGTGTTCCCCAGACTCTGCCTTTGTCTTCTCACGGTATTTTCTCTGTCCATGTCTTTCTCTAAATTTCCCCTTTTTATAAGGACACTTGTCATGTAGGAGTAGGCCCCACCTCAGTTACCCCATTTTAACTCACATCTGTAAAGACCCTAACTCCAAATAAGATCACATTCTGAGGTACTGGGGTTAGGACTTCAACATAGGAATGAAGTGGCACAATTCAACCCATAAGAGATGGGCAATACAATAATTATTTTACTAATTACTCTGATTTATTGGGTAGAATATGGGCATCTCAGAAGACAAACTGAGTTTCAATCCTGGCTCTTATTCAATCTGAAACTTTGGGAAATCCCCCGGAACCCGTTTCCTCAACTATAAAAAAAAGAACTGAATTACAGGAAGGATTTAGTGTACAGTCCATAGACTGTACACTAAGCAGTCGGCTTCATGTTAAATGCCCAGGATATAGTACACATTCAACATATGCTTACACATGCTTGAATTATTAGAATAACCTGAGAGATAATTGTGTAGGGATAATAGTGCTAACCTAAGTATTAGTAAATGAAATTTAAAAAAAGTAATGAAAGTACTGGGTGCCTGGGTGGCTCAGTCGGTTAAGCATCTGCCTTCGGCTCAGGTCATGATCCCAGAATCCCAGGACAGAGCCCGGCAACAGGACCCCTGCTCAGTGGGGAATCTGCTTCTCCCTCTCACCCTACCCCCTCTCATGCTCTCTTTCTCAAATAAAGAAATAAAATCTTTTAAACAAAAAGTAATGGAAGTACTGTATTTTCATTAAATGGCTTTTATTGGTAGGATGTATTTCTATGTTTATGATATAACTATTTAGATTTGGCAAGCTTTTAAAATATTTCAGATTCATTATTTGTTTTTGTTTTCGCTTTGTTATGTTTTTTGCTGTTGTAGAGAGATAAGGTTGGGAACTCTTGGTACCTTTCATCACTTAATGACTCTCTAAACTTCCAAAGATATAAAAAATAGTCTGCACATACAGAATGATTACAAATAGAGTAGATTCAATCAACTGATCCATGTCTTTTTCTTAATATAGATGAAATTATAGCTATAATTTGTTTATGTGAATTTATGTTTCCTTTTTGGAATATGTGATCCACTGTGAAACCAAGTAAAAGTTCATGAATCAATACTTCAAGGGGATTTGTAATATTTCACTGTTCAGTAAATTTGATGTTTTATTCACTGAACCATGTTTCCTACAATATTGCATTAAAAAGAAATATCTTGCTTGATTCTCCATGGGAAATATGCCAGGGTGAAAACTCCCTGTTTAGAAGCCTTTCAAAATTTCCTTTTGTCAAGCATGTGCCTTTCCTGAGAGCAGGAAATCTTGTTCTCCCTGATAAGGGTTTCTTAGAAGAATCTCTAAGACAGTGCATTTTAAATATTTTTTTGAAGATTTTATTTATTTATTTGACAGAGAGAGAGAGACCACAAGTAGGCAAAGAGGCAGGCAGAGAGAGGGGGAAGCAGGCTCCCCACTGAGCAAAGAGCCTGATGCGGGGCTCGATCCCAGGACCCCTAGATCATGACCTGAGCTGAAAGCAGAGGCTTTAACCCACTGATCCACCCAGGCGCCCTGACAGTGCATTTTAAACTTGTAAAAATTATTATTAACTTGCACAGCGGAGTGATCTTTTCCAAAGAAATCAGACACAAATTTCTAGATCTATGGATTGTGGGAAGTAGAAGTTCTGGAGATCCTTTCATAATCTGGTTTTGCTCTGATTTAGAGAGGACTGTGCTGAGGTAATGTCTGCAGAATCCCAGGGTTCATCGGGACACAGTTGGAAAGCCACTGTCTTAGAGCTTGGTCTGTAGAGGAATGAGGGTCCCTTCCCAAGCAGTCCTTCCTGATACCGTAAAGTAAGAATCATAGGAAGAGAAAAGGAACAATGCCGGTACACTTGCCCTGTGATTCACCTGAACATGGGGGCATACAATGATTTTTGATGACTACATGAAGGTTTCTTTTCCATTAGGTGAGAGGATTTAGTTTTAGAAACCGAGTGTAGGATGCATATGCCAGTTCCTCTAAGGAATACTCACTGATTGTGCCGTGAAGCATCTGCTTGTACCTCCATAGTCGCCTGTTGTTGCACTGATCTTGCATCTGTAGTATAATCGACAGTTTTGCTTACTAGTTGGATCCTCCAGTAGGCAAAATCACTGAGGATAGGAGCCATGACTACTAATAATAGTGATTATTTTAAAATAGGAATTTTTAAAGATTTACTTATTTATTTTAGAGACAGAGAGAGCACGTGCAGCAGGGAGGGGCAGAGAGAAATGGGGGGAGAAACCCATGCAGACTCTCTGCTGAGTGTGGAGCCCGAGGTGGGGCTATCTTGCTACCCCATGATCAGGACCCAAGCAGAAATCAAGAGTTGGTCACTCAATTGACTGAGCCATTCAGGCACCCCTTCAAGCAACTGGAATTTTTGAGCACAATGCTGGACGCTATTCTAAGCACTTAATATATGGTATCTCATTTAATCCTCACACAACCCAGTGAAGTAGATTCTATTGTCAGCATCCGTTTCACAGTTGAGAAAACTGTGGCACAGAGAGGTTGGGTAATTTGCTCTGAGGTGATGCAGCAAAGCGGAGGAGGATTTCAAACTGAAGAAGCCTGCCTTTGCTATGTTATATAATATCATTCAGAAATATTTTTTAAAACTTTCTACGTGCTAGACACTGTTCTAGGCACTGAGGATATAGGGTGCCTATACCCACTGAGGATATAGGGTGCCAAAACCAAGCCCTTGTTTTTATAGTTTACATAGTGAGATGCTTTCTTTCTTTCTTTTTTTAAAAGATTTTGTTTGTTCATTTATTTGACAGAGAGAGAGATCACAAGTAGGCAGAGAGGCAGGCAGAGAGAGAGAGCGGGAAGCAGGGTCCCTGCTGAGCAGAGAGCCCGATGTGGGGCTCGATCCCAGGACCCTGAGATCATGACCTGAGCCGAAGGCAGAGGCTTTAACCCACTGAGCCACCCAGGTGCCCCCAGATGCTTTCTAAATATGTGCACAGCAAATAGTTGTTAAATGAGTAAATTGAAAGATTATATACCTCTATTATTACTACCACTTCACAGATAAGGTGGCTAAATCTTGGGGAGCTAAGGAACTCTTTCAAGGTAACACAGCTAATCCATAGTAGAGCCTGATTCAAACTTGGTTCTGTACACTCTGATCCCTAGGCTTCAAGTCAACGTATGGCTACAGCAATCCACGCTTACTGAATGGGTTCTGTTTTGGAGGATTCTCAGGGATAGAGATAGAGATTTCATAGCATCTGCTTTGCCTCTAACCAAACTTCTGTTTTTACTAGTCTGTTTCTTCTTGTCAGATGCTCTGTGGTCTAAGAGTTCCCTGTAATGTTTTCTGACACATGCACTAACGTGGCCCCAGGGCTAGCGAGGTGAGTGAAAGGCACACTATGATATATACCTATTGGGTAACATAGTGAGATATATCATGCCCACGTCTACCTATTCTGTTTTAGCTTCCCTACGAATCTCACATCTTGAAGAGCAGAGGCCTGAAACCACACAGGTTGCTCAGGTTGTTTGAAGAAAGCACTTTCAGATGTGTTTCAAAGAACAGGCCTCTAGATCTGGATAAAGAACTCTGCCAGGAGTTGGGGCTGTTGTTTGAAGGTGAACGTGGAGATGTGTCTACTCCAAGAAGCTGTGGGGATTACTAAGCACACAGAACACTTAGCAAGTCCTGGTCCACTTAGCTCATCAACTGCGCGCAGCCAGAAACAGTTGGCTGACTTGCAGTGAACTCTCCTTAGAGCTATTGCCAAACCATCCATCTCAACGCAAACCTTAAATCTGGAAGTCTTCTGCTTCACTAAGAGCTAAGTAAATTAAATTCCACAAGTGTGGAGAGCAATTTCATCCCCTGGTAGAAGCTGTGGATGGCAGCAAGTTAACACAAACTTCAATTTTCAAACAAGATCTAGTACATTTATATAATATTCTTGGCTAGTCCAGGGAGAAAAAAAAATTACTAGGTCTTGTTAAAAGTGTTTCTTTCTTCCTCTCCCTGCCATTCATTCTTCTCTCTCTTTCCTTCTTAAGTTTTCCTCTCTCCCTGCCTCCCTCCTTCTTTCCTGATTTCTTCTCTCCCTTCATGCTTTCTGTTGACTTGACAAACATTTAAGGAGCCCTTAACGCATGCATGGCAGAGTTTACACCGTATGCCATCATGCACCTCTAAATATTGAGACAATATCATTAGTTCCTGCTCTCAGCAGCCTCAGTAAGGCCTGACAGAACTAAAGTTACCTGATGGAGAAGGCCTGTAGTGCTCTCTCTAGGATATAGGGTTCAGATCTCCTGAATGCTTTCTATGATTTTCCTCTTTGCGTTTGCCCCTGTTTTTCCACCAGGGATTCATCTTAATAGCCATATTATAATGTTATGCTGCTCCTTCAAGTAGCTCAGTGTGATTTCTGTAGACTCTATCAATTATTGCTCTGTTCTAACTGAGGTTTTAAAGCAAATGCTTGACGTTTCGGAGGCTTTTCTTTCTAGAAGGAACATCCCCAGACTCCCGTTGTGCTGTGCCTACATTTTCTACCCTCCGACACAGAAAGCAGAGAGAGTGGAGTGACTTAAGAGTCACTAGATGCCAGAGAGATCATATAATTGTCTTTCTCTGATTGACTTATTTCGCTTAGCATAATACCCTCTAGTTCCATCCACATCATTGCAAATGAAAAATTTGAGAGGCAGGGCAGGGAGTCGTGGGGGGAGGGGAATGAAACAAGATGGGAGTGGAAAGGAGACAAACCATAAGCGACTCCTAAACTCACGAAAGAAACTGAGGGTTGCTGAGGGGTGGGGAGGGGTAGGGATAGGGTGGCTGGGTTATGGACATTGGGGAGGGTATGTGCTATGGTGAGTGCTGTGAAATGTGTAAGCCTGATGATTCACAGACCTGTACCCCTGGGGCAAATAATACATTATATGTTAATTAAAAAAAATGAAGTAAATGCAAAAAAAAAAAAAAAAGAGTCACTAGATGGCCCACTGCTGTTGTCTGTTTACCCGCTTTGGTCTGCTTTGCTTGAATCTATTTAATGAATATGTTCACTAAGGAAATTAATTTGAGGAAAGTGATTATAAATGAAGAGTATTTCCCTCTATACAGATAGTAACTATAAGAATTAATTCGAAGGGATTTTTTGATATTTAGTATAGAAACTTTCTCTTAGTGAGCTTCAAGTCCCAGAGTTTAATAAATTGCACAGTCTGAACCAGATTTCTATACCTTTCAGAATGGATCTGAAAGGAAAAACATGTACAGAACAAAAATATTTTCCTCCTATAACCTCGAGCAGTGAGCTCTCTGCTCTTGGCATTTTTATTACTTCAAGACATCCACAAGGAAACAATGATTCAGTTAGACCTTTCCTTTTGCACATTGAGAATTGCTTGGTACTGGTGTAGCTACCCTCAAGTGGCGTCTCTGCTCGAGAACTGTATTTTTCATTATTTAAAGTTTTCTGTAATTTTATTTTGTGATGTTAATATTTAATAATATCATACTCTGAGAGGCATCTTTGTGAACTTCCAAATATACACATCTTGTCCCTTTTTATAACTCTAATTTTTATTCCTCTAGCACTCTGAATATCATGGAATCTATATGCTTTTTAGCGAGGGTTTTCTGCTAGCCATTGTGGACTTCCCTTTGACAACATAAATCCCTGCTCCTTGTACTCTGGTTGTAATTACTTCATCAGAAAGATACATGTCAATATGTCACTGCATAAGAAAAGGAATTAAAAAAAAAGTAAAGGAATTGAATCGATATACCTCTCTTTTGAGATCTTTACATAAATGATGCACTTACACACTTAAGTTCTGGCTCATTTGTGGACTTTTGTGTAAAAATAAAGTTTTCTTAGAAATTCCTGGAAAAACATGCATAATAGTATTATGAATCATAGTTGATTCCCTGAGAGTTTCGTCCCTCAGCATCCAAGAAGAGCTTCAATACCAAAAGTTGATCTGCTGATGTGTGAAGGGAGGCTTTGGTTTGCCTATTATAACACGATTTTAGTTGATAAACCCAGTATTTCTTAAAGGTTTAGTTTCTAATGAATTTTATTCTATAATTCACGTACAAATGCAAAAAGTTTATTTCCTACCTCTACCTGAATAGAGGAGGCATACTATAAATGCAGGGTAAGTTTTTAGAAACCACTTTGGATAGCTAATAAAACAGTAGCTGATCACTTCATCACTGCTCGCAGCCACCAACCAATAGTTAGAGAAGAGAGGGGTGTCTGGGTTGTGCAGAGGGTTGAACATTGGACTCGATTTCAGCTCAAGTCTTGATCTCAGGGTGGTGAGATTGAGCCCCATGTTGGGATCCACGCTCAGCCTGAAGTCTGCTCTCTCTCTCTCCCTCTGCCTCCCTCCTCCACTCGCACTCTCTTAAAAAAAAAAAGTTAAAGAAGAGAAAAAAATCCCCCACCTACCTTTGACGGGGGTGGGGGGTGGGGTGGGGTGGGGTGGGGGGAGGGGAAGAAGTTGCAGCATCAAGAGGAAGCAGAGCCTAATAGAGTTCTTTAGTTCCCAACTAAGAGCCATTTTTTCATTTTTCATCTTCCCTACTTTTATCAGAGCTATTTTTTTTCCCTAATGTGTCCCCTCTCTTTGTCAGTTTTCATTCTTCATATCTCTGGGGGACACCAAAGAAGTCATTTATTTCTGCATCCATTAAAAATAGGTTTATTCTTTGTTTTCTTGTTCTAGTCCCACTTGGACTGCAAGTGAGCAACAGACATGAAAGCAAGTGAAGAGTCAGGCACAGCGGGCCCCAGACTCAGATGTTACCACGTATACCTGGATTCCCTATTTCTCCCATTCATCCATCAGGATGGGAGAAAAGTGGGCAGCAGTGCTCTAATTAAAGGAGAGAGCCCCCACCTCAGTGCTCAGGCTGCATGAAGCTCTTAACTTCACAGAAAGGTCTGTAACATAATTTCAAGATTAAGCGCACTAATATCCCTCCATGTTGCTGTTTTTCACACGTTACCAGAGAATAACCTTCTAGTGTCTAAAAGAGGTGTCCTTTTTATTGTTATTTATTTCTATGCTCAATAAGGTAGATAACATGGGTTTTAAGAATATAATCTTTTCCTCATGGGACTCTATTTTTCTTTCCCTTTCTATTCCCTTCTATACGAAAAGCCTATATCTACTTTTCTTTTCTTTTTTTTCTTTTGTTTTTAGAGACAGAGAGCATACATGCACCTAGCAGGGAGACAGGGGCAAAGGGAGAGGGGGAGAGAGAATCTTAAGCAGGCTCCATGCCCAGTGTGGAGCTTGGTGTGGGGCTCGATTTCACATCCCTGAGATCATGGCTTGAGCTGGAATCAAGACTTGGGCACTTAACTGACTGAGCCACCCAGGTGCCCCCACATCTGCTTTTGAGCATACATATTAACTCCAAGTTAATTTGGAGTAATATAAATAGCTCCAAGTATATTTGACTTTAGAAAAACTGAGTAGCTTCTCCCAAGCCTCCCTCTGTCCTTCCTTCCTGTTTTGTTCCCCAAAGGCCAATTTTACCTCATTCTTATAGGTCACCAACCTGAAGACACATTGTCTTAGAGACACAAATACAAAATTGGTATAGTTTTATTTTGAGGTCATGCAATCCTTCTGCTAAATCTTTGGATGTCTGATGATGTCAGAATAAAATTTCTATAAGAAGGCTTTCAGGACTTTTAGAAGGGAATTCAGAATCAAGGCTGGTTTCATTTCTTAATCAATTCACTAAATAGCTTCCATCACATAGGGAAGTTATTCTCCCCACCCCCAAACTGAGATAGTATTTTGAAACAGATTATCAAATAATAATGCAGACTAATTTCCATAGTTAAATGAATAGGAAGACAAAGTACATTATTTGCTAATGAAATGCTGAGCCTGTTGCAAAAAATTTAATATTCAAAGTCCAGACGGAACAAGGAGAAAAAAAAGTGATTGCTTAAAAATTTTCCAAACCAAAGTGACCTATAACACACAAAATACGGTTCCATTATGTGCAGCTGACACTTTCTTTGTTAAGAATAATGAACTACAGCAGAATGGCATAATGTAGAACTCCACAGCTGATAAGCTTTCTGCATAAGAACAGAAAGAGTACATTTCTTAAGCAGTTCTACTTCCAATGTTTGCCTTGAGGAGGCACTTAATGGCTATTACTGTTAGTAGTAACAATATGAAGCTAATTGGTTTATAATGAAGCAGCAGAAACTACTGATGGTGAGTTTGGAGTATATAAAGGGAAAAATAAAAATCTATATTCAGGCTATATAAAAATGATGCTAATATATAACTTAATCTTGGTATTTTATTCATAAATGACAAATTTGTTCATTATAGCGAACATTTCCTAAGTAATTAATCAAATCCCATCTCTAAGCTTGATACTTTCAAACTTTTATACCCAGTTCCAACTTCTCTCCTAAGCACTAGACTCAAATACCCAGCTGTCAACTTGACATCTACAGTAATAGAGCTAATTAACATCTCAAATTTAATGTACCCCAGACCACCAAATCCCTGATTTTTCTTCTGCCCTTCTTACTCTTCTCCATCACTGGCTGCCACTTACTTGGTTGCTTAAGCTCACTGCCTAGGAATCAGCCTTGATTTTTTCCTCTCTCTTAACAATTGCTCATTAAGTTCTGTTGCTTTACCTTTAAAATGTATCTTAAATTCAAGCACATCTCACCAGCTCTACTATTACCACATCATTCAGGCCACTGTAATCTCGCAAATGAATAGGTCCCCTTTCTTCTACTCTTGTCCTTCTATTGTCCATTTTTCAACAGGCAACTAGTAACCTTTAGAAAATGTAAATCAGATCATGTCACATCCCTGCTTAAATACCTCCAATGCTTCCCTACTGTTACATTACTTACAATAAAACTATAACTCCTTACCCTGGTCTACAGGGGAGACCTCATTTCATATCACTCTCTCCCTTACGCCCAAATTTTTTGTGTGTTTTTATGAAAATGCAATTCCATTCTTGCCTCAGGGTATTCAAACTTACCATTGCTCCTCCCTGGATTTGCTGCTCCTCAAAGTTTTGAATAGTTTGCTCTTGTTTCAGTGATTGTCTCCTCCTCAGAGAAAGCTTCTCTTGATTACTCCTACACAGCTACCTCTTACCTTCCAGGCTCCAAACCTCTCTCCAACCTTGCCTTGTTTTCCTTTGCTTTAACTCACAGTACTCAACCCAACCTAAATCTATATTATGTATTTAATATTTTCTCCTCATTGTATTTCTACCCCTCAAGAATGTAAGCTTTATGAGGTCAAGACCATTGTCTTGTTCACTGCTACATCCTCAATGAATACAACAGTGCCTGAAATATAATAGACAATAAATACTTGTTGAATAAATTAATAATCGAATGATTTCTCTATTCAAGATTTTCCATAATCTAAAGAACTAAAGTTTAAACTTCTTAGTCTTCCTTGGCCAAGGCCTTCCTTAACCGAAGTCCTTCACTATCTTACTTCATGTTCCGTTTCCAGCCACA
>CM053611.1:91225554-91290416 GCA_028646535.1 Procyon lotor
GAATATATTCTGAGGGTAGATCCAACAGGATTTGCTGGTAATTGGAATTAGAGTTATGAGGAGCAGAGAGGCATCCAGGACCCAGGCATTCATGAATTTTGGCCTGAGCAACTAGGAAGATGCAGTTTCCATCAAATGAGACAGGTGGACAGCTGCCAGTGAAGTTTTTCAGAGTATTAGGAATTTAGTTTGAGCCATGTTGAGTATGACATATCTTTTAGACAGAAGAAGATGTTGAGGAGGCAGTTGGATATTTGTGGAGTGCATGAATAACCAGGATCTTAATCAAGTGGTCAACTCTTACACTTGATCTTAGCCAAAAGGCCAAGAAGCGATTCAAGTGGTTAACTCTTGGACAAAAATCAACATTTTCTCCTACCAGACCTGCCTAAATTCCTGACCACCTGCTGACCATCTCCCCTTAGATGTTCCTTAGACCCTCATCATGTCTAAAATGAAATTCATTTTCTGTCTCCCAAACCTGGTCTCCCTCTTTGTGAATGTAGTGAATAGTACTATCAAATATGCAAACATCTCTTCCATTTGTTCATGCCCATGTCTGCTGGTCACCAAACCTTATTAATACTGCCTTCATGCCATCTCTAGAATCCATCCATCCATCTCTCCCTTCTATCTTCACTGTTCCTTTTTAAAATTAGGTTTCATCATCTCTACCTGGATTATGTCAATCTTTTCCTACTTGGTTTCCCAGTCTCTAATTCATCCTTTAGATAGCTCTCACAGTGATTTATTTTTTCTTCCTTCCTTCCTTCCTTCCTTCCTTCCTTCCTTCCTTCCTTCCTTCCTTCCTTCCTTCCTTCCTTCCTTCCCTCCTTCCTTCCTTCCCTCCCTCCTTCCTTCCTTCCTTCCTTCCTTCCTTCCTTCCTTCCTTCCTTCCTTCCTTCCTTCCTTCTTTCTTTCTCTTTCTTTCTTCCTTTCTTTTTCTTTCTTTCTTTCTTTCTTTCTTTCTTTCTTTCTTTCTTTCTTTCTTTCTTTCTTTCTTTCTTTCTTTCTAAGATTTTATTTCTTCTGAGTTTCATATAGAGAAGAATGAAACTCGACCATTCTCTAACATCACACACAAAGATAAACTCTAAATAGATGAAAGACCATTTAGGTGAGACAGGAATCCATCAAAATCTTAGAGGAGAACATAGGAAGTAACCTCTTTGACATTGGCCACAGAAACTTCTTTCAAGACATGTCTCCAAAGGCAAAGGAAAGAAAAGCAAAAATGAACTTTTGGGACTTCATCAAGATAAAAAGCTTCTGCAGAGCAAAGGAAACAGTTTACAAAACAAAGAGGCAACCCATGGACGGGAGAATATATTTGCAAATGACACTACAGATAAAGGGCTGATATCCAAAATCTATAAAGAATTTTCAAACTCAACACCCAAAAAACAAATAATCAGGTCCAAAAATGGGCAGAAGACATGAATAGACACTTCTCCAAAGAAGATATACAAATGGCTAACAGATACTTGAAAAAATGTTCAACATCATTAGCCATCAGGGAAAGTCAGATTAAAACCACACTGAGATACCACCATACACCAGTTAGAATGGTAAAAATTAATGAGGCAGAAAACAACAAATATTGGAGAGGATGTAGAAAAAGGGGAACTCACTTATACTGTTGGTGGGAATGCAAATTGGTACAGCCACTTTGGAAAACAGTATGGAGGTTCCTCAAAAAGTTAAAAATAGAACTACCCTATGACCCAGCAATTGCACTATTGGCTATTTACCCCAAAGATACAGATGTAGTGAAAAGAAGAGCCATATGTACCCCAATGTTCATAGCAGCAATGTCCACAATAGCCAAAGTGTGGAAGGAGCCAAGATGCCCTTCAACAGATGAATGGATAAAGAAGATGTGGTCCATATATACAATGGAATATTACTCAGCCATCAAAAAGGATGAATACCCACCATTTGTATTGACATGGTTGGAACTGGAGGGGATTATGCTAAGTGAAATAAGTCAAGCAGAGAAAGACAATTATGATATGGTTTCACTTACATGTGGAACATTAAGGAATAGCATGGAGGACATTAGGAGAAGGAAGAGAAAAATGAAGGGGGGAAATCAGAGGGGGAAATGGAACCATAAGAGACTATGGACTCTGGCAAACAAACTGAGGGTCTCAGAGGGGAGTGGAGTAGGGGATGGGTTGGCCCAGGGATGGGTATTAAGGAGAGCATGTATTACAATGAGCACTGGGTATTATACACCAACAATGAACCATGGAATACTACACCAAAAACTAATGAAGTATCGTATGGTGACTAGCATAATAAAAAGATAAAAATAAAAAATATTTTATTTATTTATTTGACATAGAGAAAGAGATAGAACATGAACACAAGCAGAGGGAAGTGGCAGGCAGAGGGAGAGGGAGAGGCAGGCTCCCTGTTGAGCAGGGAGCCCAATGAGGGGTTTCATCCCAAGACCCTGGGATCATGACCCGAGCCAAAGGCATATGCCTAACCAACTGAGTCACCCAAGTGCCCCTCACAGTGATTTTCTAAAATGCAAATGTGGTCAGGTCACTTGTCCACTTAAAAATTTCTTAAAGGCCTCCTTCTGTCTAGAAAGCTGAAAATTAGGAGTTTGGCCTACAAGAATCATCATCATCTGGCCCTGCTTCTCTCTTAGATTTATTGTTTCACACACACCCCTCCTATCCATTAGCTACACTGTACTACCTGTAGTTAATTGATTTGTTCATTCAACATTCAAATATATGGAGAGTGCTTCCTATGTTATAAGCAACTATGTTAAGTTCTGGGGATGCAATGCTGGATGTGGTCAACTTAGTTCCTGCTTTCATGGAACCACACCTTCTCCTCTGCCTCTGCACTTGACCCCTCTGTCTTGAGTTTATCAGTACCCTCCCCTCCCTGCACCTCACTGCCACTCAGAGAACACCAACTCACCTTTTAAGATTCAGCACACGTCATTTCCTTGTATGAGCACTTTTCTTAACCTCATTCTTTCTTCTAAAAATGTTTCCTTCCTCAAAAGGTATTGAATAACTTAATAGCTCTGGAAGCGAGGCTATCTCTAAATACATCCCAGGTTCAGTTCAGAGTATTGTATATTATACTAGGAGAATACAGTTCAAGGAATAGGATTTTCTTCTTGATTCTAAGAGTCAGAAAAGCTTCCTTTTTCTGGATTTGTTCTTCTGTCCTTGGGCTCCACAAATGGGATAAGTAATTGTTAACTTGCCACAGAGTGACTGAATCGAGTGCACTGGGTTACACATGCAGTGGCTGCTCCAAAATTTTTGTATAATAAAGGCTTAGAGGTGGTGATCTTCTTGGTAAAGGTGCTGGGGAACTTGTCTTAAAGCTGAGTTTGCATAGCAAGCTCACAATTTTTACTCAAGTTAATACATATATTTGTAGTAGCTTGGTGGGGAACTGAAACAGATGGAGGTTAAAGGCTCTCTTAAGCCATCCCTCAGTGTTACCACTCTACAGAAACATGGCAGCATGACTGTCTTATATACAGTTGCCCATACTTCATCTTCATGATCTGCTCTTCTTTGTAGCTCCTACAGAAGGCACATGGCTTGGGAATGAAAATATATAGGGATTCAGAAATGTATAAATAGATGGGGGAGTTAGATAATGAGGATGAGTACCAAGAAAAGGTAATTTGTCTGTATCCATCACTGAAGATGTGCTTTAGTATAGGAGTGAGCATTCTGCTCAGGGTAAGAAATCTTGAGAAACTCTGCCCTCAACCTCCATCTATCTCTCTTCTCTCTTCTTTCTCTCCTTCTCTGTTTCTCCATCTTCCCACCTCTCTCTGAATGTACACATAGATACATTTAGATGATTTTAGAAAGCCCCACTGGGGAATAACTATATTTTATTAATATGCAACAGCAAAAACCAAGTATTCCAGGAAAAGAGGCTAAAAAAACTCTTGGTTCTCTCCCTTTTGACTTACCTGTAGGTTGCACATGGTGGTATATCTTATAATGGGGTTTTAAAAACGAATATCTGGGGCACCTGGGTGGCTCAGCGGGTTAAAGCCTCTGCCTTCAGCTCAGGTCATGATCTCAGGGTCCTGGGATCGAGCCCCACATCGGGCTCTCTGCTCAGTGGGGAGCCTGCTTCCCCCTCTCTCTCTGCCTGCCTCTCTGCCTACTTGTGATCTTTCTCCTCTCTGTCAAATAAATAAAATCTTAAAAAAAAATGAATATCTGATACTTTCTTGCCTTATCTCTAGTGTGATCAGGTAGTCCACAACCAAGTCATCACTGTTGAAGCACTTTAAAGGATAGTATAATGTCACTCTGTCTATGACAAAAACCGTAGGCCCCATATCAGGACAGTAGGGTAGGTCTTCTGTGATGACCACTAGCCCATGTTTGGTTACACGTATTTGTCCACATCTGCACACACAAATACACACATCTAAACACTGTAACCAGATTCACCCTTTCTTTCTGTATTGAACTGAACATTTAAAGGTAGTATTTCATCAGTGATTGTCAATCAGAGTTATGAAATCATATGAATCTATTTATAAGCTACACTTTAAATAATTTATGAAGGACACCAGTTTGCTGTGCAGAAGAGCTAGCACAGCCACTATTAATATTTTTTAATTTATCTAAAGAGAAGCCTGTTCTGTTGTTACTTAAAATATAGTTACCTCTGGATATAGCTGATTATTTATTAATTTGTCACAACATTTAAATTTATCAATGAGACACTTTATAAATTAAAATCATGTCAAGTAAGGGGACTGTCCTGATTAAGAAGGCTTATGACTAGGTGATGATTATGAGTGCCCTGCTTAATAATTATAATGACTTAAGGACTCTTGTGGTTGTACTTTCTAACAAATTTGCACATTTAATAGTATGGAAGGAAGGGTATGTAGTAAGTGGACAAGAAAAAAGTGTCAATCCTGAAGCCTTAAATTAGATTCCTATTGATCTGATGTATGAACGTTCCTTGCTGTGTTTGCATGGTTGTCAGTCTCTATTGTTACATGTTAGTAATCTTGCTGGCTGGGTATAAGAGACAGGTTAAATGCCAGAGGGTGGGCATGCTAAGAGCTCAACACTGAGAACTTGGACTTACCATTGAGATTGCAAATTTCTTCCCTGCCTTTGCCCTATCTCTGTTCAGAAAGCTGAGCCACAGACTGGTGTTAAGTGTTTCAGGCATGTGCCAAGCTAGAGAGGGGGGTTCCTGCCTGTTACCTGGTAGAGTTTGGGTGACACATGCCTCTTAAGGGGTGGCCAGCCCCTTAGCCAAGGCCAGTCCTCCGAACAGTAATATCTACTGGATGATAATATGGGCTCTGGAGTCAGATTCGTTTATTCATTTCATCATTCAAAAGTTATTTATTGCGTGCCTGCACGCCTGGCATAGTTCTAGGTGCCGGGAATGAAATAGTGATCCTGCCTTTGGGGACTTCAATGGTGATGATTGCTTAGGTTCAAATCCTGACTCCCTACCTGTTTACCTTGGGCAAGATGTCTTATTCTCTGAATTTCAGTCTCCTAGTTTGTAACAGCCTCAGATAAAGCAACCAGCATGATGCCTGGTACCTCGCAGCAGTCAGTTATTTTTATTGTTGAAAAACTCAAATGACTTTTGCCCATATTCCTACCACATATTAATTGGTTGTGAATGTGATCTATTATTTGAAATGACTTGGACTCTATGCTTTTTAGTCCAGTCTGAGCATCACTTACAATACAGTAAAGGCCATGTGACAATGGGAATATTATTACTGCCTTCCTAATAAGGTTTTGCCTTTTAGGAAACACATGAAATGAATATCCAAGCTCCTTTCCTTCAGGGCACTGAGAGTAGGAACAGAAGACAATTTCTCTAAGACCTATGAACACACTGCAGGAGACACAAAAATGGAAAGAAAAAAATTCAAGATGATATTTTGTTTAAATGTTAACAAGTAGTATTAAAGGCCTTGGGCCAGGGAATTTTAAAGAGTAGAGTCTCCCTTGTGTTAGAAGAAGATTCATTTCATCTTGTCATTGAAAGAATCTGAGAAAGGAAAAGAGAACCTGTTTGGTTATAAAAATCTTGTTAACTATTGAGCTGTGTGACGCTCCCTATTCATTTAGTTGCATCAAAACTATGAGGCACTTTCAAGTGTTGAAATGAAGGCCCTAAACTGGTCATCTCAATTGTGTACTCTTTTATCAAAATACCTGGAAACCTGTCCAGGCTGCAGATTGGTTACTGGCCTACACCGAGCTGTCCCAGGGAGCACTGATTTGTTTCCTGTGTTAGTAGAGGGACTCATCTGGAAGGCAGAAGGGTCGGGGTGGGGTGGGGGACATCACCGCTCTCTGTCCCCCTATCCGAAGGCTATTTTAGAGGACATTTTTGGGAAAACAGGAGGTGGCACCAGAGAGCTTACGGGGAAAGCACAGGAAGTGCTGCTCAAGCTGCATTCCAAAGACATTCAAGGAGAGAAGCTGATTATAAAAGGAAACCTGACACTTAACAATGTCTCATAGGGCTTGAAGCACAGTTGGAAGACTCACCCAGAAAAGTGGTAAAAACTAACCCCCACCAACTAAATGAGAATCTCTGGGGCTGAGAGCTAGCATTGATCTTTAAAAAAACAAAAGCTCCCCTAGATAATTCTAATGTAGCCAGAGGTGAAAACCACTGTCTAAAGGCCAGTCCATCTCTGGGTCCCCAGACTATTATCACCTGGGCACTTGTAGAAATGCAAATTATCAGGCCCCACCCCAGACCTGCTGCACCAGAAGCCCTGGGGTGAAACTCAGCAATCTGTGTTTTAATAAGCCCTCCAGGATGATTCTGATGCTCACCCAAGTTTGAGAACCACTGTTCTGGATAAGTCCTGTCAGACAAAAAAATATCGGGAAGGCAGTTAGGCTGAAATGGCTGAGGTTGGAGGCCCACTGTGGTTCCCTTTTGTACTTACAGAAAAGAATTAAAAACATATTCTTCATTCCTATAGAGCCTCTGAGAAGGGAGGGGATCTAACGTTGCAGCTTTCTCTCCCTCAAATCTCCTGGGAAAGAATCATAGACCTCCCGGTTCCCGCTGCGTCATATGACTTTAAATAAAATGCAGAGACTAACGATGGAAAGCTGTCTGCCCATCAGAAAGCACAGCTGGCCCTTGTAACTCAGGGGGAAGTGAATGGGGAGGATAAGGGCTTTTTGGACGGGGAAAGAATAACCTAAAAATAAGAGAAAATCATTAAAACCGAACTTTGCTTTATTTTTCCTTTTACTTCATGAAAGCAATGTGGCTTTTTTGGGCACAGCACTGATATGTTAATAAAACTGAATAATGTCCCTTGTACTAAGTTTTCAGTACGAGACGAGAACTGCATAAGAACATGTTCTAATGATGCGTTGGCTTTCTCACAGTAACATCCAACCCCCAGAACATTCTCCAGCAGCACCCACACTCTCCTGTCCTAGTGAATCAACCTGGAACAGAGCTGCGAATCCGAGCCACTGCCACCTGGGTGGGGAAGGGTCGGCCTGTGACTGGCAGCCTGGCTCTGTCTCTGGCGGGATGGTTGGGATTTTACTTAGCTTCTCTGGCCTTCACGTTTCTCAAGCAGAAAAGACAGAAACCACCCAGATGAGGTGAAATGTCTGAGCCGATCTGCACAGGACTGGGAAGGGGGCCAGGTGCCACATACTTGCAGGGAAAAGAAAACCGCACGGGCTCATAGTGTCACCTCCTGGTAAATGGGCGGAATGAAATTTAAGCTGAAACACTGAAGTTTAATTACCAGATGTGGGCTAAACCTTTTGTGCTCGTGTGTTGGTTATTTTAATTGTCTTTTCTTCCCCATCCTCATATTCTGTGCAAATATACTCTGCCTTCACCAACCAATAATCAAAGTAAACCAAATGAACCGTTATAGATGAAATCATATTATATAAATAAGTAAGCAACCTCCACCAAATCCCAGATGATTGATTTTGTGGAACAGAAATATCCTTTTTTGCTTACTTTTAAGTTCATTTGATGAAAAAAATACCGCATGGGATCATTATTTGAAACACAAATTGCATTTAAGAGGAAGTGCCTGGTAAACCTTCTGGGATGTAAATAAGCTACTAATTTCATTCGACTAAAGGCTGTGAAATACATTTCTGGGAATTACTGTGCAGAGACATGCCTCCAATGCTTTATAAGATGGACTTCACTGGGCTTGGAGAGAGAAAGAGAATCTTATTCACCGTACTTGTTATTAAACTGAAGCTTCTCAGTGACCCAGGCTCATTTTATCTAACTAGATAGCCAGCTTTTCTGGATTTACAAAAGATGAGATTTTGGGGGAAGAAAATGAGAAATAATGAGTCATTCACACAGGCACCTAACTAGCAATTTGAAATTGGTGTTCAGACCATCTGATCTTTACCTCTCTTCCTTCGTTCAGTCTTATTCCCGCCTCTGAATGTTTCCCAGGTGCTATTCTGTTCATCCCTCTGCTATGTTCGGTCATTGCCCTCTGCTTCTCTAAGAGAGGTTTGCGCTCGAGACCAGGGACGGCTCTTTTCAATACATATTTAGTTATTTCATTTCCTCATATGAGTTCCATCATTTTCTGTTTCACTACATTTTTCTTTTCGTCACTTTCTTTCTTAGTTTTTTTTTTCACGTTTTTACTCTGCTCCTTGTTTCCTTCCATGACACCTCTCCTACCCTTAATATTATTCTCTAGAATGCTCGTAGATTTCCTACCTTTCTTTTGAATTTATACAAACAACTGTGGCATACTGTGGCCATGGAAAGTTGCCGACATCAGGATGGTGTGGCACATGGGAGACACTCCATCTATATATATCACTGCTCAGTGACTGGTTAAATGAAAATAGAAATGACACCTTCTCTTTTCTTTTCCTTTCTTCTTTTTTTTCTTTTCGCTACAATCTTTTTTTTTTTTTAAGTTTTATTTACTCATTTGAGAGAGAAAGAATGCAAGCCTGAGCAGGACAGGCTGAGGGAAAGGGAGAGAGAATCTCAAGCAGACTCTACGCTAAGCGCAGAGCTGGAGGCGGGGCTCAATCTCAGGACATTGAGATCAGGAAATGAGCTGAAACCAAGAGTTGGTCGCTTAACCGACTGTGCTGCCCAGGGGACCCTTTTTGCTACAAGTTTAAGCAAAATTGTAAACTAGTAATTCCATCCCTTCAAATGTGTGCCAACTTAACTTTTTTTTGCTAAACCACTTTATTGAGTTGTGACTGACATCCATAGAACAGTACATATTTAAGGTATACGACTTGGCAAGTGTGGAGATGAGTACATACTGCGAAACCATCACCACAATCTGCACCATAATGGATCCATCGCCCCCAAAACTTTCCTCCTTCCTTCTTTATCATTATTTTTTTTGTAATAAAAACATTACAAAAGATCCAGGCTCTCGGCAAATTTTTAGGTATACAACATTGTATTAACTAGAGGCACTATGCTGTATGGTAGAGTAGAGGGCTTGTTCATCTTGTATAATTAAAATTCCGTATCCTTTAATTACTACCTCCCCATTTCCCCCTCCCTGCAGCTCTGGACATCCACGGTTCTAATCTCCGCTCCTATGAGTTTGGCGATTCCAGAATCATCATGTAAGTGGTATCACATAGTACGTTTTCTTTGTGTCTGGCTCATTTCACTTGGCGTAACTATTCTCCAGGTTCATCCTTGTTGTCACAAATGACAGGATTTCCTTCTTTTTAAGGCTGTATAATATTCCACCATATTTACCACGTGTTCTTCATCAGTTCACCTGTTGGTGGATATATAGGTTGTTTCTACATTTTGGCTATTGTGATTAGTGTGCTATGTACCCGGGAGTGCTAATATCTCTCAAGATCCTGATTTTGTTACTTTTGGCTAAATATCCAGAAGTGGTATTGCTGGATCATATGAAAGCTTTATTTTTAATATTTTGAGGAAACTCCATACTGTTTTCCGTAGAAGCTGTACCATTTGCATTCCCACCAATACTATACAAGATGTTCTAACTTCTCTACATTCTTGCCAAGACTTGTCCTTCTTTTTTTTTTTTTTTTCCTAATAGCCATTCTGATGTGTGAGGTAGTGATATCTCATTGTGGTTTGATTTTCATTTTCCTGATGATTAGTGATTTTGGATTTTATTCCAGATACCTACTGGCCATCTATGTTTTCTTTGGAGAGATGTCTATTCAAGTCCTTAGCTCATTTTGAAAATTGGGTTATTTTGGTTTTTTGCTATTAGGTAGCAAGACTTCCTTATATATTTTGGAGATTAATGCTTTATCAGATATATGGCTTGCAAATGTTTTCTTCTGTTTCATAAGTTGTCCTTTCATTTTATTAATTGCTCCTTCTGCTGTGCAGGAACTTTTTAGTTTTATGTCTATTTTTATGGGCTTTTTTTGGGGCTGTGCTTTTAATGTCATATCTAAGAAAATATTGCCAAGGTGAATGTTATGAAACTTCTCCCCTGTATTTTTGTCTAGGAGTTTTATGGCTCCAGGCCTTATGTTTAAGTCTTTAATCCAAGAGTTGATTTTTGTGTGTGGTATACGGTAAGAGTCCTATTTCATTCTTTTGCTTGTTGGTATCCAGTGTTCTCCACACCATTTATTGAAGAGACCATCTTTTCTCCAGTGTGTATTCTTGGCACCTTTGTTGAAGATCAGTTGACAGTATTTGCAGAGATTTATTTCTGAGCTCTCCACTCTGCTCCATTGTTTCTATGTCTCTTCTTATGCCCATATAATACTGTTTTGATTTTTATAGGTTTGTGTTATATTTTGAAATCAGAAATGTGAGATCTCCAGCTTGGTTATTTTTGCTCAAAACTGCTTTGGCTATTTGGTGCCTTCTGTGGTTCCATATAAAATACATATATTTTTTAAATTTCTGTAAAGAAAAAAGGCCACTTGGATTTTGATAAGGATTGATTTTGTAGATTGCTTTGGGTAGTATGGAAATTTTAATAATATTAATTCTTCTAATTCATGAACATAGATGTCTTTCCATTTATTTGTATCTGCTTTAATTTCTTTCATCGGTGTGCAGGATAAGCCCTGACATTTGGCTTTTCTTTTTGAAATTCAGGTGTTTAACTTAAGCCTTGATTGCCCAGGCATCCACTTCATGGGGATCTCTACTTCATCAACGGCTATCTCAAATAAACATATGCCAGGTGCACTGTAGATAAAGAAGGCTGCCTCCCTACCCTGAGGTCCCTGTTTTAGAGATCTTAGTTGATTTTGATAACTGACCATTTGGGGCCACTTGTTTTTTTTTTTCCCCCTCTTCCGGAACTTAAGTTCCTGCTTTATGTTTTGAATTGGCCAATAAAGAATGAGCTCAAGAAATCCTAAGCCCTCTCCCTCCATCCCAATAAAAGCAGAATTGCAGGCCCCTGCTCTCTGTCTCAACTCTGTCTATTGGAGTTCTCATTCTGTGCCACCTGTGTGCCTTGTATGCTCCAGGGCTTATAAATAATCAGTTCTTTTTTTTTCTTCAAAATTTCCTAATGGTTATTGCTGAAGGGCATCTTGCAATCTTGGAAAGGACCACAAAGGTTGGTCCAGTTGTAATATTGGTTTAGAAAGGGGAGAGATGTCTGTAGGAAGCCCAGTGGAGCTTACGTGAGTGCAGCCAGCCAATTCTAGCCAATGGCATTACTATCAATAGGCTGAGCTTGGCACAAAACATAGTATTTTATAGTTTTCAGTTTACAGATCTTTCTCCTCTTTGGGTAAGTTTATTCTTAAGTATTTTATTCTTTTCAATGTCACCATAAATGGGATTTTAAAAAACTTCCTTTTTAAATGCGTCTGAGTGGCTCAGTCAGTTAAGCATCTGATTCTTGATTTCAGCTCAGGTGATGATCTCCCACAATCTCAGTTGTGGGATTGAGCCTGGCTCTTTCGAGTCATTTCATAGTAGTTAGGAACACTGATAAGTGACGAGTGATAGGAATTAGGTTTGCTTACATTGCAATAGTAATCTCATTCCTTGTGTTGGATTTTTTTCTCAAAATCTCTTATGGTTTTGAGATGTGTTTATTTAATTGGGCTGCAGAATGAATGATCCTATTTGTGTTCCTCAATCAGATTTGAGCGGTTTTCATCAAGTGGCTACTCTGTGTCAGGCCCATACATTATCTCATTTAGGCTTCATAACAACATGGTAAGGTTGACTGTATCATGATTTTCATTTATCGAGTAAAGAATCAGAGGCTCAGAGAAGTTACTAAGTTGAGAACATTGCCCAGCTGTACATTGCTAGTAAACTGTGAAGCTAAGAAGCAAACCCAGGGCTTCTGAGTCCACTTTCTATTACATTTTACTAAGCTGTGCATTAGTGTAACAGGATGGTGTTTTAAAAATGGCATTCTGGCAGCCAGCAGGAGATCAAAACAAATACTAAAGACAGTATTATTAGAAATGGAAGTCTGGACTTGCCAAGAAATGCCTTTAATGCTATGTAATAGGAAGGCTGGTATTTAGCATGATACAAGTGTCTCTTAATATCATCTGCTCCTAAAATTCAACCCAGGTGCTTCTTATAACCTGCCCTGGTGAACCTAATGAAACTTAGGTCATTTTCTGCATCTACAGAAAACAGAGTAAAATAGAAAATTATGGGGAACCTGATTTTCTTGTTTTATTTTAGAAAGCAAATGTCTGGTCACAAATAAAACTTTAAAACATCTCGAATTTTTTGGCACTCATTTCTTTTGTCTCATAACATGGACATCTGTGTAAAACACCCAAGATTTGTATAGAGCAAAAGTGAGGAGGAAGTGAAATCTTATTGGGTACCTAAGGCTTACCAGTCATGTTCACATACTTTATCTCTTTAAATCCCTGAGAAAATCCTGTAAGTTGGCTAATATCAAATTCATTTTAGAAAAACCAAAAAAAGCAAACAAGTAAAAAAAAAAAACAGATTCAGAAGATGAAATAAGTTACTGAACGCTGCACAGTTGAGACAAGGCAAAGCTAAGATTTAAACCTAGATCATGTTTTTTTTTCATTTTATGATGTTGCCACATAGATGATAAGAGCTATAGAAGATGATATGAGCAGTGTAGAATGTACCCAAAAGTTACCCTTTGGTTGAACAACTCTCTCTTGACTCACTGTGAACCAGTTAGGAAATGTTGGAGATAGAGGGCATTTATAGATCATGTAGTCCAAACTTTTGACTTAATAGGTGAGGAGAGTACACCGTAACTCAAAAAAGTTAAGAATATTGTGTAAGATCACAGAGGAAGGACAAGCATGTGTATCTTCTAAGACCCAGCTCACTGCTGTTTTTGTTACATCAGTATGGATAATAGTTAAGAACATGAGCCTCAGAGCTATACTACCCATGTTCAAATTCTGGATGATTGAGGAAAGTTACCCAACCTCTCTCAATCTGTTTATTCAACTGCAATATAAGTAATAGCACTTCATAGAATTAATTAAATGAGTTAATCCTTGCAAAGTGCTTAAGTCAGTGCTTGCCCCATAATAAATACTTAATAAGTATTAAGTGTTACTATTCTCTCCTTGTCTCCCAAGGCTCAAGCCGACTATAGAAGCTTCTGGAGTTGACGTGAAGAAGTACTATAAATAGTACAAGAAGGCAAACTTTTCTTTAAGAGCATCATGAAGTAGCCCCCTGTAGAGATGGTAAGGGATGGCACACAACCGACAGAGTAAATTCCATAGAGACTCAGCATCTAGGAAGTCATGAGGGCGGAGGTCTAGTAGGCCTCACAGGCTGATCCCAAATGGAGTAACTCAGGAAGCTGTGGAACGCAACCTGTAGCCACCCTCCAGACTGTGACAGGAACTAAAGAGAACATTTCACCCTGAACAAGGATAATACATTTTCTCCTGCTCCCTCTCTTGCTCCCTCCCTTGCTCCCTCCCTCCTTGCCTTGCTTTCTTTCCTGCCTTTCATTCACCAAATGTTTTCTGAGTGACCAGTGTATGCCAGGCACTGGTCTAATGTGCACAGGATGAAATGCCCTCCTGGAACTTACTTTCTAGTGGGGGAGATGGATGATGAACAAAGACACACATATGTAATATAGTGAAAAGGGCTATGAAGGGGTGGTATAAAGTCATAGGGGGTGCTATTTTTTAAGGTGGAGTGATTAGGGGTGCCTCTCCGAGGAAGTTGCATTTGAGCAGAGACCTGAATGAAGGGAAAGAATCAACAATCACTGTCTGGAGAAAGACTATTCCAGACCGAGGTGAAAGCGAAGCAAAGAAAGCTGAATGTGATTTTCAGAATAGCGAGAAGGTCCATATGGTTAGAGCAGGCAGAGCAGGGAGAGCTGGGAGAGCAGGGAGTGTAGACAGGGGTCAGATTACCCAGTACCTGTAGACTGAGGCATGGCCTCAACAACAGGGAAGCTTCCAAACGATAGGGAAGTCCACCAACTGCGTGTACTCAGGGTCATGTGAGTAGTCTACCCTACTTCCAAAGTATGTCACTGACAGTTGCTTCTTTGTAGAAATAAATGAAGGATACTTTAAAAAAGAATGTAGATTAGCCAGCTTCTATGTGACCAAAGTGAAAAAACAACTGAAGCTATACAAGAAAAAAGGAAATAGGTTTGACATGCTCCACATACCTGATATTCATATCACATTAACAACATGTTAAATATATTACACTAATGGGTGCAGTTTAGTTCAAGCTGAGGAACTTATTCCTAAAGCAGCAGCCTGTGGGATACGGGTGGGGGGTGGGTGAGGGTTGTGGCAGGGCAGGAATGCATTCAGACAGGCACTACCCAGAAGCATAGTTACTGGTCCGGGCATGACGAGACCAGTCTTGATACTTCTGCAGGTCCTTGGGAAAAGAGAGACTTGAGTCTCCTTAATTTTTTTCACTTTATTTCAAAAGATGCAACAAAGAAATGATGCCTAGGCTAACCCATTTAGTGAATGATTACTCTAATCATTTTGTCTAGGCAAAGAAGAGCATGTATGAAATAAACTAAAATTGAACCTGGCTAGATGCTCTTTCTCTTTTGCAATTACAAAGATGCTAATTGTATATATCCACCAAATTGTAGATGTTGGGAGAGGAGAAGCCACAGTGACAAAATCTTATATAAAGGAAACTCATAGTCAAGCAGACACATTTCTATTAAATAAAGATTGGAGAACGTATTTTATATAAGTGCCACAAAATTTCACTAGTTAAAAAATGGACACAGCTTTTGGAGGTGTCCCAATTCTAGACTTCAAGTTAGAGTATAAAGCTGTAGTAATCAAACAGTATGGTACTAGTACGAAAATAGACACATGGATCAACAGAATAAAAGAGAAAACCCAGAAATGAAACCACAATTATATGGTCAATTAATCTTCAACAAAGCAGGAAAGAACATCTAATGGGAAAAAGACTGTCTCTTCAACAAATGGTATTGGGAGAACTGGACAGCAACATGCAAAAGAATGAAACTGGCCCACTTTCTTACACCATACACAAAAATAAATTCAAAATGGATCAAAGACCTAAATGTGAGACCTGAAACCACAAAAGTTTTAGAATAGAACAGAGGAAGTAACTTCTTTGACATTAGCTATAGCAACTTCTTCCTAGATATGTCTCCTGAGGCAAGAGAAACAAAAGCAAAAATAAGCTATTGGGACTACATCTACTTATCTGTTGTACAGTTAAAAGGCAACCTATGGAATGGGAGAAGATATTTGCAAATGACATATCTGATAAAGGGTTAGTATCCCAAATATATAAAGAGCTTATAAATCTCAACACCCCAAAAATGAATAATCCAATTAAAAAATAGGCAAAAGACAAGAATTTTTCCAGAGAAGACATCTGGATGGCCAACAGACACATGAAAAGATGCTCAACATCACTTATCATCAGGGAAATAAATGCAAATGAAAACTACAATGGGTTATTACTTCACAACTGTCAGAATGGCTAAAATGAATCACACAGGACACAATAAATGTTGGCAACAATGTGGAGAAAGGGGAAGCTTCTTGCACTGTTGGTGGGAATGAAAACTGGTGCAGGCACTGTAGAAAAGAGTATGGAGTTTCCTCAAAAAGTTAAAAATAGAACTACCGTAGGATCCAGCAATTGAACTACTAGGAATTTACCAAAGAATACAAAATTACTAATTCAGAGGGACACATGCACCCGAGTATTTATAGGAGCATTATATACAATAGCCAAATTGTGGAAACAGCCCAAGTGTCCATTGGCTGATAATGGGTAAAGAAGATGTGGTGTGTGTGTGTGTGTGTGTGTGTGTGTGTGTATAATACATATATATACACACATATATATAATGGGTATTATATATATTATATTATATATAATGGGTATATATATGTGTATGTGTATATATATGTGTGTGTGTATATATATATGTGTGTGTGTGTGTGTGTGTGTGTGTGTATATATATATATAATGGGTATTATTCAGCAATAAAAAAGAATGAAATCTTGACATTTGCAATGACATGAATGGAGATCAAGAGTATAATGCTAATTTAAATAAGTCAGCAAGAGAAAGAGAAACACTATGATTTCATTCATTTGTAGAATTTAGGAAACAAAACAAACAAGCAAAAGAAAAAAAAGAGAGAGAGGCAAACTAAGAAACAGACTTTTAACTATAGAGAACCAACTGATGTTTACAAGAAGGAAGGTGGTTCAGGGGATGGGCTGAATAAGTGATGGTTTTTAAAGAGTGCATTTGTTGTGATGTGCACCAAGTCATGTATGGAAATATCGAATCACTATATTATACACCTGAAACTAGTATTACACCATGTATTAACTAACTGGATTGAACTTAAACAAAAATTTTAAAAAATGTACCCAGCTTAGGAAAACATTTATTATCAAAATGTAGTACATGAAGTCACATATGAAATTACATTCATTTTGATGAACGATACCAGAGTCTGAATTGATCAAGTTTCTCAGTTGGAAAAATTGTTCATTTGTACTTTGGGATTTAAAGGCTATTTATTTATTTAATATTTTGCTTTGAAATAATTAGACCTATTGAGTATTTTCTTTTCACGTCAGGTATACAATGGCTTCAAAGTCAAGACAAGGTTGGAAGGAAATGAAGTGAACAAAGAAGTTAAAGGAAAATATCGACATTTCTCAAACAGGCAATCAATGAAAATGTGTCAACATTTATGAGCATCTTTAGCTGGAGATAATACAATGAAAATAAATAATGTAAGGAAAAGAACATCATTGGCTATTCATAGAATGTATTCACTGTTGTACAATAAAATTCTGAGAGGCAAAGATTTAAGGTGATTGAAAATTATCAGTTCTAATACTTGAAAATTCCAACAGCTCAGGGAATACTTTTAGTATGCTTTCTGTGCTCTAAATGTAAAATTTAAAAATATTTTATTAAGAAAATATTATTCAATCTTTTAAGAAATTTGCATATCACTGCAAAGACGGAACATAGCATCTTTAGCTGAGTTATTTTCTGTAGAAGTCAGAGCCATTTTGTGGTATATGATTAGCACATTCCAAAGGCAAAGATTCCAGAAAGTTTAAATTTAGTTGTAAAAAACTGAAGGCATTTATCCATTCATGTATAACATGAAAATGCAAGCTTCACTTTCAGTGTGTTTAAATGCCACATATTATAATGGAAACTCTGAAATGTGATCACCAATCTGATTTCACATTTAAAAATCAAATAAAAAAGAGGCTGAGACAGTCATATTTGATACCAAAAAATGGTTGTCATAGAAGAATAAAAATGTCTTATACTTTGAGGAAAGTAACATACTGTTCTCGATGGATATTCTAGGTCAGTGGAGATTGTAGAATCTAAGTATAGGAATAAAATATTTTATGTCACTCTAAAATTCAATGATCAGAAATAACAGTTTAAACTTGAAGTACATATAGCAATAGGCATTACTGGTAGCTTAAGAAAGAACTTGGCGAGTGATGATAGATGGATATAGATTCAATAATATTTAAGATTTTATAATTGATGAGCTTATCATATTATGATACATTATGATATGTGGGAGAGAAATCTATAAAGACCTTAAATTTCCATATAAGTAAAGGTATGGTCCAGTTTGTTTTGTTCTATCTGTGTCTTTATATTTAGATTTTTTTTCATAGATAGTATACAGTTGGGTCTTGCTTTTTAAAACTGTTTTAATCCAGTCTCTGTCTTTTAATTTACATTTAATGTAGTTATTGATAGAGTTGAATTTAAATCCATTATCTTGTTATTTGTTTTCTATTTATTCTGTCTATTCTTGTTCCTTTTCCCCTCATTAATGGAGTGATTGTTTTAGTATTCTATTTTATCTCCACTACGGACTTATTAACTAAACCACTTTGTTTGGTTTATTTATTTTCAGTTGTTGCCGCGAGGTTTACAATATGAGTTTTTAGCTTATTACAGTCTATCTTCAAATAGTATACCACTCAAAGTATAACATGATCTTTACAATAGTTATAATTCGATTCCCCCACCCCTCATGCTATTATTATCATATATTTTACTTCTATGTATGTTAAATCTCACGATACATTGTTATTATTTTGCTTTAAACAGTCAAGTATCTCTCTTGTAAATTTTTAAAATGAGAAAAAAAATTTATATTTACCCATATCTTTACTATTTCCAACACTTTCTTCTGTTTTGTGTAGATTTGATTATCTCTGGTATCATTTTCTTTCTTTTTTTTTTTTTAAAGATTTAATTTATTTATTTGACAGAGAGAGAGAGAAGGGGAAGCAGGCTCCCCATCGACCAGGGAGCCCGATGTGGGACGCGATCCCAGGACCCGGAGATCATGACCGGAGCCAAAGGCAGAGGCTTTAACCCACTGAGCCACCCAGGCGCCCCTCATTTTCTTTCTAACAGAAGAAAACATCTTTAACATTTCTATCAGTGTAGTCTGCTGGAAATGAATTATTTCAGGTTTTGTTTGCCTAAAAAAATTTAGTTCACTTTTATTTTTGAAGGGTATACTTATTGGATATAACACCTAAATTTACAGTTTTATTCATTCAGAACTTTAAAGATATTTGTTCCACTGACTTATGGTTTGTATGATTTAGGACAAGAAGCCTGTAGAGTTTTTTATCTTTGTTCCTGTGCCTATAATTGTGTGTGTGTGTGTGTGTGTGTATGTGTGTGTGTTTTCTCCCCTCTAGAGGACTTTCCAGACTGACTGGTCAGGGATCCAATGTCGTCCCACCATACACAAACTTGGAATTTTTCTTCTTATAAATCTCTGGTTTTTCTTCGTCTGGCTTGCGAAATTTAATTCTACTCATGTAAAACCTAATACTTAGCATGTACTAGGCAGATTTTTGAAGCTCTTTTTTTCCTATACAGACTTTTACTTTCTAGATCTCTGTTCTGCAACCTCCAGCCTCAGCCTCCCCAAACCAATCTCTGTCTTTTGAGTCAGTAAGGAAGTCAAGCTCTTTTGGGTTACCTTTCCCTCTCCTCATAGTTATAACTGCCTCATAGTCATAACTAACTCATAACTGCCTCCAGGCAGAAATCTGGGGCAATTGTAGAAATCACTTCATGTGTTTCCCTGCTTTCAAAGATCACAGTCCTACACTGCCTATAATCCAATATCTGAACACAGGAGCTTCATATATTTTATCCAGTTTATAATGGGTGGTTGTCCAGAACTGGATACTCCATTATGGCCAGAAACATTAAGTCACAAGTCTGTTTTAGATCCTTGTAGACCAAACGATTCCTACAGACAACATGAAAGTAGAAAGTGATTGTATCATAATTCTCAAAACTCTTATCCAGGTAGAAAGGGGAACACTCCTACACTGTTGGTGGGAAAGCAAGCTGGTGCAGCCCCTCTGGAAAACAGTATGGAGGCTCCTCAAAAAGTTGAAAATAGAGCTACCCTATGACCCAGCAATTGCACTACTGGATATTTATCCTAAAGATACAAATTTAGTGATCCGAAAGGGCACATGCACCTGAATATTTATAGCAGCAATGTCCACAGTAGCCAAACTATGGAAAGAACCTAGACGTCCACCAACAGATGAATGGATAAAGAAGATGTGATATATATATACACAATAGACTATTATGCAACACAATAAAAAAAATGAAATCTTGCCATTTGCAACGACGTGGATAGAACTAGAGGTTATTATGCTAAGCGAATTAAGTCAATCAGAGAAAGAATTATCATATGATCTCACTGATAAGAGGACTTTGAGAAACAAGGGGAAGGGAGGGAAAAATGAAACAAGATGAAACCAGAGAGGGAGACAAATCATAAGAGATTCTTAATCACAGGAAACAAATGGAGGGTTGCTGGAGGGGAGGGAGGTGGTAGAGATAGGGTGGCTGGGTGATGGAAAATGGGGAGGGTATGTCTATGGTGAGTGCTGTGAATTGTGTAAGACTGATGATTCACAGACCTGTACCCTCAAAACAAATAATACGTTGTATGTTAATTAAAAAAAACCTCTTATCCAGGTAATGTTGAATGTAATATAATCTCAGTAAATTGATTTTGATAATATGTTTGCAGAGGCTATTCCAATCTGCCGAGATATTGAAATGAGTACTCCAAAGGAAGGGACATATGAAAGGAAATAACAGTTAATCATCAGTTATCATTAATACTGAACTGGGCTCTAGATGCAGTACTTTGTTGTAGTCATCCTTGTACTCATTTTTGGTAGAGAAGTGTATGGGTTAATTAGAAGAAGAAGGAATTGGATATTTCAAAGATCTAGATGCTAAGACGAGTAGAATTTGATATCAAACATGAATCAATGCCTTAAAGTAGTTTTTTATTAAATAATTATTAAATAAAAAAAGACTTAAAAATTCATGTAACTTTTAAAGTAGTGATTCTCAAACTTTAATGTGCAAGTTATCTGGCTTCTTGTTAAAATGAAGATTCTGATTCAGGCAGGCTAGGTAGGACCTGTTTCTGCAGGGCTAACAAAAATCCCAGGTGATGCCAATGTCTTCTAGTCTGCAGACTACCCTCTGAAAAGCCAAAGTACTAAAAATACAGTGATCACCTGTGTACCCAACACCGGTATAAGAAAAAGGGTATTATCATTATCCCTGATGTCTTCTGTGTGCTCTTCCCTGATCCCATCTTCTTCACTCTGTCTTCAAGGTTACTACTCTCCTAGTTTTGTTTTTATTATCCTTTTGTTTTTCTTGATAGGCTTATCACATATGCTTGTCTCTCTAAATATATATTCTTAGGTTTTGTATATTTCTGAATGTGTGAAACTCATATAATGACATCATTTGTATATGTTATTTTGCAATTTTTTTGCACCACATTATATTCCTGAGGTTAGTCCATATAGTAGGTGTTACCTTAGTTTGTTCATTTAAACTGCTGTATAAAATTCTTTTTTATGACTATTCACAATTTATTTACTGTTGATGGACTCTGGAATTTTCATTTTATTTCTTTTCTTTTCTTTTTTAAAAGATTATTTATTTATTTATTTGAGAGAGGGCACAAGCAGGGGGAGCTGAAGGCAGAGGGAGAGTGAGAGGCAGGCTCCCCGCTGAGCAGAGCCAACAGGGGGCTCAATCCTAGGACCCCAGGATCATGACCTGAGCCAAAGACAGACATCTAACCAACTGAGCCACCCAGGTATCCCATGGAATTTCAGTTTTATACTGTTATGAAAATTTTTATACAATTCCTGGTGCTTATGTGCAAGATGTAATCAGATTATATACATAGGTATTGAATTCCTGGGTCTCAGTCCATTGATGGTGTAGTTTCTAATCTCATCACTGTACCTTTCATCTTTAAACGTTCTGCATGCTATGCAATCTGATAATCTATGTAATCTTCACAACCACTGTGCGAGGCAGGTGCAGGTCTACCATTTATTGATTAGAAAACCAAACCACTGGGAAGTTAACTTGCTGAAGTCACATACTAGTAAGTAATAAAATCCAGGAGTTGATTCTAGGCAGTTTGGTTCTAGAGCTTAAATTCTAAACCACTAGTAGATTCTGTGTACATGGTATATATTCTCTCTCTCTCTCACACACACACACACAAACAAAATTTATAAGCAAAGCACTGTGGGATCTATAGATAAGAACATTCAGTCTTGCTCTTAGAGAACTTAAAATTTGTCTGGGAAAATGGAATATTTACATGTAAAAGATAACAATAGGGGAGGGTATATATGAAATGAGAGATGAATGGCATAATCAAATCAGGCCACAGAGGTAGTAGGAGCATGGGCTAGGGGGAGGTTACAAGACAGATTCTCAAACTGATGGATGAGACCTACCTGTTTGATCGGGCTCTTGCCTACCATTCTGTACTTAATTAAGTCCCTGACCTCCACCAAACTCTAGCTACATTGATTTTCCTTTTGTGGTTCAAAATGTCATGTTTGTTCCTATCTCAGGGACTTTACGTTGCTGTGTCCTCTGCCTGGATGGCTCTTCCTCCAAATCTTGGCAAGGTTGGTTTCTTTGTTATCATTCTGAACTCAGATCACATGCACTCTCCTTAAAAAGAATTTCCCTAACAACCCAACCTGAAATACTCTTCTAGCCTTGCTGCAGCCCACTAGTCTGTTTGATTCCTGACACATATCCCTATCTGATATGGCCTATACATACAAATACGTCTATGTATTTACCCATTTTTATTGTTTCTTTTTACCAGAATGAAAGCTCCGCAAACAAGGATCTTGTTTTTCTTGTACTTGTCTTTTTTTTCTCCTTCCCTCAAATAGTTACTGAAGTTTCTACTTCATCTACAAAATCTTTGTAGAGCTATGAGAGAATGTCTTTTCTTTGACCTACTTTGACATCCTTGGCCCAATTTATCTGTACAAAAGGAGATATTTTTAAGTGTTTATTTCTTCCGCTCACATCTTCAAAACATGGAAGAAACATGGTTCCGAAGGTTTTTTGATTTGTCATCACCCTTGAGAGTTATCAATGAGTAACAGAAAAGGCTGCTTCTTTGTAGTTGGTTTCTTTTGAAACATCCCTCTACTTTGTAGGTCATGCTGATGGCATTTCCTTTGCACTCATCTTTCCAAATATTTATCAGTCATCACAGACTTTGTTTGCTGCTTGGAACTTAACTGAATGAATTCTTTGGTTCTTATGAACAGATGAACACAAATGGATTGTTGAAATAATCCAAGGAAACAGTGGGCTGCAGGAAAGATTTTATTCTTCATTTATGATATATTTTGGTAATTAAAGAGTCATTTCTTTGGTTAAGTGCTAAGAGCAAAGTAATGAATATAGTCCAGGGTAAAGCTGTGAATTACAGAATACTTTCAACTCCGTTTAAAAATCTGATTAACATTAATTTTACTTTATTAATTTGCCCTGTGCAATAAATACATTACTAATTACATGCAAAATGATATTTAATCTAATGGAAGTCTACCATGTACATTTTAGCCCTATTTGTAGAAATGTTATTTGAAATGTCAAAGTAAATTATATTGAAATAGTATTGGTTTTCAATTATGAAATGATTTTTTATATAAAACTGATTTATTAAATATCATAAATACCTGTATCTTATTTTTACATATGCTTGTTTTTAAAGAGAATATATAATTGACATATATAATATGTAAAACTATTTATTCACTGACATATATCTATATCTATAGAGATTTATATTTATGTTCTATATATCTATATCAGTGAGGTTTAAAATTTGCCTTATAACACAATGATAGCAGGAGATCATGATCATAATTTGTGGCCTTATTATTTTTTTTAAAAGATTTTATTTATTAGAGAGAGAGAGCAAGAATAGCAGGGGGGCCAGTGCCAGAGGGAAAGGGAGTAGCAGACTCCCTGCTGAGCAGGGAGCTCAGTTCTGGGGTCAATTCCAGGACCTGGAGGTCAGGACCTGAGCTGAAGCTGGATGTTTAATCTACTGAACCAGCCATGTGCCCTAATTTGTGGCCTCATTAATATGTAGTTTTAATTATTAGGGATGCTTGTATTAGTTTGTTGGGGCTGTGACAGCAAAGTATCACAGACTGGGTGGCTTAAACAACAGAAATTGATTTTCTCACATTTCTTCACACTAGGTATCTGAAATAAGTGTCAGCAGGGTTGGTTTCTTCTGAGGCCCCTCTTCTTGGCTTGTGGATGGTTGTCTTCTCATTGCTGTGTTCACAGGGTCTTCCCTCTGTACATGTCTGTTTTGTAACTTCCTTTTCTTATAAGGCCACTGGTGGTAATGGGTTAGGTCTCACCTTAAGGACCTCATTTTAAATTAATTACCTCTTTACCCTATCTTCAAATACAGTCATATTTTGAGGTTCTGGGCGTTAAGACTTCAATATATGAATCTGGGGGGGTACAATTCAGTTCCTAACACTTGTGTAGATTATGGAAAGAATAGTATTTAATATGTAATTTGTTTAAACTTTCTGAGTGAAGGAATTAAAGAGGCTATCTGAAATAGTAAGTGCTATTTTAGCCAAGCAAATTATTTCTCACCACATATGATTTGTATCTTGAATAAAATTTCTTATTTATCTAATTTTTAATAATTTTATAACCTTTATTATTTTTATAATAATACCACCTAACATATACTGGTGCCTGACTGTTCTAAGCACATCTCTTATGTTAATTTATTTAATTATCACCATAACTCTATTGAACACCATTATTACTCTCATTTTAAAAGGGAGAAAACTGAATGCAAATAAGTAAGATGGAGGCCAAATGACTTGCCTGATGTTATATAGCTATCAGGTGGCAGAACTGGAAGGAAACCCAGGTGGCCAAGCTCTGGAATGCATGCTTTTAATTGCTAGGTCAGTGGTTGCCAATGAGTAGTCTCCAGTTTCTGGCCAAAATAGAGTAACAGGGACCAGATTTACTCTTCAATTTGAAACAACTAAAAAAACTTAGCTTATATAATACATATATAAGACAATGGGTTGTAAGACATTGGATTTCACTCAATGAAGGATAGTGATCCCTGAGTGTCAGGAACCATATGATTGCCCCATCTTACTATCTGGAGAGAGTTACCAGATTGAAGCTCAGGAAAAGGAACCTGCAGTCTCTTGGAGCTTAGGAGACAGAACTGGGAGTCCAGGGAAACCAATGCCATTAGAGTTTTCAGGGAAGAGTATAGAAATGCTCTTTGAAAGGAAGAATACTGGAAAAAGCTGCTGAGAGAGAGCACATACTTCACAGACATGCAGATAGTCCCCTTGAATCATCAAATGTAAAGTGATTCATACATACATGTGAAGAAAATACCTGAGGAAAGATCCACCAGAGGACTATAGGGAACAATTGCTGGATTTCTCTTGGGGCTGGGAATAGTTCCTGTTTTCAAAAGCATAACATATGGGGCATTGGGTAGAACATTTAGAAGGGTTTTAAGTCAGTAGTAGGCAAAACAAGCCCTGGACTAAATGCTGCTCTAGTTTCACTTTATAAATGTTAGAAGCAAGACCCAAGGTGTGTCTAGCTGGCTCAGTCGGTGGAGTGTATGACTCTTGATCTTGGGGTTGTGAGTTTGAGCATCATATTGGGTGTAGAGATTACGTAAAAAAAAATCTTAAAAAAAAATAGCAAGACCCAAAAGGATCAAACTGTTTTCGAGTAACTTAACTGCATCCTAGAACAAGATTTGAGAATATTTATTGGAATGCAAAACTATCCAGCATTCAATATAGTAAAATCACCACATGTAGCATCCAGTAAAAAATTTTCAGGCATATAGGAAAATATAACCCACAATTAGGAATAAAAATGATCAGGTGAAATTGACCCAGCAATGATGCAGATGATAGAACCAATAGTCAAGGACATATTCACAGTTACTATAATTGCATTCTGTATGTTCAGGAAGCTAGAGTAAAGACTGACCATGTTGAGTAGAAACATGGAATATACAAAAAGACTCAAATTGAATATTTAAAAAAGGAAGGTACTGTGTTTGAGATGAAAACTACACTGAGTGGGACCAATTGCAGATTAGGCATTACAAAAGAAAAGATTAATGAACTTGAAGACGTAATAGTAGAAACTGAAATGAAACAGAGATATCAAAGACTAAAAAAATGAACAGAGTAGTAATGAGCTGTGGAACAATTCCATATGGCCTAATATATGTGTAACTTGAGGGAGGTGACAGAGGTGGGAACAGAAAAAACAATGTTTGGAGAAATAGTCCCAAAAAATTTCCAAATTTGATGAAAACTCGAAGTCTACAGATCTAAAAAGCTCAAAGTATGGAATTCTCCAGATTAATAACGTGAACATCACTTAGGAACTTGTTAGAAATTCAGATTCTTGGGAACCACCCAACATACACTAAAATCAGAAAATTTGGGAGTAGAGCCAGGAATGTTTTAACAAGCCCTTCCTATGATGCTGACATGTGCTAGAGTTCAAGAGCCATTTTATAAGACTAAGATTCATCTCTGAATGGTTCCATAAATATAAAGAAGTATGAAACTTTATCAGAAGTAATTTGTGGTCAGAATTTTGCTGTGTAGTAAATTTTAAAGGTTTCATCTACTGTAAATACAGGATAATGTTTTCATATAGAAAGATTCAGCATTATGACTGTTATTTCAAAATTAACACAAGGAGCAGCTTTTTTTAAAGGTAAAAATAGGCATTAGAACATGATCTCTGCCTGCCTCTCTGCCTCCTTGTGATCTTTCTCTCTCTGTCAAATAAATAAATAAAATCTTAAAAAAAAACCCGCATGATCTTTTTCAATCCTATAGAATGGGAATAAGGTAAGAAAGCTTCAGGAAATTGAAGCTCACAGAGAGGAAATATTTACAACCTATTGTCATCATCATGAAGGAAATCTGGATCTTAATCAGAGGCTATGTAAGATCTTTCAGTGATTGTGGTAATATAAAGGGATTTACTTTTAATGTGCAGAATTGAAATTTCCAATCTGATACATATGGCAGGACTAAAAATATTAGGCTCTAGGTACTCTCAGCCTTTCTCCTCATTAGACACACTGGAGAGACTGCCAATTTAGTTTCTTCCCAGCCCCATCACTTCAAGTGTACCAGAC
Source organism: Procyon lotor (assembly GCA_028646535.1). Lineage (NCBI taxonomy): Eukaryota > Metazoa > Chordata > Mammalia > Carnivora > Procyonidae > Procyon > Procyon lotor. Next base: position 91,252,662 of record CM053611.1, read on the forward strand.
TGGTTCAGAAAGGGGATGTTAGGAAATACTGTGTGAATGATGAATTCTCTTCGATGTGTTTGATAACTGAAGTAAAGATCTTGGGATATTTTGGAATTACTGTTTGGTTACTATATAGTATTTATATACCTACCACACCACTTTAAGATTGGGCTACAGTGGTCATAACTTTAAGGTTATAGATTTACTAAATGGACAGATGTTTATTGAAAATTAAGAATTTAAATTCTGCCAAACATTTAAAGAGGACTTGATACTAATCCTTCAACTCATCCCCAAAATAGAAGGGAGACCCCTTTCAAACTTATTTTATGAGGTCAGCATCACCCTGATACCAAAGCTAAAGACACCACACGAAAAGAACACTACAGGCGAATATTCCTGGTGAACATAGATGCAAAAAACTTTCAACAAAATATTACTAAACCATATTCAACAGCAAATTAAATGGATCATACACCATGACCAAGTGGGATTTATCCTTAGGCTCTAAGAATGGTTCAGTACCCACAAATCATTATGATATACCACATTAACATAATGAAGACTAAACATCACATGATCATCTCAACAGAGGCATAAAAAAACATCTGACAAAATTCAACACCCTTTCATGATAAAAACTCTCAACAAATTAGGTATAGAGGGGACTTACTTTAACATAATAAAGGCCATATATGAAAAGCTTACAGCTAACAACATATTCAATGGTGGAAAACTGAAAGCTTTTCTTTTAAGATCTGGAACAAGGCAAGGATGCTCACTCTTGCCATTTGTAGTCAACATAGTATTGAAAGTCTTAGCTGAGTAATGGGACAAGAAAAAGAAATAAAATACATGCAAATTGGAAAGGAAGAAGTAAAATTATCTGTGTTTGCAGATGACATGATCTTATACATAGAAAACTCTATAAAGACCACACACACACACACACAGACACACACACAGACACACACACACACACACACACACACACACACACACACCCAAACCATTAGAACTAATAAACAAATTTGGCAAAGTTTCAGTAATCAAAATAACATACAAAATTCAGTTGCACTTCTATGCACTAAAAACAAATCATCCAAAAAAGGAAATTAAGAAAACAAACTTATTTACAATAAGATTGTAATCTAAAAACAATCTTATTTAAGAATAAAATAGTAATAAACTTAATTGAAGAGGTAAAAGACTTGTAAAGTGGAAAGTATAAAACAATGAGGAAAGAAATTAAAGCACATACAAATAAATGGGAAAATATCCTGTGTTCATGGATCAGAAGAATTAATATTTTTAAAATGTCCATAGTGCCCAAGGCAATCTATAGATTCATTGCAAGTCCTATCAAAATCTCAATGGCATTTGTTGCAGAAATAGAAAAAACAATCTTGAATAATCTTAAAATTTGTATGGAACCCCAAAATCCTTGAATAGCCAAAGCAATTTTGAGCAAGAAGAACAAAGCTGGATGTATCACACTTCCTGATTTCAAAATATAATAATACAAAACTACAATAATCAGAAACAGTATGGTACTAACCTAAAGGCAGGCATAAGGGCTAATGGAAGAGAATAAAGAGTGCAGAAATAAAACTATGCAAATAACTGTCCATTAATCTTCAACAAAGTTACCAGGAATACACAATGGGAAAAAGATAGTGTGTTCAGTTAATGGTGCTGGGAAAACTGGATATCCAGATGCAAAAGAATGAAATTGGACCCTTATCTTAGATTGTATACAAAAATCAACTCAAAATGGATTAAAGACTTCAACATAAGACCAGAAACTATAAACTCCTAGAAGAAAACAAAGGGAAAAATAGCCTCATGACACTAGTCTTGGTACTGATTTCCTAGATATGACACCAAAAGCACAGGTGCCAAAAAGCAAAAATAGACAAGTAGGATTACATCAAATTACACATTTTCTGCACTGCAAAGGAAACAATCAACAAAATTAAAAGGCAAACCATGGAATGGGATAATATATTTGCCAAAACCATATATCTTATAAAGGGCTAATCTCCAAAATAAATAAAGGCATTTAGATTCAATAGTAAAAAATCAAATAACCTAATTAAAAATGGGCAAAGGACCTAAATAGTCATTTCTCAAAAGAAGACATAAAAATGGCCAACAGATATTTGAAAGGAGATCAATACCACTAATCATCAGGGAAATGTAAATCAAAACCAAAATGAGATATCATCTTACATCTATTATGGTAGCTTTAAAAAAAAACCAAACCCTAAAGTTAACAAATGGTGGTGAGGATGTGGAGAAAAGAGAATACTGTATACCTTTGTAAGAATATAAATTGGTGAAGCCACAATTATTTGGAGGTTCCTCAGAAAATTAGAAATAGAACTATCATTGGATCCAGCAATCCTACTCCTGGGTATATATTCAAAGGAATTGAAAGTAGTATTCCAAAATGATATCTGGACTCCTGTGTCCATTGCAGCATTACTCACAGTAGCCAAGATAAAGGAAGCAACCTAAATGTCCATCCTCATATGAATGGATAAGGAAAATATGGTATATAAATACAATGGAATATTATTCAGACTCAAAAAGAAGGAAGTCCTGCCATTTGTGACAATATGGATAATCTGGAGGACATGATGCTAAGTGAAATAATCTAGACACAAAGAACAAATACTACATGATATCACTTATATGATGAATCTAAAATAAAGTCATAGAAGCAGAATGGAATGGTAGTCACCATGGCTTGGCAGAGGAGGAAACACGGGGGTACTTTTACTAATAAAAGGGTACAAAGTTCCAGTTACAGTAGATGAGTAAGTCCTAGAGATTTATTGTACAGCACAGTGCCTGTTGTTAACAGTACTGGATTGTATACTTAAAAATTTGGGAAGAGGGCAGATCTTATATGGCATGTTCTTGTCACAAAATAATAACAATAATAATAAATATGAAGGTGGGAGGGAACTTTCAGAGATGACGTTTGGGTTTATGGCATAGATTGTGGTGATAATTTCCTGGGTAGACTTTATTTCTGAACTCATCAAGTTTTATACATTTATTCACAGCCTTTTTAAAGTAAAAAACAATTTTTAAAAAGGAATGACTATTGGAGATAATTAATGCAATAATAATGCATACACTTTGGTTAAAAAAGTTGTGTGTAAATATATGGACTAGGACAATATACATAGTCTATTTCCATTATTTTTAAAAAAGAAACATACCAAAAATATGCTAAAAACATACCCCCAAATATAACCATCATATTTAAAGTTTACCACATCACTACATGCTAATTGCTATTTAAACTCACTAGAGGCTATATGCCAAACTATTTTTAACAGATATTACCTCTTTCTCTGGGGACTGGGATTAGGTCGGTAGAGGAAGTAAGAAAATGGCAAGAAGATCTTTCCACTTTGTATTCCATACATTTCTGTGTTGTTTGAATTAATCGAGGTAAAAATTATTACTTTTGTCATTGAAAATGACACCAAATATTAAAAATCGTAATCAGTCTAATGGTCACATTTTCCAGACATGTAAGTGGCATGTTAAGTAGCCAAAACAACAACAACAACAACAACAACAACAACAACAACAACAACAACAAAACCCACTTAGAAAATACTTGGTGTTTAACCATCTCAGAGAACTACATTCTGTCTTTTGATATTTAAGCGCATTTCAAGGAATTCATATAATTATTTTTGAAATTTCCCAAATTTCTTTTGTTAAAAAGTTTCATTTAAAAGTTCTTTGGAAGGGCGCCTGGGTGGCTCAGTGGGTTAAAGCCTCTGCCTTCCGCTCAGGTCGTGGTCTCAGGGTCCTGGGATCAAGACCTGCGTCTGGCTCTCTGCTCAGCAGGGAGCCTGCTTCCTCCTCTCTCTCTGCCTGCCTCTCTGCCTACTTGCGATCTCTCTCTCTCTCTCTGTCAAATAAATAAATAAAATCTTTAAAAAAAAAGTTCTTTGGAGTTTGCATTCATTTTAGAGTTGGCCACATTTCTTTTCTCTCTCTTTTTTTAAATTTAATTTTATTTTTTCAGTGTTCCAAGATTCATTGTTCATGCACCACATCCAGTGCTCCATGCAATATGTGCTCTCCTCAATACCCACCAACCACCAGGCTCACCCAACCCCTCCTTCCCTCCAAAACTCTCAGTTTGTTTCTCAGAGTCCACAGTCTCTCATGTTTTGTCTCTTCCTCTGATTTCCTATTCACCCATCCTTTCCTTCTCCCAATGTCCTCCATGTTTTTCCTTAAGCCCCACACGTAAGTGATAATTGACTCTCTCTGCTTGACTTATTTCACTCAGCATAATCTTTTCTCTTAAAATGAAAAAAAAAAATACCTACTATTTTAACGAGTACTGATAAAGTTCATGCATACCGCCTTGCCTGCCTTCTGGGTTGAGACCGTCTCAAAGATGAATGGATAGCTATCTGCTGTTCTATGTGCAACTTGTCCATTTTTCCAGTGTCATGGGTAAAGGAACAGCTGTCATCTATTCTGGGGATTCAGCCGAGAGCCTGGCACTGTGGGAATTTACCTCAGCCTCTTTGGGGAAAGACAGGTGACATTTTATGATAATCATAATTGGAAACTAGAAAAACACTGGAAAGAAGGAACTGGAAGAGTTAAAGGGGAAATCTGACAGAGGATTAAGAATTTGAGATGATTTTTGGAGCCAGGCTGATTTAAGCATATTTTGAGTTAGCTTTATTTATTATTATATCCTAAAACACAAGAGAAGATTTTCTAATAAGGATTCTAAGAAGAACTTGCAAGCCTGGATCATGCTTAGATAAGGTCACTGAAAATAATAATGAAAACAGTCACCAAGAATGTTAAAAACGAGAATTCTATTGCTCTGAGTTGAAGGTAAGCTGCATATATGAATATCTATAGATTGTTTCCTTTGGAAGTTGTGTCTTTATATGAGAGACATTGCTGAGTGAGTGGGGAGAAAATGGTGGGCTCTGTGTCTAAGAGCATAGGTGCATAAATTAATATGTTTTATTAACTATAAAAATAAAGTTAAAAGATTAAAATGTAGCCTCCATGTGTCTATGTAAAAAAGAGACAAAAAACCTTGAACACTCTCGAGGCTTAGTCTCTGATCAAGCGCTACAAATGCTAATCCATTCACATATAATCTAGAACAAATGTTAAGCAACAACAACAACAACAAAACATTTTCACTTTCAAATTTGCTTTACTTCTGGAACAGAAAGTCTTGGGGAAAGATAGTTAGCACTGTCTCCTTCTGGTTAGAAGAACACCAGAACCACCTAGTGGATTTTTCATTTACTGCACAATCCTTATGCTTTAGAATGGCTAAACAGTAATTGCTGAGATAAGCCCTAAAGTGAAATCAGTGGTTATGGTCTCTTTGTGGCTTATAACAGGAATAGTAATTGTTAGTCTTCAGTACAAAAGCTGTCCCTAAATAGTTGATGAGAAGTCCCTGCCCACCGAACACTCACCAACTGGCACGCTGCTGTATTTGGAAGCGCTGTCAGAGTTAAACATTTGGCTGCTGAGATAAAAAGTGCACCTGAATCTTTATAGGTTCTATGAAAACCAATGAGCAAGGTAACCTGTGGAAATCTGTGTGCATTCATGGTAGAGTCATCTTTTTGATAAATAGGAGTAGGGAAAGCTACAGGACACAGGCAAGGAGTTACAATAGCAGCTTGACCTTTATATAAATTCGTGGATACGCAAGCTGGAGCTTATAATCAATTTTGTTTCTGGAGCAAAGTAGCTCCTACAGTCACACTGTGTCCTGACCCTTCTGCATCCCATGGCTGAGCCCGCTGGGCCTCTGCATCTTGGTGGTGGTGACAGATGTTTCATATATCATATTGGAATTTGGGATGATAGGTCAGAGAAATAACAAACATTCTGGGAAAAGATACTTTGGTAAAATGCAAAGGTTAGTAAATTCTGATGCTGAGTCAAAGGTTAATCAAATACCATAATTTATTATGCATCAAAAGAAAAAAAACCACACCAGGATGTAAGGAGAATGGGAAAGTTGACGCAATTTTAACATGTGAGTGGGTAGTTTAACTGTTAAGCAGATGGTAGGCTTCGGGCTATGAGGGGGTGCTTTTCAGGCAGACGCCACATGTAAAGGGCACGTGGATGGGCTGGGCTCTCCCGAGGCTCCATGGCTGTGGCCGGCCGCCAGGAGAAGACATCGGCAGTGGCTTAAGCTGCTGTTCTTCTAGTCTACTAACAATCCCCATTTGATTCTCTTCTCCCTTACAGTGTGAAGGAGGCTAGGTGGACACTCCCGGATGACTGAAATTTCAGATTGTGATTTTCTACAAGAGTGATGATCTCTTCCTAACAACACTTTAGAAGCTAAGGTAGGAACAATTTCAGTTCACAGGAATAAAGCCCAATTTATTTTCTTGCTGGACTATCCACTAAAATGTTAAGAAATGTGTGAGGAGAGGAAGAGAAAAGGAAGAGGAGGAAGAGAGGGTAAAAGATGAAGAAAAAAACTGAAAGCAGAAAAAGATGATGCGCATGAATAATTATAACACCAACGATAATAGACAGAATGGAGTGTAGAGAGAGGGGAGGACAGGACTTCAGAGAAGTCAAGGTGAAGGGCTTCAACATAAAGGGCTTCATTTCTCGAGACAGGCTGCTGGACTTCACAGGGTGCATGAGGATAATGATGAGATTATTAGCTGTTTATAATATGCTGGAAAGCCTGTTATTCTCTCTCTTAGCACTCACAGGAATTTGTAATTGTCAAGTTACCTATGTATTTCTTGGTTTCATGGCCCCACAAAGGCAGGACCCTCCGCGGAATACCTAGCACCTTATCGTGCTGGAGACTCTGCTGGTCAGAGCTGTGTGCTCGGGGGCACAGACCTCCCGGGCGGTCACACTGCCTCAACCCTCACTCCCCAGGGCACGAATCCTGCCAATTGGCTGACCTAATAAACATTCTAACATCCCGTTTGCCTTGCTGTCTTCTAATCTAGAGGGTTGGGGCGGGGGGGGGGAAGAAAAAGAAAAAGAAAGAAAACTTGAATTTTATTTTTCTGGGTCTCTGGCTGCGAGGGGTGGCCAAACGACAAGATCTAACGAATGAGAGGTGAGGAGGTGAGAGGTGAGGAGAAAGTGATTAGGGCTTCTGAAAAGGCTCTGACTTCTTGCTGAAAGGGATGAGGGCTGATGGCCCGGCCTTTCTCTCCTCTTCCCATAAATATGGGTGGGATGCTTATATCACAGCCGTGTGTGCTAGTGAGGGAAAAGGTCAGGCAGTTCTCGGAGATGCTAGACCTGACATCTGTGAGCCACAGAACCAATACTGGGAGCAAATGACCTCCCAGCTTATCCTGATGTAAGAAAAATACATGTCTAGTTGTTTCAATCACTGCAGGTCGGGCTTTCAGTTACTCTCACACAAAAGTGTGCCTGTTATAACAGTCGTGTAACTTGGAGAAAGTTACTCTGTTTCAATATCCTCATTTGCAAGCAGGGAGTACAGCAATATCTTATTAGGATTGTCATAAAGATTAAGTACATATACAAGGTATGTACCACATAAGGGCAAATTGTTATTTTTACTACCAACTTGATGATGGGTTCTCAATAAATCTTGGTCAAATGAGTGAATGAATAGAAGAGAGGGTCAGACCCAAGGGGTTAGGGCTTGAACCCAAGAGGCAACATGATGACTCATTTTTTTCCTGCTTGAGAAGAATGAGAAAAGGAGGAAGGGGAGGGGGCAAATGAGGAAGAGCCAGAGAGAAGCCAGGTGGGTTCTGTGTGGGTGTGCGATGGCAGGAAACACCCCCCACGGCGGGTGGTTGGTGTGTTGGTGCTAAGTATCAAATGGAAGGCCCACGCATACCAGCATCAAGTAGACACTGAATAAACATTTGTTGGCTCACTGAATAAATGAATGAACTGTTAGGGTGTTCTCTAAAAAAGAAATTGCTCTCTCTTCCTTTAAACTAAAGAGATAGGAGCGACAGAAGGTTTTTCTCCAGTGCCATCTGCACGCCTTTTACAATATTTGCCTGAAATTATGTGGGTGAAGATGTATTGCTCTATAATTGCCTGTGCCCTCGCAAGGAGCTGATAAGAACATCCGGTGGGGGCAGAAGCAGAAGGAACAGATTTCCCACAGAGTCAAGTGTTCTGTTGTCATGAAAAGCCCCTTGCTGTAACAAATGAGAAAATGAAGAGGAGAGCCTACAGATGAGAAGCAGATACCTCCTAATAGGCACATATCTCGAAAGTTTCCCACGAGGAGCCAGCTGTTCATTAAGCAAGGAACAACCGCGAGCGCGGTTAGGACCTGCTCCGCGGGGCGCCCCTGCGCTGGGGCCGCAGCGCCAAGAGCCTGGTTTCCTCGTCGCAGCCCCGTGTGACAGCCAGGCTGCCTTGTCAGGATCAGCCTGTACCAACAGTTCCTCTGCAGCTACATTTACCGGGGGCCTGTGAGGAGTCTAAGTGCCTTTCTAATCCTTCCTGAACACCTGGGCAGAAAGCAATGGGAATCTGAAACCTATAAAAAGCTTAGTCATGGGATTTTAAAGTGGATGCCTCCACAGGAAGGATTAACGTTGATGGCCATGTTTCTGAACACTATTTGCATCACAACTTGACACAAATGCCTCAAATCTAGCCTTTTTTTTTTTTTTTTCTCCCCTGTCTTCTATTTTCATCTCTCCTTCTCCCTCCAGAGGACTCTGGCTTGAGTTTTGTGTGCATTTTTGGATATGGCAAGCAAACAGAATGCAAGATCCATTTGAATAGTGAGCGGACTTGCATTTGATTTAGGGCTGTGTATTTGCCCTTGGGCTCTATCAGGAAGAGACTCATAAAGTAAAACCTTAATACAGATGGGACATATACACATGCACGCATGCGCACGCGCACACACCACACCACTCAAAGTAGATGTGAGTCGAAAGCATATGCTGATGAACTCGATTTGCTGATGGCATTCCGCACAGTGAGCCCACTCGGTACAGCTGGAGGGTTTGGCATAGTAACTCTTCATGGGAATAAATAGAGAGCTGGGATGAACTATGATGCTACAGGTCTTTTTCCAATGACTGAAGACACAGAGAGAAACCGGCATCTCTTCGACCCTCTCCCAACAAAGCTTCGTGATTGAGCCTTATGAAACTAGGGTCTTCTAAACTAGAGCATCGCATAATCTTCTAGGTTAGATCCCATCACTTGGGTCCTATAACAACTCAGAAACACCTTAAGACAGACTGCACGGGGCTGTGGGGGAAAAGCACAAACCTTCAGAACCATGGGGTTTTAACTAAAGCTCTTTTATTTCTTTAACTCATCGTAAGACGATGTCTACTGAAGCCTTGTTTCCCCTAGCTGTAGCTCACTCCTTCCTCTAGCACTAGCGCTTTGAGAAGTTTACTGGTTCATTCATTCCACAGGTATTGATTGAGTGCCTAACACTAGCAAAACGATAGAGTCTCTGCCCATGAGGGTTTCATGGTAACCAGAACAATTTAGATTTGGTATTAGAAAAGCAATAGAGACCCACAGGTGGGCACATACAAGAGGTTTATTTCCCCCCTCCTCATACCTATAAGCATTTCCTGGGGCCCATCTGTATGTGGGCAATGCTGGTGCAATGCCATGAGGCAAAGCAAGTTAAACTGTGACAGTCTGATTCAATAAACCACGGACTCAGGACCAGAAACAGGCCTCCTCCCTTTTGCTGCAACTCCTGCCATTTGTGGGCTTGGCACCAGACTCCTGAAATCCCAGAAATGAATGGAGGCTAAGAATCTCAAATATGTTTTGAAATCTGCTTATAGATTTTGATAACCATGATGATAGTGGTATCAGTTAACATGAAAAGCTAATAGTGTATTCTTATGGGTCAGACACTGTTCTAAGCACTTTAAATGTCTTATTTCATTCATTCCATGTACCCCCATTCATTCATTCCAGTACACCCATTGTTCAGATGAGGAAACTGAGGCAATGAGTTAAAACCATTCCATTTTAACTGCTCATCTATATGGCAGGTGAACCCCAAAGACCACATAAGTTCTTAACTATTAAGCTATTCCACTTCTCAATCGCTCTGCCAAAATCAATATGAAACAGATACATCCTGCAATTAAAATCCAAAACATTGAGGTGGTATAATAAGGCATAAAAATAAGTTAGAGATTTTCCTTGCTTTTGCTTCACTCTTTCTGTTTTTCTCCAAATAAGCCCCATTCTTTAATCCATAGTCACCTTAAGGATGTGATGTAGGAGCTGTCTACCCACCAGCTGTTTTCAAAGGAAGATGATCAGGAACCGGTTATGAAAGAATCCTATTATTTCATTTGGCACCAAAGTACTTGAGAAATCATAGACCTGGTGAGTTAGAAAATATGTAGGCAGGAGGATATCTCTATGGAAACAGATGCAAAGATTCAGCGAATACTAGGCCTCTTAGACTTTTCATGAAGACAACAGCAGATTTTTTTTTACACCTCTATAGCCCGTTTATTGGGGAGTCTGACCATGAGGAGGGGAGAGCTAGAGGCACGTTCTCCTCTCTAGTCACTGTTTCTAATTGCTACATTGAATCTCCCACTTCTTCTCGAGGACCACCACTTACTGACATGTTGGGAAGGCACCTAGTCACTGAAAGTTCTGTCCAGTCCAGTTGAATACTCTGACCTCATATCCAGGTCAAGGTTTCCCACTGCTCCATTAATGGTTAGACTTGTGACTCGAGGGGCTGCTGTGGGGGTGCTCAGTTCACAGCATGGGCCTTCTTTGGTTCTAGGATACCTCTTCCCTCCCACAAGACCCAGTTCCTCTCCTTTTGGAAATGGGGAGAGAGGATGGGATGGGTCGACAGCTCTTTGCACCCTCCACTGTTTTTGGTGCTTCTCTGGATTATATCAGTGGCTGTTGAGACTCTGTGGGGCACCGGTCCAGGCATTAGCACTGGAAGTGTGTGGGTTCTTTGGGGTCCTTCACATGTAAGATATGGCTCTGGCTCACACCTGTTCAGCCCCCTTCAGCTATCTCAGCCACCATTGGCTATAACTGCACTGCCTGCAATTTCCTGCCTGGTGGGCACCTTACTGGCACATGGGTTGGGTAGTAGGAGGAGAAGCATTGTTATCCTAGGAAGAGTTTTGCTGCTTCTTAGTGATTCCTGAAGGAGGTATCTGGTAGGCACTCTGTAATGTGAAATACATAACCCCTTTTCTCTAGTTTTGGGCCCTGGGCACCAATTCTCAGACAAAAGAAAAATTCTCTTTTATATCCTATTATAATAATAAACTTAGATCAAAGCCTCAGGATAAAAAAGCAAGAGATTTCTCTCCTCCCCCTCTTTCCATCTTCCTTTCTCTTTTTTCCCTCTTCTTTTCCATTCCACCTTCCCTTCTCTAACTTTCTCTTCTCCCTCCCTGTTCCCTCCTTCCTTCACTCATGTCCTTCCCTCCATTAACTCCTTCCTCCAAACAGCAACCACATTAAAAAAAAAAGCCTAGAAAATCAGTATCATCTTAATGCCAATGACATAACTTTAACAGAGGGGAGGAATTTGGAATATTAGAAGATAGGAGACGATTTTAGTTTTCTGAGAATTTCGACAGCGTTTGTACCTGCCCCAATCTAGGGCTGTATTTTTCCATGCCTGGGAAGCCTCCTACAACCCAGCTGACATTGAGGCCAGCCACTAAGGCTTTATCGCCCTCTGAGCTCAACCTGCGTATATCTGGATCTGAGCCTTCCAGTTCCGAATGCTTGATTTCTGGTCCAGGAGTGCAATTGGAAGAGACATGTTGAACTCACATCCTCCTCCTTACAAACTGCTGTTGAAATGCTCCAAAAACACAAAAGAAAAAATTTACAGAAACTAGGGAAGAGGATTGTTACTGTGATGGAAACATTGAGGAATTCTTGCAAGATCTCATGCTAGAAGAGATGGTGTGATGCCAGGACCAGCTTGGTCTGTGTTCATCACTGAGAAAGGAGAGACTGCATGGGAAACCCCCCATTGCTCTTGAGCTCAGGGTGGCAGAGTTGTAGATGAGAGTTAGCTTCGGGGAAGATGGCAGTGAAAAATATTTATACCATTTGCACTCCCATGTATTACACAGAATGTTGGAGCTAGTCTGGATTGAGAAATACTGTTAGTTCAGTCATGGTTTGCATTTGTTAGGGATGGTGCATCAAGAAATGGCAGAGGATATGGTCAAAACTGATGCTAATGGCCATTCCCTACCGAGGAGTTACCGAGCTTATTTCAGGCTGCCATGAAAGGCAAAGAAAAGAATCTGTTTGAGACAACTTGTTCAGCTGCCTCAGCGTGCAGTTACCTCTTTCATATACACATCCAGATGACTCAGAAGTAAGAGAAAATTAAAGTAAATCTAAATGTTCTTCTTTTACTTGGACCTAGGAGTTATGAGCACAATGTCCTGGTAGAATCTGTTGCAAATCCTGCAATCTCTTTAAGGATGAGCAAACAGAAGGAAGTTACTGGACATATGAAAGAGTGCAGTTCAAAGGAAAAGGGTCAGGATGGGGAACTGATTCTGAACTCCTGGTTCTATGTTCCCCAAACTTCCCCCCCTTTGGTTAAGGTCACTGCCAGACTCAGAATCCACTGTGATTCTCCCTTATCCATTGAATCCTTTCTTCTGGAGAGGGTGGGCATATTTTCTATTGTATGTAGTTCTCCAGCTCAGTGTCTCCTGTGGTCAGGGATTAGTAATCCTTTCCCTAGCTCCTAACCCTGCAGAACTCTAGCTTTCCACAGGGCACAGTGGGCCTCATGTTCAGAAAGTCAGGGATGATAGGCAGAACTTGAAATAAGTGAAGACAATTGGATGGCACTGGAGAAACTCCTGTCAAAATTTCCTCCCTCATGTTATTCTACCATTAGATAATTAGCCCCCTGATTCTTAAAGGATTATATCACTTTTTTTTTTTTTTTTTTGGTTTAAGAGTTGAGTCATCTATGCAAAGGAAATACTGGGTGAATTAAAGCCAGAAATCTTTATTAGCTACTGCCTCAAGAGCAGTAATAGTGTGCCTTTTCAATTAGAGCAAAGCTCTCTGGGAATGTGTGTAGGAGAAATAAGGTGCTGGAGGTAACAGCAAAAGAGACAGTAAGCAAGGGGCCAGGAACAGAGGAAGGAACTAAAGAGAGGCAGGAGAACCCCAACAGCAATCTTACCTATTTGAAAGCTCACTGGGGTCCTGGCCCATTATTTGGTGTTCACAGTTATTCTTGGGAGAGGGAGAACAGTGAAATGATTAAGAGCATAGACTTTACAGCTAGCCTGCTGGATTCATAAAGGCTACACCTTGGCTCTGGCCCATCTTACCTTGGGAACCTCAAGGTAGGTAGGCATAATCCCTCTGTGCCCCAGTGTTTTCATGGATAAAACAAGGATAATATTGGTCCCTGCTATATAAGGTCGTTGTAAGGATTATATGAGTTAACACATATGAAGTGTTTAGAATAGTACATGGCATAGGGTAAATGTTAGCTGTTACTAGTGTTTTTCTGTCTCACAGAGGCACTTATAATGCCAGAACTCCTACTCTTAGGAGCTCTGGGGCAGGAGTAAGGACCACTGTATCCTGAGTATCCATGCTTCAGATACTGTATATAAAACATTTCATTTAAACTTCATGCCTCACATGTTTATGAAGTAGATATTGCCCCTACTTTGCAGGCGAGAAAACTGAGTCTCAGAGAGGGTGAGACTCTGGTCCAAGGTCATAGAGCTAAAAAAATAATAAAGTTGGCTATGGTATTCCATGTCACAATTTACACAATTCTCTCTCTCTCTCTTTTTTTAGTTACACAGTTCTCTTTGGGAATAAAAATGTACACAAATCATACAGGCAGATGAAAACAATCTGGGACTAAATTTTACAGTATACTCTTAACCCTCATCTCCCTGACTCAATGCTCACATTCCTCCCTCCCCTCACTATAGCGTAATGTCTCTGCAGACAGCAGAATTTTAACCCAGAAAGTTCACACACACACACACACACACACACACACACACACACACAGAACACTATATGAAACACAGCAAAAGGGAGGAACGCAGTCCTATCCACTGTGTAAATGTAAAGATGAGTACGAATGTAAACTGTGTAGGGAAAAGAGAGGTGTGTGTTTGGAGCTGAATTTCCAGGCTGGATGCACACAAGGAGGCAACCATCCTCAGTTACTTAACTGGAAGCTCAGTGAGTAGCCAGTAGGTGAGGCTGCTTTATCAACCAACATGATTGGGTTTCAAGGTGTTTCCTCACTGTACCTTCATGCCATGAATGCTAATAATAATAAATATACAAAAATTTGGAGGGGAAACAAAGAGCATGGAGAATTTAATTACTGTGGTAGGCAGAATTCTAAGATAGCCTCTAAGATTCCTGCCTTTGGTATACACAGCCTGCATAATCCCTTTCTCCTTGGGTGTGGCAGGATCTGTGCTTGTGATGAGATGGCCACTCTTGATTAGGTTACATGACAAAGAGGAACTTCGCAGATGTAGTTAAGATCCGTAATCAGTTGGCTTTGAGTTAATTTAAAGGGAGATTATCCCGCGTGGGTCTGACCCAATCAGGTGAACACTGTAAAGAACATGAGGAAATTAGATTATTCTATTGGTCTAGAAGAAGAAACAGACATCTATATTGTGAACTGTCTGTGGAGAGGAGGGCTCTCTGGAAGCTGAGGGCCTCTGTCCTACAATCATAAGAAACTGAATTCTCCCAACAACCATCTGGCCCGGAAGAAGGCTGTGAGCCTCAGATGAGATCTTAGCCCCAGCTGATGCCTTGACTCTGGCCTACAAGCCTGAGCAGAGAACCCAGCTAAGTTGCACCTAGACTCACAGAGGACGTGGACCCACAAAAACTGAGAAATAAATTTATGTTGTTTTAAGATACTAAACTTGTAGGAATTTGTTACACAACCATAAAAACTAAATCACAAAGTAGTCAGATCCTGAATTATAAGATAATTATTAAACAGTCTCGAATTATTAAAAATTGGTTGCATAAGTGAAAGAATAAATGTATATTTGAATTAGAAGATCTAGTGTTTTCACATGAAAAATCAAGTGTGTTTGAAATAATCTCAGAGTAGCTATACGGAGAGCCACCACTCAAATACTCACTAGTTGAAGGTGTGCTAAGATTATGGAGATAAGAATTGATTGCAGGGTGTTGAAACTTATTTCCTGTAAGTGTAGGAAAAGTTCAAAGTCTATAAAAAAAGTGGCATTTTTTTCTTTTTCTTGAAATAATAGATACTTCCCTTGTACTATCATAGTCAAAAGATCATATGAGAAATGACAAAGTACTTTCACATACAGATATTTCTGTTATGATGCAACATATATATTTCAAAAAGTTACTGTTATAGAAATAAAGCAAAAAAAATCACAGAGCCTCTGGGAAAGCTGGGGTTAGGGACATAATACTCAAAACTTTGTCAGTAATACATTAAAAAAAGATAAGAAGCTGATAAAAAAAAGGATAGCACAGTTTTACACATGCCAAATGATTAAGAAATACATACACACACACATAAGATATATGAATAAAATAATTATGACATTTGCCTTTGAAAAAGACTTTAAGCTTACTTGTGGACATTGGAAGGGCTGTAGATTGTGAGTTTTTGTGAAGTACTGGAAGAAAAATGATCTGAAATCAAAGGGAAAGTTGTATCAACAGGTGTGGGATGGATGTGGTTTATAACAGGTGGGGAACTGAAGTAGACAGTAAATGCTTGAGGTGTGTGCAGGTCTGTTTTGTGTATTCCTATGTGGCTGAGTTCAGTTGTGTGCAACTGTGTTCACCTTGTGTTTCTCCTGGACTAAATAGTACATAAGCAAACTGAAATTCATATTAAGTTCATTGTTCTCTAATAATATATTATTTTGGAAAAACTTGTCTTTGAAACAAGTGTTACAGTAGAATTGACTGTTCATTATTTCATGTGACTTCTACAACAGCATGAAATTGAGAAGTAATCAAGATGAGGAAACAGAACTACAGACACAAAGCCTGTAAGTAGTCAAGGCAGATTGAACTGAGGTCTTTTGCCTCTGATTCTGTGTTCTGCTCCCTACCGCTCCAGGATTGCCCCTGACTGAGCCACACAGGCACCCTGAATTTCATCTTTATGACAACTCTCTAAAGTATATAATATTTCCATTTTTTGCAGTGTCAAAACTGAAAGTCTGAGATGTTAAGAAATTTGCCCAGGTTGCAAAACTTGTATCAGAGAATTGCAAATCTAGATGGTTCCACAGCTCATGATTTTTCCATTACACCAAATTGTTAACATGTATCTTACTGACTCTGAATTTTTTTCTTTTTTGTCTTAAAAGTACAATATCTGAAGGAAACAGGGAGAGGTTGGTCAAAAGACACAATATTGCATTTATGTAGGATGAATAAGTCTAAATTTTTAATTTTAATGCACAGGATAATGACTATATTAATAATACTTTATTGAATGCTGAAAATTTACTAAGAGAGATGATGCTTTCATTATACACAAAAAATGGTAACTGTGTGAGAGAAAGATATGTTAGCTCAACTATAGTACATGTATATCAAATCATGTATGCCTTAAATACATAATTTTTATCAAAAAATAAAAAACTATAATCTCAAAAAAATTTATATGCTAATCTTTTGCCACCAGAAATTTACAAAGTGTTTGTTTTGAGAATAGAGTCCAAAATATTTATAAAAAGTAAGAAAATTAAATTCCAGAAGAATAAGAATCTTGTGAGCAATTTTCACATTGTGGAGGATGGTTTTCCCCTAGAGATTGCTTCTCATTTAGAGGCTTCCTACGAGCATTGGCAACTTCTGCTAAAGTAAGGGTCTTCTTTCACAAGAAGAACAAACTGGAGGAACTGCATAACTATAGTCAAATCATAGGAGTCATAATAAGGTATCACTACTTTCACCCCCAGAAGAACTTTGAAATAAGGAAAATGAAATTGCCCAATAAGGGTGATATTTTATAATCAACCAAAATAGAGCAGAGTGGAGTATAAAAAGTTTCTTTAAAGAGACAAAATAACTGTAGTTTGATTGTACATATGAATATATCAAAATAAATAATGTGTCAATCAAAAGTAACATACAACAGATAGTTCCTATTTTGGCATATTCTGACTTAGTGTTATCAATCTTTTAAATTTTTCATAATCTGAAGAGTATGAAATCTTCTCATAATGTTGCCTTAATTTGCCATTTGTAATGACTAGTGATGTTAAGCACATTTTCCTACGTTTATCATTTGAGTCTTCTGTGAATTGAAAGTTCATACATTATGCAAATATTCACTCTATAATATCCAATCTTGCTGAAGTCTTCTTATAAATGGGAAAGTTGTGTGCAGATTCTCTTGAACTTTCTGCGCAGAAGAGATGCTTAGGAAACTCATTTCCTTTTCTTCCCACACACATAGCTGTACCACATTTCCGTTTCTTTTGTTGTTCTGCCACGTGACTGAATTCTAGAAAAGGTAATGTGGACAGAAATGGCCCTACACCTAGTCCACAGCACTTCCCACATACCAATATTCACTTTCTTTTACTATTTGCCAGCTGATTGGAGAGGACCCTGAGATCCTAAAGGAGGTCACAGATACAAAATGGAAAGGACCCTGGGTTCCTGAGTAATCCTGTGAAAGGCTGCCCGACCGGGAGCTCCCACACCGGACTATAAATTCAGCAAGAAATTTATTGAGTTAAACCAGTATTTGTAGTTTATTTGCCATAGCAGCTCATGTTACCATTAACAAACACACTAATACCTCATTTGTGAATAATAGTTATTTTGTTTCTTCCTTTTATATTAATACTGTTTATTTCTTTTTATTTTCTTATTGTGCCACCTAAGAATTCTTTGTTCAATGTTGAATACAGTTTTGATAGTGGCCATCCTTGTCTTAGCGAATTTCAAGGCTATGTTGAAGTTTTCCATTACATATGTCTTCCATAAATAAAGTTAATTAGGTTAAAACATTTTCCTTCAGTTCCTAATTTATTCAGAATACTTTTCTTTGAATCTGCACTTAAATTTGTCAAATGTTCATTAGCTTCTACTGATATATTTTTTGACCTTTGATCTGTTAATATAATGAATCACATAACAGATTTTTCTGATGTTAAACTATCATACATTCCTTTGCTCAATCTCCCCTGTTTTACATATTATTGTTGTTCAGTATTTTACATAATAGTGTGTCAATATACCAGTATTTGGTATATTGTTTTATACCATGTTTTATTTGACCATTATTTTTATTGTTGATTTATATAGTCAATGCTTATTTACTTTTACTTACATGTGTACCAGTTTATTATTTTTATTTTTATTAAGATTTTTTTTAAATTTATTGGAAAGAGAGAAACACAGCGAGAGAGGGAACACAAGCAGAGGGAATGGAAGTGGGAGAAGCAGGCTTCCTGCCGAGCAAGGAGCTCGATGCGGGGCTCGATCCCAGGACCCTGGGATCATGACCTGGGCCGAAGGCAGATGCTTAACGACTGAGCCACCCACACACCTCCATGTGTACCAGTTTCTTTACTCACCACTCCTTTTTGCCTCTCATTTTTCCATTGACTTCAATTTTCTTATTTATGAATTACATCCTTCAACAATTCTTTTAAAATGTGTCAGCTAGGGGCTCCTGAGTGGCTCAGTCCATTTACTGTCTGTCTTTGGCTCAGGTCATGATCCCAGGGTCCTAGGATCAAGCCCCAAGTTGAGTTTGCTTCTCCCTCTCCATCCCCTGCTGTGCTCTCTCTTACTATCTCTCTCTCAAATAAATAAATAAAATCCTTAAAAAAAAGTGTCAGCTAGTAACAGGTCTTTTAGTGTTCTTTTGAAATGTCTTTATTTCATTTGTATTCTTGAAATTTAGATACCAGGGTATGAAATTCTTTGAAGTTACTGTATTCTATTCTGGCTTACATTGTTTCTGTTAGGAGTTAATTGGACACTTAGGTAGTCAGAGCCAGGGTCTCCAGCAAGAAAACAGGGAGCTGGACAGCTAAGACAAAACTGCACTAGAGTCCTGTTTTGCAGCTTAGATAAGACCACAATAGCATCCTGTCTAGCACCTTCTGCAGAGGTACTTCTGCAAAACATCCTGAGACAAAACAATTAACCATAAAACAATGGACAATATCACAAGTTGAGTCAATTAGTCTCCGAATGTCAGCCAAAAGACCATCAGCACATGAACAATAACCCAATAAGGTAAATGGATGCGTGATCAAAGCCTGATTGGCACACCTCAGCAGCCAATCTACAAGGGGCCCATACTCAGGATGCTTAGAATAGTTCTGCAAAAGAGCTCATAAGAACCCCTAGATTTAAATGCCAAAATGGCAACCCTCTCAGGTCCCCTCCCTCTCCAAGAGCTTTGCACTATCCCTCAATAAACTTTGCCTTGCCATCCACCATCTTTGTCATCTACCTCTTCATTCTTTGAAGTGGCATGACCAAGAACTGCCAGCACTTAGGGATAGAAATCCCGTGACATTTCTACAGAGATATGTGTTTTCTTCTCCATCTTCTCCTTCTCTTCCTCCTTCTCTTTTTTCCCCCCTAAATATGTTTATTTTATTTTTTCAGTGTTACAAGATTGTTTATGCACCACACCCAGTGCTCCATGCAATACATGCCCTCCTCAATACCCACCACCAGGCTCACCCAACCCCCCACCCCCTCCTCCACCTCCTCCTCCTTCTCCTCCTCCTCCTCCTCGGTAATGTCTTTATCTTTCATTCTTCTTTAGGTCTTCTATTTGTCTTTATGCTCTGTGTTTTACCAAAGATATTGTGTGATGTGACTAGTAGGATTCTTGCCTTTAATCAAGTCTGGAAATTTTCCAGTTATTACCTATTAATATACACTTTTCCCATTTCTTTTAATATTCTTTTTATGAAACTCTTATCAGATATAGGTTGTCTTAACTCTATAACTCCAAGTTTCTCCTTTTGACATAGCTATGTCTACACAACTGTACTCACACATATACTATATATGCATATATATACATATATAATGTGTTTATTCATATAGATGCATCTGTGCATTTATTTTTTGTTTGTTTAGTTCTTATTTGAAGGGCTGAGACTTGAGGCAATCATGTTCCTTAGCTCATGGCACACTCTCTGTCTCAGTGGATGTACAGTTTTTCCCTTGGCTTTTTGTTTAATTATTTCTCTAAATTCTCATTTCCCACTCCTATTTCTCTTCTCCCACAGGAATTCACTCTAGTACATTTGTTCGGTATTTAAAAAATATGAAATGTAGTTTTTTTTTAATTCCAGTATGGTTAAGGTGTACAATATAGTGATTCAACAATTGCACACATCACTTGGCTCTCATCACAGGAGTACTCCTTGATCCCCATCACCTATTTCACCCATCCCCCCACAACCTCCCATATGTTGTGTAGTTTTGTGTATATATGTTTAACTTACAAAGCTGTTATTATGCTGTAGTTTATTCTGTTTCTCACTTTTTTTAAAAAAAGATTTTATTTATTTATTTGACAGAGAGAGAGAGAGAGAGAGATCACAAATAGAGAGGCAGGCAAAGGGAGAGGGTGAAGCAGACTCCCTGAGGAGCAGAGAGCCCGATGCAGGGCTTGATCCCAGGACCATGAGATCAAGACCTGAGCAGAAGGCAGAGGCTTTAACCCACTGAGCCACCCAGGTGCCCTTGTTTCTCACTTTTTATATTCAGCATTCTATTTTTAAGATCTGTGTATTTTGCTGTGTGTTCATCTGCTTTTTTTTTTTTGTTATTGTTGTTTTTTTTGGTTTACCTTTTCTGATTGCTGCATCTTAATCGATAATATGCATCAGGACATTTCACTTATCCATTCTTCAGTTTTGGAAATTCCAACTTCCCACTTTACAAACAATGTTCAAATAACATATTTTTACATGGTTTTTATAGATCCATTTGAGAATCTCTATGGAACATATATCTAGGGATGGGATTGACCGGTCATTGGGTATATCTATACTTATGCCTTATCCTCTTATATGTCCTATCTTTTGCTAAATTTGGGGTATTTTATTAAATTTTTCAGTTCATACATTTTTTTTATCTGCATCTAATACAGTATTTTAAAAACCCAAATGATTAAGGAAATTGGTTGATTGAGGAAAATAAGATTGAGAGAATGAGGAAAAAAAGAAATGCAAATGAGAAAAACATGACCTTTGCAAAAAGACAAGACAGAACTTATTCCTTGTGTGCTTTGTAATTTTAGATTATGAGTTCATAATTAGTTTTGAGCTCATCTGAAGGAATCACATGTGTATCAGTGAAGAGTTGATCTGGAAACAGGTCGTTATAAATGAAATTGAGTGATATCAAGTAATACTATACTTTGTGCAATTGGGGACCTAGTTTAAAAAAGTCTCTGTAGGGCTATTGCCTTTGTTTGTGATGTTGGACCTGAGGTCACCATAGATAGGTTAGCTAGGCAGGCAATCAGGAAGAAGAACTAGATTTGAAGTAGAATAGAGTAAGGAAAAACTGGAATCCACAAGGTCAGATTAGAACCCATGAGGACAAATTGGAACTTGACACTATCTCTCAACATCTCCAACTTCAATGGTGCTAGTGACTTGCAAAAGCCTTCACCCTTCACCACGGAGTTGCCCACACTTGACTCAGACTCAGGGAAGCCAAAGAAGGAAATTCAGTGGGAACTGAAGAACTGTGGCCCCAGGTGGTCCTCAACACCAATAAGGTGAGATAACACATTAACAACAACATGTGCAAATTGTCAGTGCTTGGTGTCTTTTACTGACTTTCAGGGTGTAATTGCTGCTCCTTCATTTGTGCCTTTCATTTCTCAAGCTCATTTTCTTTGTGGTTCACTCCAATCCAAAAACACAATAGGAAAGGCATTCTGAGAAATGTAGTTCCAACTTACCTAGGTTGACTTGGTATAAATCCACCACACTATGCTACTTTAATTGAATATATGAACCTTCAGAGATGTTTTGTTTATTTCTCTTACTATCCTGAGGCATCTCTAGGCTGAGACCAATTTTTATGTAACTTTTTTCAGCTTAGAGCTTTCTAGATCAATAATTCAAATTTAAAATAAGTACTTTTCCATGGTTCTGAGTTCTCAAGGAAAACTCTCCATTCCCCTACTCTGAACATAGGTTGAGAAGACAAGCTCCCTTGTTATCTCCCGAGGCCAACAGGCAGATTGTTTTTGATCCATATTTATATTTTGATTAAGAGTGGAGCTCTTCTAGGGTCCAGACTATGTGGGTATTCTCAGTTCCGGACAGTTGGCCTTGTCTCCTGACCCTCAGTGCAAGCCTTGAGATTACCTAGAGGGCATTCTTCCTGAGCAGACAGAATCAGATCTGGGCTTTACTGTTCTCAGTTTCAGTTCTCTCCCAGTCTCTGGCATCTGCACTGCATTAAAAAAATAGATATATATTTGTTCTATTTTATTTAGACTTTTTAAATACATTTTTTTATAGATGTTTTCAGGCTAACTATTCTTCCATGTCCCATGAACAGGAAATCTATTGTTTTGCAATCAAAAATTTAAATGCAAAAGACCTTTTTTTATAAGTAAAAGATGCTTTAAGCAAATTCATATCTGCAGGAAGAAAAATTTACAAATCTACAAATAGATCAATAAGGGGTTAATTTACATAACAAAAGGATTCACATAGGTCTATTTAAAATAGCTAGGATCTCACAATGTGTTTAGAGCATTTAGGAGAATGTTATTGCATAGAGGTCTCTGGCTTGTGGTTAAAGGAAATGCTAAGATAAATTCTTTTGTAAAGCAGAAAAACCTTTTTGTAAGGTAAAGGATCACTTTCTAATTTATTAGTTTGTAAGTTTAGGTCATTGTGTGTCTGGGTTTTCTCATTTGGCTTTAATAATAGAGAATTCAAGGGGCACCTGGGTGGCTCAGTGGGTTAAAGCCTCTGCTTTCGGCTCGGGTCACGATCTCAGGGTCCTGGGATCGAGCCCCACATCGGGCTCTCTGCTCAGCGGGGAGCCTGCTTCCCCCTCTCTCTTTCTGCCTGCCTCTGCCTACTTGTGATCTCTCTCTCTCTGCCAAATAAATAATTAAAAAAAAAATAATAGAGAATTCAAAAAGAATTTATATAGTCAGTTCAGGTTCAGCTCTCCTGAGCATTTTTTTTTATATTAACATCAAAGGATCAAAACAACCCACATATTTAAATGGAATCATAAGGTACTTCAAATGTTTAATATGTGCATTTCTATATAATTTCCCATGGGTTTTATTGTCAGAAATATGTTGAAGACTTATTTCCCACATAATGATTGATTTCTCTTGATGTAATTTACTTAAACATACAGTAAAAAAAAATCTTAACCAGTAATGTAACTGCTAATTCACTGTGTTTAACATTATTTATTGAATTAATATTCATGAGTACTAAGTGTTACTACGTTATGTGTATGTGGATTTCCTTCACTATTTACTGGAAAACCAGTGCTATAAACACTGAATAAAATGAAATTATTTTCCACTCTCATCTAAATTGAATATGATCATTGCAAAGTTCATCTCGTTGTCTTCATGATCTGTTTCTAGGGTTTTATTTTGATACATCATTAAATATTTTAATAAGGCTGGGGTGCCTGGGTGGCACCTAACTCTTGATTTTGGCTTAAGTCATGATTTCAAGGTCACTGTGACATCTAGCTCCATGTGGGGCTCTGCCCTGGGCAAGGAGCCTGCTTAAGATTCTCTCTGTTCCTCTCCCTCTGCCTCTCCCCACACCCCCTACCCCACCTTGTGCATGCTTTCTCTCTCTCTCTCAAAAAAAATAATGGAAATAAATAAAAATAAATAAAAAATAAAATAAAATAAATAAAAATTAAAAATTAAAAATATATTTAATAGGGTACCATAGGTAATATACAAGTTCTAAAGAAAACAGGCAGCTAATTTTATACTAATGCTTGTCTGGTTAAAAAAATATAGCTCTGGGGTGTCTGGATGGCTCAGTGGGTTAAAGCCTCTGCCTTGGGCTCAGGTCATGATCCCAGGGTCCTGGAATTGAGCCCTGCATTGGGTTTTCTGCTCAGCAGGAAGCTTCTCTCTCTGCCTACTTGTGATTTCTCTCTGTGTCAAATAAATAAATAAAATCTTTTTTTGAAAAGTAGAAAAAATATATATAGCTCTGAGAGACTCCTGGGTGGCTCAGTCAGTTAAGTGTCTAACTCTTGATTCTGGCTCAGGTCATGATTTCAGGGTCCTGTAGGGCTCTGTAGGGCTCCATGAGCAGTGGGGAGTCTCCTTGAGATTCTCTCTCTTCCTCTCCCTCTACCCCTCCCCCTGCTCGTGCTCGCTTTCTCTAAAAATGAATAAATAAATCTTTAAAAAAAATAGATCTCTGGCTCTCAGGCTTGGCTGTACTTTGAAATCACCAGGAGAGCTTTCAAAAATATTGATGCCTGGCTCCTGCTGCAGAGATTTTGATTTAACTATTCTGGGGTGTAGCCCTGCATTGGGAGTCTAACGTGTAGCCAGAGTTAAGAAACCTCAATTACTGAAACCCAGTTAATCAGAACTCTCAATATACTGGCATTGGAGAAGGGGAATCAAGGACTGGGTTCCAGAACTAAATCTTTTTTAAAAGAAAGAAAAAGTCATCTTAAAAGTTCATATCAGACATTTACTCTAAAATCTGCTTTTGAAAATGCTCGGAAGTGAGATTCCATATATCCCAAACTCCTGCACTTAACATGCTAGGCAAATAGAACAGTAACCTTGAGGTTATCCATTTTTTATCCATTATGGATAAAAAAAGATTTAATTCTGGTTTAGTCTATTTATTATGTGGTTGACTCACATATATGGATATAAAACAAGTACATTGAATAGATGTGATTCATGGTTGTAATCACAAGGTAATTTTCTCCCCAACTCTTACTTAAAACTTTTTTCAGTGGGGCTAGTTGTTACCTGTTGCTGGATAAAAACTTGGGCAGTCTTATTTGCTCCTACATTATGAAATAATACTGTGGTTACTTTGGGTAGAAGAACACAATTTCAGTTTAGTAATTATGAATGTTCATCCTATGTAACAGTAAAGAACCACAATCTTGATTTAAAGTTGAGACTTGTCCCCTTTGCACCATGGAGCCTTGCAAAGGGAAGCAAAGGGAGGTGAATGTAGTTGAGATCTCCTCTTTTTCCTTCACTCTCAGGACTTAGCACCAGCTTCTTTGTACTTTACGTTTTAGCAATATTGAGAGCTTGGTGTTCCCTCAATGCCCCCACACTGTTTTATACTTTTGCACAGCTAATTATTCACTCTACCTAGGTTACTCTTCTCTTCGTTGTTCATCTTGGAGACTCCTATTTGACCTTCAGCACCAGCTTGTACCTCTCTCTAGCTTCAATTCCCTCCTTATTCAGCTTTGCTATTAGTAGCCAAGGTGGCAGTGAGAAAGCAGTGGAATCTACTAAAGAATTGTCTGAGGGCTTCTGTATGCTGATCTGTGTCAGAGGTCCTTAGATATCATGCATCCAAACCCTTCATTTTCTGGAGGAGCAACCTAGTGAGGTTTCACGGCTGCTTAGGGGACTATAGGTCCAGGACTCTTTTCAGCATATTTCATTGCTTTCTTCAATGAAGTGGAAATATTCCACTAAATTAAAGAGGCTTACAATTCCATGTATGAAAAGTTTATGCCAAAGAACCATGACTCTCCCTTATATGATGGTAGGCTGAGTTGCAGCATGATGCAGAGCGCAGAGACATGGAATTAGACAGGCTTGTGTCTGCACTTCTTGCATGACCCTCGGCAACTTCTTTAACTTCCCCTGAGCCACAGTTTCCCCATATGCAAAGCAGAAAACTAATACTCATCTTATCTTCCTGAAAGGGTATTGTTAGAAATGAATATGATTACATAAGAGATGTACTTTACTGTATAATCTCCCAACATGCTTTTGATATGTCAGTTGTTATAATTATTGCTATAGCCACCCTACAATATGCACAGATCAAAAGATTTATGGACTTCACAAACCTTTTTGCAGAATAATCAAAGAATAGGTCGTTAATCTCCTTTTCAGAAGCAACAAAGAAAAATCTAGACACAATATTTATTTTAAAAAAGTTTTTTCAAAAAAGGAAACAGATCCATAAATATAGAGGAAAAAATTGGTGGTTGCCAGAGGGGAGCAGGTGGGGAGATGGGCAAAATGGGTCAAGGGAAGTGGGAGGAATAGGCTTGTGTTATGAAATAAATGTAATGGGGATGAAAGATACGGCTTAGGGAATCTATTCAATGGTATTGCAATAGTGTTGTATGGTGACAGATGGTAGCTACACTTGAGCATAACAATGTATAGAGTTGTTGAATCACTATGTTGTACATCAGAAACCAGTGTAACATTGTGTGTCAACTACAATTTAAAAAGAGTTTTTTTATGATTTGTGCATAATAGAAGTTTGATAAACATTTTTCATTGTTGTTATTTATATCCTCACAATTTTTATCCTCCCCTCAGTTGTGAAAGTTGAACATAATTTTCTAGACTCTGAATTTCATTCTCTATTGTTTGAAATAACAAAGATAGGCATTATTTTTGCTCACTGGGAAGAACAAGGTATTGCTTTAGGGAGTAAATGTATTTGTCAAGCGTTGTTTATAACAACTGCTATAGCTTCAAAAGACGATGTGTTTTTTAAATGTACATATGTATTATATATTTATTCTCATTTAGCTTCTATTATAAAAATCCTTAGACATCCTGTGGCCATTATTCTGTTTATGGATCCAGAGGTCAGGGAGATGATGAGACCAAAGGTTAGAGAGAAAATTTTGTCATTAAATTGAAAATAATAAGCCTTCTCCTACTGAGCTATTTCCTTCTTGTATTTCAGGATTTGGTCACCTATGAAGGTTATTTTACTCTGGTAAAAAGAATAATTGGATGAGGAAGACAATAGCCATATCTGCACAAAAGGAAAACAATTTAAATCACGTACAAAAATTTACCTATATTCTCCAAATTGCTTATTATGCAGGGCAGCTCAGAAATGGGTAAATAGATATCTGCCCATGGTCAGGATGGCAACTCTTGTATGTTACACAGATGTTTCGATATGAACTTCACTTGTTTTGAAAAGAAAGAACAATTAGACGAGGTGCATCTTTGGGATTTTTATAACTCCTTTAACAAGCACTAAATGATATTTTATCTTTAAAAGGGGCTGTGGGTACCTGTAATTGCAACCAAGTTCATTAAAATAAAAATTTTCAGGCAGCAGACAGAAAAAACAATATAAAGAAATCAGAGAAAATCCAAACTGGGAGTTATAATTATTGTCTGTGCTCAATAAATCAAGTCTACTTGCAAATATGCATAATTATTTTTTAATAAAAAAGAAATTAAGCATTTTGCTAGGCTTAACCAATGGTAGGTAATTATACTAAGAATTACATTAAAGTAGGCTGCTGTGTACTGATTCATGCTGCTTTTATTCTGAGGTGGGATTATCCAAATTGAAAGATAAAAACCCCATTTCCCTAGCAAGATACAGATAGTATGAGACAGAAATCCTTTGTTGACATGGGAAATAGCCCATAAAACCACTTTTTCATTTGTTCCCATATTGAGCCTCAGGCTGTATATTAAATTATGTACTCAACTTTGTTTCCACCGGGGAAGGGCATTACCACCCACTTGATCCCAGGAAGAAGAGGAGGCTGGTGATCATGCTGAGCAAGTGGCCAGGACTGGTTACCTAGGCAGTAAGGTGAATTGCCACGCTTTTGGAGCTCAGTTTCCTTTCTCCCCATGCACTCCTTCAACAACACAATCCACAGGGAAGTACACACCAGGGTAAGTGGCAGGGAAGCCAATTATTGTCTACAGCAGGTAGAGGAAGAAAATATGGAGCAGAGGAAGGCTTTTCAACAGAAAACTAACAATGCATAAGACGAATATTCTTTGAATTCTTTGGCAAGAAACCCAGAAATGTGAGGTGTACTTATGTCTAACAGAAGTTCTGGGAAAAGGCAGCTTTGAACATGATGTAGTTAAGTTGAAAAGAAGATTAACTATAGGGACAGTGGGTCCTTTATGGAAAGAGACTTGGACGCAGATGGATCCAGCTTGATTCTAGCTCTACCACCTTCTAAATGTGTGAATGCTCCTTGGTGTCCCCCGGAACCTCCATTTCCTCTGAAGTAAAATGCCTACCTCACCAGACTGTTAAGAGGAAACAGCCTTCTGAAATGTGTGAAACCTTTGTCAGCTCTAAAGCCCTATTAAAATGTTTCCGGAACGTAACAGGGATTGATCCTCTCTTCCTGCCTCAGGGAACAGTCAAGGAACTGAAAGTTGTTCCCAGTTCTTACGTTTTCTTCCCTCAGGCTCCAATGAAGGGGCTTTTCTCTGGGTCTCACAATGACTGGCTCACTCCTGTTTTGTGACGTTGGGTGACTGTGGCTGTCAGCCTGGACACACTCCAAAGGCACCATGTTCTCTTTGGCTGCAGAGGCCAAGCAGGCAGCCTCCTCAGCTCCACCCCTCCCTGCACCCCCTGCCCTGGGACAGGGTCCTGGAGAAGCTGGTGCAGCCTTGTGTTGTCTCATGTTGCTCTAGTCCTGGTGATGGTGGGGCATCTGAGGTTTCTGCTCTCCTGTTTCCGATGCTCCATTTCTGGGTCCTTCTGGTGCATCCTGTCAACAACCCACGGCCCTCCTTTTCTCCCTGATCTGCCTTGGGGTCTTCTCTCAGCTCCTTTTCCTCTCCTGTCTTGGGAGGAAGGAATTAAATTCCTATCTCAGTCTCCAACCCAGCTGCAGCTTCCTCCCAACCGAGCGGAATCCTCCTTTCCGCCTTCTAGTACTGTATACCTCCCTCAGGAAAACATTCCTGATGCTTGTCCTCCCTTGGCTTGCTTTTAT
Source organism: Procyon lotor (assembly GCA_028646535.1). NCBI lineage: Eukaryota > Metazoa > Chordata > Mammalia > Carnivora > Procyonidae > Procyon > Procyon lotor. The sequence goes on from CM053611.1 coordinate 91,281,666, forward strand.
TTACATCCATATCACATGTGTTTCCTATGCAGACCTGGAACATGGCACTTTCTGCAGAGTGTTGTACTTTCTCATTTCCCCACCACATGAACTCTTCAGAGGGAGTGAGGCTTACTCACCACTGTCTCTCCAGCACTCAGCATTATGCTTGATGTTAAAAGACTAAGAAGTGGACTTATCAGCCCCTCTCCTCTGCTGAATCTCACTGACTTACAGTTATACGTATGCAAGGAAGGGTCATTTGTGTTGAGACCTCAATGGAAGCAAGACAAATATCTCTCTCCAGCTTCCTGGCTTGTCTCTTTCTGTCTCCCTCTATCCTAGATCACCCATGTGTCTGCAAGGGCCAAGAAGAGAACAAAATTGGTAGGATGGAAGCGGCACAAAATCGATCACAAATTAAAGTATTCCTTCTTTGTTTTTTTCATTTCTCTTCTGTTTTGGCTTTCAAAAGGAACTGCCAGATTTTGCTCTTTTTCTGATGCTCTTAATCTAAAATGCTTAAAAGTCTACAAAAAAGATTTGGATAATTATAGAAGTTTGATGGGGTTATAGGGAAAGTTCATAAATCATTTCATGCCTTTTAGAAATAGTCTAAGTCAAACTAATTAAAGAAATTTGTTTTTCTTCTTTAGTTCTACATCATTTACTCAGGAATTCAGGGTTCACGAATTTTTCATTCAATTTTTCATTCAATACTATTGACAAATAGTATTAGACTTCCGGAGTACCCACTGTTTTCTGAGAGTGGTTTCCTTAGCTTTGTGGCAGATCTGGGCAAAATCCATTTCAATTTTCTCTCCCTTGTCTGATTTCCCTTACAGAGGCTGGAGATACCTTCTCAGTTTCCTTAAAGTTGGGCAGTGACACAGACACAGTCTGGTCATTGAAGTGTAAACCTGGAAAGTTTCTGGAAAAGCTTTTGATTCTCTGATAAAAGGAACACATATGTCTACCATTGCTCCCTTTCCTCTTCATCCATCTGTGTGTGCAGGTGTAATGCCTGGAGCTGCTGTAGCCACCTTGCAACCACGAGGTAAAAAACAGGAACACGTGGGGGACAAAGCACCATCTCACTCTAAGGAAAATAGAGCAAAAAGACAGGAAGGACTTGGTAACTGCTCACTTCCAGGCCACTTACTGACTAGCACAATACATGGTAGAATTATACAAACCACTACTGGTCAGGTTTCAGTTACTTGAAGCTGAAAGCATTCCTGACTGATTCAAACCACAAATAAGAACATCCCTACTAATGAAACTGAGCTTAGTTACCTTGGTTATCCAAAGCAGAAACATAGTTACCAAATTTAATCTTAAATATTTCTCACAATTAGGTATGCCCTTCCCTGCATCTGGCTCTAATTCCTTTAAAGCCCACACTTATACGTCAACCTAGCAATATGGTGGAGGGGATGAGGCCATGTATCATCTGTCACAGGGATCATGATTTACAGTTGACTGAAGACGGTCTCCCTTTAACCTTTGCTCCACTGCCACTTGCAGTTCCTTTAACAAATTCTGGGTCATAACATTTAAAACTGATACTCAAGCTACTATTTCAAGAATATTATTGTATTCACTTCCTGCTATCTTATGACCACAAACTCGGTGGCTTAAAACAGAAATTTACTATCTCACAGTTATGGAGGTCAGCAGTCAGAAATCAAGGGGTCAGCAGCAGGGCCATACTCCTTGGAAGGCTGTAGGGGGAGAATCTTTCTTTTCCTCTTCCAGCTTCTGGTATCTCTGGGTATTCCTTGACCTGTGGCAGCATCTCTGTCTCATCTTCACATGGTTTTCTCCCTCTTTTTCTTCTCTTTTGTCTGTGTTTTTACTTCTTATGAGGACATTTATGTGATTAGAACCCACTCAGATAATCCAGGACTATCCTGAGTCTTTACCTTAATTGTATCCACAAAGATTCTTTTTTCCAAATACAGTCACATTCACAGGTTCTGAGTGGAGGTATCTTTTGGGGAGTCACCATTCAACAGACTATAATTATCTTCCTTCCTGCTCTAGAAGTATTATTCCTTTTGTCTTGTTTTTCTTTGTTGGGTCTCATTTTTCTAACTCATGAGAAAAATGTTTATAATTTAAATTTTGGATTAGAATTTAAGGTTGTCCCTCAAAATATGTGTTGAATTTCATATTTTAAAGAATTGTGCTTATTATTAATTCTAGGCTTTATTTCTCACATTAAAGTAAAAAATAGATGGCTTAAGATAGGTAAGTACATGATGGCAGTAAAGTATTTACCAAATTTAGTATCACCCAGGCAAAACATTTCTTGTGACTCATTAACCACAATCTTTAACATAGACTGGATTACCGTTATGATTTTTTAGGGGATGAATTGTTTTCTACCTAGATCAGTGGATTTTAACCCTGCTTATACATTATAATCACCCAGGGACTTTTAAAAAACGTATATGTAGGTCCCACTTCAACCAGTTTGAATACAAATGTCTGTGGATGGGCCTGGACATCCACAGTTTTTTTTTTTTTTTAAGATTTTTTTTTATTTCTTTGACAGAGAGAGAGATCACAAGTAGGCAGAGAGGCAGGCAGAGAGAGGGGGGGAAGCAGACTTCCCACTGAGTAGACAGCCCAATGCAGGGCTCGATCCCAGGACCCTGAGATCGTGAACTGAGCTGAAGGCAGAGGCTTAACCCACTGAGCCACCCAGGTGCCCCATTGGACATCCATAGTTTTTAAGAGCCCCCCAAAGTGGTTCTTATGCATAGGGAAGATTAAAGACTGACCTAGAGGGGCACCTGGGTGGCTCTGTGGGTTAAAGCCTCTGCCCTCGGCTCAGGTCATGATCTCGGGGTCCTGGGTTCGAGCCCCCATTGGGCTCTCTGCTCAGCGGGGAGCCTGCTTCCCCTTCTCTCTCTGCCTGCCTCTCTCCCTACTTGTGATCTCTCTCTCTCTCTCTCTGTCAAATAAATAAATAAAATCTTAAAAAAAAAAAAAAACAAAAACTGACCTAGATTCTTGTTAATGGTTGGCCTTCTTCAACACCATTCAATTATTCAAGTAATCATGCACTTTTTAATGTGTAAGTCTTTGTGGAAAATACAAGGATATATAAGACAGAGTAGAAATCAATATGAACTTAAAAAAAAAATCAGTACTAGTAGTGATTCCTATCAGTAGGAAATGCTTCAGCAGTAGAGTTGTATATGCCTCAGGGAAGTGCTAAGGAATGGAAATGCCTCCAGCTTCCAGTTACTTGGGAAGAACCTTGGGGTGCTAAGTCCACACTGGCCTGGTGGTCATGAAAAGGAATGATGGTGGGGGATGGGGACAGGATCTGACAGCCCATTAGCAACTGCTATGTTGGAACACATGTTAGATACCGCTGCTGCTGCTCATTTAGACATTCCCAGACACCTTGGTAACGAAGAGGCCACTGGCGCTCTGCAGTTGCACAAAGCCGCAAGGGAAGGAGAGAAGATGTTTGTCAAGAAGGCCCTGAACATAAGAAGATAAGGGCAGAGACCAGAGCAGATCTGGTGTCTACAGTTGTGGGTCAGCCTTCAGGGAAGAAGTGGACAGTGTAATCCAAGGAGTCACAGAGACAAATAAGTGTGAGGTCTTGTCGATGAAAGATAGGAAGACAGAGTGGAGCTGGAGGAGAACAAGATATTAAGCCAAATACCAAAAAAACTATTGCTAAGATAGGAATCAAGTTGAGTTTATTCAACTGTACATCAATCAAATATGTATTGAGCATCTTCTATGGGTCCCAAGTGTTGGGGATGCAGAGGTGAACATTTGTTCCAGTAATGGAACTAGGCCATTAGCAAATAAAGAGAAGAATGAGGAGATTCAGGGCTATAAAAACAAACAGACAGACAGGCAGACAAACATTCTGGATATTGTGAAGGAAACTGACGGAGGGTGGGGAGACACTAGTTTGAGTGGTCAAAGAAGGCGCTGACCCTAGCAGGTGACACTGAGCGGAGATGATGCAGAAGGAGAAAGAAGATGTACATAAAGAATCCAGGCAGAGGGATCAGCAACAGTAACAACCCTGAGGTCAGAACACATTTGGAGTTTGCAAAGAGTCAGATGATATCCAGTCTGGAATCAGAGCAAGGGCATGCCAGGAAGAAGACGGAAGAGCAACTGCATTTGATGATGAGTGAGTAGCTGGGCTTCTGGAAAGGTCAGGCTGCAGGTCTTTCTGTTCTGGTCTGAAAGGGACTGAGGTCCCTCTGGGAAAGCTGCTCAGGGCTGTCCTGCTACACAGACAGCCTGTCAACTCTGACAGCAGCAATCCTATCCTCCCAGCTGTAATGAGGTACCGCGTGGGCTTTGCAGTTGCCTTGCGTTGAGTATTCCAATCACACAAGGCCTGCACCTCCACTCCCTAGGGGTGGTTTTGATAGTTTCACTATGTTCACAGTGATTTTAAAGCAGGCGATACATGAGGAAATGCAGCGGCGTAAGTCAATGATGTCAGCCCCTGACAAGGATCATGACCGAAAAACTCAGATTCCCGAAATGACTTCATTTATACCGCCACGTCCTGACAGAATGTGAGGTCTCTCTTGGTAGATGAACACAGAATCATCCTATATCTATGGAAATGGAAAAGAATGGGAGTTTTTTTACAAAGAAGAGAAAACTATTAACTCAAGACCTCCCGCTGTTTTCTTTTTGTGCACTCTTCCCACGATGGCTTGCTTGTACCATACTGCACTAATTTTGAGGCACACGCTTGTCCCTCATTTTGCCCTCTCTGAACTGGTAATGCAGCTTGCAATCAGCGGTGCCTCATAATTGCCATGGTGTGGCTGCCACCACACGTACATGCAAGCTTGGTCAGAGCTCGTCCTGTTGTCCACTGAGTCCATTTGCATTGTTGTAACGACACACGGTGAGAATAATGAGCAGTTAAGCTGTGTTAAAACAGATCACCCTGTATTTTGGGATTAATACAAACAGTTATTTGGTACTTAGAAAGGTACAGATAGAGAAGAAGAAGGAGGGTAATTTGTTATTTGTGAAGTAAATGTCTTCACCAGAGAAGAGGCAATTACGTATTTTCTTTAAAAGCAGTAACTCTGTGCATTGTGGAGATGAGGAAAGGAAGATATCCATAAACACACAGAGTCGTGTTCTGCTTTGTTACTGTGCTACATGAAGAAAATGACCTGTTATGTGCCAGGGCACCCAGTTAGTCAGGAGAAACCGACGAAACCCTCTAAATGAATGGAATGTCAAAGCTGTCCAAGGCTGTTGCGGGGTTTATGTGTTGGACAGAATCACCCTAAGACACTGTGTCTTAGTTCGATTATCAGCATTGTTTTTCTTTCTTAGGGACACATAAAACAATCATGTATCTCATAATAAGTGGCATCTTAGATTATTTAGAACATAGCAGATGTTTTTATCTTGAGACGTCCAGTGCCATGCAAACACCAGATCCCATTTATCTTGTTACATTCAAAATGTCCCAACAGCCCATTTACATGTTAGCAAAGGTTTGTCTGCTTGAAGGCTTATTACTCACCATTGTGTGTCACGCCTATGGTACACTGAGCAAAACATTCTCAGGGCAACTTGTTCACCTTGGTTGGTTAGTGAGCTGAATTTAGTCAAAAGCATATAAGTGTGTGGATAGACATGAAGCATGGATCAATGACTGTGAAGTAAATAGCTTTAATGAAAAATAAGAACTTTGCTAAGGCCATCATTTAAAATTCAATTTAAGAAGGTCATTGTATTTTCACGTCTGATTTTGAAAAGTCAGGGCTAAACACCCTGAGTGGTTTTTTTGTTTTTTGTTATTTGTTTTCCTGAAAGGTGCTCTCAGATCAGTGTGAGAAGGCAGATTGGGAGGAGAGTCAGCTGGAAAGCTATGAAACAATTCACAGCCCTGCTGTGGGCAGATTGTCAATCACTGTGTGTGAAGTTGGTGCTGATTTTTTTTTGAGTCCACAATCATTCTCTCATTTGTACTCAAGGATACCATCTTAAACAGGTAGTCAAGTTCCTTGATGGATAGCAGGTCGGTAGCTGAGGACGTGCCGACCGGCGTGTGGCTGTGGAGGGAGGGCACATCTCTTAGCCCTGAACCCCAGGCCTCCTGTTTTTTGTACTAGCAGTTTCTCAGGAGAAGAAGCTTTTGTTTGAAATTGTGGCCCCGTGTAGGGTACAGAGTGCAGAAATGAGTTTTGGCCACACTTTGGGTTTTCTCAGGCACAGATCCTAAATATTTATTTCGAATGCGAAGAAGAGATGAAGTATTACATACTCCTATAAAGAAATAAATGTATAATTTATATATTTAAATATATTTTATATAACTGTAAAATGGCTTCTAGACATTTCTACTTGGAATATGTGGTAGGTAGTTCAAACCTAACCATGCTGGATGGAACGCTTAGTGTCTCCTCCCCACTTTTTCCTCCTAAATACTTCCAATCTGAGGAAAGAGCTCAGGCCAGGTACCTTCAGCTTATCTTCAATTCCTCTCATTTCTAGTCAATATCTCATTCACCAGCTCTGTCTCCAGGGCCCTTTTTGATTCGCTGTCTTCACCTCAACTTCAGTGCAAGGCACTACCATCTCTTGCCTCAGCTACTGGGAGAGGCTCTGAGCCCGATTTTCACTGTCCCTTCGCTGACACCCCCTGTCCCAGGTCTGTCCTTCCCACAGCAGTGAAATGAGCCTTTAAAACGTAAGCCAGGGGCGCCTGGGTGGCTCAGTGGGTTAAAGCCTCTGCCTTCGGCTCAGGTCATGATCTCAGGGTCCTGGGATCGAGCCCCGCATCGGGCTCTCTGCTCAGCAGGGAGCCTGCTTCCCCCTCTCTCTCTGCCTGCCTCTCTGCTTACTTGTGATCTCTCTCTCTGTCAAAGAAATAAAATCTTAAAAAAAAACATAAACCAAACCATGTCACATTCTCCTACTCTGACCCCTTCTGAAGGCTCCCACTTTCAATTCGAGGACAGTTCAGTCCCCCTACAGAAGTCACATGACTGGGCGTCTCTGACATCACTTCCTGCCAGCCTAGCCCCCGTGCTTCTGCCTCGACAGCCAAGCTGGCTTCCTGTCTGGTCCTCAGACGAACTAAGCAGGGTCCTGCCTCAGGGTATTTCCAGTTGCTGTTCCCTCAGTCTGGCTGGCTGATCTTTTGCATGGCTCATTCCCATATTTCGTTCAGATCTCTGCCCAAATGACATCTCCTTGAAGAAGTCATTTCTGATTAGCCTCCTTAGGATCAAGTGCCTTTCTTTCCCTTTCACCTGGATTATGTTTCTTCATAGTATGTGCCACAAATGGTTGCTTCTCCTGGGCCCTCTACCATCGAGGAAGCGAAGTCTGACTCTGACAACTTTGCTTCCTGTGACTTTTTCTTTCGCTCTTGTCCCTTGGCAGCCATGTGGTCTATGAATATTTTTAAGTACCCGTTCTGTGAAGGGCATTGAGGGTGGATATACAGCTGAGCCTACAGGTGCTCAAAGAGTTTAGTGTCTGCCAGGGGTGGGGGTGATAAGGACGAATCCAAATAAATAAAAGGGCTATTATAAGGTTAAGTGTCTTTCCCCAGAGGAAGTAAGGAATGAGCACTTGAATCTGGCCCATCTCACTCTGAGTCCTGCCTTTTTTCCACCCTGCCATCCAAGTCTGCTTACCCTCTGGTGCTTTTCCACATTTCTAAATTTTGCTCTACAACTCTCTCCTCCCTTTCTCTCAATTCAAAGCACCAACTCCTGCACTTCTTGGCGAAGTTCTAGGTCCACTGATTATCTGGTCACGGGGGTCCACAAGAAGTGATAATGACTATAGACTCAGTTCTCTCAGGTGACATTCGATTTGCAACTTGCTCTTCTCTGCTGCACCAGTCTCAAGGAGACATGTGTGAGGGAGGTCTTGTTACCTACTTTTGGAGGAGACTGGAGGAAAGGGTATTATGTGGGGTCTGCTTATTTACTTTGAGCCTTTCCATCTTGTCCCGACTCTAGGCATTCAAGAACCAATGCATGAAGTAGGTTGGGCATGGAATTTTCTTCAGTACAATTTCTGAAGGGCAGTGGGTATTCCAGTTTTGGCATTTGGGAGGTGGTAACAGAGCCACCCTCTCTGTTCTCTCTCTCTGGATGTGTGCACACATGTGTGTGTGGTGGTGATGTGGGGTCATTTATGTCCCTGAGACATTCATCTTGAGGAACATGTGTAATCCAGTGGCTGCCGCGAGGAAGAAATAGAGCTCCTTTAGGCAGCCATCAAGGTTAACATTGTTGGAAAATTGCTCTGTTAGGGTGAGAACATGAGGGAAAAGTTTGTGTGTATTCTACTTATTCTGTTGTTAGATGTGTCTCCTTTAAAGGTGCAGGACATTGGTGAATATGGAATAGAAAGGACTGATGGCTTTTCTCATTAAAACTCAACTAGTTCCTTTCATATTACTTCATCTGGGTCAGCTGAGGCTGTTATAACAAATTACCATAAATTGAATGGCATAAACAACAGACATTTATTTCTTGCAGTTCTGGAGGCTGGAAGGCCGAGATCAGAGTGCAGCACAGTGGGCTTCTGGTGAAGACCCTCTTCTGGGTTGTAGACTGCCAGCTTCCTGTTGTGTCCTTACATGGTGGAAAAGTGAGCTAATTCTCCAGTGTCTTCTTATAAGGGCCCTAATCCTATTCATGAGGGCTCCACCTACATTACCTAATGACCTCCCAAAGGCTCGACCTCCAGATGCCATACTTTGGGATTAGGGTTTCAACGTAT
>CM053611.1:91290916-91403045 GCA_028646535.1 Procyon lotor
TCCAAGCCATTTATTATGCATTTTCAACTCATCTTGTCAAGAGGTGAACTCTAGCCTCCCCTTTCAACTTATTTCTGAGCTCATCATGGTTCCTTTGGCCAACCATGAGCAGATATGATGCAAGCAGAGGCTTGAAAATGGGTTTGAATATTTTTGTTTCTTTCTGTCTTTGCCCTAGCACATGCCTGGGAGAGCTTGTTAGTGGATGGGGCACCTGGAGTAGAGCCAGGCTGCCCCTTTTGTCTCAGCTGACACCACCCAGATCAGCAGACCAGAGCCAACTGCCAGATGTGAGATCAGAAGAAATTCTGAGCCAAGTCCAGCCTAAATTACTGACCCACAGACTTGTGAGCTAAACAAATGCTTAGTGCTATAAGACCCTGCATTTTCAGACAGATTGTTGTACAGCATTGCTGCGGCAATGGAAAACTGATAATGCGTCCCATAAATCTGGGGAACTTGGAAGCTGCCCTCCATTTGGCTGCCATGAAATAAAGATCGAAGGCTTCCTGTTTGCAAAGCATTGTGCAAAATGCTCTACCAGGTTATTTCAGTTAATCCTGAAAACAAGATTATCTAGAAGATAGATAATATTATTATTCAAATTTAAGAGGCAAGGAAATTTTAGAGGTAAGCTTAGAGAAGGTTAAGTGACTTGTGTATGGTAGCTAAATGATCAGAAATAAAATGGGCAGTTAAACCCTGGAAGACTGCTTTTAGAGCCTCTATGCTTTTACTATTGATGCTTACTGCTTACTCTATAGTCCTTCCATCTCACCTTTTACCCTGCCCACCTCCACCCCCTTCAGAAGAAGACCCTGTGTTCCAATTTGGGATGCAGAGACCACTTTTATATTTAGTTCTTCTTAATACTACTTTTTTTTCTTACATCTAGTGTAAATGGCCATCTTCCCTATTAGTCTGGAAGTTCTTTTGAGGGTAAAGTCCATAAAAGACTTATTGTATTTTCTCCCACGGCTACCATGAAATAGAATTTTCAAAAAGATAATGATCCTATTTAAGTTTTAGAAAATCTAATTGTCCCCTAAAAGCAGTTTGCATCAGAGTAAGACTCTCCTAGAGGATATATATATTTTGAAACACATGTACACGCACACATATTTAAAAGGGCACTGTTATCCCAAATTAATCTAATTGGTGAAATGCACAGCAGAGGGGTTTTCCCATTTTGTTATACACCGTTATACATACGGTGTTTGAATTTGGTGTTTGATGTCTACAAAATTAAAATTCTCCTGTTTCATGTTTTATTATATTAATGTTATAAACAGGGATTGATATAAAACTGGCACAGAATTTGCAATTAGTTTCTGCATTTAAGAAATTTTGTTACTTGCCATGTACTTCAGGTATGCTGCCACCAGGTGGCGGCAGGTTGCCAGGCATAAGGTTTGTACAGTTTTACATGCTTTCCGAGGTTCAAGGTAATAGGTTTTTGCTTGAGTTCAAAAATAATTTGAAACCACAGATATTCAACTTAACATAATATATCTCTTTAGCAAAATAGCTAGACTTAAACTTTAAATCAACCTTAAACATCTGTAAAGCAGATATAAATCCCAAGCTACAAAATCACCTCGCTAATCTCTCTCCTTCCCAGCTTTTTGAATTATTTTCATGGTGGGCTGATTCTAACACTAATCTTATATACATACTTCAGTAAAAATGTTAATCTTTATGATTTACTCTGAGTCTTTATTTATTGTCAATCTCTTCCATCATAGCTCATATGTCAGGTTTCAAATTCCCAATAATTTTCTTTTAACAAAAATACCTCTTTGGTTTCCATTTCCTCGAAGAAGACAGTGGTTTATCTTTTCAGTATGAGCTCAGATCTCCTCCCAAGGAAGATCCAAAGCATTTCTCCATCAGGATAGCACGAAATGTGTATTTGCATTTTATGGAGGATATTGTCATTTTTATTTTCTGCACTATAGGAATAATCCATTAGAATTTTTCCCCCCTCAAAGCTCCTAGAAGCACAGAGCCAATTTACTGTATTTATCTATTTAACTGAAATATACACGAATCTCCTTAGCAACAGGCTCTGCCCTTAAATATCTCTAAAGAGTTCTTAAAGAAACAAGTCTTCAAATCCTATTAGAAATCTGAGCAAAATGCGGGATAAAAAGTTAAGTGACTTCATTATACTTAATAATACTATAAATTTAAAAGAAATAATTTCAATGTAAAGAAAATATCAACTAGTTCAAAAAGCAGTCCAAAGTTCCCACTCTTACAGATCATCAAGCTGAAATTTTGCAACAGAGTTTAAGGGTTTAAGATTAGAGACAATAAACTGAGAATTAGTATATCCCTAACCTCTGAGTCACACCCCTGCTCTGCCCTGAGGTGTTCTGTTTCAAGAATAAATAGGAGTAGTGTAGCTGAGAGTCAAGGGTCCATGCTGTGTAGTTGGGGAAAACAAAAACAAAAACAAAAACAAAAACAAAAACAAAAGAAACTAGCAATTCTGTACCTAAGCATTGCCAGGGGGAAAAAAAAAGGTGGGGGAAGATCCTCAGCAGCTTTACCATGAATGTTGCTACAGGAGAGAGAGTCATTCTACCTAATACTCCCTGCTCCCTCCAGGAGTGGGATTTTCAGGAGCACTAAGCAGTGAGGGTTTGGGCAGGGCTGGTAGGGAAAGATGATACCTGTTGAGAGAGGAGAGGTTGAGAGGCCAGCACAGCAGAAAGGGGTTGGAGTTGGGAAAGGTGCAAGAGAGAGAGGCTGCGCAGTGAATTCCTAGAGACCAGACTTTGCACATCGAACAGGGCTTTCTACGTTCCAGCAGGTGAGTACTGAGAATGAGAAGCAAATGGCACCTGGGCTGCGAGAGCAGGCTCCAGGGCAGCTGGCCAGCTTCGAGCCTAACTCTCGGAGCCAGAGCTGGGGAAGAGAGAAAGAGAGAGAGGCAAAAGAACACTAAGAGAGGGAAGAAAAAGGGCTGGGTAATAAAAAGCTCTCACGTGATTTTGAGTCTCCCAGAAAACCTATGAAGCCAGTGGGGTGGATACTGTTATCTTCTATTTACCAATGAGAAACTGAGGCCCAGAGGTGGTAAGTGACTGAAGGTCCCGTACCGAGTGGCAGATACAGGATTCCAAGTTGAGTGACCTGATTTCAAGGTACAGATGAAAGAAGAGAGGACACATTTGAAACTCTGACACATACCGTATGTCCTGCCTTTACTTTATAAACAGTAAGTACATTTTTTTTACATAACCAGGGCTTAGCCTTTTAAGGGTCAAATTGAAAAGTTTTAGCCACTACTGAAAAGCATTTCTGAAATGTATCTGTCCCAACTTCCTTTGAGCACTGGCTATAGTTTACCCTCTTCTTGATATGTAGGGATATAACAATGAAAAGCAACTCTATATTCATGTACTTCCAACTGAGGGATACTCCCAGGTTCTAAGGAGACACATGGGTTTTATTGCTTTCATGCCTAATACATTTGCGGCTCCAAATAGCTGCACTGCAGAATTGGCTGACTCAGCTCCTTGCCTCCCAGTCAGCTATCCGTCTTGAGTGTGTTGGCTTCTGGCCCCTACCTACTCTTCTGATGTCATTCTCCTGATTAAAATCCTTTAAATGGTTCCCTACCGATTACAGTAGCAGTTTTCAACCCAGGCAGCACATGAAAATTACCTGGGGAGCTTTTAAAAAACTCCCAGTTGCCCCGATGCCATCACCAAAGATTTCGATTCAATTGCCTATAGGGATTACCAAAAGTAGCATGGGTTTGGGCTTCTGGCCAAGATGGATTAACAGGGATTGGATTTATCCCCACCCTGCTTTCACCTGAAACAACTAAAAATACTGAAACATTGATTTTTAAGACGTAGGAACGAAGCAATGAAGGACATTGATCCCTGAGAGATGAGAAACAGAGACCTACAGTTGTCCCAGTTTGCCACCGTAAGAGAACTCCTAGCCCATGGTGCAGGAGGTGGAACCTAGGGAGCCTGGAAGACTCCTTGAATTGAGAGGATGGAGATGAGGGTCTTAAGAGACCAAAGGAGCTGCAGTGTTCTGGGCAGAATAGTAGAGAGAAGAAAGTATTGATCAGCACGTGCATTTGAGGAAACCTTTTGAGGCCAGATTAAAAACAACAACAACAACAACAGAGAAACAATAAAACTACCTGAAAAGATTAGTGGAAATAAGACATAGAGTTCAAACGGGGTTGACAATAGTTTGCACTATTCAGACTGGGAAATCTGGAAACTCCCAGGGCATTGTTAGAATACTCGGAGGCATCTTGCCTCAGTAGTAGAAAGATTAGCCACAGATGAGACGATGCTCTGGGCTTGCTTGACAAATCTTCAAAGCAAGACCTGAAAGGATCAGAGTATATCCAAGGAGCTTTTCTATGTCCCAGAACAAAGCTCAAGAATATTTACAGGAATACAAAAATATCTAGCACCCAACAAAGTAAAATTAATAATGTCTGACATGCAATAAAAGTTACCAGGCATGCCAAGAACAATGAGGAGAAAAGTCAGCCAACTGAAACCAGTCCAAAACTGACACAGATATTGGAATTAGAAGACGAGGGCATTAAAAAAGTTAGTATAACTGCACTCCATATGTCTGATAAGTTAGAAGAAAGATTGAGCATGTTAAATAGAGATATGAAAAAATATAAAAAAAGACTCATGTCTAGCTTCTGAAGATTAAAACTACAATCACTGAGATAAAAAATACACTGGGTGTTAATAATAGCAGATTAAATAGAAGAGGTTAGGGAACACGAAGTCATACGATAGGAACCATCCAAATGAATCACAGAGAGAAAAGATATTGAATGAACAGAGCATTGATGAGCTGTGGCCCAACTTCAGATAGTGTAATATACATATGGATTGGAGTTTCCAAAGCAGAGGAGAGAGAATATGGGACAGAAAATAATATTTTAAGAAATGTCCATGGAGCAGCCACTATCGAAAATGGTATGGATGTTCTACAAAAATTTAACAATAGAATTACCATTTGACCCAGTAATCCAACTTCTAGGTATATGTCCAAAAGAATTGAAAACAGGATCTTGAGGAGATATTTGCACACTGATGTTTACTGTGGCATTGTCCATAATATTCAAAAGGCAGAAGCAACCTAAATGTCTATCAACAGATGAATGGATAAAGAAAATGGTATATACACACCATGGATATTATCCAGCCTTAAAAAGAAGGAAATCTGTCATATGCTATAACGTGGATGAACTTTGAGGACATTATGCTAAGGGAAATAAGCTAGTCACAAAAAGACAAATACTGCATGACACCACTTATGTGAGGCAATCAAACTCTTAGAAACAGAAGACAGAATGGTCGTTGCAAGGAGTGGTGAGAGGGGAAATAGGTTAAATATTCAGTGGACATAGGTTTGGTTTTGTGAGGTGAAAAGCTCTAGAGATCTGTTACACAACAGTGTGTAAGCACCACTGTACTTACGCTTAAAGAGGCCTAACGTGGCAAATGTTATGTGTTTTTGACTACAATAAAAATGATTGTGGTGATGATGACATAACTGTGGATATACCAAAAGTGAGCAAATTGTATGATTTGTGAATTATATGTCAATAAAGTCATAAAAACAAGTTCAAGATGTCATGCAACAAGAAGAGAGAGTGCACCATCCTAAAACTACATGCAGTGTGATGCAGACGAAAGAAGCTCCATGTCAGAACATACTGTACAAAAGCAAGCACACTGAACTCCGCTGTTAAAAACACGAGTGACGGGAGGGGCCTTTTGGGTGCTGTCAATTTTCCATTTCTTGTTCTGGGTGCTAGTGACAGGCGTGTAATTTTTCTGGTGAAAATTCATTAAGCAATAAACACACTTATGATTTAAATGGATTTTTGTTGTGTCCATAAAAAAATTTTTGAAAAGTTGAGGGGAAAAAGGAGAAATAAAAGAATTTAATGGGAAACCAAAAAAATAGAGAATGACCAAAACTTTTCCAAAGTTAATGAAAGCTATAGACCTCATATCTAAGAAGCTAAAAAATCATTTATACACAAGAAACATGAGGAAAATAACATCAAGGTTCATCATAATCAAATTGCTCAAAACCAGTAATAAAAAGAACACTCTTATGTAGCGTCAAAGGGGGAAAAAAAAGACAAGTTATATACATAGGAAGAGCAACGACAACAAAACCAAAAAAAAAAGAAAGGATAAGAGCAGACGTCTCCTCAGAAATAATGCAGGAGAGAGGATGGTGGATCCACATCTCTGAAGTACTGTTACACTAGAATTCTATACTCAGCAAAAACAGCTTTGGAAAATAAAGTTTTTTTTACCAGCGGCCCACACTATAAAAAATGTTAAAGGAAGAGCTTGTACAGGAGAATGACGGCAGATGGAGATACAGTTCCACACACAGGAATGAAGAGCAGGGATGGCTTCGTGGGTTGTGACCTATGAGGTTATGCAAGGACCTGACCTTTGAAGGAATCTGGGCTCGGCTTAATGCTCTGCTGTCACTGTTTTAAAATCTTTTAATAATTTTTGGACAAAGAGTCCCATATTTTCATTTTCCACTGGACCCTCTGATTATGAAGAATTAAGAATGGTCCTAATGAAGATTCCTGTGCAGCTCATGAGGGTGGGGGAGAAGGCTGGGATGCTGAGCTTGGCTTGGGTCCTATGTTCAGGCACGGAAGACTCTAGGAGGCTTCTTCAGAGGGCATTAGGAATGCTTTGATTTTTAATCAGGAGAAGAGTGAATGACATCTGGTGGGGGTGGGGGAAGGAAGCAAACAGCAGCTGTCCACTCAGATAACCTTTTTAAAGGTACACATTTCTAGATAGAACCCGATTTTTCCTTTTTGTCCAGAGGTGGTTCATGGTTCATAAGTGGCCATAATCAGAGGGTTTCAGTTCTTCATGAAATTCATTTTTTGCTGAGTGCTCTCTTCAGGCCCGGATACCTTGCTTAGTTTCAGTATGAGTGTGTGTGTGTGTGTGTGTGTGTGTGCGTGCGTGGTACTAATTCTGGCATCAACACCTCTATAATGCCTATTCCATCATATTGACCCTGGGGCACTGCAGATAATGTAAATTTTCCTTGGATGCAAAAGAAAAGCTATATTGCTTCCAGTGAAGTTCTCATGTTTCAGTGCATTCTAGGTATGATTCGATTTCAGTGTAGGTCTAGGCTCCAACGTCGAGAGCTGCCTGATAGGTGCTGATATGCAAGATATGCTGAAGGATAGTGGAGCCTACAGTGCCAGTGTTAGGCCCTGGCCACTCCCCAGGCCAGATGGGAAAGGGCTAAAAATCCCTGGAAAGTGAGTACGTATTTGGGGATGACTGTTCCTCTCACGTAAGGAAGTGAGAAGAGGGCTTTTCCCCAAACTTAGCCTAGTGATGGAAGCTTCCAGAAAATCCGTGCAAGATGCTTGCAGTTCAAATGAGTGAGGGGGGATGAGTCCGGGGGCTTTGCCTGGTACAGACCTGAACGATTCTGAAGCTCAGAGGTTGTACCTAGCAGTCCCGAAGTCTTGTGAGGAGCCAGCTGTACTGTATGTGGAGGGAAGTGAAATTCTTATATCCACGGAGAATTTATAGTTTGTTCTTACGCTTGCATACTCATATCCAGTTGTTTAGTTAAAGACTTTGGCTTTGATTAAAGTTGTTAACATTTGAAGTGTTGGACAATGTAGCCTCCCTGATGTGGAAATACGAATGTTTGTCTCATTTATTAATGTCCTATAGTGAAGGCATAACCTTTTACTTAAAATAATTGATGTGGAAATGGAATTAGAACATTTCCCTCCCCTTCCATCCTCTGCAATTTGTGAATTTACCGGTTATTCTTCTTGGTTGGGAGTGTGAATTACCATTTGCCTTTACACGAGACGTGTACCCAGACATGGACATACATACACACATACTCACGTGCATGATGCAAAAAAGACTTTTAGGGAGTAAATTTAATTGCAGATACAAACAGGGAGGGCATAGTAGATAGGAGTGAGAATTTATAATGCTGACCATGAAATAAAAAAACATCAAAGCAAGTAATGAGTCTAAACTTGATACTGATACTGTATTTCTATAGCATTTAAAGCAAATAAAGTCACACAATTAAAGATTTAACACAAAATTAGAATGTTGAGTTTGAAAGATACTTAGTACATCTCCAAGTGATTAGAATATCACAAATTTCCCTGGAAAGGCAGAAATTAAATCAACAAGACAAAACAAAACAACAAAAACCAAAACCAAAAAACCAAAATCAGAAAAATCTGACAGTCCTAAATGAAAGAGTATTGTAAATATAGTTTCAGCAGCTATTAAACAAGAAGCAAATGATCTTCTAATCAATTTACTGCTGCAAAAATAAGTCAAATGATTTTCATGGGACACAAATGAGTATTGCTACCTTATTTTGTTTCTACCCAAAGGTATTTAAAACACAACTAACCACTGTGGTTAGATTTTTAAAGCTATTTTCGTACTTATGAACAGAGAATTAAGAATGCACTAAAGCTGATTTAATTTTATTCTTTTGGTGACTACTTTTATTTTTTAAGATTTATTTATTCTAGAGAATGAGGGAGAGAGAGTGGGGTGGGGTGGCAGGGGTTTGGTGGTGGGGAGGGGCAGAGGGAGAGGGAGAAAGAGTCTTAAGCAGATTCCGCATTGAATATGGAGCCTTACCTGGGGCTAGATCTCAGGACCCTGAGATCAGAACCTGAGCTGAAACCCAGGTGCACCTTGGTGGGTATTTTATCATTATCAATATTGTAAGGTATCATAAGCATTGGCTAAAGCCAATGGGAAGAAATTTATGACTTGTTCTACACTAAGATTCACACATTAATAAACCAGAGAGTGATCGACTTTATCTCAGCTAACCCAAATCCTCTTGGTAGGTACTCAGTGGTAAAATAAATCATTAAATATTAATAATTATTAATTGCCATACTTTTTTGGTTGAGGTTATCGGTAGCAGTAGGAATTGCTGTGTAAACTTGGTAATACCTTGTACAAGGCCTGAGTAACTTTCTGAGTAAAGAAAATTCATGCACTAATGCACTGTTAACTAGTCTTTAGCTCTCTCAACAAGCCTTTGGAGAGGACTATAATTCGAGTGAGAGGTTTATCCAGCTAGCATCTGCACAAGGAACAATTTGCCTGACAATCTCTCTCAATATATTCATGTAACACTAAAATATCAATACAAAAGTAAGAGTAGTATTAATGATGTTATTAATGATAGTAGCAGACACAGGCAAAACAAAGCTATTAATAAAAGAGCTTCTGCATATGAAGTGTAGATTAGGGAATAAAAGGAACAATTATTGGCATCTAAATTCTCTATGTCTCAACACACATGGGCCTGTAAAACCTATGTCTTAAAAGTTTCCATCTGCTTGATTTCCACTGCTGGGAATGCTGATATTAAGAAGTGAGATTTCTATTAATCTCTCTCATCCTTATATTTTGGGGAGGTTTGTGACCAAAATCTTCATTAGGTTATGGCAATAATGTACTCCACACAAAAAAAAGACCTTTGGGGTCTTTTGAAAGATTATAATTTCAGGTGCATTTGTACTTTTCAAATCACAATTTTGTATAGTTTTCATTTCTTTATGAAAATACTTTGAATAAACTTATACTCGTTGAGACTTATTATTTTCAAATATCAAGCAAAATACCATGTGAAACTGGAGGTTTAAACAATACTACTTAATGATGCTAAACGTATTCATAATTAAAGCAGCCGTCAGCCTCCTCACCCTCTGTTCTCCTCCCCTCCACCAGCAGCCCTCTGTAGCAAAGACAGCCCCTTACCTTGCACTTTTCACTTTACACAGAACAACCATTACTGAAGCCAAATGGCTTCCTTAAAATGAGCCACTCATTACAAGGATTTAGGATGTGAATTTCTCTAAAAAGCTTTGCTTTAAATCAAAGTGACTGAACATTTCCTTCAGGCTAGAAAACAACAAATTATGGGTACTTAATATAGAATTACTGGACCCATATATTATATATGAGATTATTTTATATTTGGACGTCTTCCTTCATTAGTTGGGATAAATTAAAGCCTTGAATTTGAGACTAGTCTAAAGCTCTGGAAGCCAGAAGGCACACATTTGTGCCTTTTTTTCATTTTAAAACCCAAGAACCCAGAATCACCAAATGCATCATCCTTGGAGCAGTTCTGGTGGGCATAAAATTTTTGTTCTCTGATTTCCAAGTCTAAAGGTACAGATCCATTTTTGTTTATAATTAATATATCTATGGAACAAAATGACTCGCAAAGCGTCCTCAAGAGTGTGAGCTTGCCCATAAAGATGTCACAAACTTTAAATTCTATCAGCTTAAGGAAAATATACTAGGTTGATATTAGATGCAGATGTACTCGAGGCCAGAGGAATTGGCCTCAAGATCTAAGACACAATGACTGTGTTTTCCAGTTCTGATAACAGTGCTTCTGACAGCTACTTCTCAGAGGAATATAGATTGTATTACAGCCCATGTAGCTAAAGGGAAAATGCTTAAAGAGTCTGTATGCATGGAAAAGGCTATTCTCCTGTCCCAACTCCAGGCTGGTTGGCCTGCGGGTGGTGGTAGGTCAGTCCCTGAGCCCTGGCATTAAACTTGGGGCCTCAGAGTCTCACTGACCTACAGTCATTGCAGTCATCCACAAGGGACACAGTGACTGAACAAGAATCCCTAGGCTGCTGGTCCCCCCAGTGCTAGGATAGGTGTGGGTCCCAGCTCATACCTTAAATATTAGCCCCAGCATTTAGATTTTGAGAGACTTCTAGTCCTGCTTCAATGATCCTTGCTTCAAATAAAACATTTTATAATAGGGTTCTACTGGAATCCTTTCTTCTCAGTGAGGGATTACTGCTAATGCCCACTAAGTGAGTGACTCATGTGCCGTCTAAGTATTTGTTCTTCAGTGGGGAACAAGATTATTTGGAAGATGTTATGCAGAGGTATTTGTCAAGTCGTATAATCGACTAGAATGGCACTTAATTGGAAACATGTTTGTTTGATCTATGGCAGGTCCCCCTTTAGCAAATGGCTAACGGTAGCCATCAGATGAGTCCTGGCTTCTTGGTGGAGAACTGAAATCTCCTGGATGCAACCAGAATACAACACACTCTCTGTGAGTTCCACTGTGTTGCCACACAGGCTAAGAACAAATTAATCAGAGGCTTTCAGTCAGACGGTGAGTTTCTGCTGAAATAATGATAGCTTTTGTGAGGGAGTAAGGACAGAAAGCAGAGAGTAGCTGATGGCACATTCGAAGAAGGAGCCAAGAATTTGTCCATTTACTGTGATTTTTAGATCAAAGGACAGTTTTATGAGATGTGCTAGAAAAGATACTATTTTTAAGACAGACTTTTAAAAGCAGAGAATAATTAGTTACTACTAATAACAATAATTTAAAATAATTGATGGCATGCAATAGGCAGTGACCAGACTTGTGGAGAGAAAGTGGCATAAAGAGTAGGATGGATCTCTTTTGAACCGGTGGAAATTTATTTGCTTTATCTTTCAGGTTATGAGTATTTCTTAACGTTTTAGAATATAAAATTCAAATCTAATAAATTATCTAAAAGATTAAATGATTTTTCACTCATTATGGAAAATAAATGTTCAGGATGCCAAATATAATGTGAAGGCATGATAATCACATGTTACCTCTTCATTCCTTCATTCCTTGAGATCATTGTACATAAATTAACAGTAAAAATGAAATAAGTATCAGTATTAAAACCATTTATGCAGATCTGGTTGATCTCTTTGGGCTTGAATATACCGCAACATATGTTGGCCAGTTTTTATAGAAAATCTATGCCAAGTATATAAATAAGACAGAGACAACTTGAGATTAGATACAAGCTCTGGCTAATAAAATTTTGATATTATAGCAGCTATTTAATAAGAACAAAAGCGGTGTCTTCAGGAATGGGGTTTATATATGTGGCCAAGGAATAGAGACAAGGAAACAGAGATAGGAAACTAAAAATGAGAACTCTAACCTTTAACAGTGAATATGAGGAAGATCATGATGGGAGCCTATTTGTTATCATGTCTATGTCTTGAGCAGACTAAATTTAAATGGAAAGCCTCCAAATGGTTGGGAAGTTTTCATGGATAACGCAAAATACCCTGAGAGTCCTCCTCGTTCCCCACATCAAAACTGTAAAAGACAGTGACTGAGGAGCTTGGCTGGAACAAAGACAGATGTGTATTTAAAGCAGAAGCCATATCTGTATATTGCTGATGGATGTCAAGTAGTAACAAAGAAAGAAAATATTACCCACCTACAACAGGAATTTCATTTACCAAGTGTTGAATGGGTAAGGTATCTTTAAGAGACCAACTTACGTTAATAAGTTCAACCTCCCAGATTTTTTTCAACAGGTCCATCGATGTGTAGCCATTAATCAGAAAGGCTTTGGTGTAGTCACCTAATTCAATGGAATCCAGCCACTCAGCTACAGAAGTGGGATGATAGCCATCATGGCCAATGGGTCTCATCTGTAATAAAGAAAATCACATTAAGATAAGGATTACTTTGAGTTCCAAAAAATAGAATGGATCTTGCCACTTGGAAATTTATCTGATTTGAAGCAACAGTTCTTTTTGGATAAGAAAATAAGGAAAACCAAAATAGTTGACGGGCAATTCTAAGTCTAATAATTTTCACACTGAATTAGTTTTCAAAAATGCACCCAGAAATTTTTAATTTAGCTGCTACACCAACTCCATATTTGAGAAAACGAAATATGTCAAACTTCTGTTATAGACGTTATTGACATTCTGTTGGATGAAATTTAAAATCATGGCAGTTGAGCAGTATTAAATTCAATGCTGAAGGCACGAGGAACTGCACTCCCAAAATGTAGATGATAATTCTCATATGTGCAACATCAAAGCATGTGAAAATACTGCACGACTCAAACATCCAAAGGAATTCATGCTTATGCAAGACATGTAGGTAATGCAAACATGCTGGAGAAACATACTGCAGTATTAAGCGAGTAAAGAAGAGGCTTTTTGGTGTTTAAAGACCATGTGTTCTGCATAGACTCTACAGTATGTTAGACATGAATAGAGAACTTGCTGGCAGACAGGTTCCTATTTTTTGTCAGCTATATACAGATTTTTTTTTCTTTAGGAGAACAAAGAAGTGTGACAGCAGCATAATGTTTCTGAGTTTAAATTGGAGTGTGAAAGTAATTTAAGCAAGAGAAACTTCTGGGTTTCAAATTTTGTATGATTATTCTAGTCTTTTTAGCTTTTATTTGAAAATTTTAGTTGAATTTCTGGTTCTTGGCTTTTGAAGTAAGTCACCTCAGAGACTTGCGTTGCTCTGCCTGCCACACCACGTAGCTAATGCTTCCATCAGTCTGGACAGCAGGCACCTTATCAACCTGATGTTGCAATTCGGGATGGGAAAAGCGAAACTGGGCAAAATACGTAGGTTCTCCTCTCCTTCAGATTCAAGGAGATAAATATTAATGAAATCTAGATGATTCTGATTTATGCAGAGAATAGATTACTCTGGCTGCCAGGGATTCAGATTTTAATCCTTAACATGGGAGGCTTTGTTACCATGCAGCGTTCTCATTTTGGAGGTTCTTCTTACTCTTTCATTTGTTTTTTTGGATTCAAGGTGTTCATTAGGGATCCACACGTAGGTAAGAAGGGACAAGAAGGAGGGTTGGGCAGAAGAGGAGTCGGACTATGATGGGTCCTGACAAAACCTCTGTAAACCCAGCGGGGAGCTCTGGTTCAGGTCATGGTCCTAGAGGTCCCGTGCTGGCGGCACAACTGGCCCTTTGTTCCCCTACTCTCCGTCACTGGATGCAGCCACCATGAGAAAAGCAGGACTCTAGTGAGGCTGCTCTCTGCAGCAGAGGCAGACCCTGCAGATGCTGACAGCGGGAGGCTGGCTGCTGACCACTCTCTTTCCTTGAAAAGAGAGCCCGGAGGAGAATGTCCATGTCTCCCAGAAGACCACGGACCCAGATTCATCCAAGGTTAACATCTGGCCACATTGGATTTCTACCTTTTTCTTTATATCCACTTCCTCATTCACATGCATACAACACACATTTTATTTTAGGTGAACCATTGGGAAGACATTTTTCCCCCTGAACCTTTAGCAGATACGATGAAACTTCACCCCTTGATGCTTCAGCACGGATCTTCTAAGACCAAGGACATTCTCCTTCATAGCCACAGTAGCAGCACACTCAAGAAATCTAACATTGACCAGATTATATTACCTAATATACAATCCATATGTAAATTCTCCGTAGGTCCCCAAAATAGAATTTGTGGCTTTTTTGTTTTTCTTCCTGGACAGACTTAATCAAAGGTCAAGGCAACTATGTTTTTGAAGTATTTCTTCTGCCTTTTTATCTCCCTTTTCTTCTTCTAGGATTATATTTACTCCTTCATTTTTAAATTACTTTTTCTCCTTTCTTTGTTCCTATTGTTCCATGCCCCAATTTTCCACTTTGATGTTTAAAGGTCCTCTATTGAGAGTTATAGTATAATTTATCATTTGCATTAGAATCTGAGTGGCATCAGACTTTTGTGTGTCACTTGTACATTGGACTGACCCATTTTAGCTACTCATGGAACATGTGTTCAGTCACATTTAACACAATATTTATTCCACAATAGCTACAAATATAAATGGCAACTCAGGGTTTGTAAAATGAAGTTTAGTGGCAGTTGCAAATGACTGAATGTTGTTTGTGTAAAACTGGAGATTCAGATCCAAAGCAGAGGCACAAAGGTACTAAGTACCTTCATATACTATAGAGTTATAAGAATATTGGGGCTAGGGACATTCTCCAGGACTTAGGAAGAGGTGGTTGAACCGATGCTACTATCCTGACTAATCCCTGCAGCCTGGGAAACTCCCTGTCTGCCCCAACTGACAGAAATAGCCAGAGAAAGGACAAGAAGGAAAGAAGAGAAGCTCACTGGAGTTGAAATTAGCAGCTTGGCAAGGTCTTGCTGTTAGTCCTCCAGAATCTGACCACCCCAGCAGCAAATCCTGGGGTTGAGCTTAGAGAGCCTTGAATCACTCTGGGGTAGAGTCAGATGTCAGATGTCCCATCCCAGAGACTCTGCACTGGGGTCCCCATAAGTCACCTGAAGCGTGTGTGCAAACACACACCACACACACAGAGCAATCACTGGACACTTGCCACACAGAGGTTGGCTGATGGTCAGATCTAACCAGTGATGAGCATTGGTGGGGATAACAAGAGCTCTGCAAAGCAAACCCAATTAGTAGAAAAAAGTTTGCTTTTCCTTCCAATCCCTCCTTCTTCCTCCAGTGGCAGGAAATTTGGAATCAGAAAAGAGAGAGGTGCCAGTCCCGTGGGGGAAACTTAAACTTGTGGAGCAGTGGCGGGGGACAGGCAAAGTGAATAAAATTAGAGGCTTACATGGATTGGAAATGAGTTCAATATTTTACATGACTGGAAAGTTACTGGATATGTTTGAATGACATTAAAAATAACTAAGAGAGAAGCGGTTGAGCTTGGTTGAAGGCAGGATTGGAAAAAAAGGCACATCAGCATCTGACTGAACGCACAGTCATTTGGTTCCTCCTGTGAGGCAAGTTCTCCCTGAGCAGCCTTGAGGAGATGAGAGGGAGGAACATATTTGTGAGGATGAGAGATGGGGGCAAGGTAGAGAGCAAGAGTGAAGAGAACCGGAAACGAACACATTGACGTGTGCTGGGGAGGGTTCATCCAGCCACTCAGTCAACAAATATTTGGTCAGTGGCTGTTGGGAATGTCGTGGAGCAGTACAGAACAAAACAGTCTGAGTCTCTTCCTCAAGGAAATCATAAATCTTAATTAAAAACCGTGCAAATAGATGACCAATAAATTATGAAGGCTCTGCCTACCTGAGGAGAGGAAAGCATTAGAGCCAAATGAAGCTACAAAATTAACTTGACACATAT
This sequence comes from Procyon lotor, assembly GCA_028646535.1. Lineage (NCBI taxonomy): Eukaryota > Metazoa > Chordata > Mammalia > Carnivora > Procyonidae > Procyon > Procyon lotor. Next base: position 91,306,925 of record CM053611.1, read on the forward strand.
TTAGCGATATGCAGAATGGTTACCGTGCTGCATAGTCACTTCTTTTGAAGCAATTCTTCCATCTGTTCCTACTGCCACTGCCCTGTTTAGGTTCTTGTTAGTGCTTACGAAAACTAACGCAATAGCCTTCCACTTGGCCTCCCACCTTTGGTCCAGCTTCTGCGATGCTGCTGCATTAGTTTTCCAAAAAGCCAGGCTTTTAAGTCAATACTGGCACCCAAACCTATAGTGGCTCCTTCTTGATTAAAGTGAAAGTGTCCTATTCTGGAATTCTAGAGCAATTGGGATCAGGTATAAACTTAGCTTTTCAACTTAATCCTATACTACTCTGCCATGTGTTTCCAATCTCAGTGAGTGGGAAAGCATCACACCATTGCCTAAGTAGATGCTTACTTGGTAAGTCATTTTACTTTCCTCTTTCTGTTTTACTATATATTTTATTCAGCCAACATCTCATAAACTTGATTTCAGTTCCCTCCTTCCAAAATGGACTTTGGAATCTGACATCTACCCCAAGTAGACACTACTTGTAGTGTAGATACTACCCCAAGTGTTGTTGTAAACATTATATGATAGAGTACATAAATTGCTTAGCATAGGACTTTGAATATAATAATCCTCAAAAACTCTTGGTTTTCTTCCCCCATCACTGCTCTAAATTGGGTTCATGCTTATTTTTATTTATTTTTTTGTTTTGCCAATGTTTATTTTGAAATTGTATAATGTTGAATCCTTTGGCTGCTAATCTTTTCAACTTCCAATCAAGATTCTTCTTTCCTCTCTCATCCCTTTCTCTTTCCCTCACGTCCTTCCTTTTCTATCTTGTTTTAAAAGGGGTTTATGTCTGGGGTGCCTGGGTGGCTCAGTTGTTAGGCTTCTGCCTTCGGTTCCGGTCATGATCTCAGAGTCCTGGGAATGAGCCCTTCCTTGGCGGGAAGCCTGCTTCTCCTTGTCCCCCTCCCCCTGCTTACGTTCCCCCCTCACTGTGTCTCTGTCTGTCAAATAATAAATAAAGTCTTAAAAAAATAAAAAAAATAAAAAGGGTGTATGTCTGTTAACTTATTTAACCTCCCACCCCAGCTGACAACTATTTTTCAGAAATATAACTAACGAGGTCACTCAAGTAGACTGAATTGTTTCCAATTCTTCACTTCCTTCCTGTATTAGAATTATGCCTCTGTGCCCTTTGCCAAGGGATCTGCATTGTATCCCACAGTGATTGGAGTTAATTCTCCATCCCATTGATGTTGGCCATGTACTTGCTTGGCCAGTGGTCCAGGTAGAAGTGTCAGTGTGGCAATTTATAGGTGAGGCCTCTCCACTCCTGTGATCTCCTCATTCTTTTGTGTTCCTATGCTCTATTACAAGAATAAGAAATGGCTGAATCGTCATGCAACTGCTATGCCGGGAGAAAGATGAAGACTTGTGGAGCAAACCTAAGTGTAGAAGCTTGGAGTCTACCCTGGCTCAGTGGAGTCTGAGCAAGTCCATCTGAAGTTAGATGAACTACAGCTGTCCTACAAACCCATGAGTAAGAAGAATAAATATGTATTTTTTTGTTGCTATAAACCACTGAAATTTTGACATAAAGGGGAAAACTGACTAATACAGTCATTCTTTATTTCAAAGCTCTTGGTATTACACTGAAAAAATAAAATAAACATATTTGGGAAAAACAAACAAACACCCAAAAAACTCTTTATATTAGTTAATGTTCTCCAGAGAAATAGAGCTAATGGGATGTATATACACACATACACAAGTCTGAAATCTTGCAGGCCCAAACTCTGCAGGGCCAGCTGGCTGGTTGGAGACGCAGGAAAGAGCTGATGTTGCAGCTCAAGCCTGAGAGCAGTGTGGAAGCAGAACTCCCTCTTATTCGTGGAGGACCTCAGTCTTGTTCTTGTAAGGCCTTCAACTGATTGGATGGAGTCCATCCATACAATGGAGGGCTTTACTGGTTTACACAGTCTGCTCTACTCAGAGCTTGCTGATCTAAATGTTAATTTCATCTAAAAAAAATACCTTCATGGTGACATCCTAGACTGGAGTTTGACTGAATATGTGGGTATCATGGCCTAGCCAAGTTGACATGTAAAATAACCCAAACTCTTTAATTTATGAGTCCAAAGTCACATCCATGAGACAGAAAGACTAGCGATGCTGAGCTAAGCCAACATTAACATCCTTCCCAAGCTTTCCGGCTGTTATCTAGTAACCATCTACGTCCTACATCCTTGCTAACCCTAAATAAAGTAATTCTTTATTTTAGGAGTATGATTTTTGGGGGCATAATCCAATTTATAACTAGTATATCTCCATACCTTTGCTCCTGCCATTCCCTCTGCCAGGAATACTGTTTTCCTCTGTTCCTCTGTTGAAATTCTATCCTTTCTTAAAAGGCCCTATTTAAATGTTGCCTCTTCTGTGAAGCCTTCTCCAATACTACCCTTACTCCCAAGTCAAAATTAATCATACCTTCCCCTAGATTTTTGTAGTAATTTGCACATAATTCTGTTTTGACTGTAGATATATCTGTCTTCTTCATTAGACTGTCACCCTTTTGGTGAAGAAACAAGGTCTTAGCCATCTTTGTTGTCTCTTATGTGTCAAGTGAAGCATCCCATTCATGGCAGCCATTTGCCCAGTGTTTCTTAAATTAAGTGATTTAATGAACACATGAAGATTAAGTGATAAATTCAGTGGCCTCATGTCCCCTTGTAAAGGACATTTGTATTTTGTGCTACATCTTATGAAAATGAGGGCTATTTTTATGCCTAACATTAATGTTGTACAACTATTTAAAATGATCATATACCAAGAACCAATTCCAGGTAGTACGATGCTGTGTTACAAAATGCACTGGGCTTTGTTTCCATAGCCCAGCATCCTGGCCCTACTGTTAACAAACTGTGTAACAATGGGCAAGTTATTTCACCTCTCCAAGTTTCAGTATTCTCATCTGTAAAATAATGGTGTTGGGCCAATGATCTCAAAGTTCCTTTATAATTCCTACATCTTGCAATTCTATCTTTTGTAAGTTAACATCAAATTAGTGTAGGATTTATTTATCCAGTAAAGAGAAAAGAAGCCCAAAGGCAAAATGGAAAGAAAGAAAGAAAGAAAGAAAGAAAGAAAGAAAGAAAGAAAGAAAGAAAGAAAGAAAGAAAGAAAAAGGAAAAAAAAGAGAGGAAAAAGGGCAACAGGGACATTTAGGCTGAAGCTCAGATGGCATCCACACTTCTTTCATGAGTTGTCAGCAGCATCCGCAAGGAGCACTGTGACTGCTTTCTCAAATTTCCAATGATGAAATTCTTTTCCAGTAGGAAGACCCGCAGGACAGAGCTAGACAGAGGGTTCCAGGGGCTGCCAGGCCTGCAGTACGACCCAGCACGAATGGGAGTTCGGCACAGTCTGTAATCTGAGAGGCAGAGCGGTGGGCAGGTAGTGGGCGTTCCTATCAGAGCTTCACAACCAGATGATCTGATTCAATTTGTTGAATCCCAAAGTGTGGAGAAAACCCAAGCTGGAACTGAAATTGGAGTTAGCAGTGAAAGAAGCTTCAGTCTCCAAAAAACTGAGTTATATGGATACGTTTTACTAAATACCTTCCTTGTTGCTCTCGATGTTTTGTTATTCTGCCCAAATGCACATTGACTTTCCTCTAGGAGCCTCTTAAAGTGAATCTGGCCTCAGAGAGGGCACACTACTGTCATCACAGGCAACCCAGCAGGCAAAGATTATTGACCCCAGGACAGTGAGTGCTCTGTGGAATCTGGGGTATTAAGGGAGCCAGTGAGGGGGCAGCTGACAGGCAAGGCTCTGAGACTGCCGAGTCTACCTCTGTCAGGGTAAGCCAGATTTTAAGTCTTTTACACAGGTTAGAAGAGGAAGAAGAGGAGTTCTCTGTTTTAAAAAGAAATGATTGCAAACCATTGATCTAGGAGATTTTTGTAAGATTACACGATCACTACAGTTTATTTCCTCTTAATTTCTCAGTTTTATTTGAAATATTCTGGATTTGTCATATGTGTACAGACATGTATGTGTTGTTTGCGATTCTTTCTCTCTGCCTGAAACCAGCTTTGTCTGTTCAGACAAGGATACTATTTTACAAAGATGGAGCCAAAGGATGAAAGTTATAGCAAGAAGGCAATAAAAATAGGAAAAGGAAATAAAAGGGGAGAAAGATATTATATTATAATAGATTTGGGGTTATGTAAAAAAAAATAGTTCAGAGGGTGCCGAGATGGCTCAGTTGGTTAAGCATCTGACTTGATTTTGGCTCAGGTCATGATCTCAGGCTGATGGGATCGAACCCCGTGTTGAGATTCGTCCTGAGAATGGAGCCTGCTTAAGATTCTCTCCCACTCCCACTGCCCCTCTCCCTTCTCTAATAAATATAGTTCTGAATACAGTAAGTTGTTAAGTCAGCATTACTATATTGGCATGGTAATCAGATCAAGAGAACAAGGAAGTCCAAAAGCCAATAACATTAGATATTTTTATGTCTATAAAGTATTACAAAATTGAAACAGAGATGCCTTGTTGTCCACTAAAGACTGTTCCCTCCTTTACCATAGTAATGGGTCTTACTAGAGATAAGACACACCAAAGAAAGAAAGAAAGAAAGAAAGAAATATATATATATAAAAAAAAGATAACTCCAGCTTTGCTTCTGGTTGTTTCTATGAGGATATATTCAAGCCTGTGGGAAGCTAGTGAAAGTGATGCATGTAACCTTCAGGTCACCTTCAAGCTAAAAAATAGGTTCCTTGCTCTAGAATTGCTTTTTTTCTTTTCATCTTCTCGTGAGCTGGAACATCAGTGCCTGCAGCCCAGCTATGACTCCACAGGCAAAATAATAACCTAGAGTTTTGGAAATGCTTCTCAAACCTGCATGTACAAAAGAACCACGTGGGATATCTAGTTAACATGCAGGTTCTAATTCAATAGGCTGGAGGGAGAATTTGAGATTCTGCATTTCTAACAAGCTTCCTGGTAATGCTAATGCTGTCAGTCCCTGGACCGTACTTTGAGTAGCAGTGCTTTAGAGGATGACAGAGAGACAGATGGAGGGTCCTGGGTCTTTCCAGAATCACACAGAGCAGAGCCAATTTGTAAACCTGGATGGCGTACTTCAAGACTGTTACGTGGGAGAAGTAAATGTTCTATTCTTTAAACCACTGCATTATGGAGGTTCTATTCTAGCAGCTTTGCCTTTCCTCTAATACAAACAGAATTGAAAATAAGGTAATTTCATACATAACATTTAAGGAAGCCCATACTTCCACTTGACAGTATGTCGCATTGTCTCTTGCTTTGTGAAGCCATTAATTTTCACAGCCGTTGCCATTCAAAGAAACCCCATTTCCATTAACTGTGTTTGTTGGCATCTTTCTGTCAATCACACTATCATCCCTTTGTGGTAACTATGCAAGATATAAGAGGGGGAAGTTGTGGGAAAACCTCAAGTTTCTAGCTTTGATTAAACTTTGTTCCTGGGTACACGGTGGTGTTACTAGTGGAGAAAGAAGAGAAAATAGACTGAAATGACACGAACAATTTTGAGACATGAGAAATTAAAGACGCTGTGGAACTGCACTTTACATTTGGGGGAGATGTCTGAGGAGACGTGTAAGCTTGGGCATCATTCGCTGTACAGGTGGGAGTCTTGGCCTCTCCACACATCAGCCATATGACCTTGAGTAAGCTACTCAGTCTTCCTTCTGCCTTCTGATTAGTCATGTGAGTGATAAGAATGTCTCCCTGGGGGGGAGGGGGTTGTCAGCAATCAGCTAAACGATGCACAGTACTTAGCACACAGAGGCACTCAGTAAATCTTATTATTTTTATGGTAAGTGGAGGCTGAAATCATGCATGGATGAGCTCACGGAGGGTATGTACTGTGGGAAGAGAAGTAGTGTGAGGAAAAACCAACACTTCCAATATGAAAGATAAGAATCATACTCAGGAGACCAAAAAAGCAACAGTCAAGATAAGAAGGGAATTGGGGGAAACTTAGTTTCAAAGGGGGTGGAGTTGGCAGTGATGACATGCTGCAGAGAGGTCTACTTAGATGGGGAAAGGGAAGGGTTCATGGAATCTGGCACACAGGTCACCAGGATTTTAGGGAAAAGAGCCCCGAGGCAAGGCTGCCCTGGGTTGAGGTGTAACTTAAGAGATGAGGAAGTAGAAACTGCAATCAGAACTATTCTTTTTAGGAGTCTGCATGGGAAGAGAAGGAGGGAGATGGAAGGTTTTAGAAAGCACAAGGAAAAGGCATGATGGAGAGGAGTGAGAAATGAGGACTCAGGGCTGAGGAAGGTCTGGAACATAAGGGAAGAAGAGTCCAAGGGTGCTATGGAGATTGAGCAAGGTAGAGGGTTTGCCTTTTGCTTTGGGAACTCACTGGCCTTTCTTGGAAATTACAGCATGAGATGCAAAGTTGGAGTAACTTTGGGGTTGATAATCTTGGTGTTAAAACAGTTGTAAGGGTCCAGGAGCTACCTGGCTTGGACTTAGTGAGGGCTGAATCCTTGTATATGAAGTACTGGTAAAGGTCCTCATGTGGGCAAGGGCAGCCAACCCTGGGTACAAACACAACTATCATTTATGTATACCTATTGGTGGCAACAGCTCTAGTGCACCAGGCTCAGAGACTTAAACTTGCCTACAAAGCTGCAATGGACCGTGGCTTCTCTTTTCCCACTGGAGGTATTTGGTACTCTCAGACTCCCTGATAGACTTTTGTAATACAGACAGCTGATATCATTGGGTGCCTCCCTCTATTCCTACTCCTTGTTCTAGCCTCTTCTGCTCTGTCCTGCTGCTACCCAAGACTCGGACTAACAGCAGCCCTGAAAATAAACCAGGACAAGCAGTGCTAGCAGGCAGTGTGCTGCCAAGTCCAAATGCAGGTCTATCGAGTAGTGTGAGGATCAGATCTCCTATAGGCTTTGAGACCTGGGCTTAGGCATCACTGTGCTCTTTCATCAGTGGTTCTTGAAAGACTGACTGAACATGAAAGAGAAAGGCAGATCCACTGATCATGGGGCCCCAGAAAAAAGTCTATCCACCACCATCTAAGAGCTATTATAGTGCAACTTGGCTGGGAGAGCCACGTCTACAGAATGGATAGGACTATTAATGGTAAGAATGTCACCTAATAATCACATGAGACTTTGAAGATCCCATAGTCATCTCACGTGCACTATCTCATTTGTGAGGGGTTTTAGGTGATCTTTGGGAAAATACCCTTTACGGAGCCCAAGACTCTGGGTACCCTGTGTAATGAGATTCCTTCTGTGGGAACTGAAAGAACTAATACACTGTGACTATTGTTAGGATGTACATATGTGGCAGGGGAGTCTGCATGGGAAGACTGATCTGCGGCTCGAAGTCCTTTCCTTTACAATCATACTCTGTTATGGATATATTTTCAATAAAAGAATCGGAAGAAATTTAAGCCCTCAGAGTTTTGTAAGCGAATTGTGTTTGGATGTCATTATGGACTTAAAATTGCAGATAATGGTAACGTTTGTATTTTTTCCCGGCAGCCACTGAAACTCGCCAACATGGGGTCTCTTGAATGTTCAGACACTGAAGACCCCCAGCTTTAGGCATAGAGCAGGATCAGTGAAGGAGTCATAGCTGGATATTACTCTTCAATACATTTTGGGGGAATAAAGGTAAAGTGCTTTGGACCGGGCATTGTCTCTTAATACCCTGTGATTTCTATTTCATGAATAAAAGAAACAAACTGAAGTCTAGCCCAGAGAGGCCCTGACATTTCCCTTCTTTTGACAAACCTTAAACCATGGAGTAAACTGGAAGTGAAGCAATGGACAACAAAGGTGCATAAATAAGAAATGTTTTCAAGACACGGGGGTGATCCCCTTCCGCTAGCACAGAAGAGTAGGCTGGTGAATGAAGTAGAAGCACTAGCCAGACTAGTCCAGCCTCTAGCCATCAGGGTTAGGGGGCACCCCTTTTGATCACAGGCATCAGACTGACCACAAGTTAAAGGAGCCAAGCTGCCAAAACAGAGAAGCTCTAGAAATCATGGTAGGAAAAACAAAATGAAACCGCAACAACGGCATAATTGTCTCTTTGTCGCTCTGCAAGCAGTGTGAGTGGACTACTGGTCAGACACGGGTCTTTTTAGCTTCATCTCTAGGCATGCACAGAGTAACTGCCATTGGCAGCATCACGAGCACCTGGCAGTTATCTGCCAGATAAGACCCGTGGGGTTGTGGTGAAGAGATCACTAGAACCGCTACTCAGCACAGTAGGAAAACTGGTCATGGTCACGGTCATGGAAACATGGTCACATTGAATGATTTTGTTGCACAGTCTGAAGTTTTTGGTAAAACTTTTTTTTCTTTTAAATTCAGTAAAAGGACATGTTTTTACCATCTTTCCATTTGTAAAATCTTCGTTGCGATAATGTTGATCCTAAATCCTTTTGTTAAATGTCACTATTTATTTTGATGTGGTTCCTTACTGCAAAGCTCTTTTACAAAACAAGAGCTCAGATTAAAGAGGAAAGGGATTTACTGCAACTAGAATAAGGTGCTGAACAATGCGCACCATCATTCATGTTTTCAAGCTCCCCCAGTGATAGGAATTATATTTAGAAAAAGACACAGGATCACTTTTTTTCCTCCACTGACAGTACATATCTGCTGACATTCATGTAGATATTCAGTGGTTATGTAGCGCACTGCTCTGCTCTTAGAACAGAAATTTCAAATGCTACTATCAGTCAGGAAAATTGTTTGCATGTTATTAGTCTCAACAAAAAAATTCCCCAAACCTGACTCTTCAGAAAATAATGAATGTTCTGAATGCCAATTCTATTTATTTGATATTTAAAAACCACGTCCTTTCTCAGAGCCTCCAGGCATGTGCATAATCACATCATCCACTGAAGTACTTCAAACAGATAAATCTACCATAAAACCAAAGTTAGCAGTATACAAATGAGTAACTTATGTTCTGCCTGGGTAGGGAAGTACAAAGGATACCATTCAGATGGTGGCCAAAAATCAGTATAGGAATTACAAAATTGGAGATCTACCACACATTCATCCATCCATCTATCCGTCCATGCATCCACTTGTCTACTCATTCATTTATTCACTCAAACACTTACAGCGTGCCTACTATTTTCTACATATTTTTCTAGATGCATCAGTCAAAAAACATGTAAAAGTGCCAGTCCTTAAGGAGCCTACCTTCTAGTGGGGGAGACAGATAATAATTAACAAACCATAGGAAGTAAGGAAATTATGTCAGAAAATGATGTGTTGTGGAAAAAAAAGAGAAAGTAGAGCAGGAGGATTTGATGTGCGAGAGTGTCCGTGAAGTAGTCTGTGTCCGTGCAGGAAAAACAGGGTAGTTAGGGGAAGCTTCATTCAGAAGGCAAGATTTGATGGTAAAGAGGCTGTGCGGGCAACCAGGGGGAGAAGATGCCAAGTGGAGAGACCGGGAAAAGCAAGGGCCCTCAGGAAGGAATGAGACTGCTATTTGTTCAAGGAATAACAAGGAAACCAAAGGGGTTAGAGCAGCGTGTGCAGAAAGAGAGGGGTGAGGAGCAGGTCAGAGCGGTGGTCAGGGGCCAGAGAAGGAAAAGCTTTAAAGATCTTGGAAGGTTTTGGCTTTCATTTGGAGAGAAATGGGGATCTAGTGCAGGGATTTGAGTGGATATGTAACATTGTTCAGCTTATGGTTCAGTGGAGTCACTGGCTGCTGTGTTGAGAATCTTTCCTAGGGAGGCAAGAGTTAGGAAGAGGGAGACCTGCTCAGAGGCTGTGGAAGTAATGTGGGAGAAAGAGGCTAATGGGTTGGACAGGGTGCTAGAGTAGACATGGTGAGAAGTGGGTCAGATTCTGGATGATTTTCTGAAACACAAAATAAAATGTCCCTTGTTCTCTAACATGGGCTGGGAATCTGTCAGCTTGATGGCTACAGCTGTGTGGCAAGGATTTCAACTTGAATAGAACCATATTCACCTATCGTGTGTGGGAATGTACGGATAACTGGCAGGGTTGGTCTTGCATGGGTCACTGTTTTCAGTGAGGAATTCAGAGTCCTCAAAAGACTCTTCTGCTCAAAGAAGGCAGCCAATGCATATGTATATGATTCAAAGGACAATAGACAAGTGTCATAGGGAATGTTCGATTCTGAAGGGATTTCAGCATCTGGCACTCTGACTAGGCCCTGGCCTAGCTCCCATGGATCAGCCTTAAGAAGAAGAAGCCTCAATAAAAAAACTGCATCACGAAACATTTTTGGGACATTGGGAACAAAAGGAGTCAGCATAATTGGCACCGGCAACTTTATCAGCAAGCAGAGATGGTGCTATATTTTAGACATTGGTGCCCTCAACATTGGGCACCAGCACTTGGTGATGGTGCCCACATTGGCAGGCTTCAGTGGCACTGGCAGAACATTCAGTTGGCACTGGTTAAGGTGCTTTTTGTGGGAAGATACTGGGCATTGTAGCCAGTGGCACAGACATCAGTACCTTTGACACGCTGGGCACCTGCATTTATGAAACCAGCTTTGGCAGTCATTAATAGCAGATCTGGCACCCTCAGAAGGTACTGACAGCACTGAGAGCACTTTTGGTAAGTCCTGGTGGCATTGCTTCAAGCTTTGGTGACGAGCAAGAGCAAGAGAGGCAGAAAAGAGCAGATGTCACATCATCAGTGAGCAGTCTGGTTAATGGTGCACATGTGATGTGAGATACCCAGAACAAATCATGAGGAGGGATTTCAGTAAGGTTTAGAATACACAGAGGCTTGTAACCCCCTTTTGAAACCCCGGCTTGAGTTGCTGAGGATCCTTTTGTATTTATAGTGAGGGAGTAATCTAAACTATTTCACTACCATTGACAGTCACAACAAATAATACCCTTATGAAAATGTTTCTAGCCTCAGAGTCTTAGATTTTTTTTTTTGGTCAGTTCAGAATTTTTAATTACCTCAGACATTGGAGAGACTTAGAATTTTCATCTATACTCGTGTGAATCCTCAGGATAGAGTCAGCTCTTAACAACAGTTTTAGTAGTTATTTTTTACTTAATTCAACAATAACTTTTATGCACAAAATATATATGTCACATCATCCTAGGCATTATCGAAATATAAAAGGGCCTAAGGTTCCCTCCTTCCAGGAATATGTAATTTCCTTGGGTATATATTTGAATGTAAGAAAATAATTAAGTGTCAATGTTTTTATAAGCTCTGGAAAAGAAAAGAAACCTGAGTGGATTGGAGAAATTTGGGAAGAGACTCTTCTATAGTTTCTCTTGGGGTTCATATATGGGGTAAGAAGTTTATGTGTGTGTGTGTGTGTGTGTGTGTAAAATTGAGTGTGCATGCACAGAAGACAGACAGGCAGAGACAGAGAATGAATGAATACTGGCATCATTTCTCCTTACTGTCTCTAGATCTAGCAGGAACATGGGCAGCATCCTCTGTCTGGAGTGACTCCCTCAATGCTCTATTTAGTGAAAAATACTTACTAACTCTTTGGGATTGAGCTCAAGGATCATCCATCTACCTATCCAGAAAACCTTTCTTGACCCTCATGTACTTAGCTTTTCCCTTCTCTGTAGCAGGTTTTTTTTTCACATAGTAGTTTAGTTTTTGACATATTTGTGTCCAAAATGTAGGCAGAACTCCTCAAGGCAGGGAGCAAATATCCAGTTTGCATCCTCGTCTCTGAAGCTTGCAGAGAGCTAAAATGAACTGGCTGTCTGATGGAATTGATGCACAAACCATAGATTCACTGATGGACATCTCGGCATGTGGGTGTTTGCAGACATTATGTGTCTGGAGTTGCCCTATCTCTTCATCTGGCTCCAATCCTACCTGGGATGCTAAGGTCTTGGGATGTAAGGTCAATTGTTACTTTGTGTCAACATCAGTAGCGCTTAGAAAAGTGCTCTGTCAAAAGTGGACACCAGCAATGTTTATAGATGATGATGTAATTGAGTACCAGAGGTGAAAGGCAGGGAAATCAATCTTCTTTACATCTACACAATAATCTCTGGTACATTTGTGGAGAAAATTTCATGTTCAAAAATTTCTACAATACATTTACCTCATAATGTTAGAAGATTGTAAATACAACCCTTTCCCAAAAAGCAATGGCCTCTAAGTAAAGAAGCAACTGAGGGTTAAAACTGGCCATGCATTAAAGAAAAAGCTTTTAACCCATTGGGACTCTGGGGTTCATAAATAATAACCTTAAAGATTATCTAAAGTATACCTATGTAGCACTATGCCATCACAAATCCATACAACAAGTAAAGCTAAAATGTATTTGCTCTGGAAGACAAGAAGGAAGGAATCTGGCAGTTTACTGAGTACTCACTTTCTCTGATAAGAACAGTAGTTTCCTATTAACTTAAACAAAAAAGCTGAACTCCTTATTAAAATAAAACACGCTAGATCTGTGGAAGACAAGGACAATAGCCAGTCATTTGTCTAAAGGTAGAAGCGTTGATAGACTACCCACAGTGCAAAGACACGGAAAGCTCTGGTGATAGAGGCAATAGAGGAAAGAAAGCAGCTGAGAGCACAAATTCTGGAGCCAGGCTGCCTTGTTCCAGTTCAGACTCAGCCACTTACTCTGTGACCTTAGGAATGTCACTTAACTTTCCTATACCTTAGTTTCTTCAACTATACTAGAGAATTAATTAATTTTAAGGCTTAAATGAGTAACTGTGGAGTTAGCCTAATAGTACCTACAACAGTGCCTGGCACACAGAAAATTTCTGTTGAAGTGTTGGCTGTTAACACAGATGTTTGCCTGCAGTGTTTCTCTGGGCAGGCTCAGGAATGTCCTGGGTAATGTGGATTCTTATGTCATTCTAGTATACTCACTATGGGTCTACAGATCAACCATCAGATGAGAACCCAGAGTCAAAAGATGGAAATCTAAAATCTCATTAATCACTAACAAAGAAAATTATCAAGAAGAAATACCAGGTAATGATAAAGTGCTTAGCTTGGGGTAGGAGAATATTAACTCTGTTGCTAGTTAAGCCTGCTCCATTGAAGCTGAGTATGGGTATCTGTTAGGGTTCAAAGTATTTGACTTATTATAGCTCGAAAGGTAAAGTGATGGATGAAATTCATAGCTGGATTAGTGGCACAGGCTGTATTTCAGAGGATGGTTATTAGAAATGAGAAACAACAGCATATCTATCCACCTGAACAAGTAAGCAAATGTTTTGGGTCACTTTCTGCTCATAGTATCATGAGCTACCTCAAAATTCCCCACAGCAAAGAAGTTTTTAAGGTGTGTAAGAATAGCTTTTTGATTCATCTGCCTCCTCTTCCAGGAACCCTCTCCTGACTTCCTGTACATAAGAGATCTTCTCTTACATTTAACATCCAGAGCTTTTATTTTTACTTTTATTATAGCTTATTCATGCTCTGCTTTGTGTTAAAATCACTTGGACATTGGTTCAACCTCCTTTGCTAGACTGTAATCTCTTAGAAGGCAGATAAAGTGTAATTTCATCTTTTTTCTCCTTGCATTGTATCTGAAACATAAGCAGATGCTCAGTGCATTTGTAGACATAATTGAACACAGACTTCTCACTTGAGTGCTATTGATCAAAAATAAGAAACACAGCCAAATTATATTCAACTATTAAGCTAGCATTTATTTGATTATATGATAAAGGGGGATGGTGCATTAAAAATGGTGGATTTATTTATTTATTTATTTATTTATTTATTTATTTATTTATTTTTAAGTTTTATTTACTTAAGAGATGGAGAGAGAGAGAGAGAGCGAGCAGGGGGAGGGGCAGAGGGAGAGAAACTCAAGCAGACTCTGCACTGAGTGTGGAGCCCCAACCAGGGCTCGATTCCATGACTCCAAGATCATGACCCCAAACACAAATCAAGAGTTCGATGCCTCACCAACTGAGCCACCCAGGTGTCCCAGGTATGTTCTTTTAGATTTCCTCTGTAAATTTACAGAGTTTTGCTTTTCTGTGAAATCACAATGTGTTTAGCAATTTACTGGAACTGCACTGTCAAGGTCTGCCCACTCAGCTTCTCAGTTCACTTCCGTGCCATCCTATGCCGCATATCTTTATTGAGTCTTTGCTGTTCAAAGTACTCTCTGTATCCAGCCTTCTGCCACTTGCCACTTAGTGTACAGAACTGATTCCATTACCACTAAGAGATGCAGGCAGGATGCCCTCTCGGTATTATGTTATTCATTTAATTTCTTAGCTAGGAAGGGCCTGGTTATGATTTTAAACACCTTTGCTTCTAGCTCCCGATGGGTTAAACAATAATCCTAAATGTAGTAAAAACAATAATTTAGTGGATGATGATCAGATTCAAAAGTTTTGCCCTCTTCTTATCTAGAGAACGCATAATTTGCTCTGTGAGAAACCCACAGGTAAGAACAAAAAGCTCACCGTGCAATGTAGTCATGGCATTTTTAGCCAGAGTCTTACATCGGGAAGTAAGTCCATTCTGTTACTGCGTGGCACCAGGCAAGAGCAATGGCAAAAATTCACTGAGTTTTGTTGATTTAATGAGCATTACTGAACAATTACAAGTGGTTATTCCTACTATTAATTTAGTGCTTCTAAATGCCAGGAGCTTCCTAGGGATTTCTAACCTTAGAACTCACCACACCTAACATGGTGGGTTCTACCACCATCTCCTTATCATTGATGAGGAAACTGAGGACTACAGATTTTAACAACTTGCCCAGGTGACACGAGTGGTAGGTAAACTAGGATTAAATTAGGTTAATTTAAAACTAAACTAGGTTTAAATTTAAAGCTAAACTAGGATTAAATTAGGTTAATTTAAAAGCTGATGAGAATTCATTTTTGCCAAATTCCAAGTTCTTTGAAGGTGCCTTACTTGGAATATTTAACTTGGTCATCTCAATATCCCCTTAGTATCCTTCTTGTGCTTTGAAATACTGTGTTTAGACAACACAATGAGGTGGTAAAGAAGCTCAGGTTAACTGCCTGGGTACAAATCCTAGTTTGCCTACCTAAAATTAAAATGCATTTATACATCCTCTTCACTCTGTCTACTCCCTGTTTAATTAATTTTTCTATAGTACTTATTATTACTTGAAATTACATATATTTACTTCTTTTTGTCTGCACCCCCCTCTAGGATGTAAGCTGCAAGAGGACAGTGACCTTGTAGGTGTTGTTTCCTAATGTCAAATCCTCAACACCTAGAAGAATACCTGGCATGCAGCAGGTATTTTGTAATATATCTATCAAATGAATAAAAGATTCACTGTGCTTATTGTGCATGCCTGTAGTAGTAATTTTTTTTTAAGATTTTTATTTATTTATTTGACAGAGAGAGAAAAAGAGAGAGAGAGAGAGATCACAAGTAGGCAGAGAGGCAGGCGGCGGGCGGGGGGGGGGGGAAGCAGACTCCCTGCTGAGCAGATAGCCTGATGCGGGGCTCGATCCCAGGACCCTGAGATCATGACCTGAGCCAAAGGCAGAAGCTTTAACCCACTGAGTCACCCAGGCACCCCTTGAGTAGTAATTTTTAATGGGATGAGGGAACCTCACTTTTTTTCTTAGTTCACCTTCAAGTTTTTAAAAAATTTATTTAGTAAACATAAATATAGCACATAGGATATGCCAGGCTCTGTTTTAAGCACTACAAATATGGACTCATTTAGGTTTCACAACACCCCTATGAAGTAGGTAAAATCAAACTTAGGGTATCTGGCCATGTTCCCAACCATTACACCATGCTGCTTCTTGGATGATTCTTCTAAAACTGTCACCTCCATGGAGCTTAATGCTCAAAAGATGTATCTTCATTCTCTCCTAGAGAGTGCCCTTCTCTCTTGCCCATCATTCCTTTCTCTCTTCCCAGATTAAAGAAGAAAATAAATAAGATTATTTGTTATTTTATTTTATTCCATTATACTTTTCCTTCTTTGAAACAGCAGTGGCTACTCTTAGTAAAGCTTTTCTAAGGCCATATTTGAGGGTAAACAAGTGGTTTGACTCCCAGTGGGCCACTGGACAACTGACATGGTCTATGTCTGCCTTTCTTCTTTTCCTTGTATGTCTCCTTCCTACTTTTCTAGAGCTTTTGGATTCCTGGCACAATCCTTTCCTTCCAACCTTGAAAAAGGAGTGTAGTGATGTAGGGAGGTTGTAAAGACTACCTTTTAAGCCTGAAACTTAAGAAAAGGCCCAATATTATAAACAATTCTTTCTCTTATGTTTAGTCATTTGGTCCTTTCCTGTCCTTTTCACAGTTTCTCTCGCAAATACACAGGCGTCCTCAGAGCCGTGGGTCTCTGATATAGCGCAGTATTCGCCCAGGAGGCACTTGTCATGAGCACAGACACTTGGGATTTGGTTCCACTTCTGTCTCTAAGAAAAAATCTGCTTCAGGGCAAGTCATTTAATATGACCTAGACTTGGTTTCCTCACCTGTGAAAGACTCAGGAGAGATACTGAGCTGGATGTTTTCAAGGTCTTTTGCAGCGATAAATTGTGATCTTTTTGGAAGGATTATGTAAGGAAGGGAAAGTGCCCAGATACCAAAGTTCCTCTATTATTACTACTGATTGCAGTATCCCTCCAAGGGAGCCATTGTTCTTTATTAAATGGGGGTGAACTCCTCAAAACTGAAGGATGACAGCTGCTGGGGATGGCAATAGATCAAAACCTATTTACTTGTAGAATTCCTCCCCTATTTCTCTGTAAATATCATGGGGGATTATGAGTAAAAATGATACTTCAGCTCTCTGGTCTACATAATAAACTATTTCAAGATAAATTCATTTAAAAGAAAACATTAAAAGACCTTTCCCCTTTAGCTTAGGAGGAATTCAGCAGTCATCTTGCTTCTGAAACTGCAGAAAAATCTTAGAACAGAGCATCAGTAAGTATGCTAGGACTTGACTAACATAACATAGTTAAAAAAATAAATATTAAAAGAAATTTATGCCATGACTGCAGTCCTCTCACACCCAGCAGTTCTTGGGATATCTGTGCAGTCCAATCAGCTATGCTATTTCATACTCTGTACGTACTGGGCTCTGTCATTTCAGAGGGCCCAGACAACTTTATAAACACCAGCCTTCCTTCTCCCAATGTACTCCTGAACAACAGACTAGTTATTGGTCTCCACATGTAAACAGAAAGCATGAGGTGTGCGGGGAAGAGGTCACTCTAGGAAAATGCAGGCTATCAGGGTTGCTAGGGTAAGAAATAAAAAAAGATCTGAATGATTTGCTGTCACTTTAAGATTTATGTACTACAAATTACCTAAGTTTTTCACTGTAAGGTCAGTTAGTCTGGCTTCCTTCCCTATTCTCGAATGGCGCCAACACTACTCCTGAGAAATAGATAAGCTTTTACACTGACCTGACTGATCTAAGTGAGCATATTTGCTTGTCACAGAATCCTAAGACATTTGCAGAATTGAATGGCAATTGAAAGGACTCTCGGAATACCACAGTTTGTCTCACCAAGCACCAGACCTAAAGGAAATAGAATATCCTATGCTTTTGGTTAGACTGTAGGTCCAATTGTGTATTAGTTTTAAGTTAAGGCCCCTAATGCTAATGGTACATGCATGTGTATGGGATTTTGTTTTAGAGTTTATCTTTAATCGGATGTTCATAGGGTGGTGGGTCAACACTGGGTAGCACAAAGTTTAAGATACCAGCTGGCAAAAGCAAAGAAATGCAAGTAAAAGAATGAGAGCAGATGGAGAGTGAGTGATGGCATGGGAGAAAGAAAAGTTACCCTGTCAAAACCTTGAGAGCTTCTGTGCCTGAAGCCTACATTTTGTCATTGCCCTTCTGAAAAATAGCAGAAGAAACAGGAATGAGCTTCTATCATTTTTCTAAGTGATAGGAAATAAGACCGAACCTTCTTTTCTAGACTTTTAAAGAAATTACTTTGGTTAAACACTTTTTCCCCTAAAGCTTATACACATCCTTATCAACTATCAAGACTAGAATTGACACACATCTGAATTTTAAGGAACTTAAGAACTGGAGCATAGTTTTGGACAGGAAGCCAAATTGGGATAATGGCACATCCATAGTACTCCTTTTGAGCTCTGAAATAATCCATGATCCCATTGTAACAGCTGTAACCAATTCTGGTCCTCGGGGATCTGTTTCATTAATAAAGTTTTGTTTGGAAACAAACTAGTATTTCTGGAGGGACAGGGTTTGTGTTCTCTGGTTTGCCACAGTTTCCACCACTCCATATTGTCATGTCTTTAATGGTGTTTAAGTTCTCAGTCCCTGTCAGTCTATCTCTACATCCCTGCTCACAAGCTTTTTTTGGTCAACTGTTATTTTTATCTATGTTCTGATCAGTCTTAAGGTTACACTTTTACTTTTACTTCTAGCTTTGGTTGTGTTTATTTTTTTAATTTTTAAAAAAGACTTATTTATTTATTTGAGGGTGGGGGTTGGGCAGAGGGAGAAGGAAGAATCCCAAGCAGACTCTGCGGAGTGTAGAGCCAAAAGTGGGGCTTGATCTCATGACTCTGAGATCATGACCTGAGCTGAAACCAAGAGTCAGACACTTAACTGACAGAGCCATCCAGGTGCCCAACTTTGGTTGTTTTTATAAATGTGTTTGCTAACATCCTAAACATCCTGTCCAATAGACTTTGACTAATTCACTTTCCTAATATAGATGGAAATATGCTCCTTTTAGTAGTCAGGCACTGATGAAGAATGAACATGTTTTAAAATTGTATAATGTTTTATGGGATTGCCGATCTATGTGTATCACTTAGATCAGTGGTGTTTAGATTATGAAGTCTTTATGTGTAATCGGTACATCTTTGGGGTCTCTAATTTGTATATCATTATATCATATCGTGCTATTTCACACCTAACTCTTTTTTGAGCAGTGATTGCAAATGTGGCTTCTAAATCATCTAATTGTGAATATCACAGTCCCATGAAGATGGCCCATGGAAATAAAAGAAGCCCTTTTCATTGTTATTGCTAGTAGGTTATTCCACTTTAACCACAAATGTAGACCTGGAAACTAGACTGTAAAGTGGACCATTATAAAGTGTATTTGCAGTGAGCAGACTTCTGTGGTGGTTCCCCAGGGATCTCACCTCCAGATATTTACTGCATCTCTAAACACCTCCTCTTGTATATGAACTTAATCTAATGACTTAATTCTCATGAATAGAATATAGCAAAAGGATGGCATGTTACCAAAGACTGTGACTTCCATCTCCTTAGCCCTTTCTTGTCCTCTCACTTGCTGTGCTGTTTAAGCCAGACACCTGTTGTGAGATACTTTATGGTGAGGCCCATATGACAAGGAATTGAAGAAAGACTTCAGCCAACAGCTTGTGAAGCACTGAGGCCTCAGTCCGAAAACCCCTGAGGAATATAACCCTTCTTACAAATAACCACGTGAGTGAGCTAGGCAGTAGGTCCTTCCTACTTGGGTCTTGAGATGACTATAGTCCTGCCAGAGACCCAGAACTGAGAACCTACCTAAGCTGCTCCTGGATTCTTGGCCTACAGAAACTCTAAGAAAATAAATGTTGTTTTTCTCTGCCACTAAGGTTTGGGGTAATTTGTTATATAACAGTAGATGACTAACAGTGAATTTTGTTTTTCTATTGGAATAACAGATAATTCTGTATTTTTTTTTAAACCCAAATCTCAAACTGAGGTTAGGAAAGGAGGTAATTTAATCCAACCAGCGGTTCTCAGTGTCATACAGTGAAAAAAATAATTGGAAGTATGTAGGTTAAATTGAATTGAACTTAGAGATAATGAGCAGCTGAAATGTATATGTTCATTATCCAGTAAAGAAGTAGGCTAACAATGATGAGGAAAACTATGAACACCAGAAACTGTACTATGATCAAGAGTACTGTGATAACAATGCTTACTAGACATCAAATATTGTTGAATTTGAGTTTTGAGGAACTCCAACATTTAACTGAGGAAAATGAGCAGGGGAGGAGAGAGAGCATCAGAGAGGCAGGAAGATAACCAGGTAATGAGGAGGCCAAAAGAAGAAAATACTGACAGCTGACATGAATTTAGGAACTTAACTAAAGCTGAAGCACAACAAAGGTGGAAGGAGTCATAGGGACTATCTTCCATACTATTACTGATAACCTTAGCGCTGGTTGTGTGGGGTGGTTCCTAACTACAGGAACTAGTTAGACCCAAGTAGGTTGAAGGATCAGTAGGAGCAAAAGAAAGCGGATAGTGAGTATAAAACATTACTCAGTAAATCCAAAGACAAAAAATATAAAAATATTAGGAAAGAAAATGTTGGAAAAGAAGTGAGCATGTGACATAAAACTTGCTGGTGTGTCGAAATATCTTCAGGATGAGAGAGATTAAGAGAGCAGATAATGGGTTTTGACACAGGTCTTGCAAAACTTTAAATGAAAATGCTCTGAATTCCTGATTTCCAAGTGTTATATTGTCTAAGGACAAAAGACATTATGCCTTTTTAAAAGGATTTTTAGAGGATTATCCAAATACTTGGTCATATGGAATTCTTACCTGGAAAAAGGTAAATTATGTGTTGCAAATAAGTAATCAGATTATTTCCCCAAGTCTAGGGGACAGAAAAAATCCAATATGTTTACAGTTTCTAGGTGAGTAAAAAACAAGTCACCTTCTCACGAAACTTTTGGTATGTTTCCTTTCTTAAAGGGAGAAAAGAGTGAAATCTGATCTTCAGCAAGTTCTGGGAAACTTTTAGACCTAAGAAAAGACTGAGTTGGGGTTGGTGAGGAAAGTGGAAACTGGGCAAAAATGGATAATTGAGCTTTGCTATTAAAGGTCAAGCATTACAAAAGACAGAGGGAAATAATGAATTAATGTGCTTACTGTTCTAACTATGTCTATGCTTAGAACACATGGAATACATTCCATGTGTTTGATGTATCAAATGTACTTGAGAACATGCAGACCTTTGCATTGCTGAATATTTCAATATTAAAAAGGGCATATTACAGAAAAACCATTCTTACCAAAGGAATAAACTTTTCTTTGAAACTTGAGACAACAAATACAAATAAAGCATGAAAAACATGCTTTGAAGTGTGCTAACAGATCAAGATTGCATTTAGCAAACCACCTTTTCTCTGTTTAGGAACAATCTCAGGGATTCCAAAACACAATATGTTAATTAAAGGATTTCAGGTAGCAATCATGGAATATTTTTCATGACAGATGAAGAACACAGATATTCTGAAGACTAAAATTGCATAAACAAAACAAAGAGACACTGTGTCCCTTTTGTGGCAGTGCAAAGTTAGAGTGAATGCAAATGAATGTGCTGGCAGTAAAATTACACTATTAACCATCTGAAGATTGGGCTCATTACCTAAGAAGGCAAAGCATCAATTTGTAGCATTATAACATTCTGTTTGTACTGCTGAACACGTGTTTGGATGTTTTTATATATTCTCTACTCATTTGGGTGCATAGTAAGCACTTTTGCTGCAGCCTCTTGATAAAAGCCTAATTTTGTATTGTTTCTGTTATATTGTTTTCTCTAATGGGAATGATATTCTGTCTTAAAAATAAACACTCCATTTATTCTCCAAATAATTTTGAGTTCAGATTCCTCTGTTTCTCATTATTGAATTGTATATACACAATTGAGGATATATCTTAAAATTGAAGCACTTTTTGATTTGAAAAAATGTATATTTTTTAATACACATTTTTTAATAACGTGAGGAAAATATTTATTCAGTCTCTCATTCTTCCATTCTTTAAATGTGCATGTATTGAGCTAAGCATATTGGGAAGTTCAAGGGTGGATCTG
The DNA here is from genome assembly GCA_028646535.1 of Procyon lotor. Lineage (NCBI taxonomy): Eukaryota > Metazoa > Chordata > Mammalia > Carnivora > Procyonidae > Procyon > Procyon lotor. The sequence goes on from CM053611.1 coordinate 91,328,769, forward strand.
ACACTGTCTCTGTCTTCAGGATTTCTAAGGCAGAAGTGGTAGAGTATTATTAGTACCTTCAGAACAGGCAGAACTATCAAATCTCAGAGGAAAGAGACAGCAATGTATTACTGCCTTCTACAAACATTTTGACCACCTATGATATGACTGGCACTGCTCTAGGGGTGGGGTATATAGAAGGGAACAAGATAGTCAAGGTCCCTGAACTTATGGACTCTCCATCTTGGGGGAGAGATGAAAAATAAGGAAAAAACAAACACATAAATACTATCGCTTCAGGTAGCCAGAAGTGCCCTGGAGAAACTAAAATCGGGTAATGAGAAGGACAGTGATAGTATGTGAGGAGTATGACTTTGAGGTCATCAAGGCCTTGATGAGGAGATGGCAGCTGAGTAGAGATTTGATGATGTATAGGAGCAAGTGTATGAAATCTGAATAAAAGTCTTTCTAGGCAAAAAGACCAGTATGGAAAGGCCTCGAGGCAAAAATAAGCTTGGTATATTCTGGAACAAAAAGAAACCACAGAACTAGAGTTTAGGAAAATGGGAGAGTGAGAGATGAGGCCAAAGAGGTGGGAAGGGGCTAGATCCTATTGACTTCTGTAGGCTGGGATAAAGATTTTATTCTAGGTGAGAAGGAAATCCATTGGAGATTTTAAACAGTGTGTGCCATGATCTGATTTACATTTGAGAAGGACAGTTCTGGATGCTGTGTGGAAATTCAAATGTAGAGTGATAAGAAAGGTAACTAGGACAGAGATTAGGTATCTATGAATCATCCAAGCTGGAGAGAACCAATGAGAAATTGACTCCATTAGTCGAACCTACAGATAATAGATTAGAATTTACCCTGGCAGTCCACTTAATGGTGGTTAGTTTGGACTAGGGTGATAATTACCGAGGCGATTACCTTCACAAAGGAAGTGATATGGAACTATCTGAACTGAACGTGACAGGCAGCCTTATGACAAGGGGGTAATCACTTACTGATTTGAGTGCCTACCATGGGCTGCACTCTGGGCTCAGTGTTGGGGGTATAGCAGTGTAAAAGTCCTTGCAGAGAATGAGGAGCAAACTTGCTGAAGCAGTAATATTTTAAGATACAAAAGTAGTGAGGTGAACAATACACTTATAAGAATTACTTCTGGAATTAGTTCTAAGGCCACTTTATTCTTTTCCTTTTACTGTAGAAAATTGTATGATCAAACTCCTTTGTATGCATAACTCTTCTTGAATTTGCAAAAATGTTAAGGTTCTATCAGTAGACACTTAGTTCACTGTCAATTGGCAAATTTCATCAGATCACTTCCTTAGAAACAGTGGTTAATATTTATCTTTCCCGTTCTGAGGAGAAATTATAGCCTCATTAGAAAGGAAAAGAGCAGAGGAGAATACAAAACACATGGTAAGTTCATACATCTAGGTGCAAGTCTAACTGTTCATCTGCTTCCAGTCTTGCCCCTTGAATCTTTTCCCAGCTGGTTGACCCTACTTCAACTTTCCCTCCTTCTTATGCCTATTGTATACTGCCTCCAAAATTGATTGGCTTAAAGCAGTCCAGTCATGTCTGTTCCCCAGAGCCTAAAGAACAAATTTCAAATTTCTTAGCCTGATACAGACTGACTCAACCTACTTTTTCTGCTTCATCTCTGACTATACTCTCCGCTCTCTAATTATTTTAATCACACTGGATTTTTTTTTCTTTTTAAAAAATTATTTAAAAAACTATGGTGAAATAACAAAACACAAAATTTACCACCTTAACCATTTTTAAGTGTACAATTTAGTGGCAATGATTGAGGACATACACATTGTTGTGCAAATCCTATTGCATTTTAAATCACACAGTGTCACTATTCCCTTAATACTTTTGGCAATTTATATTTATATTTATATTTATATTTATATTTATGATTTCTGCTGATCCCTGAAATGCTTTCCTTTTCCTTATCAGTGAAAGTCCTATATATCTTGAAGACCAGTGCTTAGATACTACCTCTTGCTTTCCTATGAAACCTTAACTGGAAACAGAAGGTCAACTCTGTTGCTAGGTAACATAGGGCTTACAGTTAAAATAACATGTTGGTTTGCAAATTGCATCTCGACTGAGAAGATTTGTACATGAACTATAAATACCTGATGGGAATTTGATACTTTGGTTTTCCTTGAGTGATGACTCTTATAATTAGGCAGATCCCTTGCCCCTGAAGGCAAAGTCCATAGAGTTGTACAAGAGATAGTGCCTCTCATGGGGCATGAGGCTTTTAATTCAGGAACATTCCCACACTCACCCAATATTGATCTTGTCCTCTTGCATCTGAGCTGTCACCTCAGGGGCCCAGACTGATGTTTGTACCAATATAAGGACTTACACTGAACAGAAGCCGTGAAGGTGCCCTGCTGGTCAGTGGTGTTTCCTGTATGACATTCTTGTTGCCCACCTAAAGCCAAGTTTGGCCCACAGTGGTCTTGTAAGTCTGATTGTTTCATTGCACCTAAGAAGAACTGCTTTTGGGTGTTGCATCAATATGTAGAGATGTTGTCCTAAGTAACAATAGCCCTTTCACATCTGGACTGAAGACTCCTGTACTTAGGGCCAGGCTAAGAAAGCATTGCTTACCTTTGGAAGGAGCTGGATTGCCTGTAGAATTCTTTGTCTGTGCCCAGAATTAAGGATTCCAATTTCCAACAAATCCTGATCTTCCATAACGTTGCTTCCCTGAAACAAACCCAGAAATGTTACAAGTTAAATCAGGTATTTTTACCAAGGGTAAATAATGATTTATTTAATTCAGAGAAAAATAACCAACAAGTGAGCTGATTTTTACAAACAAAAAAAGAGTCATTCTTCTGCGGGGCTGAGGGCAAGTAGGAGGTCACCTATGTGACTGAGTTGAAGGTTCTGGGAAAGCTTCCTTCCTCTCAGAAATGCTGTCATGGCTCACTATTTATAGTTGGGTTATCTGCATTGGGGATTCATTCCTGTGTCCTAAAACTCTGTTCCCTTAAAAATGTAAATGCTTCTGAGAAGAGTTGCCATTTAGGATCTACAGTGACCCACCTATATGTTGACATGAATGAATCAGTTTTTTTCTTCCCCTGAAAACAGATTGCGAGAGGAGGACTGATTAAAAAATTGAAATATACTAGGCTGGTTAAAAGTGGGAATTAATAATTAATCTTAAAATACTTAATGCCAGACATCTGACCAAGATATGGGGATACAACAATGAATAATTTGCAGGTCCCTGCCCACAACTGTCTTTATTCTTTCCAGTCCAGGGATGGAAACAGATTTTCAAAGGCAGGTAGAATGCTGTGAATGTGCTATGAGGGTGACACATGCTTGAGAACTCCAAGGGGGTCTGGGGTGTGTTTTCAGCAGAGATGATGTCTGATCAGATATCTGAAGCATGGTTAGGACTTAGCACTCAACAGAGGAAGGACACAGGGAAATTATGTACACTGTCCTGTGGGTAAGAAAGAACATAGCATATTCAGAAGCACTGGGTTCTTGGATGAGTTGGAGAGAGGAACAAAAGTTAAGGCTAGCAAGGTAAGCTGAAGCCTGACCATATGCACACTGTATGCCAGGCTGAGGAATTCAGACTTCTTCCTGACCATAACAGGGAGCCATGGACAGATTTTTTTTTTTAAGGATTTTATTTATTTATTTGTCAGAGAGAAAGAAGAGAGCACAAGCAGGCAGAGTGGCAGGCAGAGGCAGAGAGAAAAGCAGGCTCCCCACTGAGCAAGGAGACAGATGTGGGACTCGATCCCAGGACCTTGGGATCATGACCTGAGCCAAAGGCAGCTGCTTAACCGACTAAGCCACCCAGGCATCCCCATGGACAGATTTTTAAGAACAGGAGTTACATACGGGATCCCAAATTTAGAAAGATCAGTTTAGTTTAGTTTTAGAGCAATTTAGTGACAGGGCCTCAGTTTCCTTACCTGTACAACGACAAAGTTGAGACACAGATCTCCAAGAACCAGTCTAATCCTGAAATTCTTTGATTTCAATGACTTTTTTAGGCCTCTGATTAATATTTCAATACAGAAATTTATAGATTGCTTATTTTGTCCCTAAATTTTAGTCTTTTGTAGCTTGTAAGCTAGTGTTTCCCTTTAAACTGAGGGGTCTATAAAAAAGTTCAAAATTTGAATTATTCCTTTTTCTGGACAAATCAAGCTATCTTATCAATGTGTAACAAAAACACTTATGGGTAGAAATTACAGAACACATATTTATGGATAGCAGTGGGCACTAACAGATATTTAAAGCAAAAGAGAATGAATTTGAAAGGGCAATCCTGGGAGCATGGAGACCATTAGGAGCTACTGCAGTTGTTCTAGAGACAATGTGGGCTTAGACTGAGGTAGTGGTGGTCATGGGAAATAGAAAGACATGAGTGGGTTTGAAACTATCAAGAAGTTTGACTTAGAGACTGAATATGTGGAATGGTGGAGAAATGCAGAATACGCAATAGTTCCAGGCTTGGGCAATGGGGGGTGAATCATGATGCCTTTCCTGAGGTAATAAAGGAGGATGGACCAGTCTTGTGCGGTACAAAGTGAGACTAATATCTTTCCCTGTATAGGGACAGAATAGATGAATGTAAATAATTTAAAATCAGACTATATTATAAATGGATAACTGATTGCTCTTAGAAAGCTTAAAGCCATAAGAATGGTACCATAGCTAGAGATTTAAAATGGGCATTCACTGGAAAAAACATTCCACCTACTCATGGTATCCTTCCTATGTTTAGGCTACCCTGGACTTCTCAGAGGAGGCAGAATGATCCAGGTATATAGCAGCATGATAATGAAAAGCCTAATGAAAAACAAATAAAGCCAGCGTTGGCAAAATGCCACAGGAAACATTGCTCTCAAGAAATTACTCTGTGTACACAATAGAGCATGGCTAAGAATATAAATGGCTTCATTTTGAGAAATCGTTATTATTCTCAGAAATGGACCAGTATGTCATGAGTAGGATATATGATACTGTTCTGTATTTGACTTTTAGTCTTTAAAGGGTTTCCAAAAGGAGTTAAAAGGATCTTAAAAAACAGAAACAAACAAACGAAAAAACCAAACAAGAAACAGAAAACTTTGTCCATCTATGTGCTAGACCATTATCAGCTCTTCCATGACTAAATTAGCAGCCCACAACATCAGCTCACACATATTCCTTGGGGTGTGTGTGTTTGTCTTCTGTCACTGTGTCTTCTGTTTCAGTAATTATAGATACCTACTATTTACAGGTAAGCCTGAAAATCTGAATACTGAATATTTGAAGGATTAAATCCTTAAAAAACCACTGTTCTTCCTCTACCAACATACCATCTTCTCTACCTTCAGTAGGAGGAACCTTTTGAAAAATTGTAGGAAAGTTAGACATCTTCTCTTTGGGTCAAATTTCCTAGCATATGGAATAATTACCAAACACTTTTGAAAAATGAGTGAAAATTTGGGAAGCACAGTGCAAATGGTGAGAATGTGCCCAAGGGGAAATGGTACTAATTGTGGAAATGTAAAGAAAAGGATTCTCTGTCCCCAATGAAGCATGCTGTTAGAAATTTTCTATTTTCTCTCTTATTGCAATATATAGAGATACCAAAAATATCCTGGTGCATCATCTCGCCAGTCTTTTTTTGAAACACCACCCGGCTTGAGAGTCTAAAGATCTGGGTCCGAATCTTGTTTGGGTAAACTTAGCTAAGTCATATATTATTTCTAGGTCTCATGGTCCTCACCCATAAAATGCAGTTCAATGAATACACATTCAGTTCTAAAATGCTATGATTTCAGTCATTTCCAACTTTTGATTAGTATCCTTATATGTAAATATAGATTGTATAATTTGAAGTTACATTTACATTGCAATGACATTTTAGTGTTTCAGAACTTGCAACCTAAACTTAGCTTTAAGAAGTATAGTTGACCCTTGAACAACACGGGTTTGAACTGTATAGGCCCAGTTAAACCTTGATTTTTTTCAATAAATACAGTATAGTACTGCAAATCTATTTTCTCTTCCTTGTGACTTTCTTAATAACATTTTCTTTTCTCTAGTTTACTTCATTGTAAGAATATAGCATATAATATTTGTAAGATACAAAATATATGTTAATCGACTGTTTATGTTATTAATAAGGCTTCCTGTCAATAGTAGGCTATTAGTAGTTAAATTTAGGGGGAGACAGGGACGCCTGGGTGGCTCAGTCAGTAAACCGGTTGCCTCCGGCTCAGGTCATGATCCCAGGGTCCAGGATCGAGTCCCACAATGGGCTCCTTGCTCGGTCGGGAGCCTACTTCTCCCTCTGCCTGCTATGCCTGTTGCTCCCCCTGTTTGTGTGCTCTCTCTCTCTCTGACAAATAAATAACTAAAATCTTAAAAAAAAAAGTGTTAAACATTTAAAAAAAAAATAAATTTTGAGGGAGACAAAAAAAAGTTATATGCAGATATTAGGCTGCACGGGGCAGCTGGGGTAAGGGGGGTGGCCAGCACTCTAAATCCCCGCAAGGATCAACTGTAATTATAGAGAAATACAAGAATGTACTTTTTTGGGGACAAATTAACTTCAGTATTAGGTAGGAACTTGTAACATTTATTATTAAAAGAAATGACAGAATACCTTCATTCTGTAATATCGTGGATTCTTACAGCTTTTCAGAGAAAAATCAAATGTTTCAAATCTTACAACTAACCATTTCATTTGCACTTGGGTAACAGATGTGCCATCAAAGACAATAAACATTTCCATTCCTCCTGGAGAGCTGGAATTTATTCTTATGTTATGACTTGCCTTCACTAAATGTTAGAAAATCACAGCTTATCCTTTTTTCCCCCCATCAGTAATAGCTGAATGTAAACTCTGACTTTCTCTCTTCTCCCTTCATTTTTCACATGACTGCCAGATCAAAGGTTTTTGGAGTAGAGCTCCATTATGTGTGTCTTCTGCTTAATCAACTGCTACACCGCACTGTCTACCCCCTCATCACTAGTATGCATGCTGTGTCTACTTCCTCATCTCCCATTTACTCCTCAACCCACCACAATACGCTTTTACCCCATAGAGTTTCTCTGCCAAATGCTGAGAAAGACTTCTCAATTGCCATATCTAGTTGATTCTTTTCAAACCAGATTTCAAAAATGTGTTGGCCACATGTGGCTGGTGGCTATAGTACTAGACAGCACAAATAGAGAAGATTTCTGTCATCAAAGAAAATTCTATTAGACAGTACTTCTTCATAATTAAAGACATGGAGACTAGTTGAATTACACAGATAGGAAAAAAAATGGGGATTGACAGGGAAACAGAACAGGGAGTCAGAAATACTCATGAGTCATCCTTAGGATATAATTGATGTGCTTCTTAGTCAAAGTTCATGAACATAAAATTGAGGATGTTTAGCAAATTTTCTTCTAATTTTCAGTCATTAAAGCAAATTAGTAGCAGTTCTATTTTCATTAGTGTTCCTTTCTTATGGGATTAGAAATCTATGCTATCAAAATGACAAATCAAATCAAGGAATAATTTCTTATTTTCTTAGCACACTACCAGGCACATTGCACGAGGCACTTAGGTAATAATAATCAGTAGATAAAGTTGCTTAGTTAGGGGCGCCTGGGTGGCTCAGTGGGTTAAAGCCTCTGCCTTTGGCTCAGGTCATGATCTCAAGGTCCTGGGATCAAGCCCCGCATTGGGCTCTCTGCTCAGCAGGGAGCCTGCTTGCCCCTTTCTCTCTGCCTGCCTCTCTGCCTACTTGTGATCTCTCTCTGTGTCAAATAAATCAATAAAATCTTTTTTAAAAAGTTGCTTAGTTAATAACTTACTAGAAGGATCAAAGGCCCAAGACCGTATTTTTAGAACAGCTGTTCTTTTACTGACAAGAAATATCTAATCCAGGGGGTCTTTTATTGCTTTCTTAAATCGTGGAATGAGGAAAAATAACATATTTTATGCTCTGAGAGCCGAAAACTGAAGTTTCTCTGACCCTAGGGAGAATATTTGTGTTATTGGATTTTTTTCAGCTTTGATAAACTAACAAGTTGACCAAATGGAATCAAAAGTAGTATTTTGTACTTAATGCTCCATGAAAAATATAATAGCTATTTATTGCAATCATTTCTCAAATATATCTAAACTGATCACTTCCATCTCTCAGAACTCCAGCCTGAAAAGTCTTCTTATTTTCATAACCTCAGTTCCATATCATATTCATTCAGCAAATGTTCCTTCATGTTGTATATTATATATAATAAATCCCTGCAGACGCTAGGGAAACATATTTAAGGACCACAGGGAACTTGTTTCTTTTTAATATAACCCTAAGCTGGATGTTATTTATTCTCTCTCTTCAGTCCAAGACTGAAAACATTGAGAAGATTCTGTCAATTTGGAGAAAATTTTTTTGGCTCTATAATTAACTAAACTAGATTCTTCTCCACAATTTGTGTGGCCTGAAATATTTAAAATAGAATATTTGTATAATAGAATGATAGCAAGATCTTGCAAACTCACACATGGAGAAACACATATTTTAGTTTATTTTTAATATTTTTTACAGCATAAATGATGTGGTAGCATAAAACTATATATAATAGTCTTCAAATAATGTACCTCTTAGCTTTTATGAAGGCTTTGAGTCAATTTGATATCAACCTACAAGTAAACCAAATGCCAGTTTTTCCTGCATGATTAGGATGGTAACTGTTGGGATAAGTCCCAGATTTATAATTCCCCTATCAGTGTTGGAAAGCTTTATTTCATTTATCAGATGGAAACAATGGGTTACCATAAGTAATCAGATAATGGATAATGTGCTTCTTTCAATTTTACTTTATTTTTTAAAATTAAAAAAAAAAGTGTGTGTGTGTGTGTGTGTGTTTCTTCCAATTTTATTCCCTCTTACATAAATGAAATGACAGTGGAAGAAAACAATATATTTTTTACCTCTCTACCTTAGCCTTCTATTTGAAAATATTTGGTCTACTGGAATGGAATTTCCTGTTCACAGCTTAACTAGATATTTCACATTCTTAGCTTACGAAGAGAGTTTCTTAGACTCTTTAGACCACATGGACTATTGATTCAAATAAATGTCACATTATTGAGCAATAAGTTAGCATCTTATATATGTATATATTTTAATAAATAAGCTATATCTTAGAATTATTTTTTAAGATTAGTATTTATAACTAGCATGATTATAATGAGTTTCATACTACTAGTTTCCCCCTCTTTATTTTTCATATCTAGTTCCCCTTTGAAACATCTGTTCTGAAGCTATGGAGAGAGAGAGGGAGGGAATTTAAGTAATCATATTTACTTGTCAAAGTACTGAACAAGGTTTGATGATTTCATAAGTTGCAATTCTAATTCATTTGAGTGTGTTCATGTGTTCATGTAGATTTTAGAATTATGTATAAGACTTCAAAGTTATATAGTAATTTGTACTAGCTTGGTCAAAAGTTTCACAGATGCAAAAGGAAACCTATTCATTTTTAAGGATGTTAATCCACCAGTCCTACAAGAAGGAACAAGGTTGTGAACAAAACTTATTTCTATGGTCTTATTTTTTTCTGGATACATGCATATGAAAATATGAAGCTTATGAACATCTACTGTCTTCTTTAAATTTTCACACCAGTAGCTGTTGATGTAAGCACAAAGTGAATTACACACTTACTGAGTTCTTATTCTGTACCAGGCCCTGTTTTATTTTGTTTTTTTGAGGATTTTTATTTATTTGAGAGAGAGTGAGAATGAGAGAGGGAAAAGCAGACTCACTGCTGAGTATGGAGCTTGAGGTGGGGCTCTATCTCAGGATCCTGAGACCATGACCTGAGCTGAAGGAAGATGCTTGACCAACTGAGCCACCCAGGCTCCCCAGCCAGGCTCTGTTCTAAATGCCTTAGATATATTATCTTATTTAATTCTCACCATAGCATCTCTGAGGTAGGTACTTATTCCCTTAGCTAACAGGAGCCTTTTTCATAGCTATTACCCAGTACTGTCCCCAGTGGGGTTAGTGTAGGAGAGAAAAGTTTCAGTTAAAAAAATGTGACTAGACTTAAACTATTTGCTTTAGAGCCATATAAAATTCACATCTGAAGGCAAGTGTTCCAACATATTTTACATTTGATTTCACAACGTTTGAGCAACAATGACTCTTTCTTTATAGAACAGAATTTGGAAAGCTGTCTGACCTATTCTTCCCTCCTCTGCTTCGGTCCTCTCTGTTCACTGAATCATGGAATCAGGACTGGCAGGGACCTGGGGGGATTTTCTGGTCTAAAGGTTCCCTAACTAACCACAAAGCTTTAACTTCCCTCTTTTGAAGAGTGGTGTCTAGCTGGGTTACACCATTCCCAAAGGGGTAGGGCAGATATTAAATGCTTTAAATGGTCTTTCTGGATAGAGGAATCTGAGCAGGGGGGTGGGGCTGGGGCTGGGGGGACACCTCAGTCCTACTCGTTTAGTTCCCACTGCGCTGCAGACTGTGACAAGAGAGCTATTAGAAGAACATGACAAAAGTGGAGACGAAAACAGTTAGCAGCTGTCCTGTGTCCTTTTCCAATCACAAGCTGTGAAGATGAAAAAAATGTTTTTCCTTGGGTAGGCCGTACATAATCTTGGCAGGTATCTGAGTTTTGTTCTTCTATCTAATATGCTGAACATTCCCCAGTGCCTCATAAGAGAAAAATGAGCAGCAATTAGATTAGTTTGGACACCCTGCTCTTAACAGAAGAGGAACATGGCATCTTCGTATTTACAACAGGCTCCTCTTGCAAGTGATCTCTCGCTGGTGATATGAAGTTCTAAAAGGAAGCTCCACTCTGGAGAAACAAAGAGAATTTGCTTTCAAGTATAATCAACACAGCCACAGGCTAAGAAGCAGAAAAAAGTGCCTAAAATGATTAGTGTTAACTACTAGCCATTGAGCACTCACTGAGTACCAGGTACTTTGTCCATCTTATTTAGAAACCTTACCACAGGGTTATAAGATAGGAGGGAATACCTTCATATCACAGACAAGGAAACTGAGTCCCAGAGTTGTGAAACCATCTAGCAAGTTCACACAGTTAAAATACAATGGATCTGGGATCAATGTTTTACTCTTTCAGACTGTGACACTCAAGTTTCCTTCACTACAGCAAAGGAACTAAATATTCAGTAGAGGACATTTTCTGGATGGAGATTCCAGGATGTGTAACACTGCCAAGAAGTAACTCCCATGATGCTATTTTCACCACAGCCTTACACATATATATTGACAGACCACTGGAAGTGACTGTCATGGTTTCTCCAAGACATTTTATTTCAAATAAATTATTTACCTTCTGAAAGGTTAAGTAGTTAGTTCTTCCAACTGCTTTAACGTAATCTAGAGCCAAGCGTGTTAATCTAAGTGACAGAGTCTGGCTAAAGCACCAACTAACTTCTCATGCTCTGAGCCAGGACTGTGTTGGGAGGTGGAAAATAACAGCATGCCATTGACTTGGCACTTCTCAGCTCTTCTGTAGAGCCTTGTCAAACTATCTGTCTGGTCAACTGGGGAAGGGCATGTTGGATTTCTTTTCTTTAGGTCTCTTTCAAAGCCAGGATGTCTGAAAATTATCCAATAAGGTAGAAAATGCTTGGGAATGTATTAGGGACATTTGTGTTCCTAACTTAGCATGTTCTGAATCCAGAGAAAAGAGTCAGTTGCAGTCCCCTGAGAAGGCTATCCAGGCTGAAGGAGCCTGTCACAGTGAAGATGGATAATTTGGTCCTATGGGAATTGGAAGACCAGTCATAAAGGTGACTCATTAACCATCAAAGAGATGGTTGCCTTCAAGGAGTGGATATTTACAGATTTAAGGATGATGAGGTTACCTGATACCGAACCATATTCAGAAATAGTCAAATAAATGTAGGAGAAGAGGAGCCAAGAAGAAGAGAAAGCAGGGAGGGAGAGAATGAGAAAGATAAAGTATTGCTTATTCAGGCTGAAGGTGGTACTGAGGAAAGTAGGGTTGCCCAATAAAACACAGAAATTCCTATTTACTAGGATTGTATATTTTTATTTGCTTAATCTGGCAGCCTTACAGAAGAGGCTATTGAACACTGGAAGTGATCTAGCGGAGTCCATTCCACAATCAGAGCTACCACTGGCATAGGATTGGCCACTAATTCATTTACTCATATATTTGTTCACCTAATATTTTGTGAGCACTTACTATGTGCCAGGCACTAGGCTGGGTCCTGAGACACACTGAGAACAGAACAGACAAGGTTTTTCTGTTTTTAGAGTTTATAGTCCAGTGGGGAAAACAAGAAAATAACAAAACAAAAAACAATGCAAGTAATTATTATTTAGCAAGGTTTTATATAGGCCAAGAAATATTAAGGGCTTTATTTTGTTTATTGCTTACAAAAACCCCTGAGGTTAGTACAGTTATTATCCTTATTTACAAATAAAGAATTGAAAACACAGAGAAGCTAATAATTTGCCCAAGTTTACATGTCTAGTAAAAATTGCCCTAAGGAAAATTAATACAGTGCTGTGGTTAAAAAAAAAAAATACAAAGGAGATTTATGCTGGAAAGAATGGTCAGGAAAGCCTCTCTGAGGAAGTGACATGTAAATTGAGACAAGGAGGGATTAAAATGAGCAACCAAACCACAAGAAGAGCCATTAGAAGGGCACTGTAGAAGAAACAGCAGGTCCAAAGGCAGTGAGGTGGGAAAAGAGCCAGGTAGATTCTAGGAATAGGCAGAAGGCTAAAAAGACTAAATATAGTGACTGAGGGGAAAGAGGACAATGGAGGGGAAACAGGGCAGATAATGGAGATCTTGATAAGGGCTTTGATTTTATTCTAAGTTCAATGAAAAACACTGAAGGACATAAACTGACTTACATATTTTACTATACTCTGGCTATGGTGTGAAGAATGGATGGAGGAATTGGTTGACATGGAACGTGAGCTCAACAATCTGAATTGAAATGATAGCCTGCAGACACTGAAATCTGAGGAAAATGGGATGAAATATGACCTGTTGGAGAACCATAGGAATTGGCCTCACTGGGGAGTCAAATTTCCAAGCTAAATATAATCTTTCATTTGAATCAAAAAGAAAAGCCAGATGGCAAAGATAGAAGTCAAAATGGTCTTTGATATAGTGTCTAAATTGACAACTGTGGAGAGAATGAATACTACCTGTTAAAATGTAAACCTCCATACGCTATAGACTCAGCCTATCTATTTCTAAGTTGCAGACATTGTTGGTAGGCTGATCCCCTTCTCCCTTGCTGTCTTCTACTGTGCAGGCTGGAGAAGTTAAATGTTTCAACCTCCCTTGAAGCTATGGGTGGACATGTGACAAAATATTCCCACTGGGGAACTTCTGGAAAAACTTTTGCTTTTCTGATTAAAAGGGAGAAATTCACCTGGTATCCTTGTATGTCCATAAGAAAGTGGCTGTGGATTTTCCCCCGATGAGTGGTCAATTGTTCATATAAAGTGGCAGAGATGGGCTCATAGTCAGTTAACCACCAAAAACAAATAACAAATCTGTAAGCAGGCAAGCATGAATTGTGGGAGAGTTAGTCCCTAAATAAGAAATGTTATTTAAAGCTGTCTTTGGGGTCCCTGGGTGGCTCAGTGGGTTAAAGCCTCTGCCTTTGGCTCAGGTCATGATCCCAGGGTCCTGGGATCGAGCCCCGCATCAGGCTCTCTGCTCAGCAGGGAGCCTGCTTCCCTCTCTCTCTGCCTGCCTCTCTGCCTACTTGTGATCTCTCTCCTCTCTGTCAAATAAATAAATAAATAAAATCTTTAAAAAAAATAAAGCTGTCTTCATATTTTGCATATAAGTGGCTCTGGCCAGTGCTGATCTGTTGTTAGTGAAAATAATGACAAGGATGTGGACTATGGCATGTAATAGAGGTCATAAATGAGACAGCAGTGTATTCATAATTTACCTTAGACAGACTTGGGTGCGATAACCACAAAGAAGAATAGAGAAGGATATTAGAAAAAATGAAAGTTTTCATAACAAAATTGGGAGGGTGTGTGCGTATCCATCTATAGATTTGTTCTAATTTTGACTTAAAATTGTGAAGTCTCACAGAAACAATTACTTGAGGGAACTTATTTCCCATGGATTTTGGTTTCTGTTCACATTTGCTGGATGTGAAATTACCAAAGTGTTCATGGGGTTGACAGATTTTAGATCTGGGAGTGGCTTTTAGCTTCTAATTGAAGATGACAGGCATCCAGAGATTGTATAGTCATCATGGTTCTAAAGGAAGCACATTTTTACATAAATTTGAGTTTTTATAGGAAAGAATTTTTACACTTAAAACTCGAACACATTATAATCTTAACAGAGCAGAAACAGCGAGAACATTTGGGGGGTTTGTTAGGTTGGCCTGAGCACGTGACTTTTCCTTGAACTCTCGAGATGCCAAAGTTTGTGCTTGGGTCCTTGGTAACTTGGAATGCCTTTGGTGGTCAGTGAATGGTGATTGCCCTATTGAAACCATTGACCAGAATATTCCTGACTTTTCTCCACATTTAGTTTTGGTTTTAGTTTTGGTCTTGAAGGCATGTTTTCTTGAAATGCCTTCAGTAGAAATATTTTTTTCCCCCATGAAAACTTTGTTTTGGCTTGCTTTATATAAAAAAATGTGATGTTAGGAAAACTCACTATATGTTTGTGTCCCCCTCAAATTCATATGTTGAAACCTAACTCCCAATGTGATGATATTGGGAAGTAGGGTCTTTGGGAGGTGGCCAGGCCTTGAGGGTAGAGCCCTCTTGACTGGAATTAATGCTGTATAAAAGAGGCTTCAGAGAGCACCCTTGCTCCTTCTGTCATGTGAGGACACAGAGAAAAGATGGCCATCTATGAACTAGGAGGTAGGCCCCTATCAGTCACCAAATCTGCTGGTGCCTTGATCTTGGACATGCAGCCTCCAGAACTGTGAGAAATAAATTGCTGCTGTTTATAAGCCAAGCAGTCTATGGTATGTCTATCGACTAGGACATAAAACAACACTGGAATTAAGTATGAGGAGATCACTGTGGGTTAGACAGGCAGGAGGCTGACCCAACCAAAGGGTTAAAGAACACTGAGCAAAATCACAACTCAGAGTTGTTGGGACTGTTGTAGAGTTGTGTAGCTCCATCATTTAGCCTTAGTTTGAATACAAAGAGAAAATTTGTGCAAGTCACACAGACACACATGTTCTCTGTATGGCATCTATACTATGAAGGATACTCTATCCTCATTTCCTCCTACCATTTTCTTCACTAAACAAGAATAAGATACAGGAAAAAGGGAGACACCCTTTCTCATGGTGAATATTATTAAATGCCCCCTTGTCTAGTTTTTCTAATTAAAGAGAGAAGTTTTGAGTTTTACCTCCAAAATATCCACTGGTACCAAAACCATCACAAATTCCTTCATATTAATTTGAGCATTATTAGAAATGGACACACCTTGTCTAAGTCAGATTTAGCAGATGCTAAATAGGCCATAGAATCTCTTATTTCTTTCTATGTGGTGCTATATGTCCTATATTCTTCATTGGATAGCAAAATTTTTGGAAGAAATGGTCATGACTTAAGCATCTTTGTATCTTCCCTATTACCTAGATTTTGCTGAACTTTTGAATAAAATAAAAACTTGAAAGAAAGAAAACTAAGTAAAAAACGATGAACCATAAGTTTATAAATAATATCCAGTCTAAGTCTCACCAAATAAGTTTGTAGCAAAAGGGTTGAAAAGTTTGAGTTGAAAATTCTAATATTCAGGATGTCTGATTTTTTTTTCCTAATTGAAGAAAGGATAAAGATGGAATTTCCGGTACACGATAACACCAAAATGTTCTTAATTTTTTTCAGTTTTGCAAATTCTCATGAGTTGATTTTCATCCAGGACTGTCAGTTGAGACATCTGATAATCTAAAAGCATTCAGAGAATTAGGATCCCATATGGCTCAAAAATATTTCCTTTCCGACAGGGAAAAAGAGAACACTGTGAAAATAATACTGGTATAGCCTTTGGTTTTTGTGTACAAGGAGCACAAATAAATTTAAACCATTACCTATGGTATAATAATCATTATGATGATCATCATAGTCAATTACAATGAATAAAATAAGAAGAATATACAATTCTCATAAGCATGTTGTATTATGAAAAAGCAGAGATATTTCAAGGCAATGGTAGTAATGTAGTTAGTTTAGTCTTAAGGAAACAATATTCATTGGAAATGAGCACTGAATTAGGAGTCCTGACTTAACACTAACTAATTGTGTAAACCTGAAAAAGTCTTGTAACTTCCTTGGGACTTTATTTTCTCAGCTGAGCAATGACAAAATTGGACCAGATGTTCCTTTTTAACACAGCATCTGTTCTGGAGGTTCTAGCTGGGAGTAAATCTACTCATATACTCATATTGTTTGAAGAATATTTCTCCTTGTTTTGGGGAAGTTATTTTCTTTAAATGAATATTGAGTATTAATATACATTTATCATATAATGATGAGAGAGGACAGAGACTTGGTTGGGTTCAGCCAACTGCACCCACTGAGTTAATAATAACAACAACAGTTGTAACAATAATAATAATGACTGGCAACATTCATTGGGTGTTGACTGTGAGCTAGACACTGCTTCATCTTCAGAAAAAGTCTACGAAATAGATATTATTATTAATACTCCCATTTTACAGATGAGAAAACTGAAGTTGAGAGATAACTAGTAACTTGACTGAGATCACACAGGAAGTGGTAGAGCTGCTGTGACAACTGAGGTGGCAATAAAGTGGATGATGGGAGGAGATAACCAGATGCCCCCACACCCCATAGTTTCCACACAAGTGTCTTCCACATGGAATTGCCTCACAGAGATCAGATGGGGTGAGTTTCTCCTTACTAGCCCCGTGGTCTGCATCAACTCTCTTTCCTATCTCCAGTGAGGACCTGGAGATAAATAAAGAGGATGGAATTTGGAGCTCCTGGGTTCACATCGTGGTTTTGCTTTTTAATAGCTGAGTGACTCTGGGCAAGTAATCTTCCTTTCTTCACCTGTAAAATGGAGATACCAATGACGCCTACCTTTTAGGGACGTGGTACATAATGTTTATGGAATTGCTTCATAAACTATAAAGTAATACTGCTAAAAATAAAGCATGCCTGCTAGGAACTACTTTTTCTCCCTTTTTTTTTTCTGTTAAGAACATAGAGCTGTAAATCTTCTAGTTTCATGTTGTTTTTGCCAGAAATAGTCTATTCTGAAAGAGGCAGCTTGTGTGGTGGAAAAAAAAATGTAGGTTTTATTCCTAGCTCTGCCATTTACTTAGCTTTTTGGCCATGGGCAAGTCGCTTAATTGGGCATCCCACTGGGCCCCAGGTTTAGAAGAGCCCTGTGCTTAGAGTTTTAATGCTCTGTGGTTGCTGTCTTGAAATTCTTCAGCATTTTTTCTTTGACTTTGTATTTTGTAAATGAAGATTGATGGGACAATGGAGTATGTGTTGGGTTTCTCACCATGACTCAGAGATGGGTTCTACTGAAAAGCTCTTCACTGCTTCCTAGACTCACTAGTCCTGGGTCCTCTTTGGCCACCCTCTCTACCTGGTCCTAAAACTGCTGCTGCCCAGCTCTCCACTGTCAGCAGGGTTGTAGGCACTGGCACAGGACGGATTGGGATTAGGCATTCATAGTCTGGCACCTCAGGGTGCAGTATGGTGTCCCTTATTCCCCCACAGGCTGGCAGTAGCATGGCATATCTGGTGGGCAGTGAACCAAAGTTTACTCTTGATCCAGGTACCAAGCATGTCCTGACACAGAGATTTAAAAATCCCTGGAGGTCCACTGTCTCCCATAGGTTCAAATGATGGACCCCTACGAAATGGAGATGCCTATCTTGAATTCCCCAGGCCCTGCGCAGTTCAAGGTGCTGGGCATTGGTCGGAAGGCTGTTGGAAGGCGGGCTCAGCAGATATCAGGTTCTGCAGTGAGGCACTTACATCTGCATTAGAAGGCAGGGTCCTAGGTGCCTGTGAGGGTCTGCACTCCCTGCAAGTATCTTGTGCCTGAGAATACTTCTTTGCCTAGAAATCTTCTTCCTTCCTTCCAATCTTCAGCCTTCCTCAGTTTGGTTTGTATTTGCCTCTTTTGGCAAGCTCAAGGTACCCTTTGGATTAAAGCTATGAAATAGAAATTGTGTGATTATGGTGATTCTACATACAAATGAAATATTTTGCTATTTGTGTTTAAAATTGGCATTTCAGGTGCCTGGGTGGCTCAGTTGATTAAACAACTGCCTTTGGCTTAGGTCATGATCCCAGAGTCCTGGGATTGAGTCCCACACTGGGCTTCCCTTGCTCAGTGGGGAGCCTGCTTCTCCCTCTCCCTCTGCTTGCCACTCCCCCAGCTTGTGCTCTCTGTCAAATAAATAAATAAAATCTTAAAATAAATACAAAATTGACATTTCACAATATAAAAACAAATGGCAAAACTCATGCTGATAAGAAAAAAATTCAATTTTTCTTTACTCAGAATACTAAATAGAAAATTAAAAAACACCATAGCAAGTTTGGAAAAACACAAGGAAGAAAGGAAAAAGTCTTTATGTAATTTTGATGGCACTTTTACTCTCACTTTTTAAATGAGGTTTCCTATATTTTCATTTTGCACTGGGTCTCACATGCTCCCAGTGTGTAAGTTTTGCATAATCACTGCATCACTCCACAGGTATACCTGGAGTATCTGTAAGCTCAAGTTAGGAAGCATGGTTGGACTGACCCATGAACAGCTTACTCTCTGTCTAGTTATCTGTAGCTTTATCTTTACCTTTCTAAGAAGGGGGACCATCCCCTTTGAAACTATGGAGGTCATTTAACCTTACCATGGATGATGTTTCACTAGACATTAACTAGATATAATTTCCATTTGTAGTTCTAGAGATTGGCTTAGAATTATGAAAATAATTGTAGTTTGCCTGGTCTTCTGGGGCTCCTTTATCTATCTATCTATTATCTATCTATCTATCTATCTATCTATCTATCTATCTATCTATCTATCATCTATCTATCTATCATCTATCTATCTATCTATCTATCTATCTATCTATCTATCTATCAATCATCTATCTATCTATCTATCTATCATCTATCATCATCTATCTATTTACTTATCCTCTCATTCTCACATTTATTTATACTGTCCTTTCATAATATGTCCTGAGCGTTTATCATGCTGCACATACTTTGTTAGTCATTGAGAATTCAAAAGTGATTAAGATTTTCTCTCTCCTAAAGGAGCACAGTAATGAGGGCAGGGGCAGGGAAGAAGACAGCACATAAATAGATAATTATTTTTGTGACAGAAAGTGCGGTAATTATGGCTATACAAAAAAAAAAAAAACGATTTCTGAAGGCATAGGCATCAATCAAGAAAGACATTTTGGGGCAGGTGACATCTCTGTTGCCTACTAAATAATTACTAAAAGTTGGCCATCATATAGAAAAATGGCAAAGGTAGGGAGGAGAGGGCATTGCATGGATGGGTTATAGCATGAACAAAGGCACTGTCTCACAAAGAGACAACAAACAGTTTAGTGAGGATGAAACACAGCAAGTGGTTTACTGTTAATCAGGGAAAGACCAAGTAGCTAGCTTTGTCAATGAGGGTACTAAGTAGCCTTCATCCTATAGCTCAGGGCAGGTTTGTGAAAAATTTTTTTAAGATTTCATTATTTACTTGAGAGAGATAGATAGATAGATAGATAGATAGAGAGAGAGCATGAGTGGGTAAAGGGACAGAGGGAGAGAATATCCAAGCAGACTCCTCCTGGGTGGGGAGACCCACTCAGGGCTCAATGTCACAATCGATGAGGTCAGGACCTGAGCCGAAACCAAAAGCTGGATGCTTAACCAGCCACCCCCGAATGGATGGTTTTATACCTAGAAATGAGATGGCTGGATATACAATTTAGAGAACATATGCCAGTGGCTATTTGAAGTGTGGATTTAAAGGGATAAAGCTGGAGCTGAGAAGCTGGAGCCTATTTAAAAAGCTTTTGTAGCCATATTACAAGAGACAGTGAAGGTCTAAACTAGGGCAGTAGTAGCAAGGATGGCTTTGAATTAAAGAAATACTAAAGAGTTAAAACTGGCTGGACTTGATTGTTGATTAAATGTAGGAGCGAGTGGAAGGGAGGAGCAAGGATGATTGTCAGTTCTCTTGTTTGGGGTGACTGGTGGTTAAGGATTCAGGTGAGAAATGACTTCAGAAGGAGGTAAAAACTTTGGAGGTGGAGTGGGGAGGAAGAGGTTATGGAAGAGGCAAGGCTGAAGTTTGGGGACAGTTTTGAGCTGGAGTTGTTGATTTGGAGGTGATCAGAGTCTAGGTGTTAACTATGAGATGGACAAAAGCACCTGGGAGACACCTTGAAAGAGGGAAGAAGACAAAGGTAATGAGGAAAAGGAGAGTATGTTGCCATGGAAACCAAAAGGGTAAAGAGTTTCACAAATGAGGACATGAACTAGCTGTTAAATATGGCAGAGAGATCCTAAAGGAAGTGGAAAAGATCCTTTGATGTAGTAATATAGAGCAGCCAATGAGGGATCAGGAGAGGAGTCTTTTTGGGAGAACTGGGGAACAAAAGCCAGATCTGAAAGGATTGTGAAGTAAGAAAAGTGGCAAAAGTGAATATAGACTATCTTTTGAGAAGTTTGAATGAGTAAGGGAGGAGAAAATTTGGAGCACAGCTGGAAAAGGAGCAAGATCAAGGGGGAGTTGCTTTCTTTTCTTTCTTTTTTCTCCTAAGAATAGGAGACACTTAAGCAAGTTTCCAGGCAGCAGGAAGAGAATACTAGTGAGAGGGAAAGTTTGAGATGCAGGAAAGGAGGAAAACTCATTGTGGGGCAGGGCAGGCCTTGAGTAAGAGAATGCGTCCTCTGCACCTGTGGGAAGGGGAGTGGGGGGGAGGGGCGAGGACCCTGCAGGCCTACACAGCTGGTACCTCTGCCATCATGGACACATATCCATTCCTCAGCTGTCTCTACTCCTCAAGCTGAGCTGCAAAACTTGTGGGAAAAGTTAGGCAACTGTGCTGAATGAATTTTCTACAGATCACATCATTTACCTATTGACAGACTGCACTCACATGGCAATTCTTTCTCTTGGGGGTTCCTATAAAAATTCCTTGATGATGATCCCCCAAGTCTCCAATTTTACCTTTACATTCCTCTGTCTTAACAACATCTGTTCTTGTGATTCATCTGAGCTTACCCATCATGAATGCCTGCAGCATCTCTCCTTTCTCAATTCCTTATGTCCTCACCTTCACCTCAATTTTTTCTTGCAATATTCGAAATTCTATTGATCTTTCAAGGTCCAACTCCTTGATAGCCCATATCTCTGCTTTATTTTCATCTTACATATATATTCATAAGCTATTTGATGTCTTTTATGTTGTTTTATAAGCTATTTTTAATACTTTTTAGAACAGGAAAGGGATTCAATCAATCAACCAATTGCCCCAATGCCTTTTCATAAGACCTTGTCTTCTTTTCATCTTCTTTATATCGTTGACTCATTCATATCATTCTTCTACTAAGCTATTAAATCCCTGAAGGGCAGGTGATTTTTTTTTTTTTTTGGCAACTGTTCTAGCAGTGACAGTGCACCGTAAATAATAGCTCCCTACTAAGAAGATAAATAGATAGATATACATATGCATATGCAGATATATATTTATATTTTCTAAAATACATCAATTTAATCCAATCCTTCTTAGACACTTAGTTACAAGCCATGAGGGGTTAATGAAGATAAAACAGTCTGTCCTCTAGGATGCAAAATCCAGTAGGGCATTCTAATATGTATGTACGTGTGATTAACACCAGTACCTAAACACTAATAAATATTAGGAACGGGCTTTTGGTGTGAATAGGATTTTAACATGCAGAAGGCACTCTATAGTAGACTATGGCCTAAATGCAGGGTGAAACAGGCAGAGGATGAAGCTGGAAACACAGTCTGGAATCAGAGAATGAGAGAGCTTGAATGACACGTTGAAGACACTGCATTTACTCTACAGGAAACCTGGCGGCTCTCAAAGGTGTTTAGGCAGAGAAGATTATTAAATATGTATTTTTAAAAGATTACTGACAGCAGGGTTGAGGGTGAATTTGAAAAGAATATTTGAGGTCGTAGATCTATGAGAAAGCTTTTTTCCCCCCCTTGAGGTAAAATTGACAAATAACATATTAGTTTCAGGTGTACAAAATAATGATTTGATAATTGTATATACTACAAAATGATCACCACCATAAGTCTAGTTAACATCAGTCACAGTACATAGTTTCAAAAAGTTTTTTTTTCTTATGATGAGAACTTTTAAGATCTACTCTCTTAGCAACTTCCAAATATGCAATATGGTATTATTAAATATAGTCACCATGCTGAACCTTACATCCCCGTGACTTTTTATTTTATAACTGGAGGCTTGTGATAGAGAGTTTAGGTGAGAGATGATAAAGGTCAAATAAGGGCAACTTGGTTACAGATTAAATACAAGTGTCTGTGTGTGTGTATGCGTGTGTGTGGGTGTTGATGGGAGGAGGTAGTAAGCAAGGTGAAGTAAGTGCCCAGATATTATTTGTCAATCTTACTTTTTATAAGATGTTAAATGGCAAACAGCAATAATGAATATAATTTATAGGATATTCTGTAATACATTTCTCTAGAATCAGCCTGAGGCAATATTATTATCTCTTCTTCACCACATATTATCTTCTAGGCCTGATTTTGGCAATTTATCCTATATGATCAAATGTTCTCTTCTCTTAATATTTCAGATCTTCAGTTTTGAGGGCCCGATGAGCTCATATATCCTTTAGGGAAGGATACATACCTTAGTATGCATCTTTTATACTTTTCATGGTACTTGGCAGAGGGTTAGGCAAATGGTAGATACCAGATAAATAGTTGTTATATTGAGTTAAATGGTATTATCTGGGGTTTACTGAAGGTTGGATGTCCTCACACTCCTTGGCCTTGCAATGTTGCTCTCTGTGCCTGGAAGTCTCTCTCTCTTTCTCTTCACCCTCTCTCCACTATCTTCACCTATTTGCTTAAGTAGTTCCTTTTCATTACTTATTCTGGGATTTCTTGATTGATATGCTTCCACTGGGTTAAATACTTTTTTGAAGTAGCATCATCTACTAACTTATTTGTCTCCCTGTTAGCTCCATGACAGCAGAGAATCTTTTCTTTGGTGATGTGCTCATTATTTTATCTCCAGCTTGAGCATAGTGCCTGGTATACAGTCACTCCTCAGTGAATATTTGTTAAAGAAAGGACGAATATCCAACTTTTGTATCAACATGGATGGGACTGGAAGAGATTATGCGGAGTGAAATAAGTCAAGCAGAGAGATCCAATTACCTTATGGTCTCACTTATGTGCTGAGAATAAAGAAAAACATGGAGGGCATTGTGAGAAGGAAGGGAAAGGTGAATGGGGGGAAATCAGAGGGGGAGATGAACCATGAGAGACTGTGGACTCTGAGCAACAAACAGGGTTTAGGAGGGTTGGGGGTGGGGGGTTGGGTGAGCCTGGTGCTGGCTATTGACGAGGGCACTGGGTGTGGTGCATGAACAATAAATCTTGTAACACTGAAAAAATAAAATAAACATAATTGGGGAAAAATAAATAAGCATATTTGAAAAAGAAAAAAAAAGGAAATATGGTTCTGTGTGGTTTTACTTGTAAATCTGAACACATTGAAATTTGAGTCTTTTTGGGGGAGTTTATTTTTGATTCTACTATTTTTTTATTTAGTTCAATTAGCCAACATATAGTACATGATTTTTTGATGTAGTGTCCAATGATTCATTAGTTCCTCATCGGATCATGAACCCTCCTTAATGTCCATCACTCATCCTATCACCCCCTCCCTTCTGCAACTCTCAATTTGTTTCCCAGAGTCCAGAGTCTCTTATGGTTTGTCTTCCTCTCTGAAGTTTGAATCTTTAAATAGTTGGATGCAAAGCCCTAGGTTCATCATGCAAAAAAGTAATGGGAGACCATCAAAAAAAGCATTTTTATTCTTTATGCTCAAATTAAGTAAGTAGAAATTGATGTAGATATTATTATATATATATATTTTTTAAAGATTTTATTTATTTGACAGAGAGAAACACAGCGAGAGAGGGAACACAAGCAGAGGGAATGGTAGCGGGAGAAGCAGGCTTCCCGCAGAGCAGAGAGCCCGATGCGGGCCCGATCCCAGGACCCTGGGATCTGACCTGGGCCGAAGGTAGACGCTTAACGACCAAGCCACCCAGATGCCCTGATATTATTATATTTTTGAGGACCTTTATGCAATTAGAATTCTGGAGGGAAAACACTAAGACAGCTTAAGGGTTACCTCTCTATACTATCCCCCCGGAGCATACAAAATATCTGCTTGGTTGCCTATTTTCTCATGCATAGACAGTATAATCTTTAGTTTGTCGGTTCCTCTGGGGGTAGGAAGCATGTCAGCATTAGAAAACAAATATGACATCAAAATATGAAGAAATCAGAAAACTAGATTCCATTTTAGAAAGCCTTAAGAGGTGTAGCTCTAGTGTTCTACAGACTCAAGATCACAGGCAATACAATCCTTTGTATTTGGGCATTTATTTTAGTCATACCATAAAATTTCACTTTCTACTGTCTGGTACCATTTTTGACTCTGGAGACAGGTGTTAAGAAAATCAGGAGTGGGTCCTGTTCTCATAGAACTTAATGTCTAGGAATGAAAGAATTGGTGGTGACCTCATTTTGAAGAGGCTGGCTCAGATCAAGACCCAGCTTTGAAATTGGTCCTCAATAAGATGAGTGCTTTCTGAGAATATAGCTCTGTACAAACATATTCATACCCCTGAGATAGGCTGTGACTTGGGGTGAGGAATTCTCTCTCACAGATCCATGACTAGGAGTCCACAAGAGCTCAGACCTTTGCTTCAATACAGATGCTTCTTGTTATTTTCCCAACGGGCACTGCAAGGGGATCATTCACTACTGGTAGCTTTATAAAGAGTGTTTCTTCATGGCCAAAGTCCACTCTGTCTTCTTTAGCATCATCAGCCACCTTGATGATGTAATGGAAGATACATCCTTTTATTAAACTAACGAAGGCTGCATTAAATGTATTCATAGCTTAGATACCACTATGTGCTCCAAATGCTAACTGGGAAAGGCACTGAGAAGTTACCGGTTCATTGTTAAAATCCAAGATTGGAACAAGGGTTAGAGGATTCTCATCCTCCTACATTTGAGTGGCCTAAAGCAGTGTATGCTTCTAAATCACATTTTGGATTATGTCTTAACAGACAATCTTTTAAAAGTGTTGAGCCCATGTAAGTGGATAACAGAAATAGTACATGTAGTAGGGCTGGTTAAGAGTGTCTTTAAAATTGTTGCTGGTTTCCAAAGGTGTCTCTGGATTGTTAAAACTTAAGGACCCATTGACAATAATAGTCAAAATCCATAACTTATATGCTGCAGAGCATTTTTCAACTTAGCTTTCAGTTATATTATTTCAGTGGAAAGCAAAGACTGATAAGTTAACTGGCGTGGACCTGACTATCTTAAGAATAACTCTCAGAGCAAGGATGGTGGTTCAGATAACTGTTCTTGCTGTCGTCGTGTTGCCTCCAGCTCTGCTATCTCATAATGATGGACACTGTAGCTAAAAAAAGTTAAATTCAGGATATTAAAATAAATTAACATGTTGGAAAATACAATGAATAGTGACCCCATTGCTTCTCAAGGGCCGTTTCTTATTTTTGAGGGTTAGCAGCTATACCCTATTTGAGTAATGATTTCCTGTAAGATTGATAGGAATGGGAAATTGGCATACTCCTGCACAAAGAAGCCAATGGGAATAATCAACGATAAGTTAGGAACCTTGACCATGTTGCTTCAGACTTATAAATGAAGCAAAAATTAAAAAGGTTAGCTAGATGTACTTGACATCCCCTAACTTCACAAGCTCTGTCTTTGGGGATATCTAGTTCTATAGAAAGAACACCTGGCATTCCTTTTTGTAATATTAGACCAAAGCACAGGATAATGAAACCAGAAGTGCCTTTTGCAATGTTAATATCTTCATACTCAGAGGGTTCAGTTGAAGCTAGTAACTAAATAAGATTAGCCTTGCATCAAGACTGAGACTGCCAGGCCTGGCTTGTAGACTGGAACACGAGTGAGTTCTAACACAGGCTTACTTGCAGGTTAGCCATCATCATCCTGGCAACCAGTTTCTTCCTCTATGAAGTCACAATAAAAAAAAAATGAATCCCTGCAAGAAAGTACTTCCAGAAAGACACAGTGAGGTCGGAGTAAATGAACAACAGATATCTAGATGATAGAAGCTAGAGGAAGAAAAATGAAAACACACGATGACTTCAAAATATATGTATTGTTTAACTATAGTGACATTAAACTTAATCCATCCTTTAATATCCAGGATATCTCTATTTCTGTAGTTCTATCTCACTGAAACTTTCTCCAAGTCTCCCAGGAAGGAAAGAGAGAAGAAAGAATTGGTTCATTCCCTTATAGATGCAATATGAGTCTTGGCAAGGTCATTAACTTCATAGTCCTTAACTACAAAGCAGCATTTATAACCCCTGTGACTTATACACCAATATTTTTTTCCCATTACACATGGTAGATGGTGATAACGAAATAGCTCCAGTAGATTCAGCTGATGAAGATAACCCACTATGACAGAAAATGCACTTTGTGCAAGCTTCCATGGGCTGGTCACAGTGCATTTTAACCAGTGGTCCAGGTTTCTATCTCTACAACTAGACTGTGTGCCTTGGGGTTAGAAACTGTCTTAGTCTCTCTAATATCCCCAGAGTTTAGCACAGCAACTAACATATAGTAGATAGACAATAAAGATTGAAGAATGAATAAATGAGTGCCTGAAAGCATAATCTAATCTGGAAAAACTGCTTTTGGAAACTGGACTCTGAGAAAAAGAGCTCTGCATGTGAAAGAATATAAAAAACAAGGTTCAATGATCAGGGTCATTTAGTTGGGTACTAATATTGGAAAAATAAAATAGATCAGGGACATTATAAATAGAAAAAGGAAGCAATGTTCACTTTGTTTTGTTTGTGTTTCTAAAATTCAGACTTTTGTGTATGAACATTGCAATAGGATTTGAGCTAAAAAGAACAGGTAAGAAAGTAGGTGAGTGGAGGAATGGTTGATGAGAAAAAGTAGAAAGCAGAGTTTCAAACATTAAAAGGGGGCACCTGGGTGGTGCAGCCGGTTGAGCATCTGACTCTTGGTTTCCGCTCAGGTCTGATCTCAGGGTTGTGAGACTGAGCCCCATGTCAGGCTCCACACTCAGCACAGACTCTCCCTCTCCTTCTGCACCTCCCCTCCCTTCTCTCTAAATACAGAAATGAATGAATGCATACATAAAAATAAATAAAACATCAAAAAGGATTAGGAGGGTATTGAAAGGATATTTGATAGGGAAAGGAGAAAAGAGCAAAGGATCATTTTTCAATAGGACATTCTGTGGGCACTTCTCTAAGGAATTTCAGAAGATGAGCAAGCATAGGAGAGAAACTAGAGTCATGGAATGGACAAAAGCGATGTGAGTGTGAGATATATGGCATTGATCAGTCATAAGGAAATAAGAAGGGAAGAAAATGACTTCAAAAAGGACTTTCCTTTCATCAAGCAGGAAACTCCTCCTGTCATGTACACAGAAACCCAGGCCAAACTGAACTTGTGGTCTGTCTTCAGCTTCTTCCTCTCACTTTGATACCTGCTCTCAGGGCTGCTCCCTGACTGGCCAGCCTATAGAAATTTCCCAAGCTCTGGACCTTACATTTTTACAACTGTCAGAATTTTCCCAGCCTCTATCTTATTCTCTCAGGACACCTGCTTCTACAAAAAAGACAAAGAAAGCTAACTAGTTCAAGTTAAGTAATTTCTATTGCAGGTTTAGCTAGCTTCAAGGTTACCCTGCCTAGCGTAGTGCGATTAACAAAGTTAATGAATAGAAGGAATTCCTTGTGTGCCAGGCCCTGAGCTAGATGTAGCAGAACATGGTAAGGGAGTTGTGAAAGGGGAGATCGCTGGAGGGATGGGACAACTGGGGGATGGGCACTGAGGAGGGCACATGATGTGATGAGCCCTGAGTGGAATACGCAACTGATGAATTGTCGAATACTACATCTGAAATTAATGATGTACTATATGTTGGCTAATTGAATTTAAATTAAAAAAAGAAAAGTAGTGATAATAAGTCACAGAAAATAGGCTTCATTTTATAAAAACGATATTACTTTCAAAAGTAAGAAAATTGGAATTTTAAATTTTTTTAAAAAGATTTTATTTATTTGTTTGACAGAGAGAGAGAGAGATCACAAGTAAGCAGAGAGGCAGGCAGAGAGAGGGGGGAAGCAGGCTCCCCGCTGAGCAGAGAGCCCAATGCGAGTCTCCATCCCAGGATCCCGAGATCATGATCTGAGCCAAAGGCAGAGGCTTTAACCCACTGAGCCACCCAGGCGCCCAGAAAATTGGAATTTTAATCACTGACTTCACTTCTATTACTTGGTCTTTTCTAACCAAATAAAGTTATGTCACAAGTCAAAAAAAAAAAAAAAGAACATGGTAAGGGAGCAGCACTTGGATTTTAGAGACAGGCACACCAAAGACAGAGGTCTAATTGACAATTTCCTGCCTATATCCTTGGGAAGTTATCCTCTCCTCTCTGGACCTTGAATTCTTTATCCAATCCTTTATTTGTAAGGAAATGATTCTTCATCCTTAGTTTCATCCTTTGTGAAGCAGAGATAATGTTGCCTACTTTACAGGGTTGTTTTTAAGATTCAAAATATGTGTAAATGTTAATAATGCTATTTGACATTTATTCATTTCTTAATCCATGTATACCCCTTTTAAAAAGGGGAAGTTGAGGCACAAAGGTAAGTTGGCATGACCAAATTCAGACAGTTGAGTAATGCCAGAACTAACACTTCAGCCCAGGCAACTGTCTTCATGTTCTTAACCAACAAACACACTCAATCATCTAGGTGGACCGATGCTACTGTCTACAGTGACATGACCATGACCATGTACAACCCCTCACAGTGGTGAAAACCTTTGGTACTCACTAATCTCATTTAACCCTCACAGCCACCCTGTGCAGTAGGTAGTATTAGCCCTACTCAGAGGTGAGGAAAGTTAAACTCAGAGAAGGTAACTCATTGGCCAAAACCCAAATAACTAATTAGTGGCAGAACTTGAAGTCACATGCAGGATTTACGACAATTAACGTACACATAAGAGAGTAAGCCCTAAGTCCAGGGTAGGTGCTCTCATCATTACTGTCTATGGAGGTGGTCTTTTTGCATTGCTTTTGAAGTTCTCTGATAGTAAAGCTGAAACCTGGCCAGGTGTCTTTAGATGGATGAGAAACTGAAAGTGAATGCATGAGTTCATGAGTAGATTTGAACTCCTTGCTGCAGGGGTACTGGTCAATTATCTCTCACTGAGTGATGCTATCAGCCCAGGTTAAAACAAATTGGATTTTTAAGAAGGTGTAAAATTGCCACTATAAAATCAGATAAGCCTACTGCAGTTGGGAATAAATTCTATCATAGAAATATATCCTGCCTGATATCAAAGGCAGCCAAGAAACCATGCCAAGAGTTTCTTGGATGAAAACTGACATTTTCTGCTGTAGAGACAGAAGTGGGAGCACTGATTGGAGAATTATATTATGAAGAGTTCTAAAATATTTATCATCATTCTAGGCCATTTATTCATTTACCCTTTTAATGCTCATTTCTTTTGTACCACTGGGTCGAGCTTAAGAATAAAGAATAAAAATTCATTTTGTTTTTATACATTAATATAAAGAAGGAAGTGTCTCTGGTTTTTGGTTTGAAAAATAATAGTACTTCTGAGAAATATGAGGACTCTCAAATGTTCTCCCAGAAACACGAGTTTTGTCATTAATAAGAATGCTAGATTTACCTGAGTAGGTTATGAATTTTTACTTTTTTGGGGGGCAGTTTTTGCAATCTGAATATTTCAAGAGGATGAAAAAAAGAATGATAAAGACAATGAAAACTGCCATTGCTTCCCTGTACCGATGACCACATTATGCTTCTTTCTAGATTTGACTCAGGCATCTCCTTCTCCAGGTGGCCTTTTTTGACTCTCCATTAGAATTGAGATGTCCTTTTTCTGTGCTCCAGGAGCACTCTGCACAGACTGCCATTCACCACTGCCCGCAGCCCACTGCATGGAAGCTATCTGCTTGGACATCTGTGCCTGCAGAAGATGATCTGGACAAGAATCATGTCTTACATTCACCTGGTGTCCTCAGCACTTGGCTCATGGCCAGCGCTAAGACAATGTTGACTGAACAACACTGAATTTTAAGATGACAACCTGAGTATAGAAATACTCCCTCCACCCACATAAGTCACTATTTCAAGTGTATTGAACATATTAAAAATGTCATTTTCTAATGGTATCAAAGACTTATAAGTGAAAGAAAAAGTTGCGTGTCAGCTATAGTTCAGTAATAATTTATTTTTTAATCAAAAGAAGAAGAAAAAGAAGGAGCTAGTCTTATTCTCCAGGTCTCCACTATTTGGCTTATATAATATTAAAAGGTATTTCTTTAAAGTATCATTTCTATTTCTCAGGCTGGAAGGATACTTTTGCTAGTGCCCTCATAGCTTTCTATTTTGGCTCTGAATCCAGAGACATGAAAGAGGCTTGACTCAGCCGCCGCTTAATACCGCACAAGCTTGAGAGAGAAGACTATTATATAAGATAATGTGTATTTTAAGGTGTTTTTTTTTTTTTTTTTTTTTTTTTATAGCCAGTACCTAAATGCCACCTTCCAACCTTATGAAAGTGCTGGAACCCAGTGTGTGGGAAAGTGAGGTCCTCTACTTGCTCTGTATTCCTTATGTCTAAAAAAATAAAAGCAGTTGATTAAGGGTTAGCAATTTTCTTTTCTTTCTTTACACGTACTTGTAATTCATTTAATGCAGGAAGTGGGCTGAATTTTCTTGTTCTTTCCAATTCAACTGTCAGGGAGCTTTCTTGCCAGCCTGCTATGGTTACCATGGCAACAAGATGATGGTGGCAGTAATATGATCTCATGTGCCTTGTGTCAATAGCATCAGATGATAATGCTTGGGGATAATTTTGACAATAAGTTTGGTTATAGATTCAGGATTTATCAACATTTGACTGATTTATTGGAAATACTGAGCAATTATAGCTCTAGATTGGTGATAGAAACATATTTGCAAAGGTTAGCATTTTTCCCCTACATGACATCTTGGATTATATGGCATTCTAAAATTTGTAAAGTGCTTTCATATTGTGTATCTACTTTGATTTTCATTAAGCATGATAGCCATTATTAACCCCATCTTATAGAAGAGGAAATAGGGGCTCATGCAATATGCTTGTGTAAGGTAGCAAAGCAACACTGCAATGGAGCTAAAACTTCAACCTGGGGTTTCTGGCATCAGAATCACAACCTTTTCCTTATGCCCATGTTGAGAATTGATGGGTCTTAGGAAAATGTTCTTAGGTGCACTGGTTAGACCCTGGAATGTCTGAATTAGAATAGTTAAAATGTGCGTATGATAAGAGCTACATATATTTTGAAAACCACTATTTTACATTTGGGTGATGCTTCATACTTTTTACATCTCCCATGGCAACCTTCTCTTTTAAGTCTTCCCTGATTCTATATACATAAATAGATGTTTCTCCTTCCTTTTGCCCACTGACCATAGCCTTGCTTTTTAAAAATTATTATTAGTTGCATTTATTTTCCCATTGTAAGTTCCTTGAAGGAAGGAATCATATTATTCACTCTTGGAAGGTCCCTGTTCCTGGCATACAACCTAGTACATAAAAGAAGCACCATAAATTCTTGTCACTTGTTAAAGTTAACTCTTCTGACTCTCACACAATCCCAGGATATAGGTACAGCAGATATTATGATCAACCCTTGCAAGAATGAGTAAATAGGGGCCACATATATATAATCATAGGAAATTCAATTGACCCACCCCAACCATGTGCTCTTTCCACATTACCCCATTTGCTTTATTCATTCATTTATTTCTTTACTCAGTCTTTCATTCATTCACCAAACATTTGTTGATTGCACCTTAGGTATCAAGCACTGTTACAGATGCTGGGATACTACAATAAGTAAGACATAGTTCTCACCATCACAGGACTCACAGATATCACAGATAATTTTCTGCCTGGAAAAGTAGGTAGAACAAAACCTTATATGAAACCCTGAGTCTGCATTAGATTATTTCTCAATTTAGTTGGCCCCTTAAAAACATATCTTCGGAACATATTTCAATTCCCCTCTTTAATGCAAGGTTTTAGAACCAGACAAACCTTAAGCCATCATGAATATAGGATCAAGTACTAATTCTGTGTCTCGATTTTTTTTTCCTCAAGTGTGAAATCACCATTTCCAACTTCCCATAAAATCCCTAAACTTAACATATCTGAAATGAAACCTGGTACTGCCCTACACAACTGGGGTATAGTAGAAAGAGGCACATGAATAAGTTAGACTCCTGACTCTATGATATATGTCAACATGGATTAGTTACTAACACTCCCTAAGTATGTTTTCCTTTGTACCTGACACAAAACACAGTGCTCAAAACACTTCCTAACTGAATGGATTAGCGAAAAAGTTATCAATGAGGATGAAAAAGGATAACACAATATTGATACCTGGAACAGTGCTAGCATTAGGAGGTACTCAATAAATATTCGTCAAATGAATGAGTGGGCTAAATAAATATGATTAGATTCTTTTCCTGAAACACATTCAATTGCCAAGACAAAACTTCGGAAAATCTTTACTTCTCTTTCCTCAATCTCCACACCATGGAGTCAGGTGTATTTTACATCTGTAATATCTTGGACATGTCCATTTCTTTCCATCCAATGCCATGCCTTGTTCCAGCTGCACCCTTTCTCAACTAGAGTTTTATAGGAGGTTCTTGACTGAACTTCTCTCTTTCTGTGCTCTCTGATTCCAAATTATTTCCCAAACTATTATTTTTCAAGCATAAATAAAAATGTATATCTTCTCTGGTTGGAAATTTTGGATTTATTCTCATACTTTACTTAAGAAACTTTTTAGCATGGCAGTTGAGATCCTTCAAGAAGTGACCTTCAGTTCCATTTATAATCATTCCCCTTCATAGACTCTTAAGTTTTAAGCTTTCCAATTCCCTAAACATGTTTTTGGATTTCTAACATTTTTGCCTTCATGCCTAGTTAGTGGAATGATAATAGTTCTATTATACTTTGCACATGCTTTGCAATTCGCAAAGAGTTCACTTACGTATATATTGAAACTTCATAATAACCCTATGGTAGGTAGATATCATTTCATTTTACTGTTTGGGAAATTAAAAATCAGAGTGGTTAAATGATTCATCATAACCTTTATGAGAATTATGTTGGAAAATATTTTTGTCAGTAATAATGGTTGAACAATAGAATAATTAAATCAAAATACTTAAAATAACAACTGTGACTTCAAAATGTTAATGTTCAACATTCGTTCAGCTCTTTAGCACAGAGGCAAATAATGATGGCTCTGAAGCCAAAATGCCTTGGTGGGAAACCCGGCTCTGCTATTTCCTAGCTCTGTGGCTTTGGATAAGTTACTTGGTCTTTTGCCCTTCTATTTACTCATTATTGTAATGGAGATACCCATAGTCTCTATCATGCAGAATTGCCCTAGGTTGAGTGAGTTGAATAAGTGTGAAGTCTTAAAATAGTATTTCACAGATAATAATACTCATAAATGTTTTTGCTGTTGGTAGCCTCAAAGATACATCATAATAACTTCTTTTTTTAGAGTATTCCCTGGTTTCAAGGAGCAAAATTAATTACTTCCTCATTGGTGCTCCAGTTGTCCCTTGTTTGTGTCTTCTGTGTCATAGACACGATAACTGCTCCAAAGCATTGGCTTGGGATGGAAAGTTTACATCTAATCCTTATTAGGATCAGTTACTCAATTTTTCTAGGTCAATTTTTTCTAAGGGAATAGTATTTATGTAAAATGGTTACGGTGATTATATTATTAGTGCAATAAGGCCCTTAACACATGGAATAGAGCAAGTGCTCAGTAAAATTTAGCTACAATTGCTATTACTCATATAAATATTTTATCCATGATATTTTGAGTTTCTTCTGGTTAGAATCTGTCTTTTTTTGTTATCTTTACTCCTATCTTTATTTTTTCTACACAGTGGAGTTTTAAAAATAAACATTCAGATACAGGGATTTTTAAATAAACACAATATAAGTAAAAAAACGTAACTTAATCTTTGTAGAGAAAACCCTAAATTCTAAGTTGGTATGTACTAGGACTCAAATAAAAAAAACATTAAATTCTAAGAAAAGCTATCTTTTAAAATATCTATTTTAATTATTATACAATATAGATCTAGTGGTTGCCTGGAAAACATGAATGTATATAATATGCTTCTAACATACACTAGATCAGGTTTAGATTATAAAATTTCTGTCACCCTGTCCAAAAATGAAGCAAAAGTATTTAGATGACTTTATAACACTAAAAAGTTTGAGAATTTTCTTCTGTAAGTTGGCATATCTCAGTAAGGAATGAAGTTGCTTATACTGCATATGAGAACATCTTAATGCAGTAAAATTTTTTTTATTATGTAGCTTTATATAGCACCCTTCCCTGAAAGAGTGACTATACAGCACCTAGTGCTAAATTCAGTAGCTAACTCAAGTCTTTTCAGTTTCATAAAGAGGTTTCAGAAGTGAAGTTAATATTCTTCTTAGCAAATTAAAATATAATATTATGTGTTTCAATGTTGTATGCCCACCCACCCATCAGACTGCTGATGAGCTGCTATTCATATACTCAGATGAAGTACTATGCATATTTCTAGTTCACTATCAAAAGTAACTGTACATACACACAAAGAAAGGATAGAAGAAAATGAATGAGCAGCTAGAAATTATTAGAGGCAACTTTAACAATACAAAATCAGACATTCTGGATGAATATCCAATTTGGAATTCACTAATCTTTTACTATTAGGAGTCAAGGGCTGGCAGGACTGAAGAATTTCCTGGGATTTTCATGGTTTGTCCAGAAGCTCTGGATCCAAATTTTTGGTCTCAGGATAAGAACACTAGCAGCAATTAAAAAAAAAAAAAAAGTAATAGCAACCACCATTCATTCACTGGGCAGTTATTTTATGCTGGCAATTACATAAAGCTTCAGCTTCTGCAGTAGGCTGAACAAGGACCCTAAAAGTATCAGGTCCTAATCCCTGGAACCTGTGAATACTACCTTATTTGGAAAAAGGATGTTGTATATGTAATTAAGTTAAGGATTTGGGGATGAAGGGATTATCCTGGATTTTCTGGTTGGGCTGTACGTACAATCACATGTATCCTGGTAGAGGCTGAAGGATATCTGACAGACAGAAGAGTGGGAGGCAATGTGGCCACGGAGGCAGAAATTGGAGTGATGCAGCCACAAGTGAAGGAATGCCAACAGGAATCAGAAGCTAGAAGAGATAAGGAAGAGATTCTCCTCGAGAGCCTCCAAGGGGAGAGAAGCCCTGTCCACACCTTGATTTTGGCTGAGTGATTCTGATTTCAGACTCCAGACTTCCAGGACTTTAAGTGAATAAATTGTTTCTGTTTTAAGTTCCCCAGTTTGTGGTGATTCAGCCACATGAAACTAACAAGTTTTAAGGATCCAACCATAGAGTTAATACCAGAATACTGCTGAATATTCCTTCACCAGACTCCCAAACTCTTGATTTTTTTTTTTTTTTGGGTTCTGTGGGGGCTGCTGCAGGTGAGAATAGAGCTATTAAAGCATCCTTCCAATATTAAGCATCACTTGCTGACAGCTTTGTAAAATCTCTTCCATTGTCAGCCCTACCTACTTATAAGTTGGAATTGACACATAGGTACAGTGAGTCAAAGTCTGACGTAAATGCCTTGTTTTCCCCTAAGTACATTTTCTTATATGTAGCAACAATACAAATGCTGTTCTTTCAATATTTCTTGCTTAGTTTCATTTACCCATACATTATTAATCTACTAATAATTTAAAAATAGCAATATCTGGATTTATGGATTTACCATTTCTTTTTACCAGCAAAATTTTAAGAACTTGTACCTGTAAGGCTTGATTTAGGCCCTAGAGGTTTACTGGTAAACAAGATATGTTTCCTGGCCTCACTTCACATTATTGTTGAGATAAAAATAAATAATATCGATTCACAGTAAAAAGCAGAACATGAAAATGCCATGAGGAAAGAATGGAGACAAGGCTGACATTCAGACAAGGTTTCTGGCTTGGATGACTGAAAAAAGTAGTGATGCCATTCACTGACATGCAAACTGCAGGAGAAGAAGCACATTTGGGAGGAGTGATGGGTTTGAGGGACCTGTACAAACATCCATGTGGAAAAATGGATCTTGTGTGAAGAAGGCAGATCTAGTATGATGTTATAGATTGGGGAAATATCTGGACATCGGTGGTCATTACAGTCTTAGGAATGGAACTGATCATCCCTGGACATTGCGTGCAATGTACAGGCTTATAAAGTATGTACAGGCTCATCAAGGGAAGGATGACTAAACCACTTTGAGATAAAGGGGTCTGATGTATCAATTGAAAAAGTCTATCTAATGAGGATGGCCTTAAATGCCAGACTCAAAGTTTAGGCTTTTTTTTCGTAAGTAATGAGTAATAGGCATTTTGATTAGGGGACTGGTAAGATCATAGCTACGCTTTATAGGGTGAAACCAGGGTAGTGTGAGAATGGATGCTGGAGAGAAAAGGCTAAAGGTGAGGAGTTTAGTTGGAAGATTAATGTGATGATCTAGGATAAGAGGTACTGAAGTCCTGGTATAAGTCCCAAATGTACTAAATAAAATTGGCATCAAAGACACAGCTTTGAATGTTTATTTCTGCATTAAAGGTCTTGCATTTTGTATAATGTGGAAAGAGAGAAAAGTCACAGGTCATGAGGAAAAATTCAGTGTATGGCATGACCCATTTTATTTACTGAGAACTTTGTGGAAGCAGGATCAGTGGGATGTGCAGTGCCGTACCCTGGCACTTGAGAGGAAAGTTAATAATAACTATCTCCACAGGATGGATGGCGCCTCTCACTGAGCATGTTGCTAAGGGCCGGCAAGAAGTGAATGAAAAGAATTATCCCTTCATTCCCTTTATGGAGATGCTGACAAATGAAGCGTGTTCAACACAATGAACCAAAAAGTGTAAGGATAACTAACAGTTTTACTTGGTGATTTGCTTCTTGAAGTCACTGCTGGGCTGATATGGGTGGTGGGCATTGTTCCTTTGATCTTGGAGTTCTTAATATCATTTTCAGACTTGACCAAAAGTTGGTGAGGTCTTGGGACTATCCTAGCAAAGGCACCCCTGGTTCTCTAGGTAACTAGGATGATTTCTGGAATATTTTAAAACTTGTGAGGCAGTGTGAAACAGTGGAAATATACTGTTTGGAGTCAGACAGACCAGAGTTTGAGTGCCATTACTAAAATTCTGTGATCCTGAGAAAATTATTTAGTCTCTTTAATTAAGCCTTAGGCAAAATGGGGATGACATTGTGAAAATTTCACAAAATAATATATGGAAAACTCATTGCTTGAGACTTAATAGATATACAAATATAAATTCC
Source organism: Procyon lotor (assembly GCA_028646535.1). Classification (NCBI taxonomy): domain Eukaryota; kingdom Metazoa; phylum Chordata; class Mammalia; order Carnivora; family Procyonidae; genus Procyon; species Procyon lotor. The sequence goes on from CM053611.1 coordinate 91,366,601, forward strand.
CTTCCATATGTGAGATTACATCAAAATATTCAAGCATGTATTGAATAGCAAGAATAGCAAAATAGCAAGAATGTATTGAATAGAGGACTTTGGAAAAGGAAAACCAATCCAGGGAAAATGGGAGGAAATTCCTTAAGAAATGAAACAAAATTTTATTGGCGTTATTCATTTGCTTAGTTTATTGCGACTGAGACGTTTTCTTGTTTTTACATGAATCTTCAGGAATTTTTAATCAATAGGTTTTCTCCTATCGTCCATTCAGTTTTTAGTTAGATGATGAAGAGATTCAGAATAACTAATAAAATCTCTTTCTAGGGTATTTTGCAGGGTACCTTAACTTGCTGTGTATGCAACATGAATAACTCCTAATATGAGACAACAAACAAAATCCATGTCTAATCAATTTAGAAAAATGTTTAGGAGGCTCTACAAATATGTTTTTGTAGAGGCATGCTGGCTGCCAACTTGCCTGATTTTAAGAGTTGCTATAACAACCAGGAGTTCTCTGAGCAGCTTTGGCACTCTGCATTCTGAGATTTTTTCCTTTTTTTTTTTACTGAGAAATATTATTACCTTGTCTGGGCCTGTTAGCTCAGTCATTTAAAGCATGGTACTAATAAAGCCAAGGTAGGAGATTTAAAAGTTTATATTAGCAACAAAATTCCATCCATGGGCCCTCTTCTAAGGCAACTTGCTCATTCATTCAAAAATATTTATTGAATGACTGTCATATGCCAGACTGCTCTAGGTGTAAGGGATAAAATGAAGCAGTAAAACAAGAACAGCAAAACAAATAAAAATAATGAAAAGTGATTGCAGTCAGGTGTGAGAGGTAGGGAGGTGACATACACTAAACAAGCAACAATAAATATATGTGTAAGGATACAGGTAGGGTAATATGGACCATGAAGACAAAGAAAGCAGGACAAGGGAGAAGTGCTACATTAGGTCTCTTGATGTGGTGATATTTGAGCAAAGATTTGGACAAATCGAGTGAAGGCTGTACATAACATGTGGAAGACTGTTTCAATAAGAAGAACTGTGCACTCAGTGCGCAGGCCCTGAGTGGGAGCATGCTTGACTGGATTTGGACCAGCAAGGAGGCTTGGGTGGCTGGAGTGAAGTGCTCAGGAAAAGAATGTTAGGTGATGAAATCAGAAAATGAAGAGAGAACCTATTCACACAGGGTCTTGGAAGCTGTTCTAAGGATTTTAGTTTGTATTCTGAGATGGGAAACCCATGCAGGATCATGAGGAGAGAAGTGACAAGATCTGATTTATGTTTAAAGAAAGAACACGTTGGCTCCTGTGTAGAAAAGAGACTGAAGGAAATCCACATGGGAGAGAGACCAGCAAGGAGGCTATTGTAATAATACAAAGGGGAGGTGATGATGGCTTAGAGCAGGGGGCAAATGGTGAGAAGTCAGCAGATGCTAGATGTATTTTGGAGGTAAAGCCCGTGGGAATTGCTGATAGAATACACATGAAGTAGGAGAAAAAGAATGAATTAAAAGATGAATCCAAGGCTTTTATCTTGAGCACTAGAAAAGTAAAGATAATATTTTTTTTTCAGGAAAGACTGAAAATAAAAGGAAGCACAAGCATCCATGTGTAGGTGTGGATGTATGTGTGGGTGTGTGTGTGTGTTTGTGTATAGTTGAACCTAGAATGGACTTCTGGGCATGTTAATTTTGAGATTTTTTTTTGTGAGACATCTAAATAAATATGTCAAGCAGGCAATTGGATATACAAAAAAATTTCTTCATAGATTTTAGAGTTCAAGGAGAAGTTTGGTCTGAACATACAATTTTGAGGGTTATCAGAGTACAGATGGAATATAGAGCCATGGCACTGAATGAAATCACCCATGGAATGGGCATGGAAAAAAGAAAAAAGACAAAGGACTGAGCCTTAGATTACTCCAATGTTAGAGGTGGGAAAGATGAAGAATATCCAACAAGAATGAGGAGAAAAGGCTAGCAAAGTAGAAAAAGCAAGAGATAATTAGAAGAAAATTATTTCAAAATGGAAGAACTTATCAGCTGAGTCAATACTACTGATAAACCATATCAAATGAGGACTGAGAATTGGCAATGAAAGAAGTCATTGGCAACTGTTTTTAGAGCAGTTTTGGTAGTGTGGTAAGGAGAAACATCTTTTGTGCAAGAGAGAACAGAAGGGGAGCTAGTGACCACTGACATATCTTTTGAGGGATTTTTGCTATAAAGGGAGCTGGAAAATGGGGCAGGATCTGAGGCAATGTAGGGTAAAGAGATTTTTGAAATTCAAGTCAGGACCTATTAAATAAGACATGTTTGCCTGCTGATGGGGATAATCAACAGAGAGGAAAAATATGATGATGCAGGACAGAGGGGGGATAGTGAAACCTTTGAGTAGGCAAGGGGGCTGCTGAAATGTGACAGATTTCATCCATCCATTAAAAAAACTAAATGAGTATCTATCACGTACTAGATACACAGCTAAGTACTGGGGGCACAGAAAGGAATAAAATGTGGTTTCTGTTATTGAGGAGGTCATTTTCTTGAGAAAGGGAAGAAGTATTTTTATAACCCAATCATTCACACTTAATGTAGCAATGGTAATGTCTGAGAAATATACCCAGGGCTCTATTCTGGGCCCTTTTCATCATGGCAGGCTGATGTTTGGCATACCATGTAACTATAAGCTAATTCAAGACCTTCATTCCTCTAATGCATTGACATGTTCTGGGTTAAACTACTGATTGGACCCAGGCAAGAGTTCTGAGTATGATTTGGTGCTGTGGCTGCACAGATAAAGTAAATGGTCACAGATCTGAGAAATGTTCCGAGGTAAAATCAAGCATAGTTGGTGACTGATCTGGAGTAAGGTAAAGAAGAGGGAATCAAGGATAGTGTCAGGGTTCTCATATTCAGGATCCTGGAAGTGAGGTGCTGGGAAATAAATTACTAAAAGGTAGCATGTGATGGATGAGAAGAAGAAATCTGGGATCTTTTCTTTAAAAAGAAATTTAATGTCTACCTGATACTTTCAAAAAAGCTTTAAAAGAAGCCAGATATTTCTGTCTATAAAGTGAAAAAAATAGACCTGTTTTCTATATAATATCACAAACACAAAAGAAAACTAGAAGATAGGACAGATTCTGGAATACTTTTTGACAGCACATAAAAGACAAAAAAAATCTTCTGAATTGATGTCTTTATTTTTTCATAGAAAAGCTTGAGAAATTCAATGAAGGTTAACTGAAACATCTGGTTGTGATTCACGGTGGCTCCAGACTTTATGGGCCCTAGGAAAACATTGCGAATAGTCTTGGAATTTTGAGAGAAGAGAAAATAGATGACCTAGGCACCTATTTTCAGGTTAATTCTGCTAAGTGGTAAGCTTCATGGTACCACAAAGTGCTTTCAAATTTTCCTACTCAGGTGCTCCCACTGCCAGAGGGATGAGAATGAGCAGTCCTGGATGGCAGATGAGGAAAGGGCATGTCTGACAGTGTAACCTGCAAGCATGAAACTTCTTTAAAGTATGGCATTTTAATATTAACAATTAAATAAATTTTATATTCAATTCCATAAAATACCCATTTTCCTTTATACAAAAATAATGGATTCCACTCCTTCTCCCACCTTGCTTACCCTGCTTCGAATCACTGAGCAAAACTGATACACTGAAAAGATAGGTCACAACTTGTCTAATGACTTTGCTTACATCCTTGCATCTTGCCACACCCACAAGAGCACATGGAGAAGCCCAGGGGAAGGGGAAAGAATACCGAGCAACGTTTCAGGATGCCTGGGCTCTTCTATCACAGTTCTGCATTTACTTTTAATTTTCTTATATTCTTCTATTTCCAATAGGAGTTTGGAGTAGCTGTGTGAATTTTGGAAAAGCACCCTCTGTGCCTTGGTTTCCTTAGGTAAAAGGAAATTTATAAGGAGATTATTCTATATCATCTCCAAATTCCCTTCTGAGAGACTAAGATTCTAGTCTCTTTTGGTCTAAACAAAATGTAAACAGGATAAGTGGATGATGGCATTGTAGGTATATTAGTAAATCCAATAAACATTTTGGGGGAAAAAACATTTAGCTAAGGCTTGAGTCATAATGAAAACTGAATTAAAAACAAAAACAAAAACAAAAACCCTGGGGCACCTGGGTGGATGAGTGGTTAAGTGTCTGCCTTCTCTTCAGGAATTTCGAAAACTTGGCGATCCCTCACATGGATGTTTGCATGCCTTCTAGGTGCCATACTATGGCCTTCTATGCCATACTTCTCTCAGCAGAGGGTGGAGATGGTTTTCTTTTTTGACCACATCTACCATTTCCCTCCACAGATTATGTCTCCTTTATGAAACTAAATCTTCTTTTGCTGAGATAAGGATGAACACAATTTATTTGAAAAGACTCTTATAAAATGTATTATAGAAAGAAGCTCTGTCAGAAACATACATGGAAAACTAAAAATTTACATCACCTACAAAGAAATTCTAAGTTCTTTCCACAAATTGGTTGAATGATCTTGGGCAAGTCATTTAACTTCTCTGAATCTATTTCTTCAACTATAAAATGTGCATCATATTTTCTTGCCTCATGATACAAATTAGTTAAAAACCACACAGTAGCTGCACACTGTAATGGATTCTGAAAAAGCCTTGTTCAAACACCAACATTCTATAAATAGTATTGTAGCTTGCCATATGAAGAGACAGTATCATTAGTGTCCTGTCTCAACCACGTGGTTGGTGAAATTAGGACACAGACCATGAATGAGGTTGTCTAAAATTCTGATTCAGACAACCAGGCAATAAGGAAGGAAGCCTTTATCTAAGAGCTCATTATTTCCTATTAGAATGCTGCTATGCACACTTAGAATTGTGGTGACGCCCTTAGCCTAAACTGACAGCTTATTTGAACCTGTTTGAATGGCTCCTGAGATTCCAGTCAATAAACAGGAACTGGCCTGTTCATCTGTACATTCTTCTTAAATTGGTTGAAATAAATCTTCAACACTTGATTTTCTGACCTGGTTCTCAGCCACTCAGTGTCAGCATGTGGTCTGGCATTATGAGAAATTTTCCAGTCTGTTGGGTGGAAGTAATCCAATCCTGCCACTGTTTGCAGTAGAAGGGAATGAGAGAACAGAGGCAAGATCCAAGAAGACAAGAAAAGTTCTGAGGCCTAGGAGAAGTGGCATTGTGTAGTAACAATCTAGAGAAATGGAGTGGAAGGTGACTAAGAAATCCAAAAGATGGAATGTCCAGAGAATAGAGCCACTCTCTGGCTGGGAGTTGGGATGATGAAGAACAGGAATGCCCTATGTCTGGATTCTTCTGGGCATGATCAGGTACTGCAGCAGGATGGGCCAGAGGGACTGTGTCAGGGCCAGGAAAGGTAGCCTTCATCCTCCTGGGACAGAACAAGGGCCAAGGAACTGACTCAGTTGTAACTGTAGCTGTAGGAGCTCGAGTCTGAGGGTAGAGCATGGTGCCCAAGTAGAGTATACCAGTAGTAGAACACAGTTCAGGCAGATAGTTCCAACTGGCAGCCCAAGATAAAGAAGCATTTGAGTGCATGCATGTGGGTGGTATTCCCTCCCCAGTGGCATAGGGGATTTTGTATTAGGCAACACTCCTAGTTCCAGGCAGAAGGGCACGAGTCTGTCAATGACTGTCAGGGTCAAGACTGGCAGGGTCTCAGTCATTTAGCTCAAAGCAAACCATTGGTTAAAATCTTCGATAAGAGGAAATGGGCTGTGTGACATGGAGGACGGAGCAAGACTCAAGGAGGGAGCCTCAGATTGAGGCTCAGGAATGAGACAAATGAGACAAGGCTGCTGCAGTGATGACAGCAGGGGCTCTGCAACAGAGCTAGCTTAGCAGCAAGAATTGTTTGATGTGCAGTCATGTAAAGCGGGTTAGAGTTTAGTTATCTACAGCTTTAGGTATGGCTTGAACTTGAGAGTGGGTGGAGGGGCAAGGTTTGGTCTTGAGATGGAGAGGTGGTGATTCCACCTGTTGTGAGGAGGAGGTATGCTCAAATTTAGAACTGAAATGGGAAGCAGAAAACCTGGAAGGTAGTTCTCTCTCCTCATGCTCTACCTTGCTATCAGTCTCAAAAACTGAGACTCAAAAACTGGTCTAAAACTGGTTTAAGTGCATCTGCCTAACTTGCATATGAGATAAACAAGGTAATACTGCCTGGTTGAGTAGGAGAAGAAGCCCTCAAATGATGTTAATCATCCCACTTAAGATTATTTGTCATCATTCATCTCCTCAGCATTTCAAAAGATGTTGGTATAACATTTGGATTTGAAGTGATGACTGCATCAAAAATGAAAAATGCAAAAACCTTAAACTCTAGGTGCACATGAACAGGATGACTGCTCATCCAAGATTTATTCCTGTGTTTATTATTTGGATAAATCACAAGTAATACCTACTATCTAATTTGGGATATTAGTCACAATCAATTTTAGAGAGACATGATAATCCCTTTAAAGAAATCTTCTGGCCAGTTATATCAATTTTGTCAGTCCATTGTGTAGTTTTAACCATGCTACTGCCACAGTATCATGTGTTTAAATGGCACATCAAGGTAGGCTGATGGTTGCCACTTGCTTATAAATTTTAAAAGTAATCTTCAGCAATTTGTTCCATTTTTGTATCTAAGCATGTGATTTTGCTTTGTGAGACACAAAAGATAAATCTTATATTTAGGAACCATGTGCTAGGGAAGCTGGTAGAGTAGAATTTAATTGACTTTTTCCCCCACAGTTCTTGAATAAATAGGATGTGAATCCAGATTAGGTGATGGCAAATATGTTTTTGTAAAAGGAATTTTACTTGCTCAAGCTGAATTTATACTTACAAGCCTCAGTCATCCTTGATTCCTCTCTCTCCCAAAGTCAAATTTTACCATGTTCTATCTATGCTTGTGCCACAATATCCCGGAATCTGCTCTCTCTCCTTCTTTCTGTCACTATAGGCAGTGACTTTTCATATCCCCTAAGAGTTCTTGTGCTTAAAGTCCTTTTCTCTCCATCCATCCTTGATATTGCCACTCGAGTCAGAGTATTAACACACAAATCTTATCAGGACACTGTGCTACCCCTAACATTTTTTACATAATTAAGTTTAAACCCCTTCAGATGACATTTGAGGGGCTGGTGATCTGGTCCTAATTTATCTCTTTAACCCCCTTTCCTCTCTTTCCCATCCCTGACACACACACACACACACTGAGCCTCCAGTGACATCCCTCTATTTCTCAACATGCTCTGCATGGTGATATCTTCATGGCCCTTGGTACATCCTGTTTCCTCTGCCCACAAATTCTTCCTGGGTTTTCTGGCCAGCTGACCCCTTCAACTCCTCTATTAAGGACTGGTTCAGAGACCGACTTCTGTAAAATTTTCCCTTCTTCCCCCAGTCAGAGGTAAGCAAGATTTTCATGAGTCTCCATAGCATTTGGAATGTACCTGTGTGGAAAACTACCTATACTGCATTGTAAGATCTTGTTTATGATGAGTCTGTCTCTTCTACTCATCCAGGAGCTCTAGAAAAACCAATGGCCGTTACTCATTCACCTATGTTTTAAGCTCCCTCCTGCTTCTCCACCTGCTCTTCCAATCTCCAGGGTCTAATATGGTCCCAGACACACAATAACCCCTCCCCCAACACTTGTTGGTTTCAAGAATGAGTGATAATTTTATATAGGATTTCATGAGTCCCTTTAGTTTTGCTTTAACTAACTTAAAGCCTATTCAGATAAATTCACTTCCAGGTCCACCTTACTGACTTTTTGATTCCAGTTCTTAGTCATTTCTCCCCTTTGGTACAAAACTGATTGCGCAGTACATACTGAAATCCTAGTCTTCAAATTATATGACAAAGTCTGAGAGTCCCAGGTCTTTTGCCAAGCTTAAATAATACACTTATTAAAGCCACGGACTAAATTATGTGCCAGTGAAAATGCTCTCTACTTTGTCACAGTTGTTTTTGCAGAACAACCATTTCTGTAAAGCTCTTTCTCCTAATTTTTACCTTAAACTTTTCATTAGATACAGGCCATTTCTCCCTGTCTCATCATCTTCTGATACTGTACATTATCCTGTTACTTCATTTATAATGGGAGCATATTTATTTTCTGTGATGATGGCTCCCGTGAGCCTTCCTTTTTCTTAGCTACCTACATAAAGTTAACTTCCTCAGTGGCAAATTAAGGACAGATACAAGCAGCCTGGGAACCAGGCTCTGTCACCATGGGGGGCCGCCCACTCAGCCTCCTTCTGTTCAACCATCCGAAAGATGCAGCTGCTAAGCCAGCCCCAGCAATGGGCTGCTCTCCCCCTGCCTTCTCTTTATCTCATCAAGGGAGTGGAGAAGTCCCTTTCTCCATCAGGAACTGGTTGGGTTCGGATTCTGAGTTCTCTAGACTCTCCTCTTCTCCTCCCCCTACCCCAGCTGCCTACCATCTCCCTCCTACACCAAGGCCAGCAGTGACTGCGCTCCAAAACTCCCCCTCCTTCCAGAACTGCCTCTTGGTTTCCATAGCAACAGAAAATGTTGGTGGGAAGCAAAAATGCTGAACTGCAAACTAGTGTTGGGGCTGAGAGGAGGAGGTGAAATGTGGGCCTCTCTGGAGGCTGCAGAATAAGGGAAAGGGGAGCACCCAGGTGAAAGCTGGGGAGAAAGAAGCCAGATGAAGAGCCCTCAGAGGATAGAAGGACAGAGAGGCTCAGGGGGAAGGTGCATTGGCAAGCAGAAATCACATTGGTTAAGAACATGAGCTAGGAGGAAGAAACAGGAGGAAAGACTTGGAAAAAGTAACGCAGAATTCTAAATATAGTGAATGATTGAGGGGTTACATTAGGTATAAAACTGGGAATCAGTGATTTTTATTTCAAAGGTGGGTAGTGAAAGGCAATAAGTATAATGCAAAAAAGGGAGTGTAATAGCTAAATAATAATATATTAAAAAATAAAAGCAATGATAATGTATCTGGGCTTGTAAATGGGTGTCTCTATTTATCAGTCATGGCTTACTTATCTTCTCTGAGCCTGAGTTTGCTCCTCTGTTTGCTCATCTATTAAAAGAGAATTATTATCTATTTCAAAAAGTTGTGGGGATCAAGTAGAATAAAGCACACTGAATGGCCACTCATAGCAGGTAAGTAATTTTGTTTTGTTTTGTTTTTACCATGGTTTGAGGTTGAGGAATGGTATTTCAAAGAGGACTTGAGGCTGGAAATTTAAGCCAAAATTCAAGGCAAACCATGCATTATGATATGGTTTCTTTGTGTATTTACTTCAATTTTCCATGTGTGCTCAGTAGAAGTTATCATGGTGACACAAACCTGAGTACATGGAGTCATCACCACACCAGTTCTAGCCCTTTCATCACGAAAATGGGAACCATCCCTTTCCTTCAAACAAGTTCACCTGTGCTTTCAAAAAATCCTCCTGTGATATTTGCTCATTTCCTCTCTTATACAGCCACAGTACTGTTGGCCTCATAACTCTTCTTCTCTCCATTAATTCAAGGGGTTGCTGTAAAGGTAGTAGTCCATGTCCACAATCATGTTTATAGTGGTCCACTGATAATTTTTGAATGAACATCTGTGCCATGACTTTCATTAGGACTCTAAGGCAAGAAAATCTAGAAAACTTGTAACCTAACTAGTGATGCCGAAAAGTTGATTTATACCAGGCTGACTGGGCTATTATAGAAGGACATGATATTACTGCAGTGGCTCTACTTCTCTGCCTCCTTGTCCTGACATTGGGACAATAACAGCAATGATGACAACTAACTCAGCTTGCTATTCCAAGTGCTTTACATGGATGGACTCACCTGAAGCCAGTGAGATTAATATGCAGTTGTTGTCATGCCTGTTTCCACGTGTGGAAACTGAAGGACAGAGCCAATACGAAAATTACCCAAGATCATATGTCTTGTAAGTATCAGGGCTGGGCTTGGAATCTAGGCAGAGTCTATCCGTTTCATCACAGCACTGTGGAAACGCCTTCTCCATGGAAGAAATATCTGGGCTCCATTAGGAACTGTGGCTTCATGCTATTATTACTGCTCTTTAGAGGCAACTACTTTTTCCTCACTTGGTGTTGTTTAATGAATAAAGTGAGAATGTGTGACTATGCCCCCTGCCTTATATTTCAAGATGTGTACTGAGTCCATTGGTTTATCTCTTTTTTCCCCCACTTAGGTCAGTAAAAATCTGAAAAGGAATAAAAACCTCATGATCTCATGACAATGAAGATAGCTGGAGAAAGGCTATAGGAGTATAAGAGGTTTCAATAAGTATCCAGAAGTCAGAAAGAGCATGGAAAAGCATTAATGGTGCACTGAAGTGGATGTAGCTTTAGCCCGGGGTGTTTCCTGAATGAAAAAAGGAACCCAGTTCGCCCATTGGGACCCTAGAGGATTCAGCCTGAGAGAAGGAGGGTGGGGTGAAAGAAGACACTGAGAAGTGGACAGAAAATGTGGACAAATTAATAACGATCTGTGTACAGAACAGTTGCACCCTTACCCCCCAATACTCATTGCCCACCCCTTCTCCCACTAGGCATCTCACTCTCTCCTCAGGCCAAGAATAAAATAGATGCTTATTCTCTAAAGATATCTGAAAAACCTTTCTTCAGAGAACAAGAGCAGTTAGTATGGTGGTATCTGGGACACCCTGATCATTACAGGGGCACTCTGCTCGCTACAAAGTGAGGCCTGGAAGTAAAAAAAAAATGTGCTTATGTGCACAGTTTCCAGTGAGCCCTTCTACTGCTTCTTCCTGAAATACAAACAGAAAATCACAAGCTACCAGTCATTGAAAGATAGCCTGTGGTATGACTGACAAAGATTAAGCTAAAAACAAAGCACAACAGAAAGACTAACTCTACAGATAATTCAAAGGAGAGAATTTCAAAATAAAAATGACCATCCTCGGGGCTCCTGGGTGGCTCAGTCGTTAAGCGTCTGCCTTCGGCTCAGGTCATGATCCCAGGGTCCTGGGATCGAGCCCCGCATCGGGCTCTCTGCTCGGCAGGGAGCCTGCTTCTCCCGCTCCCATTCCCTCTGCTTGTGTTCCCTCTCTCGCTGTGTTTCTCTCTATCAAATAAATAAAATCTTAAAAAAAAAAAAAATGACCATCCTCTAACTGGTATCCCTGGACAGGATTCAAAGCAATGTTATATGTAAGGAAAAAGAAAAGGGTGCCATGAGAAAGGAACAGAAGATGACAAGGCTTTGGGAAATTAAATGTTTTATTGCCAAAGTAAAAAAAAAGTCAATTTAGAAAAAAAATCAATTTAGAGATTGAACTCAATCTCTTAGAGTATAAGATAAAATAGAAAGACTCTGACATGAAGAATTTGAGAGGCAGGGTTGGGGGTTGTAGGGGGTGGGAGAAGGAAATGAAACAAGATAGGATCCAGAAGGAGACAAACCATAAGAGACTCCTAAACTCACGAAACGAACTAAGGGTGGCTGGGGGGTAGATGGATAGGGATGGGGTGGCTGGGTTATGGACACTGGGGAGGGTATGTGCTATGGTGAGTGCTGTGAAACGTGTAAGCCTGATGATTCACAGACATGTACCCTGGGGCAAATAATACATTATACGTTAATTAAAAAAAGATAAAATAGAAAGAGATGTTAAATGTTAGAGAAATTATAAGTGATACTTGGGAACAACTGAGGAGGCCTAATATCTGGCTAGTCTACAAAAAGGCAATAGAGAAAATGAAAGGAGAAAAATGACCAATGAAGCAATAGAAGAGAATTTCCCAGAATATTATCTTTATATTTAAAGTGCCTAACAAGTGTGAAACAGGATGAAAAAGACACCCACTTAGTCACAAGTTGGTGACACATCAGGACATCAAGGATAACGAGAAGATCCTAAAAACTTCTGAGAGGGAAAAAGGTCACCTATCAAGGAATCAATGTCAGACTTTCTCACAACCACATCGAATGCAACAAGACAAAGGAGCAATGTCTTCTAAGCTCTGAGAAAAATTAGATGCAGCCTGGAATCACACACTAAACCACAATATTAATCAACCACGGGGGCAGAATAGAGGTATTTTTAGATTCACAAGGCTTAGAAATTCACCTGTCATGTATTTTTCAGCTATTTCTTTTTTTAAAGTTGTTTGAGTGTGTACTTCAGCAGTATGAGAAAATCAAAGCAAGAGAAAGAAAGACATCTAAGAAACAACGGATTCAATTCAAGAGTGCAATATACAGAATTCCAGAATGATGACTATGAGGGAGTTCTAGAGAATAAGGGCAGCTTGGGACAGGAAGACTGGGGAACAGGGTCCCTAAGAAAAAGTAGGTCAGAAAAATAGACAGTATGATGGAGAAAGTAAAAACCTAAGGACAAATAAAGACAGAAATGAAAGAGAGAGGAAAAGTAATCAGTAATGACAGGGAAAAGAAAACAAATATTAAAAATAAATAAAAGGTAAGTTCTAGGATAATTCTTATGTTTCATTCACTGTGTGAATGGTGTATGGCCATGATCATTGATGCCCACCCTCATTAAGGTGAGTAGGAGCCTAGGGATGGGGTTTTCATCCCTGATAAATATTCCCATAACCCACGAGAGACATGGAGGCAGAGAAACACTGTACTTCCTGGTATCAGTACAAGCTTGCACCATGAAGACTTCTTCAGGGACCACCACAAGGCACAGTTTCCCTATTTGCCCAGCAACACTCAGGTCTTTAGTATGATGGGAAGACATTAGAAGCCAATACTGATGGTGGGAATTTTATAATAGCTCTAGCATGAAGACAAAACTAAGTTGATTTAATACATTACAAAGTGATATTTCATTGCACTTGACTTTGTGGGCCAAGATTCAATCTGCAACTCTACTGGGGATAGAAGCAGGTAGGAAGGAGGAAAAAAATGAAGGTATAAATGAACTAAATCCTCACCTCCCATGTCATTTACTCTGTCAGTAAATTATGTCCAGAGTGAGAACTAAGGATATATGCATCTCATATGGAGATAATTACCAGGGGCACTAAGCACAGAAATATTTAAGGTATTTATTTCTGGAAAGTGAGGTTAGGAGTGGGGAGAAGATATAGGACATTGCATTTAAGTTTTATTTGTACATTTGTTTTGATTCTATCTATCATCTATCATCTATCTATCTATCTATCTATCTATCTATCTATCTATCTATCTATCTATCATCTATATCTATCTATCTATCTATCTATCTATCTATCTATCTATCTATCTATCTATCTATCTATCATCTATGTATCTATCTATTATCTATCTATCATCTATCTATATTCAAAAATGTTCAAAAGTGTGTCCTTTTCTATTAATCCATCTGTCCAAATTTCCTTGCTACAATGGAGTTGTTTAAATTGTTCTTGCATCTAGTGTAAGTCACCTTCTTGGAGGAGGATGAGATAGTAAATCAAATAATTAACCAGTCATAGGCATCCACTCATCCCTTTGCTAAGCCTCTTCCTTTCTCATTTCCAAGAGTGCTCTCTAGGACACGAGGAAGACCCTATTTAGTACTGTCATTGTCTTAGTTGTGGGGTAACAGGAAGCTGAGGAGCCTTAATTTTCTACATCTAGACTTTGGTTCTGAAAACTGCTATTGAAATGGTAAGCACTGATTACAGCTTTTTAATGTGCACTGTTTTCCCTGAGCTAGAGAACAATCTTCTGAATTAGTATCAATAAAATGATTTCTAATAGGATCTCTGACACCAGAAGTTGCCACTGACACCAGTGTAATTACTATCTCCCGACCCAGCCTTGCCAGGCAGCACAGATAATCACCTACAACCATAGGCTGATGATTAGTCAGTCAGTCAACTGACATTGAGGGCTCACTGGGAGGTTCTGTGGGGGTGACAAGGGAAGAGAAGACCCTGCTGTGACCTTTCCTCAAGGCACATCAAACTAAAAGGAGCTGAAGATGCAAAGAAGGGAAGGAAAGCAGAGATTCATATATATCAAAAGACAAAAATAAATAAACATATTCTTGGTTACATATACAGGGCCCTGGAGATCCAAGTTGGACTGGAATAAAAATGGACTCTCCCGGATCCGGCCCATGTTGACCTCTCTGGTTTTATGTATTGCCTCTTTTTGTTTTTGTACCCTGTATCCCAACTGGACCCAAACCACTGGATGTCCCCTGATGTGCCTCCATGCTGATTACCTGCTATTTCATTTACCTGAGAAGCTGCTCTATCACTCAGCCTTTGTCAGGCTATGAATTTTCCCAATCCATCAAGAGTTAGTGTAAATCTGACCTCTTCTGTGGAGCCGTGCCTAAACCACTCACTTTCATGCTTACACTCTACTCGGAATTATAGTTCCAATCAGTTATTGTGCAGAAGTAATCTGTCTGTTTTCATGTTTGTTTCTCCAGTAGATTGTAAGCTTCAAGAGAGGAGAGACTGGGTATATTATTCATTTCAAAAGAATTAAAGTAGTGTATGTATGCAAAATACTTAGAACAGTGCCTAGAATATAAGCATTATATAACCATTTATAATTATTATCTTTATTATCATCATTATTATGATCAGTCTTTGTGTTTAGGACCTCCAGCATAAGGTCTGGCACATGAAAGTGGCAGCTAAGCAAATGCTTCTTCATTTGAATTATTGGAACTGAAATCAAACAACCTGAGTTTCAGAGGTTGGTAGGTGTTTTGGTAGTGGCCATGGTTCCAAAGTGAAAGTGAGGATGACTTCTTTAGATATTGGTAACATAAAGAAGGGAATACCTTTGAAGAAGCAAAGGATCTAATAGGTAAATAAATTTAGTTTTGGAGGATAGGAGGGTATTCCAGATGGTATGAAACTACTGAACACAAATTTGTTGTTGGCTTTGAGAGCATACTAGCCCTCAGAAGATGGGCTTGTTTGGAGAAATGTAACTCAAGTAAAATTCATTTTCTTCATGATTACCTGGAAATAGAAGGCCAATCAGTCAGACAGATATTTCTCTGCTCATCCTTCTTTGCTGTCTGTATGTGTGATGTGCTCGTGTGTGCTGCCATCTGGGTGTGCCTATCTGGGCACAGATAGGATGGATCATTAAGCTGTCTTTCCATATGGTGCATGAGTAGCATCTGAGCCATGATTTCACAGGTAGGTAGCACTTTCATTCACAAGGGCATTACACGATCCCTAGGATTGTGCCAGATCAGAATTTCTTTTGTTCAAACACTACATGCATTTTGCAATCTCACCACCTTTGTTTATGATTTCATTCAATCTTGTATCATTGGCCCCATTCTTCTCTATTTACACAAACCCTATCCAAGCCCATTCAGAGAGCTTCCCTGACTACTCTGGCCACAGATATCTTGTTTTCAGGACTCATAGAAATTCATAGATTCTAACAGTTATTTCTCCCATGGTTATATTCTATGCTGTGAAAACACTTACGCTGTTGTCCTTTATGGTTATTTGAGTGTGTACAGCTATTTAGCATACTTATGCCTGTCTCAGCTCCCTGAGTATACTGTAGGATCTTTAACAGGAGTCTGAATTATGCCTCTTTGTAGTCTCCACCACAATTGGCACAGTTTGATGAATATAGTAGGTATACAATTGGTATTTCCTTAGGAATGAATGGATAAGTCTCTCAGAAAATGAATTGAAAAAACATTTTCCTGGGAGCTCCCTCATAAACGCTTACTTACTTTCCACTTTAGATTGTTAACACATGTTAAAAGATAAAAGATGCACGTTTAAAACACATAAATTTATATTTTAAAATGCTATAGCCTTCATAATGTATGTTTGTTAATATACTACATCGTATTTGTTCATATACTTTATAGTCTGGATGCAAGTTTAGGTTAGGGATACTTGACAAATCTATTAGACTCTTGAATATTTAAATATACTCCTAAAAGTTAATTATCGCAATTTGACCAACTTTAATTAAAGGAACATCTTATTGCTGTGAGCAGGTAGGTGTCCTTGAGTATGTTTCTTAGGGAAAGTGCTAAATGCAATCTAGTTCCTCGGAAGTCCTACAGTACTCTGCCAACACCATGCTCTACTGCATGGCCCCTAAGCTTGAAAGGCTCAGTTCTCTGAGTGTATGTACAGTTAATCAAGGTCTATGGTGACTAAGAGTGAATTAAGGTAATAGAACTTTCTAACATCCTTCAGAGTTGTTTGATATAAGGTCATGAGATATATGGGTTATAAGAATTTTGGTGTTTCTAGCATAATTCATGTAAATGTTTTCCTGGTATTCAGTGTATTATAAAGACAAAAGCAATGAAGGCTTATGGCAATTTCTGTGTATCATTATGCTGTCAGTAATTCCATAGTGGCTTGCCAGCTAAATGCAACAAGCATTCTTGTCACCATCATGATTCATTTCATGCCATCATGAAAGCACAGAGCTAGCCTTAATCTGGTTCTCACCACAACCTTGTGAACTAGGTAGTACTAGCTCATATTTGCACTTGGGAAACTGATGCTCATGGAGGTTAAGTGACCAGCCCGTGATCTCACACAACTAGAAGAAGCCAGATTATTAAAGCAATCCTGTATCTTAAAGTACAGTAGTCTTTGCAATTCCTACTAAGCATAATGATTAAAAATCTCAAATAAATCCTTGACACGGTCCTGTAGTTCTATTCAATTTTCCTAGTCAATTCTCTTGCCCACTTTCTGAAATGACTCTATATCCCCTCTATCTTCAAATCTTCCACATTCTTGTCTCATAATTCACTCGAAAATAGAAACCACTAGAGCAAATATACATTCATACCTCATCACTCTCTATAAAAATCATTATAGGGGCGTGTGGGTGGCTCAGTCATTAAGCGTCTGCCTTCGGCTCAGGTCATGATCCCAGGGTCCTGGGATCAAGCCCCACATTGGGCTCTCTGTTCAGCAGGGAGCCTGCTTCTCCCGCTGCCGTTCCCTCTGCTTGTGTTCCCTCTCTCACTGTGTTTCTCACTGTCAAATAAATAAAAATCTTTAAAAAAAAATCATTATAATACTTATTCTCTGTTTTCCTTACTATTACAACAGGAACATCCCATCAAAGACAATTCCTCCACTTATCTCTGGATTCCAACTCCTCTCACCTTTATTCATTCGTTCAATCCTTCTTTCTTCTCCAATATCAATATCTCCATTTCTATCTGCTTATTCCTTTCAGCAGCCAAACATGACTCCAATCTTTCCTGTTTAAAAAAAAAATCTTCCTTTGACCTCCAAATCACCCTTAGCTACTTTCTTATTTCTGTGTTCCCATTCTTAGAAAAACTTTCCTTCAATAGTTGTCCACTCTACTACTTCTTTAATCCAATGCATTATGGCTTCTGTACCCTTTATTCCACTGAATGTGCTCTTGTCAAGTTCTCCAGTGCCCTCTATGTTGCCAGACTGGCGGCTCTTTTTCTGGTCTCACTTCACCATTTGTTCATATACATAAGATCTCTCTTATGTATGTTCATAATATGAACAAAATGGTGTTCATATACATAAGATCTCTCATCACCATTCTATTCAACTGATCACTTTCTCATGGAAAAAGTTTTGGGGAAAGATCTTTCCACTTTAGACACTTTGAATTTGAGGTATCGATACAATATAGAAATAGAATTTTTCTGCCGTTGAGGTCAATGGCAGAAAAGTGAGGTCACCTGAGGTAAACGTGTGGAATTGGAGAGAAGAGATGTAAAGGGCTAAACCCTATGGGACAGCAAGAGGCAGAGAAGTCTACAAAGGAGCCAGAGAAGGGGTAGTTATTAGGGATGGAGATGCCATGGATACAGAAGCCAAGGAGGAAACAAGTGGTTAACAGAAACAAAGACCACAGAAAGATGGAGTAAGTAGAGACTGGAAAGAATATAGTGTACTTGGAGAATTAAGAGTTCATTAGTCACCATTTATAAATAATTTCAGGATGCTGACAAAGGCTAATTGTATCAAGGCCTGACTATATTGAATTGAAGAGCAAGACAGTGAGTGGAGACATTTCTTTGAAGAAGTTTGTTGTGAAGGGAAGAAGAGAATCCAGAATAGACATAGGAATAAGGGAGGGTTTTGAAAAAAATTAAGTTATACTGGAGCTTGTTTGGAAATTGCAGAAAAGAAAGCTTATCCAATGTCACACCATTAATGCTAGAACTGAGACTAGAATTTAGTCTCCTGGATTAATTGAGATAATATATGTATAATAGTTTAAAGACTATAAAGGGCAATAGGAATTTAATATGGTATTCTCATTTCTAGTACATCATAATTAATTTTCAGGAAGTAAGCAGGTTACATCTTTTGACTGTATAATATACCCTCCATTCCATTCCCCCCAAAAGACCTCAGTATTAATTATCCAGCAGTTCTTAAATGATTGAATGATTGAGTTCTTAAATGATTGATATGAATGATCTTATGCTTGTTTTTTTTTTTTTTTTTTTAAAGAGTGGAGGATTGTTTTCCGGAGTAAATGTTCACCAGCCATATTTTCTGTTCACTTGTTCTGAGGTAGCAGATAACTGGATGGGTTACATAGTAATAGGTCTGATGAATACTAAATTCCCAGCTCCTTCTTTTTTTTTTTTTATTTAAAGATTTTATTTATTTGACAGAGAGAAACACAGCGAGAGAGGGAACACAAGCAGAGGGGATGGTAGCGGGAGAAGCAGGCTTCCCGCCAAGCAGGGAGCCCGATGTGGGGCTTGAACCCAGGACCCTGGGATCATGACCTGAGCTGACGGCAGATGCTTAACGACTGAGCCCCCCCAGCTCCTTCTTTACAGAATTATTCCTTTCCGATAAAAGAGTGTATAATAAAACTCTTGTCAAATAAACTTGAGATACTCTAGATTCTAGGCCTGTTATTCCCAGATCTCCTTCAAAACTCTGGAAGGAGAAACCTAATTCTTCTTGCCAACCATTTAAACAGACATTGGCTTATAAACGCAAGATGTTCCACAATGCTTTGGATATGAATCCTAATCATCCTTGCTCAATCTGACAGAAGGTAAAAGTTTAACAATCTGAAATTTAATTCTGTGGACTCAAAGGGCAGAAATCAATGACCTGACATTCAGAGGCCTATATTAATTGTTTATTATATTTTTCTTTTTTCCTAATATGCCTCTATAACATCTAAGTAGAGTCATAAGGGCTCTTGTTTCTCAATACCCTCTTAGATCATATGCTCTTAAATGAATGGATAGTTTCCAATGTTTATGATGTGCATGGTACATTCTCAGATTAGGAAGTCTGAGATGAAGTCAGCAACAGGTATGCAATGACCTGGAAGGTATTATTTCTGTGTCTCTTTAAGCTTGAGTTTTCTGGAGGATAATAATACATAGCAATTCATAATGACAACGCATTACACTTTAGAAAAGATTATATGGAAGGGTAAATCATGTCTTCCATGAACAATACTCCTGTTTGATGTGGTATCTCCTCTATGCGTGGAATGACTTCCACTTAGATGGTCTCATAGTCTGAGGACACACTTGACTTGCAGGTGCTTGTTTTTTTTATAACCCTGTGTAGAGTGGGAAGTTTCCTAAGTCTGGACTTCCTAATCTCTGCATGGGCAAGGTTTTTCTTCTTTCTCATATCTCTTCTTGGTACTCTGAATCATCTCTCCAAGAACAAGGAATGCTTATGCCGCTAAGTTTGTTCAGAGCCCATACCTTTTGTTGCCTGAGCAAATCTTATTGAAAAATTTTTTTCCCTTTGGACTCAGATTAACCTTGAGTGCGTTGGGCAAGATACTTGGTCTCTCTCTAAGTTTTGTAATTGGTAAAACTGGAATAGCAATACATACTTCATAACATTTGTGGAAGAAGTAAATATATGTAAAAATATGTATAACAAGTTTTTGTTAAACAGTAGCTATTTTATTAAATTGGTTATACTGGGCTCTGCTACTAAATAGTTATCAAACATAAGGATGGCAAATAAATGAATATTTCTTATAGATATGATTTATTTAGGGGCCAGCAGAGCTGAAAAATAAAATGGAAAGACTGTAAGGCTAGAGAGGTAGGAAGTTCTCAGTTCTGGCCTTGCTGCTTCTCATATTAACTAGCAGCATGACCTTGTATACAATTACCCATGCATGCAAAACTCTAAGCTATCAGGGAGACTGCATTTATCATTGATGAAAGAATAACATCAGATTCTTTCAACATTTTAAATCTCATGTAAACCTCAAGTAGATTGAGTTTAATTCAATTAATCAAATATTTAGTGTGTGGCCATTATGGACTGTGCTTGGCAACAAGAGGGATAATAAAGGATATTCCTGTACACACATTTATTAAGGACTGCTTTGGGCTGAACTATGTTCCTCCTAAATTCATATGTTTAAGTCCTAACCCTCAGTACCTCACAATATGCCTTTATTTGGAGATAAGGTCTTTACAGAGGTAACTGAGTTAAAAATGAGGTCATTAGGGTGGGCCCTAATCCAATATGATTGGGGTCCTTATAAGAAGAGGAATTTTGGAAACAGACACACACATAGAGAAGATGATGTGAAAATAAAGGGAGAAGACTATGGGCAGTGAAAGCCTAGAACAGATCCTCCCCTCACATCCCTCAGGGGAACCATTCTTGCCAACACCTTGATCTTGGACTTTTGGCGACAATAACTTTGATCTTGAACTTTTGGCCTCCAGATGTTTGGACTTTTGGCGACAATAAATTTCTGTTACTTGCCACCACACATTTTGTGGCACTTTGTTATGGCAGTCCTAGCAAACTATACAAAGACCTATTATATGCTAGGAAAATAGTACTGAACAAAACACTGTTCTTTTTCTCAGGGGAAGGAGTAAGGTAGAGAAGCAGATAATTCAGCCTTGTATGATAAGACTGCTCCATCAAAGGTGTGTATAGGGTGCCATGGGAGGCGAGTGAAGGATGGTTGAGTAATACCACAACAGAATTTGTAAAAGACTCCCTCAGAAGGAACCTTGGAGCTGGACTTTTGAAGTAAGAGTTACCCAGGGTAAGGATGAGTGCAGGAAAGGAATGTTCTGGGCAGAGAACAGTGTGTACAAGATGGAGAGTGTGCAAAGACATGGATTTGTGATTAAGTATGGCATGGTTAGAGAACTATAATAATTCAACGTGGCCAGAGCTTAAGAGGAGTGAAAGGTGAAGCTAGAGAGGTGGGCAGGGTCCAGACCAGTAGAAGAATGCTCCACAGAGGAGGTGAGGGGGAGGGGGCGCGAAGGCCTAAAGAAATGAGTCTTTCTTGAATAGGCAGTTTGGAAGAGACAAGCTATGTTAGGTAGGAGGGAAATTATGAAAAAAGGAAAGGTATATATTTGGCAGTGAGTGTTCCAGTGTGATTAAAGCAGAGGCCCTCTTGAGAAGTAGTAGGGATGAAGTGGAAAATTAGAAGTAGGATAAAGAAGTTGCTCAAAGGACCAGATGTGTGACAAACTGGGAGTGCTTCGAAGGCAGTGCCAGAGTCCTGGTCAATGTCTGCAATTTGACAGGGGCTCTCTAGGCATTTGCTAAATGAGTGATGGTTGGAAGGACGAAATAATGTGGTTGTAGTAAGTTGAGCAGGGACCTTTAGATCAAAGAGGTTTGGTTTTGAAATCCAGGTGGGGCTGGGCAATTTTTTTTTTTAAACCTTGTTGAGTTTCATTTATGAATATATAATAATAATATAATTCTCTTCATTTATAAATATGGGGATACTAATATTTATTAACAGCAATATGGTAAGGATTACATGGGATACTTTATATGAAACCGAATTGATTTTTTTTTTTTAAAGATTTTATTTATTTGACAGAGAGAAACACAGCGAGAGAGGGAGCACAAGCAGAGGGAATGGTAGCGGGAGAAGCAGGCTTCCTGCCGAGCAAGGAGCCCGATGCGGGGCTCGATCCCAGGACTCTGGGATCATGACCTGGGCTGAAGGCAGACGCTTAACAACTGAGCCACCCAGGCGCCCCTGAAACCGAATTGAATTTTAAATGCATCCAATCAGTGTTTATCAGAAACTATATGTCAGGCACTGCACTAAGCTTTAGGAATACAGAGATAAATAAGACCTGATCTCTGCCTCTAAAGGAACTCCCTTTTTAGGGTGGGAGACAGACATCTGAACATATAATTACAAGCAATATAACAGAGATTAGCACAGGGCTAAGGGTGGAGTGCCAGGGGTGCACAGAGACAAAGTGATTACACCAGCCAGATGACAGGGTGGTATAAGGAAATACTTCCTGGAGGAAGTGATGCTTAAGCTGAATCATGAACAATGCTGTACAATTAGGTGGAGAAGGAAGAAAAAGGAATTCCAAAGAGAGTGAACAACAGGCTCCCTTTGCAGCTGTTTTTCTAGTTCCTATGCCTGTGCAGTGCTCTTGCTGAAAATATACTCCTGTCTGATTGGTTCAAGCAAAAACACCCTCTCCAGCTCTTATGAGACTCCTGAAGGTTGGCTCTTGCTCTGAATATCCTCAGCTGTTGCCCAGGTTCTCTTTAAACCAAACAGGCCTTCAGTAACCTTGCTGTAGCCACCTGCCAGATTCCTCCACTCCCTTTCTCTTTCCTCTTTTCTTTTCTTCCTTTCTTTCATCCTTATTTGCCTTTTTCCTTCCTCCTTTCATCAAACATTTACTTTGTCTACATGTGTAAGCCATGAGTTGTCCTTGGAGATACAGAAGGTCAAAACATATTTCTAATTCTCAAGGAGTTAAAAATAATCAAGTGTGTGGGCAGCAAACTATGGCTCTCTCACCAAATCTGCTTGCTTTTGTAAATAAAGTTTTATTGGAACACAACCATGTCCATTATTTACATATTGCCTATGGCCATTTTTATACTACAACAGCATGTTGAATAGTTGCAACAGAGACCACTTTCAAAGCTTAAAAATATTTACTATCTGGCCCTGAGAGAACAAGTTTACTGACCTGTTCTACTATTTGTGTGTGGGAGAAATGGTGGGAGTGGGTGGGCAAGTAAATAAGTAACACGATACAGTAAAATCAGTAGTAAGAGAGGGAACTCCAGAAGAAGGGTTCTTGACCCATACTTGGAGGGCCAGGGAAGAAGTGACAGCTAAAAGAAGTGACAACTAGGCTAAGAACTCAAAGATAAAGAGGAGTTAAGAGGGGGAAGGAAGGTCATTCTTGGCAGAGAGCAGCATGTGCAAAAGGCCAGGCAATGAAAGATAAATACACAATTCTCTAGAACTGTAAAGAGAGGAAATAGTAACAGAAGAGGCTGAAAAATAAATTGGGGCCGGGCAGGTCATAAAGGATTCTGAATATGAAGCCATATTAAGGATTTGGAAACATAATCTCCCATAGGTAATTGAGAATCACTGAAATATTTTAAGCAGAGTAGTGCTAAGGCAAACGTGTGCTTTAGAAAGAGCACTCTAGCTGCAGTAATACTTAACATTTGTTGGGCATTTGTTCTATGCCAAGTCTTTGCTAAATGCTTTGCATGCCAAAATGTATACAGAAATGTTTATTGAGTAGTTGGGCTGCATTGGAAGCCAGGTAGAAAGAGGGAGAGTAGGACAGCTATGGATTCATGAGAACTAACTATCTCCCTAATGGATGGACAGGTAGAGCATCATGCACATTTAGAGGGAGGAGGAGAATGAGAGAACAAGATGATTGATAGTGTAATGTCACAGAACCCCAATAAATATCAATAAGGGGGTGGATATCAATAAGGAGTGAGGGGGTGAAAATAAGACATTGTAAAGAGGGCAAGAGAAATGAAGTGAGAAGAAAGGGGGCTGGAATTTGGCAAGAAGCAGGTCACAGATGCTTTCAAAGAGAACAATTTTAGCAGAAGAGCTGGGAAGCAGACAGGATTATAGGGGTTAAGGAGGTGACTAGAAGTGAGAAAATGGAGGTCATTGAGAGATCTGTCTTTTTAAAGAAGCAACAAATTTGATCGTGGCTGGATTTTTAAAAATTAGTCCATAATTCATTAGT
Organism: Procyon lotor; assembly: GCA_028646535.1. Classification (NCBI taxonomy): domain Eukaryota; kingdom Metazoa; phylum Chordata; class Mammalia; order Carnivora; family Procyonidae; genus Procyon; species Procyon lotor. The sequence continues at coordinate 91,390,594 of CM053611.1, forward strand.
TTGAATAAGTTTTCTGATTCATGAAGTAAATTCCTCTTCCCAAATATCTGGTCATTTCAAGCAATGCTGGAGATGAAATTATGCAAATGTGCTGCATGACTAAATTAAAGGCCAATTCATGTGAGCATGAGTTAGTAATGGGAGTTGTAGTACTGCATTATTAGAAAATGGGGCAGCTTATTTTAATGCTTAAAAATGTAACTGGAGTAACTTCCAGATGGAAGAAAAGGCCTCCTCACTATCACCAGATTAAAACTGCAGCTAATGTCTTTTTCAGAAAGCCATTCTTCTAAGATGGTCATCCCTGAACATGCCCTCATTTCTGACTTTGCACTGCACAAGCAGTCAGTGTCCTTCCAAGGCTAATGAGAGCTACAGGAACAATTAACAGCTCTGCCAGCACTAATACTGTACCCTGCAACTTTAAAGAGCTCAAAATATTAAATAACAAGTCCAAAGAACATTTCTCCTAGATCCCTCATTAGATTGATTTTATTGATGAGTAAACCGAATCATAGCGAAGCAAGACAGTGGAAATGAGAAGTCTTACTTGAGTTCTCTCTCACACTACTGTGAGGCTGTTGCCCATTACATTTGTAATTAAGCTGTTGTCCAGATAAAGAATGACTCCCTCCTGGGGCTGTCTTTTGGAAGCCGACAGATTTTAAATGCCTGTAGGGAAATATACATATATATATATAGTGTGTATATATATTATACACACTATATATATATATGTTGTTGTTGCTGTAGAAGTGCATGTGTAACGACCGGACTGAGTTTGTAAAATGACAGCAGCACATTCACCGTAAAGCCACCCCCCACTTCAGAGCCTAGAGTGTTTCAGAAACAGGATGGTGTGGGGAATGTGGCAGGTATTTTTTCTCTTGGACCTTTAAATCTCAGTAACTTTATAAAATTTTCTTAAGCAATGTTTGAAATAAGAAATCATCTCAGGGGTTATTAGGCTTACCCTTTAGGGGCAATTTATTTTTCTGCTTCACAAGTTTAACTTCTTTCTTGGATCATGATATGTTGCTAAGACACTTAAAAGGTCATTTCATCAGGTCAACTATAAATGGTGCTCTTATTACAGAAAAGTTATATAAAAGAGGAAAAGAGAAGTAAGTACATTAGCATGTAAAATGCACCACAAAAATGGAAAAGAAAATTTCAACTAAATACTTATAAGATCAAGCTTCCTTAAATCTTTTGTCCAAATGGATGACTTTCACGAGCTCTGTGGCTCCTCTCTTCAGTGTCAATCTGACCTTCAATGAGTCCTTTATGAATGCTACCCATCGAAGTGTACAAAAATGCCAAATCACATAGGGCTCCTGGAATTACTTTAATTTTTACTCTGAAAAGGCTGCATTTTGGGCATCTTAATAATGGTCAAAGCATGGCAACTGCTAGAAACACAGGAAATGCTTAAAAAAAAAAGAGTTGGCATAATTTCATTCTTCCCCCTTTTTGATTAGAGTTTACAAATATAACTATCAGCTAGTTATCCTGGGTAAGGCTATGTGTCAGTCCTCCTCCAATAATATAAACTTCTTTATCCAGTTTTTGGACCATAGGTCTACCATAACACTCTCAGTGTTTTGTTGTTATCCGTATCTTTACATTTCTTTACTCCCTGCTATGATAGATTTTATCTCTTCTGTTGCCTACTGTAATTTGTTGCTGGAAAAAACAATTTTTTAAGTAAGTAATATGCTGAATGATGGTGATTATGTAAAAGGATGAGAGGCAAGATCCCTGTGATAGAGTATGTGTGTACCTGTGTGTGTAAATGTCTAATGTGCAGCAAATAATCTGATAGGTCTAAGAGCAACACTGTAACCTGCTAGAGATCAAGGACCATGCATTGTTTACTGTGACATTCTCAGTAATTAACACTGCTTCTAGCACATATGAAATGTTTAAGGAGAGTCTGTTGCATGAATGAATAAAGGGTACTAATGCTCCAGGTTCCATGGGCAAAACAAGGCTTCCAAGTTAAAAATGAGGTTGGAGATCCAACTACAATAGTCTCCTGTGCATCCAGTTGTTATAGGGTGATGTCTATGTACACAGAATTACGCTAGGAGTTGTGAGAAGGACGAGAGAATTGAATACACAAAATGTGGACTTGAAGAGTTTCTAGTCTAGTGGCAGAGACAAGATATATACAAGCAAAAACTTAACTTCTAATTCTAGAGAGTGAATAATGACATGCCAAATGTAATTTTTCATACCAAATACAACCACTACATGAGTGCAGAGAAAAGAGAGGCTCCAGAGGACTAGAGTCATTAAGGAAAGCTACATAAACAAGGCAGGAATTGAGTTAGACATTTGAGGATTTAAAAAAAAAAAAGAGAGACAGGGAAAGGAAAGGAAATAGCTGTCCAGGATGGGGAGAGAAGAGTACAAATGAGTAGTTATCAGGAGAAGAATAGATAGTTTGAGACTTAAAATTTAGGAAGCAGTCATCAGACTTGGAAAAAAGAGATGATGATAGAAACATATATAATAAGGAAGTAAAGAAGCATATAGGTTTAGTATACTAAACACTTCATATCTAAACTCCTTAGTTAAAAAAAAAAAGTAATGTTGAAACATAGACATATTTTAGGACCCGGCAGCATTCCCAGAGGCTAGTGAGTAACATGCCTCCGTAGGAGGGAGCTGACCATATATGACTTCAGAGGGGATGAACAGGTAAGTAGGGCTTGGATAAGTCTTTAGATGAAGCATTCTGTGTTGAAGGAGCTTTAGATGCAACATAAATGTAACTCTCCCAAAGTCTTAGATGACCTGATATAGTTTTGTAGTTATTGCTCATATTTTATCAATTTTCATTTATTTTATATACTTAAGGATACAGGAAAGTCAGAGCTGTGTACACAAATAGCAAACCAAGACCACCAGGTACATAAAGAATACATTTGGAATTCTGATTTTCAGATACTGAATAAAATTTACACAGCAGTAAAATCAAGGATAAATATTAACAGTCTAAAGGGGAAGCAATAATTGATAGATAAACAAAAATAAATGAAGGTCTTACTTTTCTAATCTCTCTAGAAACTGATGTAAGAAATCTTTATTAAAGTTAATCACAGCCCTGTCGATAAATCATCCATATATTGTATTTATGTGTGAGAATATGTAGAACAGAGTTAGTAAAAATTTTTAAAGCTTTCAGTAAATACTTTGAAAGTCACTTATATGGATCCTTTAAAACATTCGTTAAGGAATATTGATTAAATCAAAAATTAACTCTTGAGAATGTTTCCTAAAGTATATTTATGCATGGATGTACAATGAAGTTTCAACCAACATTAATTATATCCTTTTGATGTCTCTACTGTCTTGTTCTAAAAAGCTAATAAGACCTGCACTACATCACAGTTAATGGGAGTGTGGTGCTTGTTGCTTAGGCAACAGGATGAATAAATGCAGGTCAGAATGTGCTTCAAGAAAAATAAAAGCTAGAATATGATACCGAGTGGAGACTAAGCAGGTCTAAAAGATTTTTCATCCCATTAATGAAATCTTTTCTTAAAGAGAGCTGATCACAGTAGTGTACTTTAACTAAATTCATGATTAAATAAATCAGGTTATGGAAATCAATAATTTTTATAAAGGTAGAAGCTAATTTTTATGATACTAGTAGCAAATAAATAGTGTATAGCAGCATATAAAGCAATAATTGACACTGTTTTATAGTTTGCTCAATTTTCATAATTAACTCCTCTAAGAGATCATTCAAAGTTTGTGTCTTTTTAAATTAATTTTGTCTCATGAAGAAAGTATTTGATTGACTCATCTGAATTAACTGTGTTCTTTCATTTTCTGGAAAATTATACATAAAACTTAGAACTGTAAAAATAAAGACAATAATCTGTGGAGAAGCTTAGATCTTGGTTTTGTCACATATACCCAGGATTTTTGCCTCCGAGATACATTTTGGAGTACTTATACATAATTCATCCTTGAATGTTGTTTTACGACCTCAAGATGCTTATTTTAAAACTGTTTGATTAACCTTTCAGTTTCTGGCTTTCAAAAAGGGGTTATATTTGCTCAAATGTGTCTAACTTTCAGAGGAAAATTATGCTGAATTAAAATATTTGGAAGTAGCCAGATAATCTAGAGAATCCAAAGACCTACCTAGCTTCTCATGGGACCAGAATAAATTTGGACAAGGGTTTGAGGAGTGAGAATGAGAAAGTCTTATCTCCGGCAGAGACAGAGAGAAAGAATAAAGACATCAAAATGTGCAGTAAATATAAATAACCATGAAAAGACTCTCATTCTGTTTGATAGTTCCCTGAATTCTTAGTGTTCTCTGTTTAGAGTCCTAAGTCTGTCCTAAATCTGCTCAGTGTCCTAACACTGTCATAGCAACTGAAGAAATTTCACTTTTTTCCTATTTCAATACCCATGATATCTGGTCTAATCAGTGACAGTTCTCTTCAACACGAGAAAGATAACAGTAGCTGCATATCCCATTATAAAAAACAGGTCCATAAAGAATTCTATGCATACAGTTACTTAGGGCTCCTATGTCTTACTACATCTATGTAGCTTTTTTCAAAAGCTTGTGGAGCATACACTTTTTAGGAAAAGAGGCAGAAGTTTAACAATTTGACTAATTTTTAAATCCATGAGTCAAGTCAAGCTGGGAGAAAAATAATCTCAAATGGAAATAAAAAAAAACCTAAGTAGCCCTCATATTTTGTTATCTATTCTAGCATTAGTAAGCTTCAGGTGTCTGCCCCAGCATTTTATTTAAAAATAGCTATTAATTATTTCTGCAATCCATTTGTGGGCTACATACTTATATTATGCAGCTCTCTCCAAATTTAGGGATCAGTAATACGTGTGATGAGAACTTAAAAGCAAGGAAAGGTAATAAGGACTGTGACGTAGCTTAACAAGGGAAACTGATGAGCACAGGGGGAGGTATATGAATGATTAGAAAGCTGTATTATGGGTCTGCACATCTCCCCACCCTCCTTCCTCACCTATATTCATCATAGGGAGAAGTTTGCACACACCGGCTTTAGACTGCAGGCAGACCAGTATTCAGAAGTACATGAATGTACTTCGTCCATCAGCCTCTCTTTCGAAATACTGACAGGTATGGAAATGTTTGTTTCTTTTATCTAAAGTAATAAATAACACTTCAGTGCTCTTCAATCAGCATGTGTAAGTAAGTGAATGTTCTCCATAATTGACCATCTGAAGCAGTTTGCTAACAAACTAAAGGTCGTCCACATAATTTAAACTGCTTATCGAACAATTATCGGGAAAAAAAAAATCCTCACACCGTAAACATAACAAATTGTCTGATTAATCACTAAACGCTGATGCTCAAATGAAAGAACATGTTTTAAGAATCTAGAATTAACTGAAGAGTGCTATAATCTAACTGGGTATTCTGAGATGACAAATTTATAAAAATCACACAAAGAATGACAGGGATAATATAAATGTTAATCTTCCTTCACTGCCTATAAATAGTACTCTCACCGGTTCATTCACAGAATACATATGTATATGGATGCCTATAGATCTCATTTTTCAGCAAGTGCCTATATGTACACAGTAAGTTCCGTCCTAAGGGCATCCAATTTTCTGATGCAGTTACATATATAAATTGACCGGTTTTGGTGCAAATCAGGCTGCCTCTGAGCCGTGTAAGACACATAAGAAGCAAAGACAGACAAAAGGCAGCTCCGTGGACACAAAGAGCGTCTTACCATAAACTGTACATTGTCAAATCCATTAGCCATCAGGTGGTTCTCGTACTGAGGTAGCCCAATGCTTTCCAACCATTGTCCCACTGTTTGGACGGGGCATCTGGGTCCTGTAAGAGGATGAAGAGGGAAGCGTTTAAGCAGGGAGTAGCCGTCCACTGGGTAATAGCGGTAGTCCTGGGCTGAGAGGTGGCATTGCCACATCATGCTCCTGGGAAAGTTGCTATCAAAGGAGCCCGCCAGCTTGACAGATTAATGTTCTCAGCGAGAGAGCAAAGTCAGAAGTAAAACATAGTTTGCCAGGCAGGCTGTGGAGTATGACTTGATCCTAGCTCCACATTTCTTACATATTAATCTTTACTACCGACCAGTACGTCATACAGCCCCCAAAACCAGGCAGCAGAAGAAGGCATATCAAGCTGTCAGCTTAGGCTGGTCTGCGTTCTATGGGATTGTTGGAGTACTCCACAATGAGCAATGCACGGCCAGCAGCCAGAATTCTTTTTATCAAGTACTCCTACACTCATCAGTATGCAGCTCCATGCTCCTTGCTCCCCCTCGCTCGCTCCCCTTCATTACCCAGCCCAGGCTACACCTCGCATTTTCAATAATAGCCATCAGATAAGGCAGATTTTTTTTTTTGTCTGCAAGCTGTAAGCCTGCTGCTGCTGCTTCCTCCTACACACCCATCCAAGCGTCAATCCTGAATGATGAGAGCAGTCAAAACAAATGCAGAAAATAGCCAGATTCAAAAGCAAACCAAAGTGCTTAAATCTCAATTGAATCTTCATACTGGTTATACGTTACCGGGCTATTTGTTGTGGAATTTTACGTTTCAAAAGACACCAGGAAATGCAAAGCTTTAACTATAGCTTATAGCGGAGCTCACTACAGGTTTCCTTTTTCCTCTCCTTTTCTTCTCTTTCCTTTTTTCTTTTCTAACTGCAGCACAGATAAATGTTTCCGATCTAAAGCTTTGCAGGGTTTGGAGAATAATTATTCTCTTCCTTTAGCATGCTGTATCAAAATGAACCTCTCAGAAATATCTTTTCTCCCTTCTGAATTACTGCAAAATACAGAAACTGTATCGCAGTCTTGAAGTCAAGATAATTCATTTCTCAATTGCAGGGCTTCTTCTAAACAAAAAATATTATTAGGCACAAGAAATCCTTCCCCCCTCTGATATTTATAACCCAGTCTACCAGGGTTAGCATTCTAAATTAGCTATAAAGGTAACATTACTGGGTAGAGATTTTTAATAAAGAAGAAGAGCCCTAACCAAAAATAATTCAAGAACAACAGATGCAAATGTGTGAGTTTTACTGAATGGCAGACAGATTGGGTAATTTATTTAATAATTGAGAGAATCCAGAGATTAATAATAGAACCCACAGAAAAAAAATAATAGAATCCATAGGACTAAATCATAAGAAAGAATAGACTCTTACTTAAGATTAGAAGAGAACTTGAAGAAGGTTAGTCTAACCGCTCTCTTAAGGCAGAAATCCCTTGTCACAGGGTGCCGAGATGATTATCATCCAATTTATGCTTGAATATTGCCTAGAATGGAGCTCTTACTACTTATCGGGAAGACTCCACTTATTAGATATTTTACTTCCTACCTGACTCCTACTCACTTGTTCCAGCTCTGCTTTTGTGGTTACACAGACTGGGAACAGTGTCTTTTCTACATAGAGTGTTTTAAAAATCAAAGATAACTCAGATCCCCCCCAGAATAGTGACTGGCACATGGTAAATCCTCAATTAACATTTATTAAATAAATGAACCATCTTTTTTCTTCTCTTTCCAAACCTTATCTTTCTCTTTTTAAGAACTTTGTCAGCCTCCCTGGCACACAGACATGGGACTTCAAAACATCTTGGACTCCCTCTTTCACTGCCTGATATACATCCCCAGGTTCTAGTCATTCCTCACCAGGGTGTTTTACATCCATTCCCTGGATTCTAGTTCCTTTTTCATGTTTGTGGAATGGCCATCTACTTTGATTCTGCCTTCTTATAAGATGTCTTGGCCCACGTGACCTAATGCAACAAGAGTGTCTACGTTGGTTTTCCTATCTCTGATATTTTAAAATCTATTTTATACATGGGTGTCAGACTAACCTCTCTAGGACAGTTTTGATTTTTATGCCTCATTTCAAAACCCCTCCATAGTTTTCAGTTGGCTTCAAAATAAACTCCCATCTCCTCCTAATGACATTTTGGGGTCTCCACGATCTTTTACAAATCATCTACATTTATTTATTTTTCCTCAGTACTCCAGTCACGTGGGGTTTCTGGCTGGTCTCTAAAGGCAGCCTGTAACATACATGGGTTGGTTTTGTTATGTCCCCACATTTCTTCCCCTTCATTGTCTTTGGAACAGATGACATTTCCTTTAATCTTTTGTAACACCTCCTAACAGGAATAAATGCTTTCTTTATCTGTTTTAAATGGAATTTTTTTCTGTCTATTATTATGGTTATTTGTGTATAAGACTTGAAGAACTATGTCTTGCTAATACTGCTTGTAGTAAGGATTCAGTATGCACCTGCTAAACCAAATAATTTTCATTTCATAATCCATACTACATAAAATTTTAGTTTCAGATTTAACATTTCATTAAAAAATTTCTATCCCAAGTTTCTGAATTCATTATTTAAAAGATGATAGGTAGATTTTTAAATAGAATTTTTAGGTCTAGATTTTTAACACCCTCATCCTTTTTTCACTTGATTATAATTTATTTCTGATTGGTTCTATCTTTTAAGAAAGTCAAAAAGTCTGTAGCAGTTTAGGAGTCAGTTTTAAGGGGTTCTGGTTGCTCAACATCACTTGTATGAGAAGTTAAAAACAAGACGCTATATGTCCTTGGCCAGCTCTAAAGCTAGTATAAGGTGAAATTAAAGGTAAATATCAATTACAGCCTTTCCTAGGATCCTATCCACACTGTTCTTTCTGATCATTTTGAACTATGAGCCGGTGGATGGGCTACAAAAGATTGTGCAAACATAATAATAATGTTTTAGCTTGGTAAGGCATATGCTAAAATCTTAAAATCCTAAAATCCCATCTCATCTCTTAAGATACACATCAGGAATCAAGTACCTAGAAGAGTGCCATATACACACAGCCTAGGTATCAAATCATCTTTGTTAAGTGAATGAACTAATGACATTGGAAATTGTTTTGATAGGATTTTCATTTCTTAATAGAGAGAGAGAAAAAGAGAGAGAACAGAATTATTTCAAGGTCCAGACTGCTTTATGAAAACATAGCTTGCATACAGGCCAGTATCTTGATGAATATAGATGCACACATCCTCAACAAAATATCAGCAAACTGAATTCAACAATATATTAAAAAGTTATCATTCACCATGATCAAGTGGGATGTTTTCTCGGACACAAGGATGGTTAATATCCATAAACCAATCAACATGATATACCACATTAACAAAATTAAGGATAAAAACCATATGATCACCTCAATAGATACAGAAAAAGCACTTGGCAAATACAACATCTATTCACAATAAAATAAACTCTCAACAAAGTGGGATTAGAGAGAACATATAGCTCAACATAATAAAGTCCATATATGACAAACCCACAGCTAATGTCATAGTCAGTTGTGAAAAACTGAGAGCTTTTCCCATAAGATCAGAAACAAAACAAGAACATGCACTCTCACCACTTTTATTGAACATAGTATTAGAAGTCCTAGCTGCAGCAATCAGACAAGAAAAAGAAACATAAAGCATCCAAATTGGTAAGGAAGAAGTAAATCTATGACCATTTGCAGGTGACATGATACTATACACAGAAAAACCTTAAAGATTCCACCAGAAAAACTATTAGAAGTAATAAATGAATTCAGTAAAGTTGCGGGATACAAAATTAATACCCAGAAATTGGTAGAATTTCTATATACCAACAACAAAGAATTTCTCTGCTCTGAAAGAGAAATTAAGAAAGCAATTTCATTTACAAATGCACCAAAAAGAATAAAATACCTAGGAATAAACTTAGTCAAGGAAATGAAAATATATACTCTGAACACATAAAACACTGATGAAAGAAATTGAAGATGACAAAAACAAATGGAAAGATATTCCATGCTCATAGTTTGAAAAAATTAATATTGTTAAAATGGCCATACTACCCAAAGTAATCTACAGATTTAATGCAATCAAAATAACAACAACATTTTTCACAGAACAAATAAAAAATTTGTATGGAGTCACAAAAGACCTGAATAGCCAAAGCAATCTTGAGAAAGAAGAACATAGCTGGAGGTACCACAATCTTGGATTTCAAGATATACTACAAAGTTATAATAATGAAAACAGTGTGAGACTGGCACAAAAATAGACACACAGATCAATGGAACAGAATAGAAAGCTTAGAAATAAACCCACGATTATATGATCAATTCCTCTACAACAAAGAAGGCAAGAATATACAATGGGGAAAAGATAGTCTCTTCAACAAATGGGTGGCTGAGAAAACTGGACACTACATATAAAAGAATGAAATTGGATTACTTTTTTATACCATATATAAAAATAAACTTTAAATGGATTAATGACCTAAATTTGAGGCATGTGACCATAAAACTCCTAGAAGACAATATGGTCAGTAATCTCTTTGGCATTTGCTTTAGCAACGTTTTTCTAGATATGTCTCCATAGGGAAGTGAAACAAAAACAAAAATAAACTATTGGGACTATGCTAAAATAAAAAGATTTTGCACAGCAAAGGAAACCATACACAAAACAGAAAGGCAACCTAGTGAATGAGAGAAAATATTTGCAAATGATATATTCATAAGGGTTAATATAAAAATATATAAGGAACTTAAACAATTCAACACTAAAAATATCTGTTTTAAAAATATGCAGAGGACCTGGATAGACATTTTTCCAAAGAAGACATACAGACACATAAAAAAATGCTCAACACCACCAATCAGGAAAATGCAAATTAAAACCACAATGGTATATCACCTCACACCTTTCAGAATGGCTTGTATCAAAAAGACAAGAAATAACAAGTGTTGGCAAAGATATAGAGGAAAAGGAACCTTCATACACTGTTGGTGGGAATGTAAATTGGTACAGTCGCTATGAAAAACAATATAGAGATGTCTCAGAAAATTAAAAATAGAATTACCATATGATCCAGCAATTCCACTACTGGGTATGTACTTAAAGAAAGCAAAATTACTAATTTAAAAAGATATATGCACTGCTATGTTTACTGCAGCACCATTTACAATAGCAAAGATATGAAAGCAACCCCAGCGTCCACTCATAGATGAATGCATAAAGAGGATGTGGCATACTTGTGCAATGGAATATTACCCAGCCATAAGGAGGAATGAGATCTTGCCATTTGTGACAGCATGAATGGACCTAGAGGGTATTGTGCCAAGTGAAATAAGTCAGAGAAAGATAAATACCTTATGAATTCACTTATATGTGGAATCTAAAAAACAAACAAATAAAAAGCAGAAACAGTACAGAGAACAAACTGATGTTGTCGGAAGGGAGGGGCAAAATGGGTGAAGGCACGTGGGAGAGAGAGGCTTTTGGTATAGCATAGAGAATAGAGTCAATGGTATTGTAATAGTGTCATATGGTGACAGATGGTAGCTACACTTATGAGCATACATAACATATAGCATAACATATACTGTCAAATAACTATGGTGTGCACCTGAAATTAATGTAATACTCTGTGTCACTATACTTCCATTTTTAAAAAAACAAAAATTTTTAAAATGTAGGTTGGAGACAACACTAGTTACCAACCACTACAAATCTTGGTATAGAATAAATTTTATTCTTTATTCAGTCATTCAGTAATTCTTATATGTCGGTGAAAAGCTATAATGCAGGAGGGAAATGATAGGGAGAGAGTTGTGTAGGGTGAGGTGGTGAGGGAGAGACGGGAAGAAGAAAGAGTTCTTGAGTCAAATCGTTTGAGGTTTTGTTCAAGTATTTTCTCATGAGCCAAACTTCTAAAAGAACCTTGGTTTCAAGTCTGAAGATCACATTTTTTTAATGGTTAAGTATATTTCTCACCTCAAGTATTACTTGAAATACTTCACTGGAGTCTTAAAATTTTTCAAGCATAACAATACATTATTGGGGAGACATCTTTATTAAACTAGAACTTCTTTAAGTCCCCGAGTGAGATAAATGGAGGGGAAAACATAAATTAGTAGTTATTCAGAGATACTATGTCCTAGGCAGTGTGATATGGATTATGAGCCCCATTTCAGATAAGGAAACTGAAACTCAGAGTATGTGATGAAGCCAGGAATTTTCTTTGGCACAGTTTTTGAAACAAAAATAATAATCTGGGCGAGCCTGGTGGTGGGTATTGAGGAGGGCATGTATTGCATGGAGTACTGGGTGTGGCACATGAACATTTAATCTTGCAACACTGAAAAAATAAAATAAATATATTTGGGGAAAAAAATAATAATCTGAGGATGCCACTTTCAGAATGGCAATGTGAAAAGTTCCACGGACATAATCCTCTGAAACAGACATAACTGCTGAATATTGTATAATAAAACAACCTCTTAAAGTCCCTGCAAATTGTTCTAAGAGGATGGAAAAAATATTTATTCAAGAAAATCTACTGAAACTTGGTAAGAACAGAGAGTCTGCGGCGCTTGAGCCATAAC
>CM053611.1:91403545-91420928 GCA_028646535.1 Procyon lotor
TAATTGTATTTATAGTTAAAACCTTTCACAAAGAAAACTCTGGGCTTCATTGATGGCTTCAATGGTGAATTCTACCAAACATATGAGGAAGAAATAATAACAATTTTGCACAAACTCTTCCAGAAAATTGAAGAGAATATACTTGCCAACCCATTTTATGAGTTTATAATTACTCTTATACCAAAGTCAGACAATGATATTTTGAGAAAAGAAAACTATAGATGAATGTTTGTTATGGATATAAATGTAGAAATTCTTAACAAAATCTTGGGAAATAATGTTTAATAACACATAAAAGATGACGCAACATGACAAAGTTGGATTTATCCCAATAATACAAGTCTGTTTTTTAATATCAAAAAATCAATTAATGTATCTCACTATATTAACTATATTAAGTAAAAAAAAACCCCACATGATCATCTCAGTAGATGCATTAAAAAAATCACTTTACAAAAGCCAACAAGGGCGCCTGGGTGGCTCAGTCGTTAAGCGTCTGCCTTCGGCTCAGGTCATGATCCCAGGGTCCTAGGATTGAGCCCCACATTGGGCTCCCTCCTCAGCAGGAAGCCTGCTCCTCCTGCTACCATTCCCTCTGCTTGTGTTCCCTCTCTCACTGTGTTTCTCTCTGTCAAATAAATAAAATCTTTAAAAAAAAAAAAAGCCAACAACAATTGCTCATAAAAACTCAACAAATGAGAAAGGAATTTCTCAAACTTGATAAAAAGCACCTATAAACAATCTACAGCTAGCATTGCACTTAATTGTGAAAGATGGATGCTTTCCTATAATATCAGGAAAAAAGGGAAGGAAGTCCACTAACACCTCTTCCATCTAATGTTGTACTGGAGGTTCTAAACAGCACAATAAATCTGGAAAAAGAAATAAAATCCATCCAAATTAGAAAGGAAGACTTTTCTGTTCACATAGGGTATGATTTTCTATGCATAAAATCTTAAGAGATCCACACAAAAGCTACTGGAATAAGTGAGTTTATCAAGGTTGCAAAAAACAAAAATCAATTGGATTTGTATATACCATCAATAAACATAAAGAACTTGAAATTTTAAGAAATCATATTAAGAAATAAATCTGTCAAAAAAAAAAAAAAAGAAAGAAGTCTGTCAAAAGATGTTCTGGACCTGTATACTTAAAATTACAAAGCACTGCTGGAAGACATCATACAAGACCGAAATAAATGGAAAGATACACAGTATTCATGGTTTGGAGGACCCAACATTTTAAGATGTCAGTTCTTTCCAAATTTATCTATAGATTTAATGTAATCCCAATCAAAATTCCAGGAGGCTTGTGTGCGTGTGTGCACGTGTGTGTGTGAATTGTCAAGCTTCTCATAAAATAATAAAATAAAAGTATTTGGGGAAAAATGACAGGAGAAAAAAATTCATATGGAAACACAAAGGACCAAGAATAAGCAGAATAATTTTGAAGAACAAAACTGGAAAAGGTATATTACTTGACTTAAAACTATGGTCAGCAGGACTGTCGGGTATTAGTGTTAAGATAGATAACAGATCAGTGGAACAGAATAGATAATTTAGGGGCGCCTGGGTGGCTCAGTCGTTAAGCGTCTGCCTTCAGCCCAGGTCATGATCCCAGGGTCCTGGGATCAAGCCCCGCATCGAGCTTTCTTCTCAGCAGGGAGCCTGCTTCTCCCGCTACCATTCCCTCTGCTTGTGTTCCCTCTCTCGCTGTGTTTCTCTCTGTCAAATAAATAAAATCTTTAAAAAAAAAAAAATAGATAATTTAGAAACAGACTGACACACAGAATCAATTGACATTTGATAAAAGTAAAAGGCAATTCTGTGGAGAAAGGAGAGACTTTTTAATTAATGATGCAGGAGTAACTGGGATGTACATATACAAAAAATGGATTTCAATCCATATTTCATACCACATATAAACATTAGCTTAAAATGCATCATAGGCCTAAATGTAAAATCATGAAACTTCTAGAAGAAAAAATACAAGAAAATTAGGAAAAGTCTTGAACTTGGGTTAGGCACCAAAAGCACAATTCTAAAAGAATGATCATTAAAATTAATCAAAATTTTAAAACTCAGCTCTGTGAAAGTCATCATTAAGAGAATGAAAAGACAAAATTGTACACTAGAAGAAAATACGTGCAGATCATACCTGGAAACAGACTGTATTGCAAATATATTAAGAACTCTCAAAATTCACTAATAAAAAAATCATTTTTTTAAATGGGCAAAAGATTTGAACAGACACTTCACCAGAGAAGATATACAGATGTTGAAAAAGCACACAGAAAGACGTTCAACATCATTAGACTTAGGAAAATGGAAATGAAAACCATAATGCAATGCCACTTACTAGAATGTCTAAAATTAAGACTGATCACACCAAATGTTGACAATAATGTGGATCGATAGGACTCTCAGACACTGTTGGTGGAAATGTAAAATGGTACGACCTCTTTGGGAAATAGTTTGATAATTTCTCAAAAAGTCAAATATACATCTGTATGGCCCAGCCATTCCACTACTGGGTATTTACCCAAGAGAAATGAAGGCATATGCTACAGAGTCTTGGCCAACAACTCAAAACGGCCTAAATATTCATTATCAGTGAATAAATAAAGAAATTTTTATATATTCTTACAATGGAATATTACTTAGCAATAGATGGAACAAACAGTTGATGAATCCAACACATGGTGGAATATCAAAATAATTTTGCAGAGTAAAAGAAACCAGACTCCCCCCAAATGACTACATTTTGTATGAGTCCATTTATATACAATTCTAGAGAATGAGAACTAATCTCTAGGGATGGAAAACAGATCAGTGGCTACCTGGGAAGGGGAGAAGGAGGAATGGGAGGGATTAAAAAGTAATATGAAATTTTTGGAGATGACCGATATTTATTTTCTTGATTGTAGTGAAGGTTTCAGTGTACAACCACTTGTCATACATCAAGCCATACATTTTAAATTTGTGCAGTTAGTGCAGTTTGTTGCAAATAAATTTAGCTCAAAAAGTTAAACTAATAAAGTAGGGAAAGGAAATAAAGAATAATGGGGTGGGAAGTTACTTATAGATAGAATTGTCAGAAAAGCCCTCTCTGAAAAGGTGAAATTCTGACACAGACTAGAATGTAGTGAGGGAGTGAGACAGTCTGACATCTAGTAAAAGAGAATTTGAGGCAGTAAGTTTAAAGGCTGATAGCTTCTATATTGCAATGGAGTAGTGATACTGGGAGGGTGGAGTACTAGTTTAATTTTGACATCTTCTTAACTGTTCTCACCATATATTGCGTAGTGATGAAAGGCCTAGGAGATTGAGATGAATGCGTGCTTATTCCAGGATATAATATTAAATTAATACATGATATCAGTTTGGGCTTCTGAAGTTAATTTTCTCTTTCAAAGTAGAAGGCAATTGATATTCTGATTAACTTCAGACATCTCTTAATTAGGTTCTAGTTAAATGGGGAGGAGGATATGTCTTTCTATACTTTATTCATCCCTTCAGCATTGACTGATTTCTTCCACAAATATTACAAAGTACCTCTTGTTCCAAGCATTATATTAGGCAGTGGGGATATAGCTTTGAACATCCCTACACTTATGCAATTTACAGGCTAGTGGAGAAACTGATTTACCACTTAGAAAACGTCACTTGATACGAGAAGAATTAAAACTTAGAAACATGACTTCTTATTGTGACTTATTGTGACTTATTGGGAGAGGAGAGATGATTGGAGAAAACCTCTTAAGTGACTACAGTTTCCACAAGCAAAAGAAAAACCCAACACACTATCTGCTTCAATAGGTGCTAATCAGTGAAATTGATGAAACAGATAAGGTGGGTAAAAGAATTTGGCAGAGGCTGCCAGTTATCAGATTTGTTAAGTAGGGGGCGACTGGGTGGCTCAGGGGGTTGAGGCCTCTGCCTTCGGCTCAGGTCATGGTCTCGGGGGTCTTGGGATCGAGCCCCACTTCTGGCTCTCTGCTCAGCAGGGAGCCTGCTTCCCCCTCTCTCCCTGCCTGCCTCTCTGCCTACTTGTGGTCTCTGTCTCTGTCGGATAAATAAATAAAATCTTAAAAAAAGAATTTGTTAAGTAGGCAAGTGGCATTTAGGAAGGGATAAAGGAGAGTATCCTGACAAAAGTGAAGAGAGAGAGAGAGAGAGAGAGAGAAAAGAAAGAAAACCTTAAAAATGTAAAAAATACCTGTTTATCCTAGCACTAAGGTAACTGACATACAGCACATACTTTTCAAAGACTGTCTTTCCAGCAGTCTAAACTATATATATAAAGGAAGGGAATTAATATTTATTAAGTGCCTATGATATGTCAGGGCTTTAAAATATCTCACTATATAATAAAGCAAACACACATTTACTGTGGTCAGGTTCTAAATGTTCTACACGTATTGGCTCATATTATTCTCACGATAACCCCGGGAAGAACTATGGTTATCATCTCTTACAGGAAAGAAAGAGAGGATACCAAAAGGTCATATGTTTTAGGGGTTGCCCAGCTAGACTAGAACCCTGGTAGCCTGCGTCTAAAGCCTAAGCTCTTAGCTGCTACTCTCTCCTGCTTCTCTTTTGCAGATGCACAGGATTGGAAACTTGCCCTTTTCTGGAGGGAGAATGTTCACCCAAAGCCACCCCAGCAAGTTTGTTTTAAAAGGGTTTTCCAGTTTTCCCCGTTTATTCTCCTTTCCACCCTTCGTCATGCATTCATTATTTTTAGCTTCTAAAGTGTAAAGCAATGAGAAAAAGTAGGAGGGAATAATGAAAGGTGAAAGAAGGGTAAATCCTACCACTTGGATACTTTTATTTCACTTTATCAAAGGGTTTTTCTGCAATTCTAAGGGACGGCAACTTCAGGGTTGTTTCCACCTTGGGGGCCTAGCCTGTCTGTTCTGCAAAGCATGGATGCCTGTGCTATGTGTCCAGGAAGACGCTGCCTCAATAAGCAGGAGGCAGTGGGGTGATGAAGAGCCCTGGTCCTGGAGCCAGTCGGCCTGGGTTTGCATCTTGTTTCCTCTCCATTGTATAAATATTTGTTGTTTCTGTTTTTGAGATGGACCGTGGAACAGTAAAGAGAGTGCTGTTCTTCTGGGGCAAGTTTCTGGGGCTTAGCTCTTTATTGGGAAAGTGAGTGACATTTCACCCCACCTATTTTATGGTTTTGTTTGAAGTACAAATGAAATAACATGTGAAAAATCAGTGTGAACTATAAAGAGCTAATGAAACGGTCATTACTGGTCAGTGGAATATACATTTGTGTCTTTCATTCAGCCTCTGAATCAAAGGGACTGGTCCTGAGCCATCAGTGCTTTTCCTCATATAGTCCTCTTTGTTTTAGAGGTGAGCAGTCTGGCCAAATAACAGAGGAAAGCCCATTGCACTGTAAGGTGATCAGATTTCCCAAACCTATGATGTCATTAAGGCCTTCGTCTTATCTAACATGCACCAACAGCAAGGTCGTCACATGCATCAAAAGGTGAAAAGAGAAGAAAGGTAGAACAAGGAATGGCAAGAAAGGATAATTCTAATTCCCAGCTTTGTAATCAACAAAGACACTATTATTTATTCCAACATATGTCAAATAAAGATCGGTCATTTTTGAAAAGACTGGTACAAAAGCCCAACTGAGCTCCTGAAGAAAACTATGCCCACATTTGGGAGAGAAATTGCACATTCAAATAATAACTCTAGTGCTGGAGTCTATAGGAGGCTGCTTTCCAATCTTTTATATCCTGTAATAAAGGTGTACGAGCTAGAAGCGAACAGCGCTCATTCCTGTAGGATAGTGCAAGAAGGATCCTGACAAATAATTCCGTTTTTAACCAAGAATTATCAGTATCTCATTTTTCCAATCCTAAATGTCCTCTGAGCTGAGAACCTTAAACTACATATCTATTTCTTTATGGAGAAAAATTGACAGTGAAAATTAGCAGAAACAGAGACAATGCAATAAGAACAATATTTCTTCCACTGATAAAATGACAACCATTCTGAAATATAAAGATAGAAAGGCAAAACAAAGATGGCAGACAACAGAAGAAGGAAAAGGATTAGTCACTTTAGGAATTATGGAATGTTGGGGCGCCTGCGTGGCTCAGTGGGCTAAAGCCTCTGCCTTCGGCTCAGTGGGCTAAAGCCTCTGCCATGATCTCAGGGTCCTTCAGGGTCCTGGGATTGAGCCCCGCATCAGGCTCTCTGCTCAGCAGGGAGCCTGCTTCCCCCTCTCTTCTCTGCCTACTTGTGATCTCTGTGAAATAAATAAATAAATAAAATCTTAAAAAAAAAAAAAGGAATTATGGAATGTTGTGGGTCAACAGAGTTCTGGATCATAAAGCCAAGATTTAAATAGGAAAATACTCCAAGATCATGCTTTGGTGTTTAAATGCTAAGGGAAGTCAGGAGCTCAGATTAAATTTTCTCTAAGGCCTTAGATTTTATTTTGAACTAAAAACTTCATGAAGCACTTAAGAAATACCAGCCTTTACAAAACCGATCTGACAACTTATGTGCTGGGGTATGATCTAAAATAGGAAGTGAAATTTAAGCTTAAAATGCTAAAATCTTCTGGCAGACAACAAAAAATACATATATATAGGCCATACCTGATTGGAAAAAAATAGTAATTCCGTTGATTTCATTCTCTTTTTTCCTTCTTTTAAGGCTTCTGGCAAATGTTTCAATCTTCTTTGAGAAGAACCTAATTACAGCATTAAGTCATTGATGTGTGTGCCACACATTAAGTCATTGATGTGTGTGCCTCCTGTGTGCCAGTCATTGTATTAGCCCAGGGAGGAAAGGAAACTGTACTGCTCTCAAAGATTTTAGAAGCTAGTGGGAAGAAAATTACCATGCAGATGATGAATGCTATAATGGATGTGTACAAGATATATAAAATGTAGAAGGAAAGAAAGGACACTTAATTTGGCTAGGGTAGAGAGCTTAAGGAAGAGTTCATCTGATTTGTTATTTGAAGATTTAGCAGGAGTTTGAGCAGCAAATAAAAGGAAGATGGTTCTGATGGCTAATTTTATGTGTCAGTTTGGGCTAAAGGACGCTGAAGGAGTTGGTGAAACAATTATTTCTGGGCATGTCTGTCAGAGTGTTTCTGGAGGAGATTAGTATTTGAATCTGTAGACTGAATAAAGATCACCCTTACCAATATGCGTGGGCATCATCCCAATTTGTTGAAAATCTACTAGAACAAGAAGTCAGAAGAAGAGTGGATTTCCTTGAACTGGGACATCTATCTCCTCCTGCACTCTGACCTTGGCACTCCAGCTTCTTGGGCCTTTGGACTTGGACCAGGACTTATACTGACAGTCCCTGAAAGTCCTGGGCCTTTGGACTGGAACTGAATTACACACTGGCTTTCCTGGTTCTCCAATTTGCAGAAAGCATATTGTAGAACTTTACAGTTTCCATAATCATGTGACCCAATTGTTGTAATAAATCTCCTTTTTTGCATATATCTACATCTGTCTATTATCTATCATCTATCTATCTATCATCTATCTAATCTATTTACCCTATTAATTCTGTTTCTCTGAAGAATCCTAATACGATAGCATTCCAGGCAAAGGAAATAGCATGAGAGAAAATTGTTTGAATAAAAATGATTAAAATGATTCATTATTGTTGGAATTTCAAAAGTTATACATGCTTGCCTAAAGAGAGGAATGACACAGGAAATAGGGCAAGATAGATAGGCAGGAGACAGGTAATCAAGGAAATTGTTGGCCAAGAAAAAGAATAACTATCTTCTTTCTCAAGAATAGAGAGATATCAAATTTTTTGTTGCACAAACATCATCTGGGAGGATGTGAGAGACAGAATAATGCAGGGAGGAAACTGGAATAGGGAGACACAAGAAACCTATAAGGCTCTCACTATTATAGAGAAAATAGACAAAATGACCCATGTAAATATTTTAAGGGACAATCTCTAAGTAGAGGGGATTCCAAATATCTTCAGTCTCTTAGAAACTTTCAAAGTAAGCTCTGGTTCAATGGCTAAGTGAATTTCTCATGAAAGGAACTTTGCCTGTCATCCCTCAACTGCAGAAGTTAGATACGAGGTTGATTCTTCCCATAGAGAAGACCTTGTCTAATTGATAGTCATGGCAAATAAACTTTTTGATTGACGGAAAGACATACTCAAATTCCAAGTGTTCTGTGCATGCATTACAAAGTGGTGAAAAGGAGATGAATACATGATCTTTTTTTAAAAGGTGATTAACCTGAAGATTAAAAGAATTGATAATTATGAAAAGTGCTTAGAATGGTAATTGACATATAGCATGAACTGAACAAATATTAGCGAAAATAATAATAAAAATATTTGCTATAAGAATATACATTAACTAGATATTATGAGCCATAATATGTATTTGTCTATAATAAACATAATGTGTATGATAATATTATTAACAATAATTGACTATTCAGTCACAAACAAATTTCAAAAGATCAGCTTGCTGTTTGTCAAGCACTGTCTAAAATCTATGAAATTCATGATTTTGAAATAATTCTCAAAGAAGCTCTGAGTCAGGGGCACCTGGGTGGCTCAGTCGTTAAGCATCTGCCTTCGGCCCAGGTCATGATCCCAGCGTTCTGGGATTGAGTCCCGCATCGGGCTCCCTGCTCCACAGGAAGCCTGCTTCTCCTGCTACCATTCCCTCTGCTTGTGTTCCCTCTCTCGCTGTGTTTCACTCTGTCAAATAAATAAAAAAATCTTTAAAAAAAAAAAAAAGAAGCTCTGGGTCAGATTTAATGTCCATCACTCTCTAACAAATGAATTATGATTAAGTATGAAAACAGATGAGACACTGAATTCATCTACTCTTCTTAGCCTGGCAATTTTAACTATTCTGAAATCTTGTGGGTAGGATAAATACCTTTTGTGAAGGAGATCTGTTTACTTTCTTGATAAAGTCAACTGTTAAATCTAAGATTTCTATAAAACAGAAGCCCCCTCTCTGGAGGTTAAAAGACCTTCTCCATTTGCTTCTAAAATCCTGAAAATTCAGGGCTAAAGACTTGGGTTTCTTTCCCCAGCAACCATAAATTGTTTCTTTAGGTAAAGTGAGACAGGTTTTGAGAGAATTTGAACCTCAAGCCTGTGTCTAATCCTTCACATTTAAGACAATCTCAGCAACCTCACTTACAGAAATTTTAATCTATTTTATACGGAGGCATTGGCTGAAAATTATAATATAAGTCCAAAATAAAAAAGGAGCAGAACTGGCCTAGAAATGTTGAATTAACAGACCAAAACATCTTTATTCCATAATGCAAACATATAATTAGGTAATTTAAAATAAACATTGAGATTCATAACGATTCAGCCATGGAGGTAGAAAAAGAGCTTTCTCTTCTGTTTCCTATACAACCCAGAGCCAAACCAGGGAATCTGTCATGAACAGCTGTATTCATCATGTAGCATCCATTGCCTTTTAATAATGACCCCAATTTTCCTTGGGGCCCTTACCACCTCACTTACTCCCAGTTTCTTGCACACTATCTTCAGGGATGTCCACATGTGTGGTAAGTGGCTTGTAATACGGCCCCATTGATCATTTTTTCCCAGTATTAATGGCTTTATGCAGTTGTCTCTTGAAATAACTTGCTTCTAACCAACAGAATACCTCAACATTGTGGCGATGTCATGTCTACGGTTAGATTACAAAAATTCTTACTTCCACCTTACTAGGAAACCCTCTCCCTTGATGGCTTTGATGAAGCAATTTGCTATGTTGAGGTCCATGGCAAGGTATTAAAGAAAGCGAATGGCCAACACCCAACTAGGAGCTGAGGCCCTCAGTCCAACAGCCTGAAAGGAACTGAATCTTGACCATAATCATGTGAGTGAGCTTGAAAGTGGATCCATCTTCAGTTGAATCCCCAGCTCTGGCCAACATACTAGATTGAAGCTTTGTGAGAAAGTATGAAAAAGAACCCAGTTAAGCCATTCCCAGATTCCTGACCACCAAAATAGCAGATTAAAAAAAAAAAAAAAAAGTGTGTTGTTTGTGGCAGTTTGTTATACAGCAATAGATAACTAATACATCTGGCCACTTATGCTCCCCTAGTCAGAGTATTTCACTTAGGGTTGAGCACATGACCCAATTCAAGTCAATAAAACTAAACTCAAAACAAGACAGTTGTGTTAATCCACCTTCCCCCTGGCATAAAATTTTAAAGATGTAGGCTTGGTTGTGTTGGCAGTCTTATTCATACCACTTTGGAACCTAACAAAGGAGCCAAAATAGAGGAGAACAGAGATGAGAATAGGGAAAGGGCCAGAGTTCTAATAAACTCTTCTGAGACCTCAGATCAAGCTGCACCTAAAACTTGAATTTCCCTTGGACTTTTGGATGTATCCCTGATAAGTTTTGCAAATATGAAAAAAGTTTTATATATTTTTAAAAAATATTTATTTATTTGACAGAGAGGAGAGAGATTACAAGTAGGCAGAGAGGCAGGCAGAGAGAGGGGAAAGCAGGCTCCCTGATGAGCAGAGAGCCCGATGTGGGGCTTGATCCCAGGACCCTGATATCATGACCTGAGCCGAAGGCAGAGGCTTTAACCCACTGAGCCACCCAGGTGCCCCAAAGTTTTATATTTTGAAAATATACTTTTGCTTAAGCCAGGCTGAGTTCTAAGATCCAAGATACATCATAAAACAACAGTTTCATTTCTTGTTTTTGGTCTTGTGAACAATATTTTACTCTGTATAAAATAGTGATAAATTGTTGATAGATCTAAGAAAATTGGTGGCCAGTAAAGGAATACTTTTTCTCAATATCTCTGGTTTCTAAAACAAAATTTTGAAGACAAAATACAAAGTCATCACAGCAGCATTTATGTAGCCAGCTGATATTAGAAAAAAATAACACTGCTTTGTGCTACTGCTTTGCTATAGTCGCCATTTATTTTGTTTTAAAAAATAATATACAGATAAAATTTCCAACATATTGCTTACTATTGTGTCCACAGAACAATTTGTTCTATGTTGGATTCTTCTAACAGTCAAATAACATCTTTAAGTTCCCATGAATATTTAGCAAAGTCTGCCCAGATTTTACTGCAATGGTATTAATATGTGAAAATATTCCTGTCTTTCCTGTTTTTAGGTTCAGAACCTGAACTTTTACATGAATGTATCTATGTTTTTAATCTCAATATGTATATATTATTTCATGGATTTTTGTTTCTTTCATGGATAGACTATAGTATTTTATCTTGAGCTTCTATTTTCTTCTCTATTGGTTTTGTCAAAGGTGGTCTTCTGCTGTGGACTATATCAAACATGGTTTAATTGAGAATAACTATGTACTCATAGTTCACCTAATGGATCATAGATAAGTAGCTTAGGACCGTTCATGTAATAAAACAATGACAACAACAACGTTTTTGTAGTTTTCAATATGGTTTGAGTAAAATAATAGGAACAAAAAGTTTATGAAATCCTGTCAAGACTAAGCTCAGTTGTAGATCCAAAACCAGCTATCTCTTCAATTCATTCCCAATCCTCTGAACCATCAATTATGAAATTTATACCAGGATAACAAAAATAATGCTTTAGCATGACAAAAAAAGATCAAGTACAAAGACAATGTAGGAAAGAGGTTAGCAATAATATAACAAGCCTTAGATTGTACTGTTCATTTGTATGAACCACAGTGATCCTCTAAATTAAATGCATGTTATGGATTAACTAAATGTGATCACAAGAAATGAGTTTAGTAAGAATATATGCCCAATCTCAGTAGAATTTATCTATTTTAACTTGGTACATATTCTAAGATAAAATTGTGCATTCTTCCTGCCCTCGATTTCAATAGCATTCTGTAATTAGAGGGTTGTTTAGGGCCATGAAACAGCTTATCTAGCATTGACCTCTAGCAATTTTTAAGAAGTAAGTTTAAGTTTACAAAGTTTAAGAAGTAAGGAGCAAACCCCTCTGTAGGTCCAATTCCTCACCTACAAAATTAGAAGAATCTAAATAATGACTATTTATCCTATAGGATTATTGAGAGATTAAATAATACTTAGAACTGTGCCTGGCATATGGTCAATCCATGTGCTAGTATATTACTACTATGAGTATCGATATTTATTACTAGCATTATCATCATTAGATGACTTTCAAGACTCTCCATTATTTGGGCTTAATTTACCCCAACTTCATTCATATTTCCTTCTATCCATGTTAAGAGAATGCCTTCCTATGCCCCTATTTTGCTAATGCTACCCTCTCTGCCTATTGTATTCTATGGCTATCTGCACCCTCATTTCCAATTTCCTCATGGCTTTATTCTATTGGTCTTTTAACGTTCTTCCATGTCTTCTGTAAGGCCTTCTGGGACAATCTAATAGGAATAACTTCTTCTTCCTATAAACTCCCACAGTACATTATTTGTGCCTCTTACATGGTACTTTTCATTTTTGGTACTGTGTAGTATTTATGTATATATCTTTTATCTTTCATCAGGCTCTAAACACCTGAATGATGGAAGTGATGTCTTAATCGTCTCTTTGTCCCAGCCTGATAGAGTGCTTTGCACAAAGTAGTCCATATATTTTTGTTTTATTCAAGCACATATTTTTCAATGAATAAATAATTATGGGAATCAGATATATAACTTTAGTTTCATTAGAAAAAACTTTCTAAACAATAGTACTTTTCCAAATAGCTGAATGTATACAGACTCATTGCTGGAGGTTTATTTCTTAGACAACCAAAGCTGGCCACTGGTTGCCTTTAATTTTCCCAAGACTGGAGCTGATACTGAAATTGGTGGTGGGGCAGGGAGGGGTTCTTTGAGGGAAAGAGAATGTTTTCCCCAGCTTTCTATCACTTGGGTATAGTGAGTGTTTCTTGATTTGAATGGAATTGAAAGCAGTGAGGAATAGGGGTTTCTGAGTTGAAAGGAACCCTTTTTGATTCCCAATGTCCTGCTCTTGGAAAAAAACTTTATCACTTTTCAGACTTGTGTATTGTCTTTCCATAGCTCCAACCACCCACTGAACTTGAAATCTATGTTTTCTTTCTTCAGGCTTATTGTTCTAGAAGATTTCAGCTTTCATTGGACAATGATCAAACGAACTGGCTTTCACAGCCTTCATGTGAAAGACTGTAAACAGCAGGTTAATGAACAGAAGTATTTTCCTTTGGTTTTAACTTAAATGTATAAAGAAATCAAAGTGGCCTTCAAAAGAGAAAATATTCCTTTCTAGAATGATATTGACTAATTTGAAGTTTGCAAATCTAAACAAATTTAACTTTTCTAGTGAGGGAAGGAAAGACTTTTTCTCAAGAGAAAGTTTTAGTTATTAATTACATGAAATATTTAGAAAGAATAAAAAGTGGTTGCATCCAGAATTGAAGGATTTAGAGACAGTGATGACATAAGGAATTTCATTCAGTACTGCTATTATGGATGATCCAATATTGGGCACATAAAAGAAGCTGTATTGTAGGTAATATTTGACCATTGAATAGGGGCTAACGAAAAGGTTTGTCAAAAATTTTATAGTTCTATGAGATAATAAAAGGAATAATATAAAAAAAGATCCAGTGGTCAAGTAACTTGTGAAAAACAGGGATAAACGAGGTTTAAAAAATTACTTTAATATAGTTAAAATAATAATAAGATATTCTATAAGAACTTGAAATACAGATTTGCATCATCAGTCTACAAGAAGGGGCATATAGCACTGATGTCTCCATATAAAGTCTATATGGCCAAAAGTTACTCTCCACTTTTTTATCAGAGTATCTTGAAGGACTAATGATCCATGAAGCACATTTTGGGAAATTTATCCCTGATATTATCCAAGGGAAGTTAATGTCAACAGTCAATAGAAAATTAAATATGTCACAATGAGTGCTTGTAAACATACATTCTAGTTATAATATCAAATCTAAAAGGCGTAGTCTTGAAATGAAATGGGCCTTATCATTTCAAATGGGTGTTTTCTAAAGAAGAGAGAATAGTTTTCAATTGCTTGAGTATTAATTTACCTGTTGTTTGGAGTCTGATCATTCATTAAACAAGTACTCCATTTTTACCTTTGTAGGAAACACTGTTCAACATCATGATAAATAAAACACATGCGTAAGTATATCTTACGGTTAGATTATAATTTCACGGGGGCTCTAAAGATATATATTAATTGGCAAAAGAGTTAAGAATATATTAAGAATCTACATCAATGCTTTATCAAACCACTGAAGATTTAAGAAATGGGAGATCATATAGGATAGAGGGGAAGGATTCAAGGAGGATGTGAGACTTGAGTTTGGCCTGGGGATTAGATAGGATTTATAGTTTAGCTCCATTTGAGCTCAAGCATAGAATATGTCCAGAACAAAAAATTTAGAGCCCCAAATTCAGAGTAGAAAAGTTTCCTGGACCTTGAGTTAGAGTTCCAGATTCCAATCCTAGTTCTAAAAGCCATTTGCTATGTGACATTATGCTTTCTGGCCCATAGATTATGGAGACTGATGCCTATTTTGTCTATTTTAAATTATTATTAGGGGGAACACCTACAGACAACAGAGTAATGGTGTTAAGATTCAGGGTTCCAAGATTTCATCTCTAATTCCATCAAGACTTAGTACAAAGCATTGTAAACAGTGTATCTTCAATAAACATTTGTCTTATAAGAGAATGGAAGAATAAAGTTAGACAAACCTAAATCTCTTCTGCCACTTACTGGCTTGTGATCTTAGTCAAATTACTTAGTCATCCTTAGCCTTAGGTTCCTTTTCTTGGACATAAAGTTTAAAAATTATGCTTATGTCACAGGATTGTTCTGTGGCTAAATGGAAATAATTCATATAACTACTATGCTCAGTAGTTGGTACATACTTTTCTATACATATATTTTATAAATTGGATAGCTGAAAAGTGCTCAGCAGATATAAAGTACAGCGACTCTATTTATAATAAAAACCATCAAATAGAAGAGAAGGAGTAATAGTATGTCCAACATTTAGTTATGACTGGATGTATTTGGTCTAACAATCACATCAGAATGAGATCAGTGACACACAGTGCATTGTAGCATTACTAAACTGTGCATTTACAAAGAAAGAGGTGAATGACTTTAATTCTTCATAAGGGCCCTAGGTTATTATGCCATTTTAGAATATGTACAGTAATGTAATGGTACTGGATGGTGACAGATGGCAGCTACACTTGTGGCGAGCATAGCATGACATATAGAGAAGTTGAATCACTATGTTGTACATCTAAAACTAATGTAACATTGTGTGTCAACTACAGTCAAGTGATTAAAAAAACATTTATTTTTATTTTTTAAAAATTGTAATGTTTTTTTAGATTTTATTTATTTATTTGACAGAGGGAGGGAGAGGGAGAGAGAGAGCGAGCAAGCACACAAGCAGGGGGAGAGGCAGGCAGAGCCAAATCAAGACTTACCATTTGCAAAGCTATTCTCAATCCTCAGTCTACTTCTGACCTCATTCTCTTCTCCTCACAACCCGAAAGCTATCCTTGCCTTGAGAGGATTGTGGGTGGGAGAGCTACCCAGAGGATGCAAACCAGGACAAATTATCTATGAATTTTCTATCTTATTCTTTCATTTTTTTCTTAAAGATTTTATTTACTTATTTGACAGACAGAGAGAGAACAAGCAGGAGAAGCAGCAGGCAGTGGGAGAGGGAGAGGGAGAAGCAGTCTTCAAGCTGAGCAGGGAGCCCTGACTCAGGGCTTGATCCCAGGACCCCGGGATCATGACCTGAGCTGAAGGCAGATGCTTAACTGACTGAGCCACCCAGGTGTGTGCCCCCTTCCTCCAAAAATATCTTTTAATGTATGATAAAAAAAGAGCTCGAATACAATATATAAAAGACTCTCCAGTGTATGTTAAATCTTGAAGAAATGGATATAATGAATTAAAACTTTGACCTTTTATCACAAAGATGACATAGTTCAGCAGTGATGATATTGATAATTTTAATTGTTTTATACATTTTAAAATTGGCTCATGTTCTATTGGGAGCAAAGGGAATGTTATGTAATAAGATCACAGCAACAGTAGATATTTAATATGGTACTCGCTGATTTTGAGGACCATCTATCAACTTTGATAGGAATTTTATGGTTAAAAATGCTAAAATGACTTGAAATTTTCCTTCTATGATTTTCCTACTATCTATGAGATATTTTGGGGGGGTTCAATAAATCAATAAGATATATAGATTATCTAGTGAGAGTCTATTTATTTCTCCAGGCCATTAAGCTGTTGGCAGTACATCAATTCAATTATTTATGATTTGTTCTAATTAACAAATTTGTATTATCTGGAAGATAAGTTCAATCCTATTCAATACATTATTAAAGTTACAAAATCTATTCCTAAAAGCCAGAGTTAGGTGCATAATTATTTCTTTCTTTAGCATTTACAAATATAAATGGGCTCATTTCCAATAGCAAAAGATTAACCACTGCACAAGGCATGCTAGAAAGGAGTGCTTGTAATATCACATTTTAAATAATTGGAAAATGTATTTAAATATATTTTACCCAAACTAAAGTGTGACATAAACCATCTGTGTATAAAATTGCATCTGCTTAAATTCTATGGCTACAGATTATAGTGACTATTACATAAAAGATTACCAAATTATTCTAATAGTTCTATTCTTAAAAAGTCATTAAAAAGTTTTCTGTCTTATTTTTATTATTCAATATAATAAGTAAGACTGGGGTACAATATTTTGAAAGGTTTTTATGTGTTACTTTACATAATAATTACATATACTACTTCACTCTTCTAGTATTGAAAACTAGAAATTTCAGAATTAACTCTCACTCTTTCCTATCTTTTATCTTTCAGACAACTTGTCATCAAACTCAGATGTATTTTCCTAGTTCTTCAGATTTTACTTTTCCTTTGGCTTTTGTTGCTTATTACACCTGGAATAAATTATAAATATCTTCAATAAGTTTAATCCTTGTACATAATAATTATAGATACTTAGCACATTGTAGATGAATTACTCCTTTTTCTTTCAGTTTTCTCTATTCAGTCACTGAATTTCTTGGGAACTAACATAAGAAGACAGATTTTCCATTTATTATTTATTTCAGGCTCTGTATGTGATATAATAATTTTTTAAAGATAAGATTAACCAGAATATATCTACTCATGGGAATATTTCTTATTTATAACCTCTTAAAGACCTAGGCTATAATTGAAAATGATGCCTGTATTGCATAAACATATAAATACATATATTTGTCTGACATAAAGCAAGTCTTCAATAAATGTTTGTTTAATGAATGAATGAATGAGTGAGTGAATTTTATACCCAACAGAAAATGA
>CM053611.1:91428107-91459329 GCA_028646535.1 Procyon lotor
GGGTGAGCCTGGTGGTGGGTATTGAGGAGGGCACGTATTGCGTGGAGCACTGGGTGTGGTGCATGAACAGTTAATCTTGTAACACTGAAAAAATAAAATAAACATATCTGGGGAAAAAAAAAGAAAAAAAGAAAAAAAAATTTGCATGGCAAAATCACCAGAAGTTGCAAGACAAATGTGAATTTGGGGAAGATCATTGTAATTCATAATATGTACACAGAGCTATATGCCTAATAAACTCTTTTAAATCAATAAAAATAGACCAACAACATCCCCAAATTGGGTAAAGGGTATGAACAGGTAGTTTAGAGAGAAAAGTAAATACAAATGGAAAGTAAGCATATATAGAGAAGCTCAATTTCACTCATAATACAAGAAATGGCACAGAGATACAATTTTTCACCTGCCAAATAAACAAAGGTCCAAAAGTTTGATAACACATTGTATTGGTCAGGACAGAAGATTTTCCTATATTTTGCGAGTGATGGGGTAAATAATTATAACCTCTAAGGAGAGCAATTTGGCAATAGTTATCAAAAGGACAAATATACATGTGCCCTGAACAGTAATTTAACTTTTGGGAATGTATCCATCAGGTATATGCCTGCATGTCTAAAATATAAACAAGTTTATTCATTATAGCATTGCTTATAATAACAACATACCAGAAGGAATATGAGAGATAGTGAAATAAAGTATGGTACATTCATACAATTAAATACCAGGTAGTGCTCTATTTTCCATTATGGAAAGATCCCTATTAATATAAGTTAATAGATTAAAAAAGCAAGATGAGGAACAGTGTGTAGAGTATGGTACTATTTGTTATTTAGCTTAAAAGGGAGAAGTAAAGGGGAAAAAGAAGATATATTCATATTTGCTTGTATTTTGATTAAATATCCCTGAAAGGATATCCCTGACACTGTGGTTGCATATGAAGGGGAGAAATGGGAATCTGAAGTCATAGGTACTATAGAGAGATTTTCCTCACTGAATATTATATAATCACTTATACTTTCTTATTTGTAAATCATGAATCAAATACATTATCTACTAAAACAACAAATTAAAATCTTTGTGGAGCAAATTTCTCAGAATTAAAAAAATGAAAGTAAGGGCGCCTGGGAGGCTCAGTGGGTTAAAGCCTCTGCCTTCAGCTCAGGTCATGATCTCAGGGTCCTGGGATCCAGCCCCACATTGGGCTCTCTGCTCAGCAGGGAGCCTGCTTCCCCTACCCCCCTTCCTGCCTCTCTGCCTACTTGTGATCTCTCTCTCTGTCAAATAAATAAATAAAATCTTTAAAAAAAATTAAAAAAAAATGAAAGTAGAAAATGATGAACATTTTTAGTTTTTTGCAGGTTAGACTTTTAAAACTGAGAATATATGTACCAACAAAGAAATTCAAGATCTAAAAGACACACAGGTTTATGGAAATCATTTTTAGCACACAGGGTCAGCCTCGCATAGCCCCATGTCCTATGTATCTATCACTGTATCAAAAAATGTGCAGAAAGTTATGTGTGATTCAAGAATATGTGAGCAGATAAAATATATCGTAAATTTATGTTAGAGATCCTACACCTATACACACTAAAACTCTCTTATTTGATATCTTATAATTTGAAATGTTTCATTTAACCCTTACCCAAATCTACTATGGCTGATGATTACTTAAGATATGACCTGTTGTTGATATGCTCAGATCTTCCCAAATGGAAGAGAGACTCTACATCATTCTCTGATAGACTTTGGTGATAGTTTTAGCCCTGATCATAGGTATGAAAACTTTCAACTCCAGAAATCCAGAATCTGGAGTACTCTCAGAAATTTGGAAAATCTTTTAGAAATTGATAATTTGGGGCGCCTGGTTGGCTCAGTCGTTAAGTGTCTGCCTTCAGCTCAGGTCATGATCCCAGGGTCCTGGGATCGAGCCCCACATCGGGCTCCCTGCTTGGCAGGAAGCCTGCTTCTCCCACTACCATTCCCTCTGCTTGTGTTCCCTCTCTCGCTGTGTTTCTCTCTGTCAAATAAATAAAATCTTAAAAAAAAAAAAAAAAGAAATTGACAATTCTTCATTAATGCTGTGTTTCCTTTGTCCACAACCATTTTTCCTCTCTCATGATGGATGTGTGTGTGTGCACACATGAATCTGTACATATATACACATATGTATGTGGTAGGGATTGGAAATTATTTTCTTTTAAAGTGTATTTGCATTTTTCCTGCAAGAGGCCTCACAGTTTCCAGGAGATTTTCCAAGCAATTAGTGACTCAAAAAGGTTTAAATATCAATAAATAACAGACATCTCTCACAGATATTACCTTTTCCTACAGCTACTATTGTTAAGTCTAGGCTGTCACTTTCTCTTGGGTCTGGATGACTAGGACAGCAGCACAGTCACCTGTCTGCCTTTAGGCTCTCTAAGCTCCCAACTACACACAACCAATGAGTTGTTAGCATAATCTTTTAAAAAATAATTTATTGCCTACTTTATCAAATTTGTTGAGGAGAGGTTGATGGTAATACAAGTTGGACTGCAGTCAAACTTAGCGATTATGTTGTAAGCATGCATGTGCTTACACTCTTGGTCTTTGTTCATTGTCCTGGAATTCTTCTCTATTCCTGTTTATATTCGTGGGGAAAAGGACCATATTTGTTTTGCTCATAGAGTAAACAAATTTTTCTTTAATATGTAAAAATGAACTAGAAAATCTATTTTACTGGTCACTTCTTCAAGAAGAAAGGTTTTTTTTTTTTTTTTAATTTTTTGCTTTGTTTTGTTTTTAGAAACCTTCTAGAGGGTGAATTGTCTATGCATGAATACAAAGCAACTCTCTTACTGAGTGCTCATAAACTGCATTCAGTTGCCTGGAGAGAAAAATGACCACAATGACCTCTAATTTTAAGATAAAGAGACTTCTGGGGAGGTAACAATAATAACTAACAGAACTTTGCAGTTTATAAGTGCTTTCATGCAAATTATCCCATTTAATTACAATAAGAAGAAATCTATTATTCTCATTGTAAAGAATAAGGAAATGAAGGCTTCAAGTGTTGAAGTAACTTGTCCAAAGTCATGTAGCCAGTAAAAAATGGAACTGTGACCCTAACTTACATTTTCTGACACCATATTTCATATTCTTCTACATTTGATTAATAGCTACCCAACCTGTCATGTGACATTTTAAACTATGAGGTTCATATCTCTTACTATTGCTTTAATGGGGCCTTATTTTACTGTAAATATATCTTTTATTGCAAGCCTTCTCAAGTCTTTTCTGAAGATAGGCAGAATATAAATATACAGAGTCCCACTCTAAGTAACATGAGTAAGAATATAAGCACTTATTCCACTGAAAAAAAATAACAAAAGTATGCCAGGTACAAATGGTTTATTTAAATGCTTGAGAAGCTCATGCAGAAGACATTTGTGTTGTGAATGCACAGGGTAATAAGGGTAAAGGAGGCCTGTTTTCTTTCCTTTATTCTTTGTTTTTGTTTTTTATTGTTGTAAGAACATTTAACATGAGATCTATGCCCTCTTCTCAAATTTTTAAGTGCACAATACAGTATTGTTAACTATAGAGCACAATGTTGCACAGCTCAGAGATCTGTAGAACTTTTGCATCTCACAAACTAAAATTTTATACCTGTTGAACAGCAACTCCCTGTTCCCCCTCTCCAGACTCCTGGCAAGCACCATTCTATCCTCTGTTTCTATGAGTTTGACTGTTTTAGATACCTCATATGCTATAGACTGAATGTTTGTGACCTCCAAAACTGTTGAAATCGAATCCCTAGTGTGATGGTATTTGGAGGTGGAAACTTTGGGAAGTGATCCCCCACGAATGGGCAGTGCCCTTATAAGAGATCCCAGAGAGCTACCTTGCCCTCTTTCATCATGTGATGACACAGTGAAAAGATGGCTGTATGAACCGGGAAGCGGGCTCTCACCAAGAATTCACTCACGAATTTGTCAGCTCTTTGATCTTGGACTTCACATTCTATGACTGTGAGAAATAAATTGTTATTGTTTATAAGCCACCTAGTCTGTGGTATTCTATTAGAGCAGCCTACATGGACTAAGATATTTAAGTGGAATCCTGCAGTATTTGTCCTTCTGTGTCTGGCTTATTTCACTTAGCATCGTGTTTTCTAGGCAAAGAGGTATATGAAAAGATGCTCAAGATCACCTATCATTAGGAAAATGAAAATCAAAATTCCAATGAAGTATCGTCTCACACTTGTTTGGATGGCTATTATAAAAGAAAAAAAAGATAGTACGTGTTAGCAAGGAGTTCAGGAAAAGGGGAACCTTGCGCATTGTTGGTGGGAATGTGAAGTGGTGCAGCCGTTCTGGAAAACAATTATGGAATTTCCTCAAAAAACTAAAAACAGGACCACCATGTGATCCAGCAATCCCACTTCTGGATATTTATCCAAAAGAATTGAAATCAGGATCTCAAAGAGATATCCGCACTCCCATATTCATTGCAGCATTATTCACAACAGCCACACTATAGAAACAACCTAAATGCCCATCGATGGATCAGTGGATAAAGATAATGTGGTATATACTTAGAATGGAATATTATTCAGTCTTTAAAAAAAGAAGACAATCTTTCTTCTACTTTTATAATAAAGGCTCAATGTCACTATACCAAGCCTTTCATATGTTAGCAACAGTAAGTGATAAGGTATTTGTTATTGTATGTTGCACTTTTATTTAAAATGCCTTCGTATTTCACTTGTGTTTTATGATTATGAACACTTGGTGTGATATAAATAAATGAGATAATTTTCTTAGAAAATTCCTGATTGATATAGAATTGTATCAGAAATTGATAAAGAAACCATTCTGTATATATCTCACATCTATAATTATGTCATATATACCATTCTGATTATTGTAGGTATAATCCACATGTCCTACACATGTACACACATAGAAGCATGCGCACATTTTTCAAAACAATGGCTACACAAAGAAAGTCAGTTATATAGTCCCTAAGGATTGACAGTGAGGAAACACCCTTTATGGTTTGATTAATACCAACAAAGGAAAAGAAAACTGGCTGAGAAGGTACAAGGTGAACCAGAAAGACCTAAGAAATTTTCAGTACTGTCAAATAAAAACAAATCCAGACTTAGGCAAGGAGAAACTTAAAAAGATTATTACAACAGGGAGAATCCTCCTTCCTCAGGATTTCAGGCATCTCAAAGTCAAAAGGAAAAAGGCTTCTTCTTCCTCTTCTTTTTTTTTTTCAATAAGGAGGGGTAAAGCAAGTCTAAAGGAACTTGGAGGGGAAATGCAGAAGGCAGGTGGAGCTGAGCAGAGGGTCTGAACAGAGCAGCATAACAGGAAATGTTTCTCTCTGTTGTCAGTTGATTCTGAATGAACTCTTAAGGAAAGATGTCCTGCATTTTAGTACTTGCTAAGATTTGGGGGCAAGCCAAGCCTGAGGACACTGGGGAAGGGAGATGCTGAACTATAGCTTGGTCAGGCCAAGTCAGTGGGTAAGAAATAGGCCATTGTGAGGACTTGGTCAGTATTGGCAACTTAATTAAAAGTATGCACTATTGAAATGCTAACTACTTTTTTGCCATAAATATTCTTATAAGAAGCTTAGTGGATTCAAGAAGCAAGCAAGTATAGTATCAGAAATTCTGCATTTATTCCCATTTGCATCACTAATGTACGCATGATTTCAGCTTGTCATTTAAGTCTCCTACAAATCAGCATAAGGTTATTTATTTTATTTATTTATGTATTTATTTTTAAAGATTTTATTTATTTGACAGAGAGAAACACAGCGAGAGAGGGAACACAAGCAGAGGGAATGGTAGCAGGAGAAGGAGGCTTCCTGCCAAGCAGGGAGCCCAATCCCAGGACCCTAAGACCACGACCTGGGCCGAAGGCAGACACTCAAGGACTGAGTCACCCAGGCACCCCAAGGTTTTTTTTTTAAAAGAGCTGAGATGTTTAGAAGAAAATCACTTTTGCACAATAAAAACAAAGAACAAATATCAAATATCTAACATACTTAAAAAGGAGTATGAAATGAGGATCTGGCAACATTCTTAAAAGAACCTAGTTGAAATACACATACTTGAGATTTAGTGGTCATTTGTCCTTAAGAAATTAAGAAGTGGAAAGCTTTAAAAAAGGACAGTCTGCCAAACACAACCCATAAAATGGAAGGTGAAAGTATGAGTCATGGAATTACTGAGCTGGAAAAGATCTAGTCTTACCTTTTAATTTTCAAATTAGGAAACTGAGGCTCAGCATGAGGTGTTGTTTTCCAAGTCACAGAGCAAGTGAGTGCAGAGGGTGGAGCGGCAACAGATCAGAGAAATTTTCCCCTCTGAGGATGAACTTTACAAGAGCAATTTTGTTTCATAGGTTATTTACTTCACTGATTATAAAAGTAAGGTTAAGTTATGATTTATTGTTGAATGAGAAGAATAGGTTGCAGATAACGTATTAGTGTGGTTTCTTGTTTCTAGTGTGATTTTTTGTTTTTAAAATACAAGCCACAGCTATCTATCTATCCATCTATGTATGATCACTCATCTGTTTCTGATTGCATGAAACTGGAGAAAAGAATAGATGCATATACACCATGCTAACATTGGATATTCACAGGAGGGATAAAGCAAGAGGTAAGAAAAAAATGTAAGAAAATAGAATTTTGTGAATATGCAAATATGTGAAAATGAGGATTGCAAAATTCTACCTATACACTTATTTTTAATATACAGAAACTGAGCGTGCATATAGACAAGGACTAGAGTGTCACTAAAGTATGCACACAGACTGACAAGGGACATTAAAAAATCATTTTGATCAGGGATTGGTTTAGTAAGATTTAAAAAATGTGTGTAAATAGTTTTTGCAGTAACATAAGAAAAAAAATTAAATGAAAGCCACTGAAATACACTTATTTTAGCTCAAAACTGAAAAAAGACTTAATCATGTATTCATTAATAGTATTTACTTGGCAAACCTTTTATTATTACATTGATAGCTATAAATTTTGTTTCACATGTAAATGTTAATATATGTGGGGCGCCTGGGTGGCTCAGTGGGTTAAAGCCTCTGCCTTCGGATTAGGTCATAATCTCAGGGTCCTGGGATTGAGCCCCGCATCGGTCTCTCAGCTTGGCGGGGAGCTTGCTTCCCCCTCTCTGCCTGCCTCTCTGCCTACTTGTGATCTCTCTCCTCTCTGTCAAATAAATAAATAAAATCATTAAAAAAAAATGTTTATATGTGATTATGTGTCTATTATATATTAATTATAATCTGTTTTTCATTGTATTTGTTTACTAAATTAACATACACTTTTTTAATTGAAAGGTATAGACAATAAACACAAAATAATGTATATTCACTGTAAAAACTTCAGAAAATTTAGGAGTGAAGAAAATAATAATCACTGATAAGTTTACCCAGAGATATTCACAGTTAACATTTTTGCATCCATCCTCCAAATCTTTTTCATGTATGTATTTTCAAAAATGGGATTATAATTTATTTTGTTATCTACTCTTTTCACTTAGTAATAAATTATGGCTATATTTCCGTGGTAATAAATATAGATCTATGTCATTTTTGATTAGATATTTAATATTTGATCATAGAGAATTACAGTAACTCATTTTATAAATTTTCTATAAATAGTCATTTGGTTTGATTTTATTTTTTGAAGGATCATAAACAATAGTGAGATGAACATCTTTATATACACTTACTTTGCTCTTGTCCTCCTTCTTCCTTAGGATGCATTCCTATAAGTGATAGTGTTGGGTACCATTGTTCTTAAAATTATAAAACATTTCACTTCTTAATTCTCTAGAAGTTTATATTTGGGTTCCAAAAAAGAAGTAGATGAGAAGCTTTTTTTATCAGGACAGAGTATCATAGAAACAACCAGTATAAACTATAAAATGTTTTCATGGGTAAGTGACCCATGTTTATCAGTTAGTTCTTCATTATACTTTAGGAAGACAAATTTGTATTTAAAAGCAATCATTATGATGATCCACAACTTATGAAGGTCTATTAGCTATATTTCGAATTAGTCTTAATTACTTGTACCTCTGTAAGGGCCCAGGGCAGGCTGCCCAAAATGTGCCACAATGGCAAGCTGATTATTTTGAATTGAAGCTACTTGGGAAAACAGCTGTTACAAGAGCACTCAGACCATCGTTTGCCCCCTAAAAGCAAGAAATAAATCTCCCACAGGGAAGGTACCCCATTCTGTAGTAAGAAGTAAAAAAATATCCTTATCACCAGAGATAAGACCTTCAAAGCCAAGAAAAACTGTAGAAACAAACCCTGTTACTTTTTTACTAATCAACTACCTCAGTCAAAATTCTGCTTAGAATTCCTTACTAATTAAAGCTCCCAAACAACTGTTTTCTTTATCCTGTCAGTTCTTCACAAATTTGTTGTCTCTATCTAAAAAGTATAAAAACTGCCTGCCTTGCATATGTAGTAAAACTTTGATTTTTTTTCCTCCTATTAATCCATCTTAAGCAAATTTAATTCTTAGTCCACTTGGAAGACCGTGAAGGGCAGAGGAAGGATTTTTCTTTTCCTATACTTCTACTCTCTTCCCAGTATGAATTGTTAACAGTAAACTTTGTAATATGCCCTGATATTTATATAGAAGTTGTTCAACTAGTATTTTTAAAGTATCTTACAAAGATTCTTGGCAGCTGCTTTCCAGTTTTATGGTGAATGTGTAAGAAGTATAGCCTATCAAAAATATCATCCATATCTTGAAGGTACTTGTATGTATTAGAAATAAATAATGGGCCATGATCCACCCTTTGTTTCTTTGGAAAAAATTTTAAGAGAAAATGGATAGAAGGGAAAAGAGAAATAAATCAAAGTGGGAAGATATCATCCAATATAGTGTATTGTAGTAGGAATGTAGCTAACTACTTTCTCATGTAGAAATTCATTAGATTTTTCCAATGATGCTGAAAGAAGGTAGATGTTATTTGTTATAGCTGTTTTTTGTATGAAGAAGTAAGCTTTAGGCTGTGAAATAATTTTCTCAAGGTCATAATACTAGTAATTATAAGAGTGCATATTCAAACCTATGTCAAAAAATAAAGTTGTTAACAATTTGAGCTTCCTAGTGATAGAATATATTGTCTCTGAAAGTAGTGAGCTTATCATCATGGGATGTCTTAGAGTAGATGTTGGTTGATCATATATGAAAGATGTTATAGAAAGTATTCCAGTACAGCTGAGAGACTGTACTTGCTCACTGCTCTAGGCCTCTTCTAGAAAGCTTAAATATTTAGTTGAATTGACAATGTACCAGATCTAACTATTGATACATCAAGGCAAATATTAGGCCATGATTAATACTCAACTATTTCATTTTTAAGAGAAACCTAATTTCACATGTGAATATTACTTATAATTTCAAAACCAGAAAACCTCAGCTCTATCCTAGTGATCAAAATCTATATTGTGTAGGTTATTTTAGTTTTTAATGACTATTTGGAAATAGATTTTAGTGGCTATTGTGCTAAGAACACAATTGTTTGGTTGATTAAACAGTATCTCTTGATAAGGATTAACTCATGCTAGCCTAACAATTACTGTAATTCACATTTTTACATAGCTATTCTATTATTAAAGATTGCTTAGATTTAATCTATCTGAACAAAAAGTTACTCAGTGAAGTGTTATATAAAATATAATAAAAATAAGTCTTCTCTTAATTTGGACAAAATAGGGTGCTTGTATGCTAACGTATTCTACTACCCACCTTCCCCAGTTGGTTCTATTAAAAATAGTGCTGTAAAAAGAAATAAAAATCAAAAATAAATTATGCCTGTTGCAAAGCATCTCACAGAGAGGTTTTTAATGTGCAGTTTAACAGTTCATGGAAAAAGGAATATTGCTGGAGGCAAGGAAGAGTCTTCCTCTGAAAATGAGTGAAACTCAGGTCTTTATCAGCATTTATGCATTCACTTTGGGACACAGGAGATATTCAGGGCTGTGACTCATTTAAATACATGACCATGTGACCTATACTTTGGGAGGGTTTTGGAGTTGGAGCTAAAGCTTTCTATATACCAATAGTTAGGCTTTGCTAAGAGGAAGTGGCTGGGTCTACACTTAACCACTCTCTGTTGGCTCCGTTTAGTGCATGTGAGTATGATTTGAGCTAAAGAGAAAGAAGCAAAGGGCTAGTTCTGTTCTGTGTAGGTAGTGTATTTGATTGAAAGTATAATGGATTTCAGGAAGAAATAAACCTGCTTTTGAAGCAGTTGATTTTGACAAATTACTTAGTTTTTCAGAGTCTTTCTTCATCTGTAAAATGGGTATAATAACACCTCACCCAGTTATTTTGAGAATTGAATGAAAAACATTCACAGGAGAAAAGTGCACAGTATCTGACACACAGTAAGAAAGGAATACATTTCAGCTTTTTTCCTTTTTATCATTTCCATAATAGGACAACTCTGAAAAATTGTATAGTTTTTTAAAGAAAATGTTCTCTTAGAGTTTAAGAAATAATATTCCCATCAACAACCTCAGCAGAAAAACAGTTATCAGCTGCATTGTTGGCAAAGTACCTCTTGATGCTTAATCTAGAGCTATGTGAGCAAATACCAAGGACCTGAAAACAGCCAAAACATCAGGGAGGAGCAGCTTCTGGGACTGTGGAGATGTCTGTTCTGACCACCCAGAAAGAGACCCTCTTTGTGGAAAGGGCCAAGTGAGAACTTTGTTCTTGTAGTCTAGGGTGAAGTCGGAGCTTAGATCAGAAGAAGAGAGAACACTTATCCTGCCTTGGTGAGTTCCTAGGTTCCTAGAAACTCTCCATGGAGGATCTCTACAGCTATGAGGGATTCTGAACTGTAACTTGGCTCTCAGACTCTTAGAGGAAGAGGAGCAAAAGCTTAGAAAGTGGAGTTGCAGATTAATGTTAGTGAGTGTTTTCAGAGCTATGAGCTCTCCAGCAAATAGCTTGAGTTAGACTTTAATACAGCATATTCTATGATAAAATCTTTTACAAATTCATTTTAATAGCTTTCATTTAGAATTAAAATTTAGATGGAATTGATATTTTGGCAAAAGTAGGTTTTTAAAAGATAAGAATCTAGAATATTTCTCTTTGAATATAATTTAATGTTAAGTATAAGAAAAAAAAAACCCAGCCTCAAAAAACACCTTTTAACTAAATGCTACTTTTTATATTCATGTACTTGAGATGATTCCAATACAGTCCATACACCTGTAGTCTGTCTAGTGTGGTTTTTTTGAAAGCTAATTTAGAAGTAAGAGGGTGTTTATAAGATTATCTGCCACACCTGTATAATAAAGTCTGGATTACTCTGAATATTTGCTGTGTATGTGTGATGATAGATAAGCAAGTCCTATGGATCCAATTATTGCCTCCACTTTACTTAAGTATTCCTCAATCTCATGAAGAAGATCATCAACCTGATTCTTAGCAAGTGTGACAGTTTTGAGGTAGTTACAAAGAACATGGTAAATGTCCTAACTTGAAAGTGCTTCCTTGTGATAAAAAGACAATGGTTAAGAAATGCTACTTCAAGAAAGACTCCTCATGCAGAGAAAGGGGAACCCTTTCTACACTGTTGGTGGGAATGCAAGCTGGTGCAGCCACTCTGGAAAACAGTTGAAAATAGAGCTACCCTATGACCCAGCAATCGCACTACTGGGTATTTACTCTAAAGATACAAATGTAGTGATCTGAAGGGGCACATGCACCCGAATGTTTATAGCAGCAATGTCCACAATAGCCAAACTATGGAAAGAACCTAGATGTCCATCAACAGATGAATAAAATAAAATACATCAACAGATGTATATACCACATCTTCTTATCTATCATCTATCTGTCTATCTATCTATCTATCTATCTATCTATCTATCTATCTATCATCTATCAATCATCATCTATCTATCATCTATCTACACACACACACACACACACACACACACACACACACACTGGAATACTATGCAGCCATCAAGAGAAATGAAATCTTGCCATTTGCAACGACGTGGATGGAACTAGAGGGTATTATGCTAAGCGAAATAAGTCAATCAGAGAAAGACAATTATCATATGACCTCTCTGATATGAAGAATTTGAGAGGCAGGGTGGGGGGTTGTCGGGGTAGGGGAGGGAAATGAAACAAGGTGGAATCAGGAAGGAGACAAACCATAAGAGACTCCTGAACTCACGAAACAAACTGACGGTGGCTTGGGGGTGGGGGTGGGGGGCAGGGATAGGATGACTAGGTTATAGACATTGGGGAGGGTATGTGCTATGGTAAGTGCTATGAGATGTGTAAGCCTGATGATTCCACAGACCTGTACCCCTGGGGCAAATAATTATATGTTGATAAAAAAATAAAAAGACTCCTCATGAAAGCAACTAGAATATGAGTAGTTATATTTTAACTAAAATCTTTGCTGATCAAAATGATAAGCAAGATTTCCTAAGTATCTTTCTATGTGGCATATACTCTAATTAGAAAGATAAGTCATGCATACTTTGCTGAGAAGGCAGAGGAATTACATTTATCAATTCCCTGCTATATTCTAGGCTATAGCAGTACAAATGTATAATTTAATCTTGCAGAGTTCTTATGAGGTGGTTGGTAAAAATCTGAATTTATAGGAGAGGAAACAGATCAAATAGGTCACAGAGACAGTGAATTGCAATCTTGGGATTTGAAGCTGAGTCTGTCTAATTTCAAAACCCGTTCTCTGAAAAAATTCTATACATGGGAGTATCTGACTACATAGAATGTACTTCACATCATATAACCAGCATCACCAAAGAATAGGATGTTGTATACAATACAAGGTGTTCAATACAATTGAATCCTACTACCAATGCCAATTTGTTTGACATTTGAATCTGATTTCAAGTGGGAAACCAGAAGTATATGTTTGTGAAAATTGTCTATTAATATTATTCTGAGTGAGAACTTAATATAGAGTCAGTAAATTTTATTTACTGCTATTTCTACCTTAGTCCTGGATAGTTGACGTTATTGGATAAGTTTCAAAGTACTATATAGCTGTTGAGGAAATTAAAAAAAAAAAGAGGAAATGGTTTTCTATGAGTAGAACTAGTTTGATGATTCATAGAAACTGCTCAAATTTTAAGCTGGCTCCTATTTTTAGGCGTGATGATGAGAGATTTTCAAATCCTTTACTGGTCCAATAAATATTTTGTTTACAAAATACCTGAAATTGCAAATGTGCAGGTAGTAGGGAGGGCAAACAAAAACACTGAAACAAAATGGGAAAGAGCATAGAAAATGTAATGCTCATCCC
This sequence comes from Procyon lotor, assembly GCA_028646535.1. Taxonomy (NCBI): domain Eukaryota; kingdom Metazoa; phylum Chordata; class Mammalia; order Carnivora; family Procyonidae; genus Procyon; species Procyon lotor. Next base: position 91,441,459 of record CM053611.1, read on the forward strand.
CATCCATCATGTATCTCCACTGCTTCTGATTTTATTCTCCCAATTGTCTTCTGAGGTTTTTAGCAACAAACATCACAAACACTCATCAAGCTGTGCAGCTCTGTTAAAGGCAGGCATAATGCTTGGTTCAGTAGCCTTTCAAAGCAAAATTCTAGACTCTGTCAACACATACTAGGTAAAGTAATATTTCCTCATGCTCATTCAAAATTTACCTCCTGTTAATTTCATTGCTCCTTTCATTCCCATTGTCAAGCAAAAAGAGAACTTCCAAATTCCATAAAAATAATTTAGGCCATTTAAATCAATACAGTCTAGATTTTTCTCTTTTCTTAGAGTTTAATGATCTCTTTTAGCAGTTACTTTTCTCTGGTATCAACTGACTATTGGGTTTGTTACTACCTGAATTACAATTGACATGCTACTATTCCAGGGAGCACAGCAAATTTAACATGAAGATTATGAGACTAATTGACATCATGAAATTCTTAAAGAAAGGGCTAATGTGTATTTATCTCCACATTTGTATGTCCACAGTGTCAAACACCACATCTCTCTTGTGGTAGGGCCAGGTGAGGAGCTGAAACTTAACACATATCTATGAGTCGAACTCTACCTGTATGCCATTGGACATGTCTCTATTTCTGTTGATTGGGAAATTGAATGAGTAGCCTAAGGTCAAGAGCCTAGTAAGTAGTAGAACTGAGATTTGAATTCATGTCTGTCTGACTTTTTATTTCACCATGTGATTTCCTAATGACATGTGGTACCCAGTACATATTTGTGGAATTTGCTTGGGGTTATCACCTCTCTAGTCTACCTAGCCTCAAGAGGGAAAAGCCTGCAGCCCAGTAAAGTTGTAATCCACATTGACCTAAAGGCCAATCACAATGCCACATGGCATGGTCAATCACTTAGTGTATAATTAATATGTAACTATGTAATTAAGAGGCAAAAATTAAAGGACATACAGAACCAGACTTTGTTAATAGTGATGAATCTGTGAGGATTGAGTCTCTACTTTCATTTTCATTATCACTGTAGAAAAGTAGTAAATAAAGGCAGGGGGTAGGAGGGTGATATAAGTGGTAGAAAGAGAATTAGGGGTCATAATCTGTGGATTTATTTACCACTGAAGTGTCCTTCAAAGGCAACTTTGCCTGATTGGCATTTTTAACATTTACCCTTATTATAACATTACCCTTTTATTATAATCATATTTAAATTTTTTATAATTCTGTAGAATTATCTGTTTGAAGAACTTTAGAGCATTAATGTTCAATGTCACCTAAGTCTTCCAACAGAGAAGCACTATGTGCCTGCCTGAATATTCTCAGTATTAGGGAATTTCTTATTGATAAAAAAAGAAATACTTACCTTTGTATCAATTAAAAATACACATTCCTACACTTTCTTGAAATTATTCTGTAAGCATATCTGGAAGAACTATGTAGCAATGTACATTCCTAGACTAGTTCTTTGTACTAGAAAAATCTTCAATGTTTATTAGCATTTCTTTATGAGAGACCTGGCTATACGTATTATCAAAGAGCTAATGTCATATTTGTGTCATTAGATATATGCACACAATTTTGGTACTTTTTCCATAATTTTTCAGTTTTAAAAATCTAAAATAAATATGCATTTCAGAAAAAATTACGTAACCTTTTAAATAATTTTCACTTAATTAATGAAGTCTTATTAGAATAATTCCTTACCTGTCCCAGTATAGGAGAAATGAGTAGGGTGTTCACTTAGGCCTGAATATCCCCTTCAGTCACTACAACCCCACATTTCCATGTCACTTCTTATCCACCTAGTCCCAGTGCATCATAAGAGAGCTATTTTCCAACTTTCTTGTGCTTAAGAGTCATGTGGGATGCTGTCTAAAAAGCTCCAATGACTAGTCAAAGGGTCACAAAATCCCATAGCTGCTTATTCTATGATATATTCAGAATTCTCTATCACAGACCTTAATCTTACCATCTCTACAAAAACATCAACTATCACTACCAACCTAAACATGAGTTCTTCAGAGAGCTCAGCAATCACTTGTTTTAATTCCAAATTGTATAGATCTATGTGATAATCTACGGTTATATCACTACTTAGAGGCTGGGTGGAAATGAAGCCAGATCTTTTGATTCTTTCCAAAATAGTAGTTTCTCTAGCATGAATTGGACTGTTATTTTTAGGTTTAGCTATCTGGTATTTGACATCATCCATTAGTATGAAGCAAAAAATCTTCAAAGAAAGTTGCAAGTGGAATTCCACCCTGAGCTTTAATTATAGAGAAAAAATAATACTTCGTAAGGGCAATATATTAAATAGTGATTGCCAAATTGACTATTTGTGAGACATTCTGCTAGGCATTCTGGGATACATGAAGAGGAGTAACACAGTTCTTGCCATACTGGAGCCCACAACCTGGGGATAAGGTGTTAATCACTCTCCCCAGGATGATCGGGACATTTCAGTGAATGGGAAATTGTAGTGTATCAGGTCATCAACACATTGAAGTGCTTCATACTTAGCTCTACACAAAGTTGAAACTCCATTAATGTTAACTGGCTGAGCACATGGGGAAAAAAATCTCTCCCTGTGCTGAGTCAGTGTACTTAGAATTGATATTTAGAGGTCGTGGTTGTTTGATATGGATGGAAGGAAATAATTTGTAGTTGCTGTTATTATGATAAAAACATGAAATTATCTAAAGCCTCCTATAATTTTCTAGCTAGTTCTTGAGCACATTTACTAATTACAACATAAAAGAAAGGGTTCCTTACTTGTGGTCTCACCGTTCATTTCTTTAAGTTCACTGTTAATTCCAACATCTATGGAATTCATTATTTTGTCAATCTGTGAGAAACAAAAGCCATATAAATAAATTATTAATTCACTTTTAGCATTGTATTTTAAAGTAATTTCCAAATGCCAGCAGCATATATTCTTGATATTATTACTATTGCAATACCACAATTAAGAGACTGAGAAAGGTTTAAAAGGAAGCAGACATCTTTTGAATTGCTTTTAAAAATATGGATTATGTTTCCCTTTCTTAAATGTTCAAAATCATAACCCCTTTTCTTTATATTTCTTAAAATGAACTTTGTTTGGACCTACATGGGTCAGTAAGTTAGGAATTATGTATTCTTTAAATTCAGAAAGGGATCGGCTGAGGATAAATTCATGGAAACATATCCATTCTCTCAGGAGTTCTTCCTGTTCTGAGAGCATGCATCTGTCAGACTGGTGAAGGGGTGGGTTTCAGTCTGTGGGTGTGGCCATTGGAACCAAGGTCTTACTAAATGGCTTGACTAGCCACAAACTGATTTGTAATACAGAATTGCAAGAATCCAGGCATGGGGAAACACTTTAATTCTGAGATAGGCTAAATGTTAATTAATCCTGCTACATTCCAAAAAGGATTTCAGATGTTATTCACAGAGCTAATAAATATAAGAAATGGAGAGATTTGAATAGACTATCAATCCAGTAGTACAGTATTTACAGGAAGATATGACTAAGCTTTAGCCGTTTATGTTTTAATCCCTTCCTCATCATCCTGGCAACCTGAGTAAGACAGCAGGTTTCAGAGAGGACAATAAGCATTACTTAAATGTCCCATTTTGTTCACCCTGAAACAGATGCAGAGAGATTAAGTGATTTTCCTAAATAGCTCAATTCAGAATGTCAATATCAGACATTTCTAGTTCTCAGAATACTATAGTGACCTATTGTGCTTCAAAACCCAATCCACCTGGCACAGTTTTTTGAGGGAGAAAATGTGACATGTTAGAATGAAATGCTAAGAGAGAGTGTGGTCCATTCTTTGAAGAAATTCAAGAAAAGGTAAGGTACATTATTTTATGATGTAGTCCTCCTTAGAGACAAAAGATGTTATTTCATAACCTTGAAAGGGCACTTACTTTCTGACTAATTTTAAAAAATTAAAGACTTTGTCTTTAAGTATAGCTTAAATTGGTGATACACGACCTCAACATGTTTTTCTTTAATGTCTCTCTGATAACTGTAAAATGGAAATATTAAGTAATTTGGGTTTATTGTATGACACTTGGAGAAGAGCCAGGACTATTCTTTTTCTTCTTTTTAATTTTCTTTGAGAGAGAGAGAGAGAGAGAGAGAGAGAGAGAGAGAGATTGAGCCGTGGGTGAGGGGCAGAGAGAGAGAATCTTAAGCAGGCTCCATGCCCAGCACCGAGTACAGCACAGGGCACAATCTCACAACCCTAAGATCATGACCTGAGCCAAAATCAAGTGTTAGATGCTTAAACAACTGAGTCACCTAGCACCCTGAGCCAGGACTCTTCTGTTTACCATTAAGGTTAAGGTTATAAGGAGCTTTATGAAAATACATGGTACTTTAAAGATGGGAGACGGCTAAAAAAGAATTTAGCAACTAGCAGAATGATACAGGGCTACAGAAATATGAAGATTTTTCTCAATTTGTCAGCTACAGTGCTTGGTAGGACATAATGTGAACATTCTCTTGTACCTCAGAGCTAGTTATTACTTCTGCTTGACATCAATTTCTATGGAAACAATAGATTTCTCCACATGTGTGGAATTGTGTTTGTTTTTACACTCGCTGTGAAATTATCATGTATTACCCCTATAAACCTGCCCTTCCACTTGGAACTGTATATGTCTCTTGTTCCTGCTGTTATAGGTTTGTTGTTTTGTTTTGTTTTGTTTTTTTTTGCCTCTGAAAGACTTAAAAAACTGAAAACGCTTCCCCCAAACTTCCCTTGCTCCAAAGTCTTATATAAAGAACAATAAGAAGAAAAGTCTTACTTCTTCCCATTCAGAAGTGAAGGATGGTGTTCTTTCAGAATTCCCTTTAGAACTATGATCAGCAGTTGAAGATTCACTCCGGTTAACTCTTGATGTTTTCTCATTTGAAGGGTATGCAATGAGATCAGAATCCGATTTAGAGACACTTTTTGACAAATGCATGTCAATCAGGGCTTTTGGCAATGACCTTATTCTCCCCAAGGTACAGGCTCTCTCCACAAATCCTCCTGTGTTCATAATCCACTGGTCCCCATTCCGGGATCCACTCCTAGTTGTTCTTGTGCCAACAATGGTATGGTTTTCAAGTTGGTTGCTTTTTTTGTGAAAAATCGTTCGACTGACCACTTTGGGTTTAATTTTCTTTACCAAAGTTTCTGAATTATTTGCTATTGGAGACTTCTTGAAAGGCAAAGGACTATTTGCCAAACTGACTTCATCTTGTCCTTCTTCACGTTCTTCTCTTTTCCCATAGAGATGAAATGGGTTTTCAGGGGACTCACAGGCTGGAGAGGATCCATGGAGAAGGCCTTCAAATTGCCCAGGATCATATTCTTTTGGAGGATCACTGTCTTCCTGTTGAGAAGGGTCATCTGCAAAAGAGAGAAAGGACACGAGGATGGTTGTTTATAAGGACTCCAAAAGCCCTGTTACAATAGCAGTGCCTTTTCAAACTTGTGCGACACCGAGACATTTTATTTGTTGGTACAATGATATCTTCACTTTATGAAACATTCATGACCCTATAGTACCATGTATAAAATGAGTTTGTGTGTGTGTATGAACTGGATCTTCCTGACATAGCTTAGGGTACATTTTAAAGATATGAACTGAGTATTAATTGAGTAATTGTATATTGTTCTTCCTTGTCTCCAGAGTATATATTTTATATTGAATAACAAAACTGGGTTTTCTTTTTTTGTTTGTTTGTTTGTTTTCAAAACTGGGTTTTCTTAAAGTGAACCATCCATGTCCAAACCCTCACAATAAATGAATCATTGTGTATTAGGACATTGGGCAGGTAAATCAAGATCATAATAACACCTCTTTGCCCTTCTCCCGGCAAATAAATTCAGAAACAAAATCTTTGAAAGAAATATAATCAGAAGTAATTTAAGGTTTTGGGGCACCTGGGTGACTCAGTGGGTTAAAGCCTCTGCCTTCAGCCGAGGTCATGATCTCAGGGTCCTGGGATCAAGCCCTGAGCCCCTCATCTGGCTCTCTGCTCAGCAGGGAGCCTGTTTCCCCCTCTCCCTCTGCCTGCCTCTCTGTCTACTTGTGATCTCTTTCTCTCTGTCAAATAAATAAATAAAATCTTGAAAAAAAGAAGTAATTTATGGTTTAAATTAAGAATTTAATAATACTGAGAATATTACTTTAGATATAAAATACAAAATTAAGAATTTTATAAGTTATATAATTTAGACAAAAAGGATTTGTTCAGACTTAATGTAGGCAAACAATGCAATACATAATATCACTAAAAAGATTCATTTACAAGAAACTGATGTTGAGCTATTAACACAAAGCTATCTTTTTCTTTCTTCTCTGAAATAGCACTAGTTATTTTTTAATTTCTTCAGATCTTTGAAAGAGTAATGCAAGAGAGGGGCGCCTGGGTGGCTCAGTCATTAAGCATCTGCCTTTGGCTCGGGTCATGATCCCAGGGTCCTGGGATCGAGCCCCACATCGGGCTTGCTCAGCGGGAAGCCTGCTTCTCCCACTGCCATTCCTTCTGCTTGTGTTCCCTCTCTCGCTGTGTTTCTCTCTGTCAAATAAATAAAATCTTAAAAAAAAAAAAAAGAGTAATGCAGAAGAGAAAAAAGAAAATTTGTTGCTTTGTAATTTTTTCTAAGATAAAACATAAATGTTCTCTGAGACTTAAAATGTACCATGCTTTTTTATGATCAAATTTGTCTTTTAAAGATATACTGGGTAAAACCTTGGCCAAAGAACTTAGCAAGGGAAGTCAGTATAATTTTTTGATTGGTCATTTGCCACAATCAGAAGTTAAATTACCTGAGAAGCTCATAACCTAATCTTGTGAAAAAGCCAAAAATAGCCAATGTGGCAGATAATAACAAATCCAAAGTTGACTTGCTGACTTTCACTTTAAGTACGTTGGTTATTATTATAAATTCCAAACACTAATGTTTTCATTAATTAATAAGTAACATTTAACAAGTATGTACTCTTTTATAGGCACCCAATTAGGGGTCATATTTATAAGATCTCATTTGAGCTGCATAACAATCCTGTGAAATCACTAATAATAATCATGATTATCACATAGAGATATAGCCAGAATACTGGATTCACATATTTAAACAAATTGGAAACGATAATAAATCTCAATAGATATTTGCCCAGAGGATGCTACAGACAAACCAAGGTTCCTTATTACTCCTTGATCACAAGTCCCTGCATTGTTCTCTCCCTAGTTCCTGACTTTGGCAGGTTTGTTCCCATCCTTACATATCCCCATACCTAACCCTGGTTCCTGTTTGGCTTTCCAAGCAGACGTCCCCTGGCTCCGACCTTGTCACAATGATATCCTGAGATGGAAGACAGGAGAGTGCTAGGAAGAGAGGTCCATTGTTGTCCAAAAAGACAACAATCTAAAGGAGGAACACCATGCCCACCCAGTACTATAATAATCTCTCTGTCCCCCCAGAAAAACTGCATCCCTTTCCAATGTATCAACACTGTGTCCTTGATAATAACTCCTTTTGTCCTTCCCTCAAGACAGAGACCCTTCTACCTATTCTGCCCTGGGGTAGAATAGTGAGTGAACGCAGCTCTGAACTCTCTCTAAAGCTAGAGTTTATGGACTATTATATTCATTTTTTGAAAGTAAAAACGAACACTTAAACAACTTAAGTTAATGAAGTTTTCCTAGCTAGTAAGAGATTAAGCTGAGAGTCAAACTAAGGTCTCTCAGATTCCCATATCCATTAGCCTGGAAAATATATTACTATTTAGATAGAAGAACAATCTGAGGTTCAAAGGTAAGCAAGTAGACTCTGTGGAAGGGGACATGTTTCTCCTATTTATGACTATTCTTGGAATTTGGGATAAGTGAACTAAAAAAGTTTGGGTTTTGGTTTTTTTTTTTTTTTTTTTTTTGTATGTGTGCGTGTATGTGTTTTTTCACTTCCATGAAAGCACGGTAATAGCAAAAGGAAATAAAGCCTGGCGTTCTGTTCCAATGAATTTTCTCTTTTTTTTTCCTTCCTGTACTACTTGGATCCATAGTGCTTTACAACATAATAGGTTGGTATGCCTGACAGTAGTGGGTAAGTAACGTAAAGGAAGGAGAAATTCAGAAATAAGGACGTTTAGAATTTTATTTTGAAAGTTACTAAAGAAGGCCAAAGGGTTTGGTTATGAAAAGAAAATTGAAAATAATCAGTCTGTTGTGGGAAAAAGATTCTGTAAATCTCAGTCAAGAGGTTTTTGACCATAATCATGATAAACGAGAGTTTTAGGGGCATAATTTTATTTAAGGTTTTCTGTGAATATTATTATTAGGTTCTTATCCCCTCTGTGGTTTCACCAAAATGACAATAATCACAATCTCCAAATGCTTTATATTGTCCAAGTTCTCTAGTGATAAGAAATCACTTCCCTAAGTAAAAGAAAATTTAGGTATTAGCAGATAAGCTTTGTCTTTTGAATAATAGTTCTTAGCATCATGATACTTGCTAACATTTTTGTTAAGAGTTGTCAAAAGGCAACTATTGCTTGTTTCAGTGGCCAAGTTCTAAAGATTCCCCATATCAAAGAGAATGACAAGTCGATATAAAAGCTCCCAAAATACTTACTTGGTGGATTGATGGCAGGGATGGCCCCACTAAGCAAGCTCCCTGTAGCCACACCCTACTCTTTATCTATTCCTCCCATGTGAGACTCTGGGGATGACATGACCGTGTGCCTTGCTTTGGCCAAGAGGACAACAGCCAACATAATAGAAGCAGAGACTTGAAAAGCATTTCTGCACTGGGAGCTTATTCTCTGGTTGCTCTTGCAAACTTGATGCCAGGTGAACAAGCCCAGATCTGCCTGAGAGATGATGAACTACATTACCCCACTGTTTGAAATTGTAGGTTTTATTGTTTTTCAAGTATGTTGAGGCTAACAGATCAGGAGACAATTGCCATTGAAAAGATAAACTGTTATAGATTCCAAGAGGAGAGAGGATGCCATGCCCTGGGGCAGGGGAAATGGGGGAAACACTAGGGTTAGTTAGGAAGCAAAATAAATGAAGGATAAGGTGGGCTGGAGCCTTTATTGTGATTTCTCTGTGAAAGAATGGGAGAAACAGGGTAATCAGGCTTAGGGCTGGCTAGTCTGAATCATTTCAGCAGCTTCTAGAGCATAGATAGGGGCTGTCCCTAGTTTTTTGATAAATGGCCCTGGTATGATTAGGCCTGGTGATAGGTGGCCCAGAGTATGGTTGGGGTATGGCTCTGCATTGGTTGGTTTACAAATGAAAGGCATGTTTACTATCTCTAAGATTTAGCTAGCCTTGGGTGGGCAGTTCCTCCAGGTTTAACATCCCAAGATGTTAAAGAATCAATCAAAAACAAAAAACAAAACAAAACAAACCTAAAGTAAAAAGGCATGGTTTATACATCAGTCACCTCTGTCACCTTAGACAATAGCTAACTTTCTTACACTTGAGTGAAGTCATCCATGACCTACCAACCCCAGGCCAATATGCCAACTGACCACCCATGAATGAGAAAACCTAGCCAAGATTAGCTGAGGCTGGCTGAGACCAGAAGAAAACACTCACCAGAATCATGGACTATATAAATGGCTATTATTTTAAGCCATTAAATTTTGGAGTGGTTGATACACCATGATAGATAAATGATTCGGACTGCATCCCAGTTTTCAGAGAAGAATTAATACATTGTTCAAAATATATTCTGGCAATGTTTATATTTTTACTTCTGCAAAGATAGTAATAGTATACACCTATACGTGTTGTGAAGACTTTATAAAATAATAGAAGTAAAGCAGTTAGAACAATGCCAGTGGCATAGAACACATTAAATATATGTTTCTGTTGTGACAATTTTTAATCTACATGGTTTCATTTTTACAAATAAATATAGTCATGATTATATTAGATACTCAATAAAGATTGTTATTTTGACATAGTAAATATATGGGATTTACTCCTTTGTTTCTGCTTATGTTTTTAAAACATACTTTGGAAAGAATTTTTGCACTTTCTTACTATTTTTTTAATTTAACTGAGGTAAAGTATATAGATTAAACTGTTTTGATAACTTGTCTCATTTAATTTCACACTTCCCTTTTGATAAGTGGATATTTCATGCCAAGGTACAGAACTAAATATGTGTGAATTTCAATCTGATAGTTACTCAAAGCATCATTAGCATTTCAAAGAAATGTCAGGGAAAGTATCTAATAAGTAAGCATTTCAATCTCTTTTTACTTATCTTTGCCCCTGATCTTTATCATATAAAGACCTAAATGACAATAAAACCCCATATTTCATGTCAAGATAAAAACAAATTATGGAAAAGGAGTGATTTCTTCTTATAGTATAAATCATAACTTTTGTCTACTGGGTCCTTTTATTCCTTGTTAGAAAATAAAAAATTTCTCCATTTCCAGGAATTTGGGTGCTGATATTGATATTAGTAGAAATCCTGTGGTGTTGGTTGTTATTTTTCCTCTCTCATTTGTGATTTTATTTATTTGGGTCTTTTTTCTTTTTGATAAGTCAGGCTGGAGATTTATCAATTTTATTAATTTTTTTTTCAAAGAACCAGCTCCTGGTTTCATTGACCTATTGTTTTTTTAGTTTCTACACCATTTATTTCTGGTGTAGAAATAAATAAACTAATCTTTCTAATCTTATTATTTCCTTCCTTCTGCTGCCTCTAGGTTTCATTTGTTGTTGTTGTTGCTGTTGTTTTTTTAGCTTCTTTTAATGTAAGCTTAGGTTTTTATTTGAGAATTTTCTCGCTTTTTGAGGTAGGCTTGTATTGCTATGTATTTCCCTCTTAAGACTGCTTTTGCTGCATCCCAAAGGATCTGGACCATAGTGTTTTCATTTTCATGCATTTTTAAAATTTCTTTGATTTCCTGGTTAACCCATTCATTGTTTAGTAACATATTGTTTAACCCCTATATATCTGTAGTCTTCCCAAATTTTTTCTTGTGGTTGACTTCTAGTTTCATAGCATTGTGGTCAGAAAAGATGCGTGGTATGACTTCGATCTTTTTGTATTTGTTGAGGCCTCTTTTGTGACCTTATATGTGATCTATTCTGAAGAATGATCCATGTGAATTGAAAAGAATGTGTATTTTTCTGTTTTAGGATGGAATGTTCTAAGTATATATATATTAAGTCCATCTGGTCTAATGTGTCATTTATGAAAAAGAAGAGCAAAGCTAGAGGCATCACAATTCTAGACTTTAAGTTATATTACAAAGCTATAGTGGTCAAAACTGTATGGTACTGGCACAAAAACAGACACATCGATAGAACAAAATAGAAAACCCAGAAATAAACCCACAACTATATGGTTAATTAATCTTCAATAAAGCAAGAAAGAATATATGGTAGGAAACAGTCTCTTCAACAAATGATATTAGGAAAACTGGACAAAAACATGCAAAAGAATGAAATTGGACCACTTTCTTATACCATACCAAAAATAAATTCACAATGGATGGAAGACCTACATGTGAGACCTGAAACCACAAAAATCCTAGAGAAGAACACAGGCAGTAACCTCTTTGACATTGGCCATAATAACTTATTTCTAGATATGTCTCCTGAAGCAAGGGAAACAAAAGCAAAAATAAACTATTGAGACTAAATCAAAATAAAATAAAAAGCACAGTGAAGGCAACAATCAACAAAACTAAAAGGCAACCTACAAAATGGGAGAAAATATTTGCAAATGATATATCCAGTAAAAGTTTAGTATCCAGGATATATAAAGAACTTATAAAACTCAATACCCCAAAAATGAATAATCCAACTAAAAAAATGGGCAGAAGACATGAATAGACGTTTTTCCAAAGAAGACATACAGATGGCCAACAGACACATGAAAAGATGCTCAACATCACTGATCATCAGGGAAGTACAAATCAAAACTACAATGAGATATTACCTTACACCTGTTCAAAATGGCTAACATCAACAACACAAGAAATAACAGGTATTGGTGAGGATGTGGAGAGAAAAAAACCCTCTGCACTGTTGGAGAGAATTAAAACTGGTGCAGGCACTGTGGAAAACAGTATGGAGTTTCCTCAAAAAGTTAAAAATAGGGGCACCTCCATGGCTCAGTGGGTTAAAGCCTCTGCCTTTGGCTCAGGTCATGATCTCAGGGTCCTGGGATCGAGCCCCACATTGGGCCCTCTGCTCAGCAGGGAGCCTGCTTCCCCCCTCTTTCTCTGCCTGCCTCTCTGCCTACTTGTGATCTTACTCTCTGTCAAATAAAAAAATTTTTTTAATAATCATATAAAGTTAAAAATAGAACTACCCTATGATAGGCATTTACCCAAAGAATACAAAAGTACTAATTCAAAAGGATATATGTACCCCAATGTTTATGGCAGATTATGTACAATAGCCAAATTATGGAAACAGCCCAAGTGTCCATTGACTGATGAATGGATGAAGAAGCTGTGATATATTATGGAATGGAATATTATTCAGCCATAAATAGAATCTTATTGGAATGGAATGGAATATTGGAATATTATTCAGCCATGAAAAAGAATGAAATCTTGCCATTTGCAATGATACAGATAGAGCTAGAGAGTCTTACACTAAGTGGAACAAGTCAGTCAGAGAAAGACAAATACCATATGATTTCATTCATGTGGCATTTAAGAAACAAAACAAATGAATAAGGAATGAAAAAGAAGAGAGAGAGGCAAACCAGAAAACAGACTTTTAACGGTAGAGAACAACTTGATGGTTATCAGACAGGAAGGGGGTGGGGGGTTGAGTTAAATAGGTGATGGGGATTAAGGAGTGCACTTGTGATGAGCACTCGGTATTGTATGGAAATGCTGAATCACTATATTGTATACCTGGAACTAATATTATATTGTATGCTAACTAACTGGAATTTAAATAAAAACATAATAATGGGGGGCACCTGGATGGCTTAGTTGGTTAAGAGTTTGACTCTTGTCAATCTCAGGTCACAATCTTAGGGTTGTGGGATTGAGTCTCTTGTTAGGCTCTGTGCTTAGTGAGGATTCTGCTAGAGATTTTCTCTTTCCTTCCCCCTTTGCCTAGTTTTTTTTTTTTTTTAAACCATATAATAATGAAAGAATAAAATGAGCACATAATAACAACAAACAAAACATCAGCTATTGGGTGATAACTTCAAAAAGCAGGTATCAAGGAATTCCTTGATACGAATGGGAAAAAACGAATGGGCAAAACCAAATCAGGGATAGCAACAAGATCCAGAACTGGATCTGCAGCTAAGCAGCTGTGGGGGTGAAAAGAAAATGAAATTGGATAGACCCTGCAAGTTGTGAAATTGCCATTAGATTCTGATTAACCAAAGGAAAGGGCTCAGCACTAAGCAGGATGCCAAGCAAGAGAATCTGGGAACAACTAGCAGAACTTGAAAAAATTCTGCAAAAAGACAACAGGAAGCAGCGTAAGCCCTTGAGAATCTTAGGGATATTCAATAAAGACATGCTTTCAGTAGGGCTAGAGACTTAGTCTGAAGAAAAACTTTCAGGAGCAGGATCCAAATTGAACAGGATAAAAACACCAGAGACCTCAAGGAGAAAAAACATTTTATATAATGGGCAAGTGGGAGTAGCATGGGAGGCAGTGGTCCAAAGAAGGGAGACCTTGGACATAATAGCAGCAAAATACAATGTTCAACTGTGAGACTACTACTTTGGAAAGCAAAGTGAATAGAGTGCTGGAGAACACCAAAGTAATGGTAAGAAGTCTTTCTGAATCAAGCAGAGAAACTCCCCTATTTCTTAATACTTCATGGTAACAACAAAGGAGAAAGTCCTTGAGCAGTGAAATGGATAAAATTATTCTTATATGGTATGGCTCGTGCCTATTCTCATATAGCAACCTCTTCTGAATGAATAATCCAGGACATCTCTTCTTATTAAACATGGGAAATAAAAAAGGATTTTAAAAGAACCCCATTTAAATACATTACAAGAAAAAGAAAGGAAAATGAATGTTGAAGAGCCAATGAAAACAAATAAAAATTATTTCCCCAAGGAATTTGAAAACTGTAACCTAAAATTAAAAAGTATTTTTAATAAATTATGAAAATCATCTAAGATCTGAAGGAAAAACCTATACCATAAGTAGAGGAGCTCAGATATGAGATATCTGGTCATTTCCTTTTCTCTTTCCCATTCACTCCATACAATTTGGTTCTAAAGTCATTAGATGAAGAAAAGTGAGATGGCATCCATACCTTCAGTGGAGAATGGGGATTTGCAGTGACCCAAAGTTGAGAATCAGGGCTCAAAGAGGGTAATGGTGGTGTCCATGTTTGGGGCAACCCAGAATGGCATGTTGGGGTCCATGCAGGGTTAGGAGGGTATCCACATGTGGAGTAGCCCAGTGTGGCATGTCAGGGTCCAAGTGGGGGTAGGAAGGCACCTATGGAGAGGGAGTGGTTTAGCAGAAGGAGTCAGCAAAGCAAGGAGGATATCCCTGCAAAGAGGCGGTCTAAGGTTGTCAAAACCCTTAAACAGGGCAAAGAAATGTCCTTGTCCAGAAGAGAAAAGTGTTCATGCATGGAGTGGTCTGGCATGGTATGTCAAAGCCCAATCAGGGAAAAGAGCATGTGCAGCAATGGCCTCCTGCTGTAAGGTGCAGCCCAGGAGGATGAGCAGGGTGTTTACATAGAGAGATAAACTGGCATGGAGAATCAGATTTCTGTCAAAGGGAGAAAGCTGCCTGAGTGGTGAGGATGTGGATCTGGGAGATTTATTACAGAGGGGTTGATCAAATAAGCAACTACATTAAGGATAATGGGAGCCAGATTTCTCACCCAACTGTTTAAGGGAGAATTTTTAAATATGAAAAGGAAGAAAACTAGAGTGAACCTTGTGATGTTGGATTGGAATTGGAGATATCAATGTTTTCAAGATATAAAGATAAAGAGAGATGTAAGTATATATTTGCATGTGTATGTACTTACTTATATAGATTACCTACCTCTGTCAACTAAGAAGGTGTGGGAAATTGAAATCCCAGTATCAGTAAGTAAAGCCTACATTTTGGCTTCTAAATATATTTTCCACTCAAATCAACAATGGCCCATTGAGAAATTACTGATATCAGAGCCAATGCAGGGAAGGTGCAAGATGAACCTGGAACCTTGAGCCAGAAAGCAAAGAAGTACTCATAGTGATGAGGCATGTTAGGAGGATAGAGAATCCTGCTTGACTGGGCTCCAACTGTTTAAACTGAGGACAATTTTAGGAACAAAATAGGTTATGACAGTTAATGGGTTATAACCTATCAGATAAAATAGGAACACATGAGCCCATAAAAATATAAAAATAAATGAATGACTTAAAAGTTTGATTAGGAATGAGAAATTTAAATAATTTCAAATGACCTCCCCATAAAACACTTATTAACTATAAAGTGAAAGAGAGAAACTCTGCGATGAAGAATTCTGCAAGGCACGATCTTAATTAAATGATCAAGGGGAACATCACCAGTGATAGAGCAAATAAAAATCTTAGCCCACCTGATAGGATGCAATGAGAAAAACATAGAATCACTTCTGGATTTTCCTGCCAAAGATGCATAACCTAAATCTACTCAGGCAGAAATATCAGATAAACCTAATTTTTGAGACTAAAGAGATGTGACAACTAAATAAATGTGGGATCCTCAGCTAGATTCTTTTCATCACAGAAATTATTACTGGGGAAAGGAGGAAAACAGGAGTGAGGTCTGAAGAACAGATGGTAGCAGACTATTGTTAATTTTCTGATTTGGTTCCATCGTGGTTGTGGAAGAGGGTATGTTCTAGCGTGGCGTAGGAATTGCCACGCTAAAGTAGTATTTCTCTAAGTGTTGTCTGAGGATGCTCGGGGTTCCCAAGATCTTCTCAGGGGTCCCCTGATATCAAAATAATTTTCAGACTAATACTAAGACATTTATTTGCCCTTTTCACTCTCATTATCTCATGAGTGTGCCATGGAGTTGTTCAGATACACGATACATGATGTATCTTTCTACAGTGGAAATGGGTGATGACTCTTCAGGTCTTGCTGTAGGAACGGACACACTATCACTTCTCACATCCACTGACAGAATAAAGGCATGTGTCTGAACCTAAAGTAAATGGAGTGGGGATGTAAAAGCCACCTACTATACTGCACTACAGTGTAACATGGCAGAAGAGGGAGTGGAGAATTGAGAGCAGTAATCACATTTACCACAGAATTCTTCTAATGTTTCCCTTTTAAAAATGATGCTTTCTCTTATTCTTGGATAGATATCATTTATTAAGTTAAATATGTTCTTTGGTATTCCAACTTTGCTGAGGATTTTAATTATGAGTGAATATTGAGTTTATATCAAATGATTTTCTTCACCTATTGAGCTGATATGTAGTTTTCCTCCTTTAATCCATTAGTGGAAAGAACATATTTTCTTACGTTAAACACACTGGATATTAATGGGATGGACTGGCCAAAATGTATTTTCCTTTTAATGTCCCACTAGATTTGGTTTGTTAGGACTTTGTTTAGGACTCTTGCATCTATGTTCATGAATGAAACAGGCCTGTAATCTTTCCTTTCTTATACTGTCTAGTTTTGATATGAATCTTACTAGTATCATATGAATTAGTTGGAGAAAATTCCCACTTCTTCAATTTTCTACAGTAGTTTGTATAAGATTATAATGGTCTGTTTCTTAACAGATATATTTACCTTTAAAATAATCTGGACTCAGACAGGATCATGGGGAAGGGAGGGAAAAAGGAAACAAGATTAAACCAGAGAGGGAGACAAACCCTGAGACTCTTAATCTCAGAAAACAAACAGAGGGTTGCTGGAGGGGATGGGGGTGGGAGGGATAGGGTGGCTGGGGGATGGACAGTGGGGAGGATATGTGCTATGGTCAGTGCTGTGAATTGTACTAAGACTGATGAATCACTGACCTGTCCCTCTATAACAAATAATACATTATATGCTGATAAAAAAATAAAATAATCTGGAGCCAGCATATTCTTTGTGGAAAGATTTTTTTTTAATCTTTTTTTTTTTTTTAATTTATTTATCAGAGAGAGAGAGAGAGTGCACACACAAGCAAGGGGAGCAGCAGGCAGAAGGAGAAACAGGCTACCTGCCCAGCAAGGGGCCTGATGTGGGACCCCATTCCAGGTCCCTGGGATCATGACCTGAGCCAAAGGGAGATGCATAACCAATTGAGCCACCCAGATGTCCCATGCAGAAACATTTTAATTATTCATTCAATTTCTTTAATAACTGTAGGACTATTTGGGGTTTCTATATCTTTTTGAAATTTTGGCAGGTTATAATTATCTAGAATTTATCCATCTCTCAGTTTTAAAATTTGTTGGCACAAAGTTGTTCATAATTTTTTCTTATTATCTTTTTAATCTTTTTATGTAACTGTAGTTTTAGCCCTTCTCATTCCTAATATGTTTGTTGGTACAGTCTCCCTTTCTTTTTTACTGTTCTTACTAGAAATTACATCTACTTTAAAGTGTATAAAATATTCTGCTTCTGATTTTGTATATTAGTTTTTATTTCTATTTCATTCATTTCTGCTCATTACCATTTTCTTTTTCCTATTTTCCTGTTTTTTTTCCTATCATTTCTTATAATATTTCTTAAATTTGCATTTAGCTCATTAGTCTTCAGCATTTCTTCCTTTTTAATGTAAGGACTTAAAATTTCTAAGTTCCACTTATGCTGCTTTCACCATGTTTGATATTTATATTTACATTTTTATTTAAATACAAACATTTTTAAGTTAGAATTTGGTGTCTGCATGAAAAAGTGCTCC
>CM053611.1:91459829-91490026 GCA_028646535.1 Procyon lotor
TCAAGAAATGAACTAAGGGTGGCCGGGGGGTGGGGGTGGTGGGGTAGGGATAGGGTGGCTGGGTTGGGGACAATGGGGAGGGTATGTGCTATTAAGTGCTGTGAAATGTGTAAGCCTGAAGATTCACAGACATGTACCCTGGGGCAAATAATACATTATATGTTAATAAAAATTAAAAAAAAAAAAAAAAAAAAAGATTTACCATTATGGAGACATGGTTTGATTTTATGTCCTTAACAAGTGCCAAGGAGTATTTATAATATAATATATAGTATAGTATAGTATAACAATGTAATATAATATGTCAAAAATATACCCTGTATTTGTTACATAAAAATTGTCAAATAAACAAAAAATGTTTGGGGCGCCTGGGTGGCTCAGTCGTTAAGCGTCTGCCTTCGGCCCAGGTCAGATCCCAGGGGTCTGGGATCGAGCCCCGCATCGGGCTCCCTGCTCCGCGGGAAGCCTGCTTCTCCTGCTACCATTCCCTCTGCTTGTGCTCCCTCTCTCACTGTGTTTCTCTCTGTCAAATAAATAAAAAAATCTTTAAAAAAAAAAAAAAAAGAATTTGGTGTCTGAACTCATTTTTCATGAGTTATCTGGAAGTGTGCATTTAAATTCACATTGTGATGGGGATATATATGGGAGTCTTTAACTTAACTGAATTCTTGTTAGAAAATGTAGTAAATATGGATCTGAGTCTTTGACATGTATCAAAACTTGCTTATAGCCATGTTAAGATAGACTTTTATCAATGTTTCATGAGAATAACAATGTATTCTCTATTTGTTGGGTATGCATGTGTTTGACAGGCAAAGCCTGTCATTTCCCTCCAGAGAGACTTTATATTTGCCTTCAGTTTCCCTTGACTCAGCCTCCTAACTTTAACCACTGAACCAGGGCACAGTGTCCAAATAGGAGTGCTATTATTGACGTCTGCACTCAGAGAAACATTGACTTTCTTGTCTTCTAATACACATTTTAGAGAATAAAGCTTGTTAGAGCAGGCAACATCTAAAAGAATGTCCTATTCAGAATATATTTGTCCTGTTGCAGAAAGATATCTCAGAGCATTTACTCTGCCATAATACTTTGTAGCAAAATGTTTTTATTATAAAAGTGTATTCGAAAAGATTTAAGTTAAAAAAAATCCAGTTAAGGGGCACCTGGGTGGCTTAGTCAATTAAGGGTCCAACTCTTGATTTCAGCTCAGGTAAGATTTCAGGGTTGTGAGATTGAACCCTGTTTTGGGCTCCACACTCAGCCTGGAGTCTCCTTAATATTCTCTCCCTCTGCCCCTTTCCCCCACCACTCCCACCCCCATTTGTATATGCTCTCTCTCTCTCAAAAAATTAAATAAAATAAAAAATCCAGCTAATTGTGAATCTTTAAATGATTTAACCCTACTAAATAGGTAGAGTTAATAAATAAATTGCCTTGCCATGCATGTTAACACTTTGTAATATATGACACAATATATAAATCAATAAAAAATCCTAAGGATCATATAAATGAAGAACAAGCCTACTATAATTATGAGCTCAAATAAAGCAAATCCTTTTAAAAATAAGATTCCCCTAAGATGTATATTTATAAAGCACACAAAAGAAATTTATGGAGTTTTGGTAATTTTTAAGTATTCTAATTATGATATTCAGTAAAAATGATAACCATGCAAAAATAATCATAGACTGCATTTTGTATTTAAATCCTAAATCACCAAAAGAGAACTAGGAGCTAAATTTTGGTAGTATAAGTGGTCAACATGGCTCAACAAGCTTTTAAAGGGGTCCTGGGTCTTATCGGAAATATTTGGGAGAAATGTTAACTATTTTTTGTTCATTTATAATGCAATTATATGAACCTTGTGGTAGTTTATTTATCTGCCTTGTTTTCTTACTTATAGAGTTCACACACTTTGGGTGGTATGTTCATTTATATCCAAATATTAAGAATGTCTTTTCAGGTTACATATATACAAAGATACAAGTATGACCCAAACAAATAAAAATGAGCTACAGAGAAAACTATATAGAGTTCATGTTCTCTTAATTTCCTAAGGTTAAAAATCAACTGAAGTTTCCAAAGATATGTGAAATGAATTTAAATAAATATAAGTTCCATGCTTATTTCAAAAATTACAAAGGCTAAGATTAAAATTCCATACTAGGTAAGGGGAACAAACACTTATGTCTCTTCTATGTTCATGGTCATTCTATCTTAATAGGTCAATCCTCACATAAATCTCTGAAGTAGGTATTATTATCACCTACAAACTGATAAGGAATAGCTAAATAAATATATGAGACAGTATAGGTTGTAATCTGGCTAGTCCAAAACCTGCCTCTTCCATTCCATTCCAAGGTTTTGTGCTTATGGTTTACCCCAGAATTTCCTATGGCATCAGTCCGTGTCCTGCTGAGACAGTATTGGAAAAGCAAGAGGGACTTAACTCATATAAAACCACTGGTCTCAGGCAAGGGTTAACAGTTTCTACACTCAGAGACCTACCTCCTTCTGAGAAAGAGAACAAATGAGAGATAATAGCCACCAGGGAGTAATGATTGGGTAAAATTGGAAGTAACAAATTTAAAGCCTGCTTGCACAGGTATTTCTATTTTCCAGGAGCCCTAAAAGAATGTTGACCATGAAAAAGGGCATCCTGTGATGGTCTGGGTCCACTAAAAAGTAATGATCATAAGATGATGACCACGGGATTGAAGGACACTTCCCCACTCCCTGCCCCTCGCCCTTTGGAAAAGTGCTTTTGTAGCCTTGCATGCTACTCCTTCACGGACTGACATTTCTTTCTTATCAGCTCCCTTATATACAAGCTATATCTAATAAAGTCGACCTGCTTTCTTTCTCTTGAATTCAGTGTTCATTTTTATCACATCGGGACTCAAGAACCTGGTTTGAGGGTCCGGTAACACTGTCTTAGTATTATTGGAGTTGGAAAACCACTCAGTGGTTCCCTCTTCAGGTATTAGCCGTGACCTTTGGGTATTTATTCTGATTGCAAAATCAGCTCAAAAATCATTGCTATGCTTAACTACTATATGGCATTGGATCCAGCATGCAATAAAATTCCCTCCTCTAAACAAGATCAGCAACTGCCTTTCTGAAAATGCAACCAGGTAAGCTCTGTTCTTTCCTGGACTCTTAGCCCCACACTCTGTCAAACTCAGTATTTAATGCAGAAGCCAGAGGATGCTGGAGTTCTGGCAGCTCCTGGACCAGAACAGACCAGGCTGTTTGGCTCTGATTTCAAACATTTATAATCGTTTCTTTTGCTCCCTTTGCTCAATATAGAAGAGAGGCTATCAGCCAATTTCCCCACCGTTTATAGCAAATCCCAAGGCTCCCTCGTTTCCAGCTGCTAAGCTGCCTGGGCAGACTGTATTACTAAATTATTGTATCTTTTTGGTAGAGTGCCTGATCTGTCTTGGCATGCACTTTACATTGAAAGAAGCTCCTGTTGCAAGCAAAGGAAGCTAGCTACATTCACCCTTCCCACACGCCTTTCCTCTGTTACCCTCAACCACTAACTTCTTTGTTTCCTGTACATAAACCAAGTTCATGGGGGCAGTTTCTCATCTATCTCTGACCCCCTAGGGAGTTAGGGATTTCAAAGGGAGTTCTGTGCTAGGAGTAATTCCCATAGCCTAGAGCCAGATGAATAAATGGCTTATAGTGAATAACTACATTTGGAACCAAGAGGTTTTGTTTCTCTCTTACCAAAATGTATTTCTTTATAATACTGAAGCCACTGTAACCATGTATTTTCCTAAACAGAAGAGACTGTATTAAGGGAAGAGAGGAAGGAACCCTTTTTACCCAAGTCTATTGTTTTGAAGTGTGTAGGTCCTGATTTTAACTTATTTTAAAAATGATTTCTATCTTTAATACTCTCCCAACTGGTTTTGGAAAGTGAAACAACTGCCCTGGAGAAACGAAACAAACAAAAAAAGTAGCTCTATAATCTTTAAATTAGAAAAGCAATTTCATAATATAAAAAGGGTAGACATTATTTTTAATTGTTCTAAAATGTGTAATCACTCTGATTCGATTTTCAAAAGCCCTATCCTGAATTTGAACTCAAAGTCACCCAAACATCCTCAGTAAAAGCTCTGGAATGTAATGCATTCATATGTATCCTGTGAGTTTCTATTCCTGCAAGTGATGAGCATCCTCGATTTTTCTCACATGCATCCCAAGAGATGTCTCATTTCAAAAGAGCAGGAGAGTCATCAAAAGTGTAATCCTATTAACAAGACACACCACAGAAAATGTACAGAAATGTTAAACATAAATTATATCTAGCAAGTTATGTTTTAAATCAGCACTGCTGTTGCTATGGCAAGAAATATTTCATGTAAAATAAAAATCCTCTATAAGGGTTTGGTGCTATAGCCATGGCAACAATGGGATGATGACTGCAGTACTGCTCAACTCTGCTAATGTTTCCATCTGACTCAGAAGAACTAGATGTGCATTAAATGCAAGTAAAATGGCCTAGAAAATCGATCATTTATTGCTATTTTTCATGTGATCCCACAACTGACTAAAGAAGACATTGTAAAAATAGCAGAAAGCCTAAACAAAGGATCTATGCTTTTTTGAGTATCTTGTGGTCATGGAAGCTGGAGAGTTCCATTATAGCTGACGTGTTGGTAAATGGCATATTCAATAGTAAAACATCTCATAGTTTTCAGGGGGGCATCATGTAATTTTCCACGAATAGGAAAAAATGAAACACGATCAAATTGAAATTTCTACCACTTAAACACAGAAAGGGAAATATTAACTTTAAGTAAGAAAATATGGAAAGCAGTGTCCCAGCTCTCCAGAAAAGGAAGCAATTCTAATTTCTCTCCTCCTGGCCTCTTAAACCCATTCCAAATAGGTTTTTGTTCCGTATTTCTCCACTGAAACATCCCTTATCAATGTCAGCAAAATCTCCACATTGTTAAAATGAACATTTCTTAATCCTCATCCTACTCGATCTGTCAGCTATACAATTAATACAGATAATCACCCTTCCTGTATGAAACAGTTTCATTTAGCTCTTAAGATGCCATACTCTTCTGTTTTTCATCCTACCTCACAGGCTACTCCTTCTCATTCCCGTTGCTCCTTCCTCCTCATCTCCCCGGTGGCTAAGCACTGATGTCCTCCAGGGCATGGTGCGGTTGACCTTCTTTCCCTCTGTGTTCATTTATTCCCCTGCAGTTTCAAGGCTTAAAATATCACCTAAACAATGACAACTCCTACATTTGTATTTCCTACCCGATTTCTCCCCTTAACTCCAAACTTGAATATCTAGATGCTTTAGAGTCATTCTCATGCCTCATTTTCTCTCACACCCTACACCCAATTATATAGTGAATCCTGGTGGCTCTACCATTAAAGTACACCTGTGACTTTTCTATTTTTCACTCATTTTTACCCTGGGTTGCTGCCGTAGTCCCCTAGGTGTCTTCCCAGGTTCCACACTTATACCTCTACAATTCTCAACGCAGAAGTCAGAGTAATTCTAGTAAAACCAAGTCAGCTCAAAACCCCTCCCCTCGAAACTCTCTGCTGGAAACTCAATTCACTCTAAAAGTCAAAACACTTAACACTAGTCTATGAGGCCATACACGACCTCACCCCAATTTTGTAACCTAAGCTCCTAGTATGCTACTTTTCACTGACTTATATCTAGCCATCTTGTTTCCCTTCTATTACTTCAACATGTTAGGCACTTTTTGTTTCCCTGTCTTTGTACTTGTCACAGTTCCCTCTGCCTGGGACTGTCTTCTCTTAGGAAGCCACATGGCCCTAACATGCTCTTTAAGTGTCTACCTCTAATGAGGCCTTACTTCATTCTCTTCTCAATGAGACTTCCATAGACTACTCTATTTAGAATGGTAATTTATCCTTATCTCATTCCCTGTTATATATTTTCTTCATGCCACTTATCAATATCAAAAACAAGTATTTTACTATTTATGCTGGTCTCCCCCAACTAAGCTCCAGGAGGGCAGGGATTCTTTTTCTTCTTCTTTTTTTAACTGCTGTATCCAGAGGTTAGAACAAAGATTGGAACATAGTAGATAATCAATAAATATTCTCTGAAAATGAATTAAATATATAATGAAATATATATATATTACATATACATGTAATATATGTAAAAAACAATGTGAAAAACAATCCTAGAGTAATATTCACCTCAGTGTTAACAGTGGTTAATAACAGTGGTGCCTGGGTGGCTCAGTTGGTTAAGCATCCAACTCTTGGTTTCAGCTCAGGTCATGATCTGAGGGTCCTAGGATTGAGCCCCATATCAGTCTCTGCATTCAGTGGGGAGTCTGCTTGAGGATTTCTCTCCCTCTCCATTTGCCCCTCACCCTTCAAATAAATAAATAAATCTTTAAAAAATTGTGTTTAATAATAAAACTATTTAAAAATGAAATAATCTTTTCTTTTTATAAAAATGATATTCATTATAGATATTAGTGAAAATAAAGAAGAGAAGAAAAAAACACCTATAATTCCAGAATTTAGCAAAGATCATTATTAACATTTATGTGCCTGTATACATAGATTTTCAGTCTTCATAGAATGCTTATATATTTTCCCCCAACAAAACCATGATCACTGTGTATTTTTGTAATTTTTTTAAAGTTAAATATCACCTAAACAATGAGAACATGTTTATTTTATTGGTCCTATAGTATTAATCCTTGAAATATTCAAATAAATAATATATTTGACCTTGTTTCTTTTTGTAGGGTGTATTTGGTCTTTTTAATGGTTTGGAGGGTGTATGTATGTGTTCTTTTAATTATTACTTTTAATGTTACAAAACTTATCTTCAGATCTATTTCCTCCTTTTATCAAGAATATCTTTGGATTTTTCTCTTTTTCGGTTAATAGCTAGTATTCACTGAATGCTTATAGGTGCTAAGTACTTTATATGTTATCTGATTACACTGCCATACAACTCTGGAGTATTATGGTATTCCCATTTTATAGGTGAAGAGCCTAATATTTAGAAATGTTAAATAACTCCCTAAGGCTATGCAACCATTAGTTGGGGGAGCAGCATATGAACCAGGTAATTATGCTCTTGACTGCTAAGCTATTTTGCATCCCTAAAATAAGAAAATTAACATACTTATCTAATATTTCCAAACTCCAAACCCAATTTATATCAAAATACTCTGGGGTTTTAGATAAAATGTCTACACTTTATTACTTTCTATTTTGTATCTTTCTTTTTTCAAAAATTGTAACATTTATATTATTTTTACCCCAAATATTTTTATTTTATTTTTTCAGTGTTACAAGATTAATTTTATTTTAAAATCATATTGAGAATCATTATTTGAAAATATATTCTACATCTTATAAGTTTAATTTTATATCCCAGAATATTTTATATTGATATTTTCCTTGCTCGTTAATGAGATTTGTATTATTCAGCTTTTAACCAACTAAAGTATATCTGTGAGCAATTATTTCAAAAGGGTAGGGTGTTTTCTAAAGTACATATCTGAAAATGACTTACCTCTTATGATCTTGCACACTTTGGCTGGGCACATAATTCTTAAATCTAGAGTTCTAACCCATTTCTCTAAAAACTCTATAGATCTTTTTCTATTATCTTCTGGATGCTTAGAATTAAAGAATGTCTGATATCAGATTAAGTTTTATTCCTTTGTAGATAGCCTGCTTTGTTTTGGTAATGTCTATTTAGAATCTTCTAGGAATTTTCCCTTATTTTTAAAATTATAAAATTTCAAAATTTCCCAGGATAAATCTGATTTTTTTCAGAAATTTTAACTATATTCATTAAATCTGCAATTTAGTATTCAAGTTTCTTTTTTTTTTTTAAAGATTTTATTTA
Source organism: Procyon lotor (assembly GCA_028646535.1). NCBI lineage: Eukaryota > Metazoa > Chordata > Mammalia > Carnivora > Procyonidae > Procyon > Procyon lotor. The sequence goes on from CM053611.1 coordinate 91,467,727, forward strand.
TTTGACAGCGAGAAACACAGCGAGAGAGGGAACACAAGCAGAGGGAATGGTAGCGGGAGAAGCAGGCTTCCCGCCGAGCAGGGAGCCTGATGCGGGGCTCGATCCCAGGACTCTGGGATCATGACCTGGGCCAAAGGCAGATGCCCAACGACTGAGCCACCCAGGTGCCCCTAGTATTCAAGTTTCTTTAGCTCAGGAAAGTTTTCTTCTATTTTCTTTTATTAATTTTTTTTATTGTTATGCTTTTCTGAAATGTCTGAAATGTATCATATGCATATTGGATCTCTTGGATCTTATTCTATGTTTTGTCTTTTATAATTTTTCTTTTTTTCTTGTAATTTTTCTTTCTTTATAAATGTCTTATACTTATACTACTGAATATCTTGAGTTATTCTTCTCCACTTGGTTAGGTTTCCCATGATCCATGTATTTTTATTTCCATCATAATTTTAATTTGACAAGAATATTATTCAACTAAAGCCTTTATGACTTTATAATTTTGACTCATCATATATAACTGCTTATTTTGGTTTCATATAATGTTAGTCTGCCGAGTCTGCTGAATAATATTGAGATCCACTTTAACATTAATAGTTTAGAAAACTCTTTTTTCTTAAGAGTAATTTTATTTTATAGGATAGCATTGTTTTGATTCTTCAGAATAAGCTTCCTTTTTTGAAGTATAATTTAATATATCTAGTTATTTTTCTACTTACTCATGCTTGCCAAAGAAAGTCTTGACTTGTTTACTTTGGAGAATTGAGATGAGTTTCATCAGAGACTGAGGGAGCCCTTTTTTCCATCTTTAGGATCCAGAGGAAGGGAGAATGGAAAATCTTTTTAAACGGCCAGGTCTGCCATATGGCACAACTCTGGGACCACCATTCACATGGCGCAAATATACCTCCTGCAGCTGTGCATGTTGGTGGCCCTCTTTAATGACGTTTTACCTTTTAATCTAGAGCAGGGCTGTCCAATAGAATTTCCCATGTTAGAAATATTCTGTCTGCCTTGTCCAATATGATAGCTACTAGTGACATAGAGCTGTTATGCATTTGAAATATAGTTCATAAAAATTAAGAATTGAATTTTCAATTTCATTTAATTCTATTTATTTAAATATAATTTTGTTTTTAAAAAAGATTTTATTTATTCATTTGAGAGAGAGAGAGAGAGAGGGAGAGCTGTGGGGAGCGCAGAGGGAAGACCAGACTCCCTGTTGAGCCCAGAGCCTGATGTGGGGCTCAATCTCAGGACCCAGAGATAATGACCTGAGCCAAAGGCAAACGATTAACTGACTGAGCCACTGAGGTGCCCTAAATTTAATTTTAACAGTGACATGTGGTAGTGGCTATTGTTAAGGGCAAAGCAGGTCTAAAGCAGTGGTATTCAAAATGTGGTCCCCAGATCAACAATATTAACATCTCCTGGTAATTTATTAGAAATTCAAATTCTCAAGCTCTGCTCTAAAACATCATGGGTGTGGGACTTAACAATCTGTTTTAACAAACTCTCCATGTGATTCTGATGCACATTAAGAATTAAGAACCACTGGTCTATAGAACATGAGTTAGGAGAGAGAATCGGAACTAATAGGAGTCAAACCAGGGAGTTTTCTCTCTGTTCCAGTGTTTCTTTTCTGTATTTGAAGTTAGCAGCCAGGAATTAACTGGGACAGTGTCCTCGTTCTTTACCTGTGACAGTTGTCCTCATTAGGAACCAACTGTGACAATGTCTCCCCTAAGTGTAAGTCTGGAGTGAGCTTGTCATCTGATCCTTGCTTGTTGATTTTTGGCAGTTAGTGTGCTCCCAGGGGCACTTGCTAGGATCCAATGATATCTCCTCATGTATGTTTTTTATTCTTACTCTTAATTTCATAAGTCTTCTCCTTTTACCACCTTAGTGAGTTGTTTCTTTACATATGAGGAAGCATGTATATATCATGTCTTCAGTCTTGTTCACTTTGCCTTCTATCTTAACAAACTCTTGAAGTACTGACATGTAAATGTCACCCATGACCTGTTTCCCTTGCAGATATAGGTTTATTCCTTCTTATTTTTATATCTGTTGGTCATTTCTGAAGGGATATGAAAGGAGGTGAACCAGAATAGTGCATTCAAGCTCCTGCTTTTCAAAGAAGTCCCCTGTATCCCTATTAAAACCTCACTTTTTCATATAATTCTACAGTGCTCACTCAAATGTATCACCTCATTTGATCCCCAAAACATTCCTCTGGTGTGGGCCTTATTATTCTTATTTTATAGATAATGAAACAGGCTTAGATGGTTTCAGTGATCTATACAAAAAGAATGGGTAGAGTATCTACTTTGTAAGGGTCACCGATATGCAGAAAGTGATGGCTAACATTTATTGGATCTTTATTATGGACCAAGTATTATATTAAGTGCTTCATATCCAGTACCTTATTTAAGCCTGATGACAACCTTATGAGATCTATGTTATTATTATTTCCACCTTACAGATGATGAGTAAGCCTAAGGAGGTTAAATTACTAGTTAAACTTATACAACCAATCAGTAAAATTGCCACCTTTTAGGCGCTGGTCTGACTTTAGAGTCTGTGCTCTGATGGGCTATGCTACACTGTTTTTTTAGCCTGGAGACTAATCAAATGGCATGAGCAGTGTAAAGAGTATTAGATTTTCATGAAAGCTTCTTCATATCATCATTTATTACACAGTGGGATGTTTTATTATTTATTTTCTATACTACTACCAAGCTCAGAGTCATGTGGTTAGTAGTTAATAGGCAAAAACACATAATCTACTCTAATTTTAATCTGTTACTTATTTTCTATTTTGACTAGAATCCCCAAAATGATATGAGTCCTGACTTCTATGTTCTATTCATTCTAAATATTTATTGCATAATGTTGCATGCCAGGTGCTGTGCTATGTGTTTGATGTTTGCTAGGTTGCTGAGCAATAGACCCTGAAAAAAGACTTGGGGAGCTGACTGCCTATGACTAAACTCTCCTGCCCTTCTGACTTTGTTACCACTACATTAATAGATTCACTCAAAGCCACCAGCACTTTAAGTATCAGAGTATTTGAAGCAAATAGGCATTTTGAGGACACACCTAGGAGGATCTCTGTGCTTCGCAGTTTCAAATTTGAAACAGAGAACTCCATCCTCAAATTAGTGACATTTAGACATGTACATCACTATTAAGGACAAGTCTCAACCCTTACTATCCAGACTCGTTTGATATGAATGGATTCAGAGAGGAAAAGCTGCTTTCATTTGACCAAGCAGTGAATTTTGCATACAATTCACCTTCCCATAGCCATTATGATCAAAGGGACATTTACCAAAGTCTGACTTAGGACACAGAGGAATAATTTTATTCCTAATATTTATTTCCTCTGTTGACTCTGTGTTAGGATAAGTCAGTTCTACTTTAGTTCCTTTTATAAGATAGTATTAAAATATCTTATATTTTGCTAGCATATTATTGTTTAAAGAAGATACTCATTTACAATGTCTAAGTAAATATAATATTAGAGACAATCTGTGAGGTAGGTACTATTTCCCCCACTTTACCAATAAGAAAATAAAGATTTCTTTGACCATTCATTCATTCACTCATTCAATCTCTCAACAAATACATATATCACACCAAGGCACAGAGTAACAAAAATTAATCAAATAAGGTCTATCCCACTGAAGAGATGTTAGTCAAGAAATGTGTAACCAGACATATTATAATATATCTACTATTAAAGAAGTATTGTGGGATTCAGGGGAAGAAGAAATAAACTCTTTGTGAGAAAAGATTTGAGACTTGGAGAATAGGTAGAATTTAGATATGTAGAAATGAGTGATGGATATTGCAAAGCCGAGGAAACATGTATAAGCAAAGATACAAGTCCAGATGGCATGGGAAAAGAGTAATTATCCTCGGATTGCTGGGAAAGCACTTGGAGGAAAAAGGTGGAAAATAAGGTGCAATGGTAGGTTGAAATGTTTGGGGGTGTAAGTAATCTTTTTTTTTCTTTAAAAGATTTTATTTATTTGACAGAGAGAGTGCACACAAATGGAGCAGCAGGCAGAGGGAGAAGCAGGCTCCCTGCTGAGTAAGGAGCCCCACACAGGGCTCAATCCCAGGAGCTGGGATCATGACCTGTGCCCAGGACCCTGGGACCATGACCAGAGCTGAAGGCAGATGCTTAACCGATTGAGTCCCCCAGGTGCCCCATGGGGGTGTAAGTAATCTAACCAAAGGAGCCAGCAGGAATGGGATTTGATCCCAGGTTCTTTTACTCTTGAGGTTTGAGGTCATTCTCTCATTTCCAGTTACCTTCCTAGTATTATATTCCAAATTTATTAACACAATATAGCTCAATGAGCTTGAATAATATGTATAGAAATACAAAAATAACTCTTGACTTGCTTTAGAAACCTGCCTATGTAAATCTTCCACTTAAGAACTAGACAGGTGTATATTTTAAGGCAACTGTTGGAGAATTTCTATAGACAGCCATCTTAGTAGATGTCATATAAAAAATAACTAGTTTTTCTGAACACTATTAGAATTCAGAGCAGAACCATTAAGTAAATGTTTTGAGCTTTGACAAGAGGGCCAGGAAGCCCTGAGTTCTTAAGCAGTTGCTTATCCTCGGGTATATCTTGTTTACTTTATTGTGGGCAGAAATGAGTATCTTGGTTGAGTGAAAATCAAACCACATTCATTCTCAGTTCCATTCATGTTTAAGGCATGCAAGTGGTTTAGTTGCTTTGTCTGTGCTACCTTGACCTCTTTTGTGATGGCCATGACACAGCATTTACCCTCTTGTGGTGTGTGACCCTATCAGTATTCAATGCCTGACACAGATCTTTGAAGCAGTGGAGGCAAAGATTATGGTCATAAAATGGCCAATACAGTAGTGGTATACAGTGAGAAATGTAATAGAAAAACATCCATTTTCATTCTAAATAAAAAAAAGGTTTCCAGTTTTACACTATAGCTAAAATAACTAGTAGAAAAATTTATAAGTGCAAACTTCAACAAATATGAGAGTCAAGGGTATGGATTCATTCAAGACAAAAAGAAGGGAGGATTGAAATTTCCAAATATTCTCCACTTTAATTATCTTTTCCATTGGGGAGCTCCTTTTGAGACAATGAGCTCCATCTTTGGAATAAAACCCACCTTGGGGAGGAAAATGAAATTTATACTCATTATTAATTTATGGTGCATAAAATCAGGTGCCACTGGTTGTTATGTAAAGGCTTGCTGAAAAGTATTAAAAATACACAGATGAGTAGAATTTTAATATTACTTTAAAATCAGCTTCACATTGAAAATAAAATTCCCAAGTTATTTATAAAAACTCATCCTCTAATTCTTATCAGGGAAATAGCTCCTAAACGAACAGATGATACCTTTGCAATTTGAATTTACAAGATGTTTATTTGCCACTAGAGCAGCTGATTTTGACTACACAGTGTTTGGTTTACAACAAGCAAATACATTTTTATTTTCCTGTTTAAATATTATTTTCATGGTTGCATTTATTTAGGGAAAATTATCTATGGTTTGCAGATAAAAGAGAGGCATCAATTGAGTAAATTACGGCATTCATAATTAAATGCTTTTTGTATGTAGGCTCCAACACTGCTAAAGAAAGCCATCACTCCAACATAATATTGAATATATTTAGCATAAAATTGCATTAAACAAAACCTTGGGGATTTTATTAATTTATTTGGGATGAAATCTGCAGATTTTTTAGTCAAAAGTTTTCATTTAAATTCACTAATTCGAAAGCTTTGTTCATGGTTTTTAAAAGCATATTTTTCACAGTTGATACCAGGGTGGACTTGATAACCGACTGGGCCATTGTTTCATGTGAGATAAAAATATGAAGACATTTCCAATAAGAATTTTTGGCATTAAACCAAAGTGTGATGAATAGTAAAATTTTCAAAAAAGATAGCTTCAATTTTCCAAAATGTAACAGATTATCAAGTTGATTAATAGAGAATTAAAGTACAAGTAAGGTAAAGCAATATAGAACTGAGAGAAAGCCCCAAATATGTTGATCAAGGGAGTTCTGATAAATAATATAACTTTAAAATTGGGTAATCCTTGACTCCTCCTTCTCTCTTACCTAGTCGGTATCTTACCGTATCTGACTTTATCTCCTAAATATTTCTAAAGTCCAGTAGTCTAACTCTCTCCTACCCATGGTTGGTTCCTTTGCATTATTGAGGCCTCAGCCCATATGTCACCTCCTCAGAAAGGCCAATTCTGGTCTCTAATTTGAAATAATCAAACTCTCCAGCCTTTACCTACCCTCCCTTAATGCCCCCTACTTGCTCAGGTCAGCTACTCTCCAAAGCATCATCTTCCTGTTTTATTTACTTGAGATTACTTACCTTTGTTTTCTTGCTAATTGTCTCTTCCCACTCCCTTGATTAGAATACAAGCTTTCTGTGGGCAGAGACTTTGTCAACCTTGTCAACTGTTGACTTCCTAGTACCTAGATTCATATGGTATCTGACAAGTACTTGAAATGACACCGGCTTTGGATGTCCTAATTCAGACCCTTATACTATCTTGCCTAGGTAACAGCAGAAGTTCCCTAACTGGTCTCCTTGACATCAGCTTCATGATTAAATCCATTTCCTGCAATATTGCTGGGTTGTTCCCTATAATGCAAACCTAATCCTATCACTCCACTATTCAAACTCTTTGGTGATTCTTCATTATCCAGATGAGAGCCTCCAAAACATACAAAGTGAGTGGTATGTGGTATCATTTTAAGTAGTTCATAAAAGAACAGTTAAATCTAATATTTAAAAAAAATTATTTTAATGTGAGTTCCAACAAACCAATTAAATAGCATATTAAGCTCATGAATTCACAAATATTATTACTGAAGATGAGAAAAAAAGAAAAGAAAAAGTATAAATCCATTTACAGGCATGGACAAAACAAAAAATGTGTTCTCAAATGAGTTTTGAATATTTTAATCTAAAGGCCTACTATCATTTCAAACCTGCTGGCATAATATCCACCACTTCCCCACCATTTATCACACTATTTCCTCTCTGGCTTTAGTTCAGCTGTCTCCTGGGCCTGGAACACCCTTGGTTTGCTCCCTTCTACTCCACTATCTATCACCTGGGTAACTCTTCTCATCCTTAGAACTTAGTTCATGGGTCACCAACTTCATCAAACTTGACTTTCTCAGTCTTAAATAGGTACTTTTTGCTGTCTTAATATCCTCTGAAAACCTTTATCTTTACACAGGTATAGGATAACCACTATCAACACTTACATTCAAAAAGAGGGAAAATGGAAAGTGCGCAGCAGTTTCTGGTCCATAGAAATTCTGAAATCCCACCAGATAGAGTTTGCTAATTTCTTTATTAGAGCTCAGTCTTATTGCACTGGGCTTGTTCACTGTTGCTTTTGGTTCTGCTCTTGGTTCACCTCCCTCTGAATGATCCTTCTTTTCATTTAAGAAAATTTCTTATGACTTTTTTCTGTCAATAAAATCTTAGGGCCCCAAAGGGCCCTTTGCATATGACATTCTCTCTCTTTTTAGTTCAAGGTAGTGACACTTCCACCAGAATAATTCTTTCAAAAAATCGTAGACTTTGCATTTATCAATTTACAACCCACACCATTAGATGAAATTCATATCCACAAATCTCTTTGAAATAGCCTTTCTCTTCTCTTCCCTGTGAGGCTATTGTGTTACTCCCCATGATGCCCTTAGGATTCTCAGAAGTACTACTGTTTAGTGGGGAGGAGCCTCAAGGCATGCCCTTGAGATCCTGGCCTCTTGTCTGAAAATTTCTATGAGGCACTGTCTTTGATCTACTGGAGGACTTAATAAAGGGTTATATAATCACACCCTGGGATTCATCCTTCCTATATTACCTTAATTGCGCTCTAGATTTGAACTCTTCCCAGAAGTCATTTATTAAATTTAGATTTATTTGACATCTGGAAAGACTGAGAATGAAAACCAGTTTTATTTTTTAACACAGAAAGTCTTGCCTCCTTTATATTTAACGGTTCATTCTTTCACTTATCTCCATCTTTCTGCATTTTATCACAGATAGCAAGAAGAAACCAGGTGGCATTTTTAATATTCTATCTGGAAATCTTAGTAAAATCACCATCGGGTACACTTAACTATTTTTCATGTTACTGCAGCCAACAGTGTTGCCAGATATTCTTCCACTATATTACAAAAGTTTCCTTTCCTCCAGCTTACAATCACATTTATTTTACTTTCCCTTAAATTCCCATTGACAGCCTACTCAAGGGGTTTCAGACTTCTAACACTTGTCCTTTTAGACTTTCACAGTCATTTTTCCAGAAGCCCTTCAGACTTTCATGAACAGTTTTTCAATACTCTTCCAGTTTCTGCTTGCTAGTTAGTTCAAAGGCTAATGCCATATATTTTAGGATTTTGTGATGATAGCACCATATTTCCAGATACTAAAGTCTTTTCTAGTTCTATATGGTATATAAAATAATATCTTTAAAATCCTGTAGGACACTGGGTAGGAGTGGAATCATTTCAGAGGGTTTTTTTCACTCACATGCCTAGTGGTGATGCTGGCTTCCAACTGGAAATTCACTTGGGCTATCAGCTAGAATACTGTGGCTTGTCCACAAGGCTTTTTGGCTTCCTCATAGCATGGTGGCTGGGTTCTAAGAGTGAGCCTCCCAAGGAACCAGAAAGAATCTACATTGCATCTTAATGACCTAACTTTGGAGGTCACTTAGAGCCACCTCTGCTATCATCACTGGCCATACCCTATTCAAATATATGAAATATAAATCTCATCACTTGATGGGAGAAATGCCAATATCACATTGTGAGAAGAGTATGTAGATGGAAAGATTTCTTGTGTCATCTAAAATATAATCTATCACCCAAAAATAAATAAAATAAAATAAAATAAAATAAAATAAAATAAAATAAAATAAAATATAATCTGTCACAGGCTGACATGGCTAACTTGCTAAATTCATCTTTAATTTCAATTTTTCGTGACAAGAAGAGAAATCATTTTGGGTGACATTGAATTCTATGTCAATAACACATTTTATTTATTTATTTATTATTTTTAAAGATTTTATTTATTTATTTGAGAGAGAGAATGAAAGAGAGAGAGAGTATGAGAGGGGAGAGTTCAGAGAGAGAAGCAGACTTCCCACCGAGCTGAGAGCCTGATATGGGACTTGATCCCGGGACTCCAGGATCATGACCTGAGCCAAAGGCAGTTGCTTAACCAACTGAGCCCCCCAGGTGCCCCTCAATAACACATTTTAAAAATGAAAATGAATTTGATGATGCTTTCATAAGTGCCAGAACCAGTTTATTGAGAAGTAAACTTTTAAAGAGATCCAAAACAAGAATACAAATAATGTTTGCTCTCTCAGGGCGTGTGGGTGGCTCAGTCGGTTAAGCCACCCACTCTTGATTTCAGCTAAGGTCATGATCTCAGGGTCATGAGATTAAACCCCATGATCAAGCCCTGCATTCAGCTATATACTCAGGGTGGGGTCTACTTTTCCCTCTCTCTCCTCCTCCCCACTGTTCTCTCTCTCTTTCTCTCAAATAAAGAAATAAATAAATAAAGAAATAAATACATAAAATTTTTAAAAATAATGCCTGCTCTCTATGCCATAAGTATGTAGCATGCTTGCCCTATTATATCATAGTGGGTCCTTATTTGGTAGATAAAAGATGAAGTTTAGAGAAGCTCAGAGTGAATATTTAATTTCATTAGGAGGCTTGGGGCATTAAATAACCTATTTACATACTGGATATAATGTGTTGGGATGTAAGCAGTAGAGTGAAAAGAGGCCTGAAGAACAATGTATTTGAGCTGGAATCTCAGTTCTGCCACTTATAAGTTATTATCCATAGGTAAGAAAATTAATTTATCTGAACTTCAGTTTCCTTATCAGTTATGGGCTGAGTTATGTTTCCCCCAAATTCAAAGGTTTTTTTTTTAATATTATTTATTTATTTGAGAGAGAGAGAGGAGCAGAGGGAGAAGCAGACTCCCTGCAAAGCGGGGAGCCCAACACAGCCGATCTCAGGACCCCAAGACCCAAGATCATGACCTGAGCTGAAGGCTGATGCTTAACTGAATGAGCCACCCATGCACCCTACTCCCCATAAATTCATATGCTGAAGTCCTAACTCCCAGCACCTAAGTCCTGTTGACCGTATTTGGAGTTAGGGTCTTTATAAAGCTGACTGCATAAAAAAGAGGCTATTAGGATCTAATCTGATTGCTGCTCTTATAAGAAGAGGAAACTAGGACACACTAAGTGACACCAGGGGCATACATACATACAGGGATGACCAGATGTAAAGGCAATAAGAGGGTTGGCATCTGCATCTCTATGCCAAGCATAGAGGCCTTAGAAGAAAGCAACCTTGTCAGCATCTTGATCTTGGACTTCTGCTTCCAGAACTGTGAGAAAACTAATTCTGTTGTTTAAGGCACCCAGTCTGTAGTATTTTGTTATGGTAGCCCTATCAAACTAAAGGGCTAGGTAAAGGATACACCACCTTTAAGATGAGGATAATAATTCCTACTTCATAAGGTTGCTCTGATGATTGAATCAGACATTTATAAAACATCAAATAGTGTCTGATAAAGTTGTGCTACATATCTATAATTAGAGAAATAAAGTTGAAGTCTCAACAAATACTGAGACCCTTTTACAGTTCTTGAATGCTTTACTTCTCTTACCAGTTATGTGATCTCTTTACACTTCCTTCATGTTTTATTGATAAACATTATGATTCCTTTTTGAAGTTGGTTAGCTTATGTCCATATTCCCCCACCCTGATGAATATTATTAGGTCCCTTTTCTCCAACCTGTCATGAAGACCTTCCTCCCTTGATGACCACAGGCAGTTCTTGGGAAGGGTCTTGATATATATTCATATATAAAAAAGAACTATAATTTTGGTGTGTTAAGAAATAGGGTTGTGATGATCTCTAGGCTGTCTGAGCATGCCCTCTCCTTCATTCCTAACCACCAAGTGGTAAATGGCAGTCTTATTTGAAATTGGAGTCTGTTTATTTCTCATAAGAACACCCTATGAAAGGAAGTTCACTCCTACTAACCCTTCCTCTGATCAGTATTAAACACAAAAGCAAAAACAAAACCAGAATCACTGGATTTTTTTGATAGACCACATAAGAATTGCATTATTAAAGCAATTTAGATGCCACTGAACAAAATAGCAACTGAGAACCCAAGGAAATACTAATTTTACCAGAAGAAAAAAGCCTGAAAAATTTAAAAAATATTGTTTATTGGAGAGAAATATAAGGACATAAAATGAGAGTGTGTCTAATGCTACACGCATACATTGAACATGGAAGAACATGGAAGAATGAAAGATGCATTTACAGCTTTGTAATGAGTTTCTTCCCTTTACTTTTGAAGTCATCAGCTTATACAGAAGATCCTACTTCTCAGTGTTGTTCAAAAGCTTGCTTGCAAACCATAATTAGACCCTAGACAAGAAAGATCTAGTTTATGACACTAAGTGACTTAAAACTGGCTTGTCACTTACCGGTGCAGGGTCTTATACGAACTCAGATGGATAAAGAAGTGAGTTCTGGATCGCTGTAAGACTGTACAAATTTTATGGAGTAGAATAGACCATTATGAAATTTTTCCCTAGAAACTACTTCCAAACAGGTCTCATCTAGTAGTCTGCACAATGGGTTTTTGTCTTTTTCACTCAAGAGATAACCTAAGCATGCTTTGTGGGTCATTCTCAACAAATTCATTAGATCCTCAAGCATACTGAAGAGAGTAATAATAACCCATTGATGTAACTGTGCACTTTATGACATAAAAGATAAAACTGTTCAAGTGAGAATGTCAGAAATCAAGCTGTCCTCCAGAGATTTCTATTTTCTTCCACGGAATAGTGTGGTTATCTTGCTAGGAAGCAGCCGCCTATCCAGAATTTACATTTACCCAGCCCCTCTGCATTTAGATGGGACTAAGCAATTGAGATATGGCCAAGGCAGGCAGAAGTGATGCAGACTATATCCAGACCTGGTCCAGGCAAACCTCCACTCTTTTTCCTATCCATTGAATAGATATCAACACCCAGGGTGACCTTGGTAACTATATGTTAAATACTGTAAATTCTCTGAATAAATGCCTGCATCTCGGCACTATTATTTGGACTTTACATGAGCAAGAAAAAAATTGCAGTTATGTTAAGCCACTAAAATTTTGAGAGTGCATCTGTTATATGGAAAGAGGCATAGAAAGAAGGAAGTTTTCCAAGTATGGTTTGTTTCCTTATACTTTTGTGCACCATCTTCTGCCCTTTACTGCCTTCTTTGATTATTACTTATCATTCAAGTCCAAGGAGAGGTATTACCTCCCCTAAGATGTTTTTGAGACTTAAATATGGACTTTGTGGGATAGGCTATAATCTTCTGTGTATGTGATCATCTCAGGATACCTAACAACTTAACTGGCATATATTTATTGAATTAGTACATAAATTAATGAAATAAATGGAGAAATAGAAATTCTTCAACTTAAACACAAATGTGGAAAGTGTAAGCTCTGTTGAAATTAAGGAAGTAAAAAGTGCTACCAGCTGTGGAAAGTGCAATTGCCCTAAATATTATAAAATACTTACATATTATCAGCCTTTCTCCTGCTTTATATTACCTTATATTAACAAAAATATAGCACCTAAAATGTAGCACATTGTGCTTCAAACATATCTGACTCCTTCACTAGATTGTGAACTTCTTGAAGACAGAGACTGTGGTCTTATTTGTATTTTTTTTTTTTTAATTTTAATTTTTTTCTTATTCGTATTTCTATTTCTAGGCCTCAGCAGGTTCCTGAAATAGTGTAGGCGCTCATCAATGTCTATTGATTGAGTTACTGTCTAGGTGATTGCCTAACTGATAATTTAAGAGGTAATCTCAAAATTTTCATCAGTAAGAAAAGTTAAGTGAACTAGATTAGCTTTACAATAAGAAAAAAGTGTATTGAGATACAATCTACATAAAATCTACTTACCCTAATGTGGTGAGCATCATCTAATCAGGTGAAGGACTGAACAGAACAAAAAAGACTAAGTAAGACTAAGTAAGAGGGAACTTCTGCTACCTGACTGTCTTGAGTTGAGATGTTGGTTTCTTTTCTCTTGCCTTTGGACTCAACTGAAAGATCAGCTCTTCCTGGGTTTCAAGCCTTTCTGCTTTCAGAAGGGAACTATACGCTGGTTCTCCAGTGTATAATTGCCAACTGCAGACCTTGGGAACTTGTTAGCTTCCATAATCTCAAGAGCCAATTCCTTATAATAAATCTCTTTCCATATATCTCCTATCCTTCTCCCTCTCCCTCTCTCTCCCTCTCTCTCTCTCCTCTCTGTCTCCTCTCTCTCTGTGTGTGTGTATATACATATATATATACATGTACATATGTATATACATACACACACACACACACACAGGCACCTTCATCCTATTGATTCTATTTTTTTTGAGAATCCAGATTAATACATTGGCCCAGAAATACCCCTCCCCGCAGAGGATCCTTGCTCTCTTCTTTCATCTACTAAATGAATGGAGAGGATTATAAAGATCTAGGGGAAGGTAGGACCACAAAATGGACAGTGTCTGTGTCCCTGAATACAGAATAAGAGGAGAGCAAATCAATCAGCCTGCATTATACTGCAACATGAATGAAAAGTAAACATTTCTAGTGTTGATTTCCTGAGATTCAAGAGTTTATCTGTTATAGCAGCTAGCATTATTCACTGTAGCACATAGTGCATGATAGATTTTTAAGGAACCAAAGGCAAATCCATCCCAAGTCAAAAGTGTAACTAAAAATTAACTATCTCATTTGAATGGATACCTTTTTTGCTTGTGAATTTTCAAAGTTACCACATGAGGAAAATCTGAGTCATAAACTGATAGTAGAGGAGTTCTTTGCCATGGCCAGCTATGGGCTCACATGAAGATCATGAGATTAGCCCAAGCAAATGGACTCAAGGGCACTGCTTGGAGTTCATACTTGACTCATCCTGTCTGGCTTTTCTTAGGAGATAAAGAACAAACCATACCTGGTTGGTAGGTAATTCCACAACAGTTACCAAATAAAAATAATTGTTATTTTTTCTAGTTATACAAATGTCTATACCTAGTGTATCAAGTGTCATGACCTTGAATAAATAAAAGAACTTCTGAAAAATAGGAAATATTTTGTCATAAAGCAACCTCAATAACAGAGAAGAAGAATTTTATACTAGGCAGAAGATGAGCTTTGGATTTAGGCCATCATAGGTTTTATCCATTCATTGATTAAACAAATCTTTATTGAGAACCTAATGTTTAAATTACAGTATGAGATTACCAATATTTAACCCTAATTGAACTATGAAAAATTATGATTTCATATGGTTTAACCTAATACATGCCAGACACCATTATGTGTTAGGCATTCAGTAAGAATAAAACAAAGTCCTCATCCTTATGGAGCTTATGCTTTAGTGGTAAGAGAGAGAAAGAAAACAAGTCAAATATATAGTTATGTTTAGGATAATTGCAATGGAGAAAAATAAAGAAGATAGAAGGATGGGGGTATTGGGAGGAAGTTACTACTTTATGGTGATCAAGGAAAGAATCTTTAATAAAGTAGTATTTCAGCAGAAAACTGTAGGAAGTGAGAGTAAACCATATGGCTACCAGATGGAGGAGCATTCTAAACAGAAGAAAGAGCAGGTACAAAGTCCCTGGGGCATAAATATCTTTGGTATGTTTAAGAGACAAAAAGGCCAGTGCGACTAAAGCAAAGTAGGCAAAGGAAAGAGTGGTGAGAGAGGTCAGCAAGATAGTAGGGCCAGCCTATATAAACCTTACACTACTTTGTAAGGACTTTGGTTTTCATTGATAGATAAGATGAAAATCCTTGAAGACTTTTGCAGAGAGAGAAAATCTGTTTTCAAACAATTACTCTGGCTACTGTACTGAAAACAGATTGTAGGAAAGACAAGGTGGAAGCAGGAGACCAGTTAAAAGGCTATTACCATAATCCAGGTCAGAGAAACCTGTGGCATGGTCTAGGATATTAATTGTACAGCTTCTGAGAAGTGGTTAGATTTTGTTATATTATGAAGATGGAAATAACAAGGCTTGCTAATGTATTAGATGTGGAAGTTGAAAGAAAAAGAAGTTCCAAAGATGTTATGAGCAAGTGAAAAGAATGGAGTTGTTATTAACTTGAGATGGGGAAAACTATAGGAGGAACAGGTTTTTTTTTTTTTTTTTTTTTTTTAAAGATTTTATTTATTTATTTGACAGAGAGAGAGATCACAAGTAGGCAGAGAGGCAGGCAGAGAGAGAGTGGGAAGCAGGCTCCCTGTTGAGCAGAGAGCCCGATGCGGGGCTCGATCCCATGACCCTGGGATCATGACCTGAGCCGAAGGCAGAGGCTTAACCCTCTGAGCCACCCAGGTGCCCCAGGAGGAACAGGTTTGGGGACTTGTGAGAATTAGGAATCTAGTTCTGGACATGTAAAATGTTGAGATGCTTATTAGACATCGAAGTAGAAATGCCGGGTAGGAAGTTAAATACCAAAAGTAGAGAGAGAGTCAGATTAGAGATACAAACTTTGGAGTCCTCAGTATGTTTAAGTCAATAAAATTTTCAGGTTGATTGCAATTTAGAGAAGGAGAGGACAGTCAAAAACTAAGACTTGGGCACTCTGACGTTTAGCGGGCAAAGAACCAGCCAGAGGGAATGAAAGAAATAGCTGATGAGGTAATGGGTGAGCCATATTGTTTTGAATGCAAGTCTCCAGTCTTATGTAACCTCCAAATTTCAGTTTCACTAGTAAAAAATGCAGATAGTAACCCCTATGTCATAGAATTGCAAAAACTGAAAAGAGGAAGCACAGGAAAACAGGAAGACCTAGGTTGTTCCTGACCTTTGGTGAAATTCTGGATAAATGCCAGATTTCTCATGTTTCCCTCCATTTTTTTGCCTTGCAGTAAGATCCTCAAATACAAATCCTGTATTTCAACAGTGTTGACCATGGAAGCAAGAGCTTCATTATTCTTTAATTATTCATTATAATTTTTCAATCAAAAAGCTCACTATTATTAGATACTTGTTGTTGCTTTTCTCTCTCTTCTTTTGTTTTATAAGAAGAGTCTTCTTAACCTAAGTGGACTTAGGGTTAAAGGAGGTTGTGATCACTAGAATGGGGGGAGGAGTGGATTCAGGGAATAGAAGTGGTGATGGGTTCTTTATCAGCTGGCATTAGTGTACCATTACTTCAACATTTAACTGCTCACCAAATAATTTCAGAGGATTTGTTCAGTGCTATGGAAGAACTCTCTGTATATAAATAGCTGGGTTAAGTAGACCTTTTGCTGCAGCTGTTAAAACCTATTGTTGTAGCTAGACACCTTGTAGTGTTTCAAGATCATCTGTCTTTGAAGAAAATCTATGCTTTCTTTGATGCAAATGTGGGTTCTTTTAGCTCTGAAAAAAAAAAGAAGCTTTACTTAGGATGAGTAAAGAAAGTGTTTACTGAATAAATCAGGGGTAGCTGAAATAATACTCAGCCACAATCTTTTGCTCTTATTTCATTTCTCTGCTTTCAACATATACCACTAAATGCTGATTGCAAGAATGAATGGGAAAGCTAAATGCATTAGTTGATTCATATATGAATAGATTTTCTGTTTTTCTCTTGTCAGAATCCTCCTGAATAATTATAAATAAGTTCTGCATTACCTTGGTGTCTATCCTTCACAACAAGAATCCTTAAGTAGAGATACTTTTCATAAAGAAAAGAAAACAAACAAACAAACAAACAAACCAAAGTAACACCAAAACTTATTGAGTATGGTAGTAAGTAGTCTGTAAGACATCTCAGGACACTCTCTGATCCCAGCATCAGGTTAAACAGATTCTTTTTTTTTTTCTTTTCCCATCTTTCTTCTCTCCCTTCACCGCTCCCCCCTCCCGGCCAGGATCAGATTCAAATTCTATATAGCATCTTTGGAAGGGAGAACTGGATAGCCATAAAGAGAAAAATAAGGCCTGGATGCTTTAACCCAGTGTTAATACATGAGTGCCCAATGTAGAACAACTAGAAAACAGGCTACAAGTAAGACGGACTATGGGACAATGGAACTGATTTGTCAGGTAAGCTGAGGCTCAGACTGTAATAGTGCTTTCTGAAGAATACTCCAAACTATACATCCTTAAAATTTTAGAAATCAAAAAGCTACTAATATTAGTAATATTTGTATTTCCCTATGTCTTTCTCTTCATTTCCACACCTGCCACCTTAGTTCAAACCACTGTTTTCTCTTTCCAGGACTACTGCAAAGCCTTTTTTACCAGTGTCTTTGCTGGACATCTCTAATTCATTCTTCATGTATCAGTTGGAATGATCATTCTTAAAAAAAAAAAAAAAAAAGATTTATTTATTTATTTGAGAGAGAGTGAAAAGGCACAAGCAGGGGGAGGGGCAGCAGACTGCCTCTCAAGCAGGGAGCCTGACATGGGGTTCAATCCCAGAATTCTGGGATCATGACCTGAGCTGAAGTAGACGATTAACTGACTGAGCCACCCAGGTGCCCCAGAATGACCCCTCTAAAATATAAATCAAATCAAATCATCCCCACCCCAACACACATATACACACTTAAAATCTTCCAATGGCTTCCCATGGTACATGGAATGAAGCTCAAATTCCTCCACATGGTCTTAAAGGTTCTATGTGATCTAGCCTCTTCTGCCACCTTTCTGACTTCTTCTGGGGCCATTCTCCCCTTCCATTACTCATCCAGTTACACTATATATATACTGTTATCATATGCTAATTATATATATTATTATTATATGCTAATTATATCTTAGCATATAATAACAGTTTATGCAAACCAATGAAAATTAAAACACATCAGTTCAGAACCTATGGGATACTACAAAGGCAGTCCTTAGAGGGAAGTACTTAGCTATCCAAGCCTCTCCCAAAAAATTAGAAAAATCCCAAACACACAGGCTAACCTTACACGTAAAGGATCTAGAGAAAAAATACCAATAACGCTGAAACCAAACAGGAGAAGAGAAAAAATAAAGATTAGAGCAGAAATCAATGAAATAGAAACTAGAAGAACGGTAGAACAGATCAATGAAACTAGAAGCTGCTTCTTTAAAAGAATTAATAAGATCCATAAACCTCTGGATAGACTTACCCAAAAGAAAAGAGAAAGGACCCAAATTAATAAAATCATGAATGAAAGGAGAGAAACCATGGTCAATACCAAGGAAATAGAGACACTTACTAGAACTTATTACCAGCAGCTATATGGAGGCAGCTGTAAACTAGGCAATCTGGAAGAAGTGAATGCATTCCTGGACACTTATAAACTACCAAGATTGAAATATGAGGAAATAGACAATCTGAACAGACTAATAGCCAGCAAGGAAATTGAAACAGTAATAAAAAACCCTCCCCCCCTCCAAAAAAAAAACAAGAGTCCAAGGCCAGATGCTTCCTAGGAGAATTCTACTAAACATTTAATGAAGAAATCATACTTATTCAACTGAAGCTGTTCCAAAAAGTAAAAATTGAAGGAAAACTTCCAAACTCATTCTATAAGGCCAGCATTACCCTGATCCCAAAACCAAAGACCCCATTAAAAAGGAAAATTACAGACCAATATCCATGATGAACATGGATGCCAAAACACTCAACAAGATCCTAGCCAACAGGTTCCAACAGTACATTAAAAGGATTATTCGGGGCGCCTGGGTGGCTCAGTCATTAAGCGTCTGCCTTCAGCCCAGGTCAGATCCCAGGGGCCTGGGATCGAGCCCCGCATCGGGCTCTCTGCTCTGCAGGAAGCCTGCTTCTCCCACTACCATTCCCTCTGCTTGTGTTCCCTCTCTCGCTGTGTTTCTCTCTGTCAAATAAATAAAATCTTTAAAAAAAAAAAAAAAAAGGATTATTCACCATGACCAGGTGGGGTTTATTCTTGGGATGCAGGAGTGGTTCAACATTTGCAAATCAATCAACATGATAGATCACATTAACAGAAGAAGAGAAAAGAACCATATGATCTTCTCAGTTGATGCAGAAAAAAACATTTGACAAAATACAGCATCTTTTCCTGATTAAAACTCTTCAAAATATAGGGATAGAGGGAACATACCTCAATATCATAAAGTCATTTATGAAAAGACCACAGTGAATATAATATCATTCTCAAATGGGAAAAAACTGAGAGCTTTTCCCTTAAAGTTAGGAACATGATGGGGATGCCCACTCTCACCACTTTTGTTCAACACAGTACTAGAAGTCCTTGCCTCAGGAATCAGACAACAAAAATAAATCAAAGGCATTTACATTGGCAAAGAAGTCGAATGCTCTCTCTGCAAAAGCCATGATACTTTATGTGGAAAACCCAAAAGACTCCACCCCCAAATCACTAGAACTCATACAGCAATTCAGCAACATGGCAGGATACAAAATCAATGCACAGAAATCAGTTTATTTCTATACACTAACAATGTGACTGAAGAAAGAAATTAAGGCATTGATTCCATTTACAATAGCACCAAAAACCATAAGGTACTTAGGAATAAACCTAATCAGAGGTAAAGGATCCATACTCTAGAAAATACAGAACACTTATGAAGACACAAAGAGGTGGAAAAACATTCCATGCTCATGGATTGGAAGAATAAACATTGTGAAAATATCCAAGCTGCCCAGAGCAATCTACACTTTCAGTGCAATCCCTATGAAAATATCATTGACATTTTTCACACAGCTGGAACAAACAATCCTAAAATTTGTATGGAACCAGAAAAAGACCCTGAATCACCAGGGGATTGTTGAAAAAGAAAACCAAAGATAGCGGCATCACAATGTCTGACTTCAAGCTCTATTACAAGGCTGTGATCATCAAGATAGCATTGTATTGACACAAAAAAAGATACACAGATCAATGGAACAGAGCCCAGAAGTGGGCCCTCAACTCAGTGGTCAACTAATCTTCAACCAATCAGGAAAGAATGTCCAACAGAAAGAAGACAGCCTCTTCAATAAATGGTTCTGGGAAAACTGGACAGCCATATGCAGAAGAATGAAACTGGATCATTCTCTTATACCATACACAAGGCAGTGGGGTAAAAAACCTAAATGGGTGAAAGACCTAAATGTGAGACAAAAATCCATCAAAATCCTAGAGGAGAACATAGGCAGTGACCTCTTCAACATTAGCCACAGTGACTTCTTTCAAGGCATGTCTCTAAAGGCAAGGGAAACAAAAGCAATAATGAATTTTTGGTACTTCATCAAGATAAAAAGCTTTTGCACAGCAAAATAAACAGTCAACAAAACTAAGAGGCAACCCATGGAATCGGAGAAGATATTTACAAATGACATTATGGATAAAGGGCTTATATCTAAGATCTATAAAGAACTTCTTAAACTCAACACCCAAAAAACAAATAATCCAGCCATAAATGGGCAGAAGACATGAACAGATACTTCTCCAAAGAAGACAAATGGCAAATAGACACATGAAAAAATGTTCAACATCACTGTCATCAGAGAACTACAAAAAACACCACATTGAGATACTACCTTACATCAGTCAGAATGGCAAAAATTAAGGCAGAAAACAACAAATGTTGATGAGGATGTGGAGAAAGGGGAACCCTATTACACTGTTGGTGGGAATGCAAGCTGGTACAGCCACTCCAGAAAACAGTATGGAGGTTCCTCAAGACTTTAAAAATAGAGCTATCTTACAACCCAGCAATTGTACTACTAGGCATTTACCCCAAAGATACAGATGTAGCAAAAAGAAGGGGCACATGCACCCCAATGTTCATAGCAGCAATGTCCACAATAGCCAAGCTGTGGAAGGAGCTGAGATGTCCTCCAACAGATGAATGGATGAAGAAGATGTGGCCTGTATATACAATGTAATATTACTCAGCTATCAGAAAGGATGAATACCTACAATTTGCATCAACATGGATGGAATTGGAGGGGATTATGCTAAGTGAAATAGGTCAATCAGAGAAAGACAATTAGAATATGGTTTCACTCACATGTGCAACATAAAGAATAGTGAGGAGGACCACAGGGAAAGGGAGGGAAAACTGAATGGGAAGAAATCAGAGAGGGAGACAAACCATGAGAGACTTTGGAATCTGGGAACAAACTGAGGGTTACAGAAGGGAGCGGGGATGGGGTAACCAGGTGATGGGTATTAAGGAGGGCAGGTGTGATGAGCACTGGGTGTTATATGCAACTAATGAATCATTGAACACTACATAAAAAACTAATGATGTATTATATGTTGGCTTATTGAACATAAAAAAAGATATAATTAGCATATAATAGATTGAACACTTTTAAAGTATACCATTTGATAAGTTTTAACATTTTTATGCATGTATGAAACTATAATCACAATCAAGATAATAGATATATCTATCATCCTCAATTTTCTTTTGCCTTTTTGTAGTTTCTCATTCATGCCCCTTTTTGTCCCCTAATCTCCCAGGCATCAAATGAACTGCTTTTTAATTTTTTTTTTAAATTTTATTAACATATAATGTATTATTTGCCCCAGGATACATGTCTGTGATTCGTCAGGCTTACACATTTCACAGCACTTACCAAAGCACATACCTTCCCCAATGTCCATAACCCAGCCACCCTATCCCTACCCCTCTACCTCCCAGCCACCCTAGTTTATTTCATAAGTTTAGGAAAATGAACTTTCTGTCAGTATAGATAGATTTACTCTTTCTAGAATTTTATGTAATGAAATAATACAGTGTGGCCTCTTTTGTCTAGCTTCTTTTATTCAGCATAATCATTTTGAGATTCAACCATGTTATTACATCTGTGGAGGAGGGAAAAATTTACTTCTTATATCCATCGTTCTTCCAGTTGGTTTAGGAATTAAGTTGACATAAGACAGATTGACAGGAGAAAAATCCAAAGGTTATTATGTGCACATAGAGGCCTAATAATGGAATTGAAGAGCCCAAAGAAATGACCATGGCAGGTAGTTTTTATATATTTTAGACAAAGAGACAATAAATTTGTGAGGAATTGACAGGAGCTTTAATTTGTAAGGAATTCTAAGCAGAATTTGGGCTGAGGTAGTAGATTAACAAAAAGTAAGAACATCTGTTTCTACAGATTTCTTGGTTTTAAAGTCCTGATCTCTAGTGAGAAGGAT
>CM053611.1:91496592-91589466 GCA_028646535.1 Procyon lotor
AAAAAAAAAAAAAGAAAGAAAAGATATATGCATCCCTATGTTTACTAGCAGCATTATTTACAATAACCAAAGTATAGAAGTAACCCAAGTGTCAATTTATCCATAAGTGGATAATAAAGATGTTGTAAATATATATAATGGAATATTACTCAGCCATAAAAAAGCACAAAATTTTACCATTTGCAACAACATAGGTAGATCAAGAGGGTATAGTGCCAAGTAAAATGTCAGTCAAAGAAATACAATTATCATATGACTTCATTCATATGTATAATTTAAGAAACAAAACAAGTGAACAAATAAAAAAGAGACAAAAAACAAAAAACAACAAAAAACCAGACTCTAAAAGAGTACAAACTGATAGCTACTAGAGGGGAGGTGGGTTGGGGTATGGTGAAACAGGTAAAGGGGATTAAGAGCACACTTATCATGATGAGCATTGAGTAATGTATAGAATTGTTGAATCACTATATTGTACACCTGAAACTAATATAATACTATGTTAATCATATGGGAATTAATTTCTTTAATGTTCAGAAACTTTTTATTAGATTTTATAATCATAAAATATTTTAAAAGTACATGCAATGTACAAGTCAGAACTATACCAAAGATAAGAGTAGGGTGAATGGGAAAGAGAAACAGTACTTTTATTGTTATATAGACTACATTTTTTTTAGAGTGTTGAAATGTCTTATGCTTGAATAGTAAGATAAAAATGAATGATTCCCTGTTCGTGGGTGCAAATTTTAAAACATTACTTTTCCCTCAAAGAAAACTATACTATTTGACTCCCCTTCACACAAAAAAGAAAAGGGTATGATAATGAGTTATTAGAAAACAATATTTGAAGTATTTGGTGGAATTCAAGGAATTGATTTTGATGTCACAAAAATAAATCTTAGGAATGATTTCTACAATTTTTTAGACAGAAGACTGTGGGTTAAATGAGTCATTTTATTTTAGCCATTAGCTCTACCTTTCTGTGATACACCTGGACTATCTCTTAGGGCCAGCAAATAAGAGTCTTAATCTTAAAAGAGTTGATGTCACAAATGTAGCCTAATCAACAAAGTACATAGGCAACATCTAGGGACTCCTTTAAGCAGTGGACCACATTGTTCCTTTTGTTTTATAATATGAAAGTGTTCACTCTTACTACCTGCTGTTCTCAAATAGTGAATCAGTAACAAGAAGCCCTATATGATACCTACATGGAAAATGGTGAAATAAATGTTTATTTCCATCTGTTGCTTTTTTTAGCAGTCTGTTCCAACTTACAGCGAATCCAGTAAACCACCTTGTCCAACTTTTCATAAGGTGCTATTCCAATTACTACATAGACTACATTTATATTCCTGTACCTTCACCAAGGATCTTTCTTATCTCTTTTCAACATTGAGTGAACTAGCAGATTATATACTAGGCAGAAGAATAATGGTTAACCTAATGAATGCATGGATAAGTATCTTCATCTACTTTTACTTCTTAATGTTTTTTTTTTAATGTTTTAGTAAATAACGCTATTCAATATTACGAGAACCCTATGATCCAACCATATCAAATGATTTGCAGTGTCCTAATTGCATCCAACTTTCACTAACCCTCCCCTCAGCTTAGGTTGATCTTCCTTTAGGTTATCCTCCAAGAAGATGCTACTTATCCTTTAAGATTCAACTCAAGTGTCAGCTCACCTATATAACCTCTATTAACCTCTGGACAAAGTTAATTACCTCCTTGAATGTTAACTATTTCTATTATATTAATGTCACTATATTGCCATTCTTTATTTACTTCCTCACTCTATTATAATTATTTATTTACCTCCACTAGATAGTAGCTGCTTGAATGAAAAATATGTAACCTTTATGAATAATTAATCTTTGCATGACATTCATATAGTCATATTTTTTTTCTATCATTTCACTATCCAAAATTGGGTTTAATGGCCAAGGATTTTCATTTCTTGCAGCTCTACTCCTTTAACCAGCATAAATTCCTGACATGATTTCTTTCTATCCCCAGCAGAGGCTCAAATCCAACATTGACTTGAATGCATCTCATGCATGAAATGTGTTGAGTAAAGCTATTTCTTGCTTTCACATTTTACTTAAACGTACTACTCACTTTTTTTTAGCCTTTAGTTAATGACACTTGCCTTATTTGTTACATTTAGATTAAATAAAAAATTTCATTTTGTCTTCCAGAATTAAAGCTTAGGGGTTATTAAAGCCATGCAAGTAAATTTTCATTATAGCATGAGTGACATGAAATGGGGAAAAAGGGAACTCTCATGAAAGTGAGCTATTAACTGCGTTTGTATGAGAGTTAAAGTCGAAGTGTGGGTAAGAAGGGGAATGAAAGCTTAGAATAGGTTGCAAAAGCAGTAAAATGGGAATCAATTGATTTAGACCCTCACCTTCTTTGCTTCTAACTTCTTATAAAATCACTTTTTTTGTCTTTAGGCCTCATTTTCCTCATTTGTTAAGTGAGATGAATATACCTAAGTCTTTTGTGTACAAGCAGCATGATTTTTGTGATATACACAAAACTATATAAGCAAACAAGTATTTGCTTAATTAAAAATTAATTTTTTAATATAAATGACAGAACCGAAATTTCTTAATTCTGCATATTGTTCAGAGTCACTCTAACAGAGGGTTTCTCTTGATTGTACAAATAATCTTAGTTCTTTTACCAAAAGCTGGATACCATCTATTAGCGTATCTACATTTATTTCACCTGCATTTGCTTCTCAAAATGGTTTGATGAGGAAGAATACAGCATTTTTCTTTCTGTCATGATTAAATTTAAGTATTCAGAGCCTGAAAAAATTAATATTTTTAACTTTATGTCATACCATAAATGATCTCAAGGAATATTATCTATATAATTTCAGATTTAATGAGATAGTTATATATTTTTGATGCCCATTAAATGCATGGACATTAATTTAAAAAATCTTATTGATTTATCTGACAGAGAAAGAAAGCGCAAGAGTGGCAGGCAGAGGAAGAGGAAGAAAGAGGCTACACTCAGCAGGGAGCTCGATGCGGGACTCTATCCCAGGACCCTGGGATCATGACCTGAGCCAAAGGCAGACACTTAACCTACTGAGCCACCCAGGCGCCCCAGGACATTAATGTTTTTAAAACTCATCCAGGGCGCCTAGGTGGCTCAGTCATGAAGCGTCTGCCCTGAGCTCAGGTCATGATCCCAGTGTCCTGAAATCAGCCCCACATCGCCCTCCCTGCTCAGAGGGAAGTCTGCTTCTCCCTCTCTCACTCCCCCTGCTATGTTCCCTCTCTCACTGTGTCTCTACTAAATAAATAAATGATAGACAGATAGATAAATAAATTCTTTAAAAAATGAAAAAAATAACATTCATTCATATACACCTAGAATAACAGCTAATATTTGTTTAAAGTTTCTGTATGCTAGGTATTCTAAGCTCTATATTTACATTAACTGATATAATCTTCACAACACTTATTTTAATTCTGATTTTACAGAGGGGAAGTTGTGGTTCAGAAGAGTTAATAACTTGCTCCAAGTCATGCAGCTTGTAAGTGACAGAGTCAGGTTTCAGACCCAGGTAGTTTCCAGCCACACTTGGAAAATCACTGACTGGAAGACATTGAGGGTCCTTTCCAACACTATGCCCCTCTGCTTTTGCTTTTTTTTTTTTTTCCTATAGCACAATCTTCTGAATTCTTAAGAGTGTACTTACATATCTACTTAGTTTAATAAGTTTCTTTCAGATACAGTCTATATTATACTGTATTTGATTTTTAGCCTTTTCACTATCTTTTATCTCTTCACAATTAGTTAAAATTGCTCACTTAGCCAGTTATGAACAAAGGCAAAAGTCAAATTTCATTGCACTCCCAGAAATCATTTTATTTAACATTTCCATTGGAACATTTGTTCTTGACTATGAAGAGGCTGTATAAGTTTGCCTCTTTCCTACAAATGTAGTTATCTGAAGGGTCAAGGTGTACCTGAATATTTATAGCAGCTATGTCCACAGTAGCTAAACTATGGAAAGAACCTAGATGTCCATCAACAGATGAATGGATAAAGAAAATGTGGTGTATATATACGATGGAGGGGGGGTGGGGGAGAGAAATGAAACAAGATGGAATGGGGAAGGAGACAAACCATAAGAGACTCCTAAACTCACGCAACGAACTAAGGGTGGCTGGGAGGTGGGGGGGTAGGGATAGAGTGGCTGGGTTATGGACACTGGGGAGGGTATGTGCTTTGGTAAGTGCTGTGAGATGTGTAAGCCTGGCGATTCACAGACCTGGGGCAAATAATACATTATGTGTTAATAAAAAAATAAATATATACAATGGAATACTATGCAGCCATCAAAAGAAATGAAATGAAATGAAATCTTGCCATTTGCAATGACATGGATGGAACTAGAGGGTATTATGCTGAGCGAAATAAGTCAATCAGAGAAAGACAATTACCATATGATCTCTCTGATATGAGGAATTTGAGAGGCAGGGTAGGGGGTTGTGGGGAGTTGAGAAGGAAAAAATGAAACAAGATGGGATCGGGAGGGAGACAAACCATAAGAGACTCTTAATCTCATGAAACAAACTGAGGGTTGCCGGGGGGTTAGCGGGTAGGGATAGAGTGGCTGGGTTATGGACATTGGGGAGGGTATGTGCTATGGTGAGTGCTATGAAATGTGTAAGCCTGATGATTCACAGACCTGTACCCCTGGGGCAAATAATACATTATATGTTAACTAAAAAAATGTTTGCCTCTTCCCAGGGAAATCAGTCTGTCTTTGAAATTTAACCACTATTTAGATATTCTCAAAAACAAGAGCAAGCACAAAAATTCCCAGTTGGAAAGAACTTAGATATTATCTGATCCCCAAATCAAGCAGTGACATATCCTTTCCCAACCTCACTGAATTCTGGACATTAAGTTCTTGGTGAAAGGTTTCTCATAGCAGAACCCACTATCTACATCACTGTGTGTGTCCTTCACTGGTAAGTAGACCCCATTCCCTTCATAAAATCAGATATGGCATACACACATACACACACACACGCACGCACACACACACCACTCATTGGTTTTAGTGTATTATTTTTTTCAAAATACAAGTTTGATTTCTTTTACCAAAAGTTATATATACTCATATTATTTGTAACACTTTTAATAAAATATACATATTATAATATTTGAAGACAATTAAAAATGTATGAAAATGAATATAAATCAGACAGTCCCTAGGATCAGTACTGTTGCTACTATTTTGATATTATTTTCTTCTCTTGATGTGAATGTTTGAACATGTGCTAGTGTTTTACATACATTTGGTAGTTTTTTCCATATATTTCTTTCTTATTTATTATTATTATTTTATTGAAATATAGTTGACACACAATGTTACATTAGTTTCAAGTGTAAAACATAGTAATTAGATATGTTTATACCTTATGCTCTGCTCACCACAAGCGTAGCTACCATCTGTCACCATACAATACTAGTACAATTCTACTGACTGTATTTATGATGCTGCAACTTTTATTCCCATGACTTAATCATTCCATAACTGGAAGCCTATATTTTGTACTCCCCTCCACCCATTTTTTCCCATGCCCCTAATTGTGCCCTTCTGGCAACCATTAGTTTGTTCTCTGCATTTATGGGATGTTTATACTTTTTGTTGATTCATTTTTATTTTTTAGATTTCATACATAAGCGAAATCACATAGTTTTTGTCTTTCTCTGATTTATTTCATTTAGCATAATACACTGTAGATCTATCCATGCTGTTGCAGAAAGCAACATCTAATTCCTTTTTATGGCTGAACAATATTTCACTATATACAAATACATACCATATCTTCTTTATCCATTCATCTATCAGTGAACATGAGGGTTACTTCCATATATTGGCTATTGTAAATAATTCTGCAATAAATATAAAGGTTCATGTATCTTTTCAAATTAGTGTTTTCATTTCCATTGGGTAATACCCAACCGTGGATTACTGGATCATATGGTATTTCTATTTTTAATTTTTAAAAAATTTATTTATTTATTTATTTATTTATTTATTTGACACAGAGAGAGATGACAAGTAGGCAGAAAGGCAGGCAGAAAGGGGACAAGCAGGCTCCCTGTTGAGCAGAGAGTTCGATGTGGGGCTTGATCCCAGGACCTTGAGATCATGACCTGAGCTGAAGGCAGAGGTGTTAGCCCACTGAGCCACCCAGGTGCCCCTGTGAATTGTAAAAGGGATTGCCTTCTTAATTTCTCTTTGTGCTACTTTGTTATTAGTATATAGAAATGGAACTGATTTCTGTGCATTAATTTTGTATCCTTCAACTTTATTGAATTCATTTATCAGTACTAATAGATTTTTGGTCATGGTGTGAAATGTGGGTTTGTCATATGGCCTTTATTCTTTATTATGTTGAGTTATGTTCCCTTTAAACCTACTTTGTTGAGAGGTTTTTTTTTTTTTTATCATGAATATATGTTTAATTTTGTCAAATGCTGGTATATACTTGTTTTGAACTAACGGGGATTATTTGTACTCAGATTTTCTATGTGTAGTGAGACTTCTCCTTATAGTCTACTACATTCAGATAAATTGATTTTCAACAGTATTTTGGAAAAAAAAACATAAAAATTCACAAGGGATTCCACTTCCAGACAAGAGACCAGATTTGGCCTCCTGCCTAAGATAAGAAGAAAAAAAGAAAATATGAAATAAAAAAAAAGAATATATGAAATGATGGTTTTTAAGACATTAGACATGAAGCATGAAGGATAGAAATCTCTGAGAGACAGCAAACAAACAAGGTAAGTCCTATGATTGCCCAGTTTACTGCCTTGAAAGGATTTCCAGGCTGTGGTACAAGAAAAGGGAATCTAGGCAAAGTGGTAGACTCCAGGGTAGGAAGAGATGAAGCTCAGAGTGTGGGAAGACAGTGGTGACTAGAGTTGTCAGGAGAATATATAAAGGAGAGAGCTGCACAGAGACAAAATGTCAAAGATCTCTAGAGGGACTCCTTTGAGTATTTATCTAAATAATGAACAGCACAGGCATATGTGAAAATAACCCAATGCTGAGAAAGAACTACTTGAAAGAATTAGTAGTAAGAATAATCTATGCTCACAGGGAGAAGAATAAAGTCTATTCCCATCAGTCATATTAAAATTATGTAAAGAGAAGGATCTTGCTTAGTAGTACAGAATAATTAGCCTTAGATGTAGTACTGCTATGTTCTGACTTAAAATAATCTAAAAGTAATACCCAAAAGGATCAAACTGTTTCCAAGTAATTTGACTGCACCCAGAAAAAGCTTAAAAATATTTTTGGAACAGAAAACATCCAGCATCAAACAAGGAAAAATTCACAATGTCTGGCATCTGATTTAAAAAAAAAAATTAGCAGGCATGAAAATGAGCAGGAAACATGACTTTATGAGGAGATAAATTAATCAATCAAAACTGACTGAGAAATGACATGTCAGAACTAGCAGATGAGAAGAACAAAATTTTAAAACATCCTATATCAACTCCATTCCATATATTTAAAAACCTAAGTAGATACCTAAAAGATATGTGTACACACACACACACACACACACACACACACACACACCCCTTCAAATTTCTAGAGATAGAAATCAAAGTCTGAGATAAAAAATACCTTAGATAAGGTATAGGGAAAAATAGACATTGTAGAGAAAATACTGGTAAATTTGAAGATAGCAACTAAAACTACTCAAAATAAAACATAGAAAGGACAGAATAAATATTTGAAGAAATAATTGCTAAATTTTTCCAAATTTGAGGAAAAGTATTCTTATTTTTTTTTTTATCTATCATTATGTTGCCAAAACTTTTTTTGGTCCCTATATATCATGTGAAAACATGGTTCTTAAAGATTATAAAATATTCCTTCCTACAGATACTTTATGATTGATCTAGTCCTTTACTTATGTTTGCACATTTTTATTTATTGTAATTTTTCATTATTATAAATGATGCTATAATTAACCTCTTCCCCCACAAATAATTAATTTACATCTGATCCTTGATATACATTCTCTAAAGTGGATTCACTCAGTAAAAGGATCTGCATAGATTTTAGGTTCTTGATATATACTTGAAAGCTTATATATATATATATATACACATATATATATATGAAGATTTTATATATATATAAAGATTATATACATAGTATATGCATCTTAAATTATAATATATTTATCACATTATAGCCAATAGATGTCATTATAAAAGAAAAGAGGTATCAATGAAAAAAATGAGAGAAATTTAGTTATTTTTATAGGTAAAGAATATAAGCCCTTTAAAATCTACATTTCTAGTATTAATAGTTTAAATATGTTTTGTGTTCACAGTAA
Source organism: Procyon lotor (assembly GCA_028646535.1). Taxonomy (NCBI): domain Eukaryota; kingdom Metazoa; phylum Chordata; class Mammalia; order Carnivora; family Procyonidae; genus Procyon; species Procyon lotor. The sequence goes on from CM053611.1 coordinate 91,505,007, forward strand.
AAGCTAGTTCATGTCTTAGGCAATTTTTCTATTAGTTTTAAGTGTTTTTCTTAGATCAGTTTGAATTCTTTATATGTTAAGAATATAACCCTTTATCATATTTGTGATGAACGTTTTTCAAACATTTGTTTAAGTCACCATTTATACTTTACATGATATAATTTCCAGAGTTATCACCTTCTTTAAAATGCATTCCCATTGGGGTACATAGGTGGCTTAGACAGTTAAGTCTCTGCCTTAGGCTCAGTTCCTGGGTTCTGGGATGAAACCCTGTGTTGGGCTCTCTGCTCAGTGGGGAGGCCTGCTTCTCCTTCTCCCTCCTTTTCCCTTTGCCCCTCCCTCTGCTCGTGCTCTTTCTCTCTCAAATAAATAAATAAATAAGATCTTTTAAAAAATGCTTTCACATTTATCATTGTTCATAAATCCTAAGATTATGCTTAACTTTTCCTTTAAACTAGTATTGATATTTTGGTTGTAGAATAACCTAAGAATCAAGATGCAGTCCTTTCACTTAGAATCCTGCTCTGTTTAACCTCTCAGCTTACCTTATCTAAGAAATCTCTTTCACCTCATAAAAGAATTAAAGGTAGTTAAGATTCAACCCAATGGCTAGCTACTAGGGGAAAACCTGTGGTACGGCTTAATGGAAGGGAATTTTCCTTCACACAGAGAGCTATCGGTTACACTTGTACCTCTTTTTGCAAAAGTTAATGTTATTTTTAAAATATGTCTATTGGAGATCTAATTAAATTCTGTTAGATTTATCTAATACCCATATCCATTAAACAATGGTATTGGAAAGATTTGTGGCCTGACTGCCAGGAAACGTCATTTCCATGTGGCTCTGTTACCTTCCAGAATTCCACTTCCCTCCCAGCTATAAAATGGGAGCCAAACTAAATGAGCTTTAGAATTCATTTCAGCTCTGAAATTCTACAACTTATGATTGTTTCCTAAAACAAAGATAACATTTCCCCCTGGAAGGATAATCTTCTGAGATTGTGTGTATCCATTTTAGAAAGGAGTGGGAGTGGGGAGGGGAAGGACCAATTTTTAATGGCTGAAGATAACTTTACAAATGTTAAAGGTACATTGTGCTGATAGCTGGATTTGAAATCTTCAGCAACTAAATGTATAAGTACAAGTTTCCAGCATTCATATAGTGAATCTGGTCTTTAATGCTACAAGATGTTAGAAAGAAATCTCTGCCTCCTTTGAAGTCAGTGGAAGTTCTAAACTCCGCTAAAGCATGTACCAGCTTAATACCAATAGAAAAATTGGGCCACTTTTCATTCCATCAGTGCAAAATGGAACCTATTTTTAGGTGGCACATAAACCATTTAACTTTGTATTGTTCAGTACTAACTAGCATTTACTTAGTATTAACTTAGGATCTAGATTATATTGCCTAGATTAAGGGGAATGTTAAAGTCTGTGACTTAGATTTCAAATACATTGTTTTTATGCATTTGAATGTGATTATGTAAACCATGTATTGATGGATCCACTGAGGTTTTTTTTGGGGGGGGGAGAAAGCTTTGTAATCACTTAACTTTCTTCCAAATGATAAAATTTTATAATTTCACATTTATAAATTCTATAATCAAACTAAATTATAATCACATGTATGCTTGTGTTTGTGTGTGTTTCTGACAATAATGACTTATAATTTAAGGTGTGAAATGGTTTTATAAGGTGTTCATGGTTTCCTGAATTGAATCTGAAGCCTCTGGATTTATTTAATTTCTCAAAGAAAGAGACAATGCTATCTATCATATGGAGCTAGATATTACTGAAAAAGTCAACTAGTAGCAGTAAATGTCAAAATTCACCTTAAAATGGCATCTCTAATTATAAATTGACACCAGCAAAGCATTGGCAGTTTTCATATTACATACATTCACAAGCTCCTGCAACTGCCAGCCAAATCTCCAGTTTCTCTCCACATTTGCTTTTCCTTTATGACATTTGCTTTGATCAGTCAACAGTAAGAATTCTGGAATTCTCCTAAGCCACTCTACACTTTAAAATCCTGACTACTTCATGTTCTTCTGATGGTGAGGTGGGGAGAGCAGCATGTCTTTCAGAATGAGATCTGTGCTTATCAATCACAGCAGTCAAAGCTGAGAAATCGGCATTTGCAGAGGTTGAAGATGGTTCGTATAATGGGAAAGGAAAAGCTGTTTCTGATTAAAATGGAGGTAAAACAATTCAGGCAGCTGGAAGGGCTTCTGAAAACTGGAAAGATTGGATTTCCAGGGTTTGGACAATGAAGAGAGAACTTAAGTTTATGAAAAGCAAATAGGAGAACAGCTTCAGGTTAGTGTGAAAATGCAACCTGGGGAGCTCTTCTGCAGAGAAAATCATATAGGCTGAATCATAGTGGGGGAGTGAATGAAGGAAAAGCCTGACTCTCAGAGATACACTAATAGAGAAATAAAGAAGGTAAAGATAAAATCGCAGGCCCTAGCACAACCTCCCAAAAAGTCTGCCTGGTTATGTTCACAGCAGAGTAAACCCTATAGCACCACTAAATAGTATTCCCTTTGCTGAGTTCCTTCTTCTACTTGTCCCTCCCCTGTACCTCTAATGTGAAATCCCTTCCTCTAGTGTCCTCTATAGTTTTGTTATTCAAAGTGTGGTCTGAGGACCAGCAGCACTGGCATCTCCTAATGGATTCTGCCTTAGAAAATGTAGAATCATGATCCCCCAACTCAGATCTACTGAAACAGAGTACCAAGATCTGCAAGTGATTTGCATGCACATTGATGTTTGAGAAGCATTGCTCTATAATAGACACAGTATGCTGTTTCTGCAAGAGAGATTTTATTCTTGCATATAAAGAGGGCATAAAGATTATAAGTATCTATTTATTTATTTGCTCAATAGATATTCATTAAGCACAATGGGCACACCACAGGGCCCTATTCTCAAGGAGTTAGCACTTTGCTGCCATTTATTAAACTCTCTTCTGTTCTTTGCATTGGGTGCTGTCTTAGGGTTACAAAGGTAAATAGGACATTGTCCCTGCCCTTAATGAGGCTGTAGACATGTTAGGAAATGGTTAATGAAAAAGAAAAATAACAGTTTTAACGATAAAAATATGCACTTGGCACTAGGGTTACAGGAAAAAGAGTAGTGTGTGTTTGTGAGGAAGGTGGTAATCAAGTTTTATAGAAATGTGAAGGCTTTTTCAAAGAAGATGAACTTGAGCTGAATCTTGGAAAAAATAATAAGGATTTCTTTTTTCTCTTTTCCAGGTGCACCATGGGGCATTGAAGGCAGGAAGATGGTAGGAGTAGGAAGAGTGTACAAGGCAGAAGGAAATAACTTTAACAAAGGCTTCAGGGCAAGAAATAGGTTGGCTTATTCAGACAGCTTTAAGTAGCTCCAAATGACTGGATTATAGATTTGGAAGTGGGTAAATTGGGGTCTGGTGGTCAGAGGAAAGGCTGGAGAGCTTGACATGAGCCAGATTTAGAGGGTTAATAACATTGAAGTTAATCCCAGAGAGCAGCTATATAGAAAATCACTGAAAGGTTTTCAGTTATGCAGTAACAAGATCATGCTTGTGTTTTAGAAACACCATTCTGGAGGATGTTTGGAGAATGATGATTAGACATGTTCATTGTAGCATAAAGTACATGGATGCTCTTAACTATAGGGAACAAACTGAGGGTTCCTGGAGGGGAAGTGGGTGGGAGTAACTGGGTGATGGGTATTAAGGAGGGCACTTGATGGAAAAAGCAGTGGGTGTTATGTGGAACTGATGAGTCACTAAATTCTACCTTGGAAATTAATACACCATATGTTAATTAAATCAAATTAAAAAAATTTTTTTTTAAAGTACATGGAGAAAAGTAATTGCAGATAAGGCTGGACATGCTAAGTGTCTATCCAGATCATAGAAAATATGACTGCCGTGTTTTGCACTTAAAAGGCAGCGGGGAGCCACTGAACTGTTCTAAGTGATAGAATGCTTTAGATAGGGAACAGACTGAAGGCTAAAGGCCAGTTAGAAGGTTACCGCAATAATTGAGGCAAGAGGTAAAAGAATCTGATGATTCTAAGAATAGAAACAGAAGCAGGTGCATAATTATAAACAGTTTCATTACTCATTTAAGGATGGCACAACTTTATACATAAATCAGATCTTTATAAATGTCTTCATTTTTGCATTCTAATATAGCCTTTACTTTTGCACTGAACACTGGGTGAAATGCTTTTAAAGTTCTTTGGATCACTGATCAATAAAGCTCTTGTTGACTTAGCTCTAGGTCCATAGCTCAGCTCTCAATGGGAGTACCCCAAAGTTACCCAAACTCAGAACTGGAATCTTGTTACAGAATTGCTCTCTGTTTGCCTCTTTCTGTTGTTTCCCAGCCTTGATTATGTTTTTAGGGAGGCTTCTTGGTTATTTCTTATTCACTGTCAAGAAAATTACCTTCCCTCACCTAAGTTCCAGCCCCTTTCTATTCCCACTGTTTTATTTTACACCTCAGAATCATTGATTCTCCTAGACTTCAGGGAAAGCAAAGTCACCTTTCCAGTTCCCAGCTTCTTTAAAACAGTGTGAGTGGTGAGGAAGGTACAACTCGGTCATACTTCATAACCCCAACCACTGCCATGCTTAGTCTTCATATGACTTGGGGCTATTGAGGTTTTTGCTGCTGTTACATCTTCAGAATTCCTTCAGAAAGTTTTTACAAATGTTTCAATTTCAGAATATTTATAACCTAGGTCAAACATCATGCTTGGCCTGACTTCCAAAATATAGAATTTCAAATGACCACGTCCTTCCTTAAAAATATATATGTATTTTTAAAAAGATAGGGTGAAGTACTATATTCTATTTCCCACCTATCAATTTTCCCTCTATGACACTTTGCCCTCTAGCTTGATGGTTTTATTCTTTTTAATTCAAGACCAAATAGGCTTAGAGAGTGATTAGAAACATTCATACTGTAATATTAACATTTACAAAATCCCACTGTTCTTATCTGAGCTTTTCATTTTTGCTAAGATGCTTACCCAGAATGGAAGCTGCCCACACAATACTTGTATGAAAATTATACTTGCTCAATAATATTCATATATCTACCCACTTTTGAGTGGAACAGAACAAGCATTACGATATGTATGTGCACATTTGCATGAAAATGTACCATACACAAAATTGAGGTTTGCATGCCCAATTTCAAATGTATATCCCCTTAGAAATGCACATTAGAAAAAGCATAAATTCTCAATGTCCAGACATTACCTCCCTGGATGGTGATTTTTTTTCCCTTAAAAGGGAAAGATAATGATGGTGTTAATTTATGTAGTACTTTTTTCCATTCTCTTTTCTCTACAAGAAATAAAAGTGTGCTGTTTTATGGGAAACTTTAAAAAAGCATAAATTCTTTCTTCCTTAACATATAGTTCATAGTTAGTGTCTCAGAAAACTGGTTCTTTAGGCAAACTCTAGGATAAAGTGGAATTTGTCAATATATTCTTTTATGATAGTCTTTCCTTTTCTTAAAGTTACCCTGATTCCTTGCCAGCACCATCGCTCACGACTTCCCTCACAGAGATCTCTGAGACTATTCTCACCATTCCCCATCCCATGGCATTAAAAGGTAAATTCACAAAAAAGAGGCTTATATAATCCTGGGCAGTCCTCACAATAGTCTTGTAATTTTATAAGCTAAGAGAGTACATATTATTACACACATTTTGCCAAATGTTATTTTTCAATTCTAGCAGCTCTAATTCCTTTTTGCTGTTTAGCTCTTATAGTTGTGCTTCTTTCTGTTATTAATAATTTCTTGCTTTTTTAAAATGAATTTTTAAAATCTCGTCAAGCTTTTAAATATATCTGTTATGTGTTCCATTACATTAACTTACCTGAAATAAATCAGGTTTGGTTGGTTTTGTTGGCTGTACTTCTTAGTTTTATGTAATTTTTTCTTTATTTTTGAATTTTGGTTTTCGGGCATCTCCTGCTCCTTGTTTTTCCCTATATCCTGACTTTTAAGAGTAAGCTTGGATTTCATCTCCAGTTTTGCACAGAACAATTTTAGTCCCTCTGCCTTACAGAAACTGAGCTATTAGATCGGATTTAAGAGTGCCCAGTCCTTATGTCTGTGTACTATGTAGATTTCTATTCCATTTATGGTTCACTGAAATGTTTACCTGATTGTTGAACTTAGCCTTGTCTTTTCGATATTTAGTCTTATACTTTATTACTCACTGGTATGTACTGTGAACTCATGGGGCCATCTTGACCAGAAGTTTGTGGTATCCTCATTTTATAGATAGAATTGAACTAATAAAGATGTATTACCTCACCCCAAATTGCAAACCTAACCAATGGTACTGTCTGGCCTGCAGTTCAAGTCTTTCATTTGGCTCTGATAATCAAAACTTATTTCATTTTAGAGAGCTGCTGTCAATGAACTGCTGATCAGCTAGAGTAAAGCAAGAAAGCATATAACTTATAATCAGAAGAACTGCATTCAAATTCTGTCTAGGCCAATTATTAGTATCTCTTGCCTTTTGCTTGCATATTGTATAATGGCAATATTACTAAATGCCTAACAAGGCTGTCATGAAATCAGTGCATATGATAACTTTTTTGTTGTTGTTAGATGACATATAGAGCAATATTGGTTTCTGGAGTAGAATTCAGTGATTCATCACTTACATACAACACCCAGTGCTCATCACAAGAAGTTCCCTCATTAATACCCATCACTCATTTAGCCCACCCCCAACACTCATCCCTCTATTAAGCCACAGTTTGTTCTCTGTCATTAAAAGTCACTTATGGCTTGTTTCCCTCTCTCCTTTTTTTCTTTCCCTCTTTCTCATATGTTCATCTTTTCTTTCTTAAATTCCACATATGAGTGAGATCATATGGTATTTGTCTTTCTGATTGGCTTATTTCACTTAGCATATATAATACACTCTAACTCTACCCATGTTGTTGCAAATGGCAAGATTTCATTCTTTTTGATGGCTAAATATTTCATTGGATATACATACCTCATCTTCTTTATCCATTCATCAGTGGGTGGACATTTGGCTCTCTCCATAGTTTGGCTATTGTTGATAATGCTGCTATAAACATCGGGGTGCATGTACCTCCTTTGGATCTGCATTTTTGTGTCCTTTGGATAAATACCTAGCAGTGCAGTTGTTGGATTGTAAGGCAGTTCTATTTTTAACTTTTTGAGGAACCTCCAAAATTTTCTCCAGAGTGGCTATACCAGTTTGCATTCCCAAAAGTGCAAGAAGGTTCCCTTTTCTCCACATCTTGCACATCACATGTCTGTGAGCTATCTGCATATCTTCTTTGGTAAAATGTCTATTCATTTCTTCTGCCCATTTCTTGACTGGGTCATATGTTTTTTGGGTGTTGAGTTTGGTAAGTTCTTTACAGGTTTTGGAAACTAACCCTTTATCAGATATGTCATTTGCAAATATCTTCTCCCATTCCATAGGTTGCCTTTTAGTTTTGTTGATGGTTTCCTTCACTGTGCAGAAGCTTTTTATTTTGATAAAGTCCCAATAGTTCATTTTTGCTTTTGTTTCCCTCATCTCTAGTGATTTGGCTAATAACAAGTTGCTATGATTGAGGTCAAAGAGGTTTCTGTCTATGTTCTCCTCTAGGATTTTGATGGTTTCCTATCTCACATTTAGGTCTTTTATCCATTTTGAATTTATTTTTGTGTATAGTGTAAGAAAGTGGTCCAGTTTCATTATTCTGCATGTTGCTGTCCAGTTTTCCCAACACCATTTGAAGAAGAGACTGTCTTTTTTCCATTAGATATTCTTTCTTGTTTTGTTGATGACTAGTTGAGCATATAGAGAATTTTTTTAAAAAAATGAAAGAATACAAATGTAGACATATTAATAGCTAAAAGACTTGTCTTTTTACAGATATATAAGTAATTTGTGTTTATTTCTGAGAAATCATAAAATATGGATGAATATGAAGAAAAAATAATACAACTAAGCAGTGTATTCTTCCAGATTTATTTCTATCTATATTTATATTTTTAAAGTCGCAACTTAATTGAGCACTTGTCAAATTTTGCCTACACCTATACATACATGTTATCAATCAAGAAACTCACTCCTCACGGAATTTGGAGGAGACTATTGATACAAAATCAGAGAAAGTAGTATTAATGTAGTATTGGTTGTCTTAGTTGATATACTACAGTCTTTACATTCAGAACCCAGGCACAAACCTTCCATCTATATTTAACCTTTTCAACAAACTATTAGTTTGACTAGATCTTCCAGATTTCATTATTATAGACTACAAAATCCCATTTAGCTGTTTGAAGCAGAAATGAGTTTATCGTAGGAATTAAGTAACCCATAGAATCTTAGGAGGGCTAGAGAATCAAGCTTGAAATTTCACAATCAGAAACAAGGTACCAAGGTTTAAAGACAGCAGCAGAAATACCTACTCTTCACCCTACTTGGCCATCCTAGAAGACCTGCTCATTGGTGTCACCCATGAGGGTACCTAAGCCTAGACTTAAGACATTCCACTGGAACCGACCCAGAAGAACCATACATGTCTACCACAATGCTTGTCACATGTGGCCGCTGCCTTCTCAGCTCCCTTCTGCCTCTTTCTCAATTGATCCAAGTTCCAAGTGGAACTTATCTTCAAGAGAATTTAGAAATGAAGTTTTTTTTTTATTTTTCAGGCTCTGTGGTAGGGAGGTAAGATATAATAGAACTGAAATTGGTAAGAAGTAAAGCCAACTGCATTATCTGCCACAGATTGGTACTATAATTTCCACCATTTTATAGATGAGGAAACTGGGCCTTAGGTAGATTATGTTCTTTGCTTAATGATAAATAGTTCATATGGGAGGAAGGCCAGGATTTCAACATTCAGCATCCAACACAAGACTTCCTAGCCACTACAATGTTTAATAATTACATGTTTACATGACTTCTTTCTCTAATAGGGTATGAGTTTCTGAGGAACAAGAATTCTTTCTGATTCACTATTTTTCAGAGTCAAACACTGGGTGTCATTATTCCTTCATTCATTCAACTTTTTATTGAATAACTACTATGTCCTAGGCACTCTTCTAGGGACTTAGGAACATGAGGTGAGCAAAACAGGTATGGTTCTTGAACTCATGAAGAGTGTTTAGTAGGACAGAGTCATTAGATAAAAAATTACACAATAATTAAACACAGATTACATGTAATATGGCAGAAAGATATATGAAAATAAGAGCATTTAAATGGGAGGGGTGCTTAAGTTAAATTTGGTGGTTAGGCAAAGAAAGTTTTCTCTAGGGAAGTGGCTTGAATTATAGAGACTTGTGAGATGGGTAGATATCAGCCAGAGTAAGAGACAGGTTGGGGTAGAGAGTACTATAGACATATAGAATAAATACAGTAGGAGAAGCCCTTGAGGTTGAAAGGAGGTTAGGGTATTGAAAGAAGGCCAGTGTGCCCGAAATACAGATAAGGAAGAGACTGACTTAGGATAAGTCTAAATGGGCAAGAACTCATTAAATGTTCACTAAAGGAATAAATGTGTGCATGAACCAATAGGGGGTATCTGTGAAGTCTTTTAAGTTTACTTTTTATACTGACATCCTATGATTCCACAAGAGTTAGTAAATCTCTGCATTTTTAGAAAAGGTAAAGTGAAGCTAGAGTGGTAAACTTTCCTAATTTCATTAGAATATACTGATAGTCCACCTTAACACTTTAGAATTAATTACTTTTGTGGATACTGTGGATTCTACAACAAGAAAAGTAGAATGGACCCAATTATCTAATACCTGAAAGTGAAATGGTACAACTAACAGAATAAGTTAGTATAATTAAAATGAAGCAGATAGTTCCTTTCTTCTCCTCTTCATTCATAATTGTTTTAAAATAGATGGTTTATTTCTTTATTATTTGAAGTTTGTTATCATAGATATATACTTGGACCTCAGACGGTGTCCTTGACATTCATGACAAAGCCTTAAAGTTACTTTTCTTTTTCTCCTCTGTTTTTCTTCAAGGTCAACGAACAAAGCATAAGACCTGGAGTGTAAGGTTAATCTCTTTAGCTGTCCTCTGAATCTCATTGCCTTCTGCTATTCTGGATTTCACTTACTCAATTATCACTCTTCTCAGCATCTGCAACCTTTTACTCTAACCCAGTTCAAAAGAACATAGATCTCAGCATATAATCATGTTCAATTCTTTCTTATGATAAAAATGGATAAAAATATAATAAAATAAGTCCTCAAATATGTTTCCCCTAGATCTATAATTCTTATTTTCTCTTCTCCTTCACACCAAGATTTTTAAAGATTAGTTGGTGTTTACTGGCATCCCTCAATTGCACTGTGGCTTCTGCTCCTATGCTCCAATGAAACTGCCTCTGAAAGTATCACAAGTGACATCCTTGTTGCCATACTCATTGGGCATTTTTCAAGTCTTTTGGGGTTGACTTCTGGGCAGCATTTGATGTTATTAACCAGATACTTCTGGAAACTGATGGCACCAGGAGGAGGAACAAACCAAGTTCCCAGACTCACCACCTTATTACACTCAATTGACTGTACCCACCTTACACTCAATTGGACTATTGTGTGTGCAAGAAATAAACTTATGTTGTATTAAGCCACTAGGATTTATGAACCATTATAGAACCTGGTATTATTTACCCTGACATACATATTATTATTAGATTATTCCTGATCTGATATCCCTGACTAGCCTCAACTGTCATCATTTTCCATATGAACTCAATGCCCCAGCTACACAAAACACTTTATATGCATGTGTGTGTGTGTGCTATTGCCCATGCTATTCTTAATTCCTTTCTCTATACTATCTCTTGAGACACTTATCCTTTTAACCTTACTTACAACATCTGAGAAAGTTTCCCTGTTCCTGACAAGCATACTTATTTCTACTACACCTCATATACCCCTGCTATGGATTAACTAAATGTTTATGTCTCCCCAAACTTCATATATTGAAACTTATTCCCTCAACTGAAACAATTACCCCAATATGATGGTATTTGGAGGTAGAGCATTTGGGAGGTGTTTAAGTCATGAGGGTGGAGTCGTCATGAGTGAAATTAGTGCCCTAATAAAAAAAATCCCAGAGAGCTCCTTTACCCCTTCTGCCATGTGAGGACATAGCACAAAGACTGCCATCCAGGGGCACCTAAGTGGCTCAGTCTGTTGAGCTTCCAACTCTTTGTTTCAGCTCAGGTCATGATCCCAGGTCATGGGATTGAGCTTCTTGTCTGGCTCTGCACTCATCATGGAGTCAGTTTGAGATTCTCTCCCTTTCCTTCCCCTTTTGCTCCTCCCCCTGCTTGTGCTCTGTCTTACTCTCTCAAATAAATAAATAAATAAATAAAATCTTAAAAAAAAAAAATTAAAAAAAGACTGTCATCTATGAAACAGGAGAAAGACCCTCACCAGCTACCAAATCTGCTGGTGTCTTGATCTTGGTCTTTTCAGCCTCCAGCACCATGAGAAAAAAACTTTTTTTTGCTTATAAACCCCTTGAGCTTATATTTTTATAGCAGCCTGAGCTAGGCCAGCTTTCTGTTGTAGCACTCATAACATTGTTTCATAATTGTTCTCCATTCCTAAGTGAACGTTTTGAGGGCAGACACCATGTATTCTCAGCTGTGTTCTCAATACCTATAGCATTATCTGCCACTTGATAAGAGGTTCTCAGGTTTGTGGAATATAGGAATTATAAGAATTGCAGGTATGTTTTGTTAAATAAGGTTCAAATGATAAATACTGAACCCATTAATAAAATTTTATATGAACATTAGATTCTGGCAAAGAAAAAAATTCATGGTTTTATATTTTATTTTCCTTAAATTCTAGCTATTTAATATGTATAACTTTCTAAAAAATAAACTCTTACCTACCAGCCACTAGTTTAGTTTGGGCAAAACCACATGATTATGTATCCTTTGTATCTAATTTTCTTAGAGGTGATTTTTCTGTGCACAAAATAATACTTGCATATGATCGGTCACATTTTTTGTATTCCAAATGTATTAGTATTTTAATTTGCTATAAGCAATAGAAAAGAGATTTGTCCAGTCTGCTCTGGAAGTGTTAATAGTGTTAATATGATTTTAAAAAATAACAGCACTAATTTTGTTGTCAATTTCATATCCTTATAATTACCTTTTAAATAGGCAACACTTTTCTCATGGTAATCACTGCTGTTTTCAAATGGCTTAAAAAGAAGAAAAGCATTTAACCTAATTCTTAGAAAAGATAAAATTTTATTTTGACATTTGTTGGTTATGGACTATGTCCTTTCCAATTCTGAAAAAGACAACCTGGAAACTTCTGTGTTAAGAACAAATAATTTTAATAAATTTAGAGGTGTCTAAAAATGGAACCACTTTTAGATATCAGATAAAATGATCTTAATTCATCTTCTCTCAAAGGTACTGGCCAGTGACATTTTGTGGGGTATTGTCAAATTGTTACTATCTCAATGGCTCAATAAAGCAGTCTGAAGAGTCAGATGGGTAAGATCTAGATGTGGTGAAAAGAAGGGCTATATGCACCCCAATGTTCATAGTAGCAATGTCCACAATAGCCAAACTGTGGAAAGAGCCAAGATGTGCCCTACAACAGACAAATGGATAAAGATGTGGTCCATACATACAATGGAATATTACTCAGTCATCAGAAAGGATGAATACCTAACTTTTGCATCAGCATGGGTGGGAGTAGAGGAGATTATGCTGAGTGAAATAAGTCAAGCAGAGAAAGTCAATTATCATATGGTTTCACTTACTTGTGGAACATAAAGAATAGGATAGAGGACATTAGGAGAAGGAAGGTAAAAATGAAGGGGGGGAATCAGTGGGGGAGATGAACCATGAGAGACTGTGGACTCCAAGAAACTATTAGAGGGTTGCGGAGGGGTGGGTGGATGGGTTGGCCCTGTGATAGGTATTAAGGAGGGCATGTATTGCATGGAGCACTGGGTGTTATATGTAAACAATGAATCTTGGAACACTACATCAAAAACTAATGACGCACTATATGGTGACTAATATAGAAAAAAAAAGATCTAGAGACCTGAGGAATAACTTCTTTCTTCCTCCCCAGCCTTCTCTAAGCTGAACACTTGATAGCAGGAGGAAATGTAGGCTACTTCTTTTAGAAGAGATCATATTAATTGGAAGGGAGACAAAACAGTTTGGCAAGTGGGTTGTAATGCAAGAAATAGCTTGGTGGAACAATAGAATGCGATGTTAGTATAGTTAGAGGTTCAAGTTGCTAAATATATATAAAGAGAACAGAAGAATATAAAGATTCCAATCTCTGTCAGAAGGAATCATGGAACTTGAAGAGTAAAAAAGACTTTAAAGAGATAGCATTTTAGCTCAACCCTTTCATTTTAAAGAGGAGGAAACTGACCTTTAAAAAGGTTAAATCACTTGACCCAGGTTGCACAGAGAGTTAGTGAAAATAGTGTCTGTGGGTTCCTATGGTGGGGATGAGGAAGAACATACAAGGGAAGAAAGGAAGTGGGTCTCTTTTCATTCTGATCCAAAAACGCAAATCCTTTAAAAGAGTATGCAGACCTTTTTAAAAAACAACTGGCATTACCTGCAGAGCTGAACCAAATTCTATGGTTAGTACCCAAGTTAGGCCAGAAAAATGGCTTTGTGAAATTTCTTTTTGTGTGTAGATAACTTTCATAAAATTAGTTCATACTTTTAAATTAACTTTCACACCTGTCTTAATCTCTGGGTGGAAAAGGCTTCACAAAGTCATGAGAAATGTGCTTAAAACAAAAGCATAAGTAAGAATGAAATAAATATCAAACATTCTGGTGAATATCTGAAAGGAGAAAATTTTACCCGAATAGTGAAATACTTAAAGACTTCAGAAAAACCACATAAACTGAGTCCTACCATAAGTAGTTTCTTGCAGCCAACAAAAATTCTGCTTTATTTTTAATGAATGTGAGGAAACTCACTTTCTTATTTCCATTACCTCCTATAATTTGTGTTGTATATAATATAAAAGGATAAATTATCAAGAAATCAAGATGTCTTGAGATGCCACTCCCATCAGGCAAAAGACTCATCTGGAAATAAAAATCAAACTCTCACAACCTCAGAGAGATCTCACAAGTCCATTAATTATTCACTTAAAAGATTAAGCACCTATGAACATTGGGGTACATGTGGCCCTTCTTTGTATTGCATCTGCTTCTTTGGGGTAAATACCCAGTAGTGTGATGGCAGGGTCATAGGGTAGCTCTATTTTTAATTTCTTGAGGAATCTCCACACTGTTTTCCAAAGTGGCTGCATCAGCTTGCAATCCCACCAACAGTGTAAGAGGGCCACAATTGCCAAACTGTGGAAAGAACCAAGATGCCCTTCAACAGATGAATGGATAAAGAAGATATGGTACATATACACAATGGAATATTATGCCTCCATTAAAAAGGACGAATATCCAACTTTTGTATCAACATGGATGGGACTGGAAGAGATTATTTGGAGTGAAATAAGTCAAGCAGAGAGAACCAATTACCTTATGGTCTCACTTATATGCTGAGCGTAAAGAAAAACATGGAAGGCATTGTGAGAAGGAAGGGAGGGGTGTATGGGGGGAAACTAGAGGGGGAGTTGAACCATGAGAGACCGTGGACTCTGAGCAACAAACTGAGGGTTTTAGAGGGGAGGGGTGTGGGGGTTGGGGAGCCTGGTGGTGGGCATTGAGGAGGGCACATATTGCATGGAGCACTGGGTGTGGTACATGAACAATAAATCTTGTAACACTGAAAAAATAAAATAAGCATATTTGGGGGAAAAAAAGATTAAGCACCTAGAAATTATTTGAGTTCCTCAACTATCAATGGCAATTTTTTTTGTATATTTGTTCCCTAAACTTTTCCTGATATATATGAAGGCCATTTCTCTTAAGAATCTAGATTTTTTCCTAAATATTTAATTTATGGAATATTATAACTATTGCAAAAGATTCCCAATACTTCTTAAAAACTTACTTTCTAATATATTCATATGAAGAGTAATTTTGACCCTGTAACTTGCTTGTATTATAATTCAATTTTAAATAGACTCCCACTCCCAAACAGGGGTCTTATCCTCTCAAGTTCAATGTATACAAAATGGAATCATACTACCCAAGCCTAATTTACCTTCTCTTAACTGGAATCTTTGGTTCTCTCTAGTGTAAATCTTACAAGGACACCAGACCAATCTCATCTGAGGCAGCACAGAGTGATATAGTCTTCAGAGTCAGATAAATATGGGTGAAATACTGATTTCACTCCATTTTACTGTGAACTCTTAGATGAGTCTATCTCCCTTAAATCTGTTTCCTTATCTGCAAAATTGAGATAATACCAGTCTCATAAATTTATGGAGAGTAAATGCATGCATTGCCTATAAAAATCCTGGCATATGGTAGGCACACAATAAATGGTAGTGACTGTTACTATTATCATCTTATATTATACAGCTTTCTCATGTCACTTCACACTCAAAAATCTATGAGTCCCTCTGGCCATATAAAATTAAATTTAATCTCTTCTATTGTGCTTTTATTTTATTTTATTTTTTATTTTTTTTAAATATTTTATTTATTTGACAGAAAGAAACACAGCGAGAGAGGGAACACAAGCAGAGGGAATGGTAGCGGGAGAAGCAGGCTTCCTGCAGAGCAGAGAGCCCGAAGCGGGGCTCAATCCCAGGCCCCTGGGATCTGACCTGGGCTGAAGGCAGACGCTTAACGACTGAGCCACCCAGGCGCCCCTATTGTGCTTTTAATACTTTCTATATTCTGGCCCAATTTCATCTCCTCTTCCAGAATTCCAGAGCATAAACCATAACTCTGATCAGCCTAGCTTCCTTTTGATCTCTTTCATTCAGCATGTCAATTCCTGGATGTTGTCATTGTTCTTTTCCTTCACTTTTCTTGCTATGTCCTCCAACCTTATGCCAGGACCTGCCTATTCCTTAAGGTTTCAGTTCATGTCCCATCCATTTCCTCAATAGAACAGTCCCTTGATGACACTAGTCTGATAGTTTCTTCTCTAGCTCCCAGGTCCAGCTCTCCAAGGAACTGGGAAAAGGATGGCATTTGTCTGTAATGTACTCTCATTTTCCTTTATCAGAGCCTCCTCTTCTTTCTGTGTAATCATACTACTTCAGGTATCCATCAAATAGGAGACACTAGTTGAATACCAAAATAATTTTCTTTTCTGTTGAGGTTATTATGATTATAGTCAAATGAAAGGATGAATTTATGTTTATGTAAATTATCTTGATTTCAGCTAAGCTCCATATTGACACATGAGTTTCTCCTCTGCTTCATGCAAGATAAAAGAAGTAGCCCCAAAATCTTATGAACTAAACAGTAAATATAAGTTTATAATAGCATAATGTGATGTACTCCATCAGGAGGGTATTAATAAATGAACCTAAACAGCCAGGAAGGAAATCTTTAGTACTATACAACAGGGGTCTGATGTGAGCCACAGAACTTTTCCTGTTCATTAGTGATATCATGAAGTAATATAGTAATTCGCAAATACAGATTCCTGGGTTCTATCCAGACCTAATGAATCAGACACTCTTGGGTTAATCCTAGGAAACAAAATTGTTTCTCATCTGATTTCTGATAGACTACAAACCATAAAGATAACAGTGAAAGCATGTGCCTCAAAATCAAAATTCTAGATTCAAAGTTTGTCTGTTTCTTTCAATGTGATGTCAGACTTCTCTGAGCCTCAGTATTTCTTCATGGTGAACGTTAAGTAAGATAATAATATATGTATATATATACATATATATACATAAGTATATGTATATATAAGTATAGGTACTTATCAAATAGGAACTATTCATGCCTAATTTAGATGAATACTCTACAGAAACACTTATCAAATTCATGGTTGTCACAACATTGGGAAGGAGAGCTAATGCAACAAATGACAAAATGAACTTAATTCCTGGACTACTGGGCCAAATGCCCACAGTATTAACATGGATAAAATTATTCACTGTATTGGATTACAAAATCAATTATACAAGTAGAAGACAGGGGACCTGTGAGATAAAAATAGTTGACAGAAAAAAACCCCCAAGAACTTGTGTTTTTGTTGACTTCAAGTTGAATGAAAGATATATATATGATTCAAACAATCTGGGATATAGAATTAAGAATTTTGGAGCAAACCAGATAAAATCTCCACTAAAAAAGAGAACTACAGGCCGATATCCCTGATGGACATAGATGCAAAAGTCCTGAACAAAATATTAGAAAACCAAAGTCAACAGTACATTAAAAAAAACATTCACCATGATCAAGAGGGATTTATTATAGGATACAAGGATGGTCTAATATATGTAAACCAATCAACATGATAAATCACAGCTATAAGGGAAAGTATAAGAAACATATGATCATTTCAATAAACACCAAAGCATTTGACAAAGTACAATATCCATTCATGATTAAAACCTTCAACATAGTAGGTTTAGAGGGAATGTGCCTCAACATAATAAAGGCCATCCATGACAAACCGACAACTAACATCCTCAATGGGAAAAAACTAAGAGCTTTTCCCCTAATATCAGGAGCAAAGCAAGGATGTACACTGTCACCACCTTTATTCAACATAGTGCTGTAAGTATCAGCCACAGCAATCAGACAACAACAACAAAAATAAAGGCATCTAAATCAGTAAGAAGTATAACTTTCACTATTTACAGATAACATGATACTGGTACATAGAAAACTTAAAAGACTCCACCAAAAAACTGCTAGAACTAATAAACGAATTCAGTAAAGTTGTAGGATACAAAATCAATGTATAGAAATCTGTTGTATTTCTATACACCAATAATGAAACAGCAGAAAGAGAAATTAAGGAATCAATCCCATTTACAATTGCATCAAAAATAGATACCTAGGAATACTCTAACTGAAGAGGTGAAATATCTATACTCTGAAAACTACAGAACAATCATGAAAGAAATTAAAGACAACACAAAGAAATGGAAAGACATTCCATGATCATGGATCAGAAGAACAAATACTGTTAAAACAAAATCAAAATAGATTAAAGACCTAAATGTGAGACCTGAAATAATAAACATCCTAGAAAAGAACACAGGCAGTACCTCTTTAACATCAGCCTTAGCAACATTTTTCTAGATATGTCCCCTGAGGCAGGGGAAACAAAAGTAAAAATCAATTATTGTGACTATATCAAAATAAAAAGCTTCTGCACAGTAAAGGAAATGATCCATAAAATTAAAAGGCAACCTGCTGAACGGGGGAAGATATTTGCAAATTACATATCCAATAAAGGATTAGTATCCCAAATGTATAAAGAACTTATAAAATTCAACACCAAAATAACAAATAATCCAATTAAAAAATGAGCAGAAGACATGAACAGACATTTTTCCAAAGAAGACATACAGATGGCTAACAGACACATGAAAAGATGTTCACCATCACTTAACCATCAGGGATGTGCAAATCAAAACCATGGTGAGATACCTACCCCTCACACCTGTCAGAATGGCTAAAATCAACAACGTGAGAAACAATAGATGTTGGTGAGGATGTAGAGAAAAGGAATCCTCTTGCGTTGTTGTGGGAATGCAAATTGATGCAACCACAATGGAAAAAAGGAGTTTCCTCAAAAAGTTAAAAATAGAACTACTCTACAATCCAGCAATTGTGCTACTGGATATTTACCCAAGGAATTAAAAAACACTAATTCAAAGGGATACGTGCACCCCTATGTTTATTGCAGCAATAGCCCTGTGCAATAGCCAAGACATGGGAGCAGCCCAAGTGTCCATCAATTGATGAATGGATAAAGAAGATGTAGGGTGGGTGTGTGTATGTATATGTATATATACAGTGGAACACTCTTCAGCCATAAAAAAGAGTGAATGAAATCTTGTCATTTGCAAGGACATGGATGGATCCCGAGAGTATAATACTAAGTGAAATAAATCAGTCAGAGAAAGACAAATATATAACTTCACTCATGTGGAATTTAAGAAACAAAATAAATGAGCAAAGGGAGAAGAAAGAGAGAATCAGGAAACAGACTCAATTATAGAGAAATAACTGATGGCAGGGGTACGCATTATATAGGTGATGGGGATTAAGAAGTGCATTTGTGATGAGCATCAGATGATGTGTGGAAGTGTTGAATCACTATATTGTACATCTGAAACTAACATAACACTGTATGTTAACTCACTGGAATTAAAATAAAAACTTAAAAAAATTTAGAAGGGGACTAGCATATTCAACAATCTTTATATCTTCCACCAATTCTAATAGTTTGTATATAGAAAAAAACCCTCAAAGACTTTTGAACAAGTAAATACTAATGTGTGATGCCAATAAAAGGTCAATATGATCTTTGCCTCTATTACTACTAGTAGCCAATAACATGAAATTTAATATTACTGTGTGCACATTTCATGCAATGTAATATGTTAACTGTTTCACATATATTCTTTAATTGATAAATATTTTATCTCAAAATCTGTGTAGGTAATCATTTCTTTGAATCCCAATTTTAAACCCAGGCCATATGAGGCCTAATCCAGTGGAATTTCTACATTATCACATAAATCCCCTGAAAAAAGGTAAATGTCTTTCAGGTTTCATAATTGGTAACCACAGATTAGGACAGTGCTAGAATTATTTCCTTAGTTTTAATGCAAATTTCTCTGTGTAATTCATTTCAGTAATTACATCAGATCTGCATTTGCAATTTTATTTATTTACTTCTCCTGTGGCAACTTTATTCCTTAACAAAAGTTCAGGTTCATTCTGTTCTTTTTTAGTTGTCCTTTAAATAAAAGGTAAGCAATACTAATTTGAGAGAATCATATTCAGAATTAGATGAGCACCACTACCCTGCAAAAAAGGAGCTCCCTTTTGTTTGCCTGGCATTCTGATTTGGTGGCCTCTACATGGAGAATCAGATTTTATTTATTATTTGCATATATCATTTTGTCTTCTGATAGTTTCTTCCCTTTAATACCTTGTTTGCTAATAGCTCTGCTTTCATGCTGTTTACCATCGCAGAAGGGAATATTTTTCTTGAATACCTTATATTTCCTCCTTCCTTGCTTAAGAGATATTTACCTAGCTTACATCATATACCTGCTCATTTGGAATTTTATATATTTTGAGGAGACTCTTTTTATTTTCTTTTCTATATTTGAATAATTATGGTTCTAAACATCTGTGATAAACATACCCATTGCAGTATTTTAGCAATATCCTTTATCTATTTCTTAGCAAAGAGAGGAAAATGCAAATTACAATAAGATTATCAAAATTCACAAAATGCAGGTGTATCAGTCATGGTCTATTCAGGAGGCAGAAACTATACAGGAAAAGTTTAATATATAAAGAACTATAACAGAGATTGGCATATTGAAGAACTGGCTAGTAAAGAGTAAGAAAACTCTAAAGAATATAGGAATAGCAGCTTTAAGGAATAGTTATTAATCTAGGGCTGAGATGGAGTGCCCAAGGAAGATGCCCACCCACACTCACGGCTGATCCAGACCTGTCAGGAAGGGCATAGCCAGAGCTCACTGAATAACAGGCACTAAATAGGGTGCCATGTCAGAGTAAGTTGCTGAAGATCTATGTTCCAGCACTTGCTGGAAATCTGCTCTCTAGAATGCCAAGCAAACTGTTCATCAAGAGGTATCTTGCTGGAGTCACTCCACAATGAAACTGTCCAAAGTGGGGGCTGGAATAAACTGCTGGTAGGCTGCTGGGTGCTGCGGGCCACCATGCACTGAAGGAGCCTAATGCTAGAGCATCATCACACTGTGGGAGCCTGCTCAACAAGCCCTACAAAACCAGGAAGGAGAGAACCCCACCCCCTTCTTATTATCTGTCTCCAGTGCCTTCAACAGACAAAGCTTATCACTGTGCAGGCGAGCAAAGGAAAAAATATTTAAAGGGCTTATCTCCATTTTTGCAGAGCAGGCAATGGGATATAAATTTGTAGCTAAGAGATGATAAATTAATGCTTGGCATACCAGGCAACCTGTATCTAACAGAAATCTCAGAGGATCATCTAGTTCAATCTCCTTTCTTCTAGCAGATTGATGCCTAAGCCCTCTAAGACCAGTGGTTGTTAATTCTGTTTAAAAACAGGTTTTCTTTAGGACCTGTTTTACTCTAAAAACCTAAATCAGTTAAATCTATACATGTTCACCAGTTTTTGTTGTATACTAAATTTATGCTAATTTGTAAACTTATACTAAGAAGTATAATAAAGAAAAATATAATAGCCTAAATTTCAGAGTTGAGAAAGAATTACTGCTCGCATTTTAAGGTGGATATTCTTTTAGGCTTTTTTTTATTTTTGCCATTCATTCATTCAGTTAAAATTACTTATTATTTATTAGGTCCAGGCACAGTGGTAATTGTTAGGTATACAGTGGTAAACCAGCCAAGAACCTAATCTTATCAACTCAGAATATACTGTGGAAAACAAATGTTAAATGAATATGTATACAGAAATGTTATTTGTGAACATACAAATATATATAATACATACAACTGTGTATAATATTTTTTAGTAATAGAATCAGATGCATTGTGTCTATGTTGATTTGTATTCAACTTTATTTAATATTATATTATAAATATTTCTCATGTCACTAAAAGATTTTGGAAAGTCATTTTTTTACCATGACTGAATAAAATTATATTATTTAAATATAGATTAATTTCTTTAACTTTTTTCTATTGTTGCATAACTTTGTAGCATTTTAAATAATGCACCTCAGCATTATATCCATCCTTGCATAATGGTTAACCATATGGGTTTAATGACACTCCTGGGTTTAAATCCCATTCCAATTACATTGCTGTATTAATTTGTATTTATTAATTATTTAATTACTAGCGAAGTGGAGTATGTTTGTTCAATTGAATATATTATTTGAATTGTCTATTTTTAAAAATCCGATTTCCTACTGACATATAGGTATCTTTTCTTATGAGTTTTAAGAATTCCTTTTATTAAGATAGTAATCATTTGTTAAAATTTTTTATAGTATAAACATTTGCCTCTTAATTTTAATATGCTACTTTGTGGCATTCAGATGATCTTAAGTTTTTGTAGTGGTTAACATATTGATCATTTTATTTGTGATTAACTCCACTACTTTTGTTATGAGAAATTCTTCTCCATGTAAAAGTCAAAAACATCATCCACACTTTATTCAATGTTGTTTTGAATATAAATCTTTGAGCTAATACAATTTTAAGCCTCTAACTTGTGACTATTCTGAATATTATTTGTAGAGTAATTCTTCCTTCTCATGGCATGTTGAATTTCCTTATAAAATATTATGTTTTATATTTAGTAAGTTCTTTGGAGTCTCTTAAGTATCATGGATTTCTACAATTTACTGGTACCATAATTTTTAAAGTGGTAAGCTTAATTCATTATATTTTTATATTTATCGGGATTTTTTTAATTCTATTAAATTCCACAGATTTCTAGACTCTAGACTATAGTTTTTAATGTAGTAAGTTTGATTCATTCTAGGGGTTGCCTGGGTGGCTCAGTCGTTAAGCTTCTGCCTTCAGCTCAGGTCATGAGCCCAGGATCCTGGGATCAAGCCCTCGCACCGGGCTTCCTACTCGGCGGGAAGCCTGCTTCTCCCTCTCCCACTCCTCCTGCTTGTGGTCCCTCTCTCGCTGTGCCTCTCTCTGACAAATAAATAAAATCTTTAAAAGAAAAAAGTTTGATTCATTCTAATATCTTGTAGGAAATTTCCTAACTCCCAACATGCATATTTATATGCATTTGTGCTCCTGCCAGTGTGTGCACATGTGTGTGCACACATATGCAGAATTCCACTCCATCACACTTCACACTTCATTCATTCAGCAAATGCTTTGGGATCTTTCCACTCTGTTCTTTAATAAACTTTTAAAAATATATTCATTCATTCATTCATTCATTCATTCATTCATTCATTCATTCATTCAGGATGCTTTCATGATCCAGTTTGTTATTTTGTTTTGGAGGCTAAGAATGAAATATCCCTATGTGTTATTCAGCTTTATTCATTCCGTCTACAATTCAGGCACTTGGAGTGAACTCATCTACTACTTCTATGTATGGCATCTACATGCTTGTTCCCTTTTTGGTATCTTTCTCTTGCAGTATTTAACCTATAGAGCTATTCAGGTAGGCAATCTAGCACTCCTCGCTATTCTCCAGTCTACTGCTTGCTTCCCATGTGACTTGTGTGAAATCACAGACAATAATTCTTTACAATATTTAAAAAAATATTTGTAAACAAGTGTGCCAGGAGTATGAAAATGAAACCAATCTGAATGATATGATTATTATTGCTATAGAAATTCTGAGATTATGAAAATGGCTTCTTACTATTAAAAGAGAGATTTAAAAGGTTTGTAAATGAATCTTTTCCTTATATATACTCAATTTTCTAGTACCTTTGAAAATTTTTTGCTTTCACAGAGGTACCACTCAATTTATTTAATGGGACTGTACACAATGATGTTTTTACCACTCTGATCAAATGTTCCGAAAGAAAATTAATTCTTCAGATATCAGTAAAGATTTAATAGACTCTGCTTTTTATGTATTTATTTCAAGCAGTATAATTGTTAATCTTAGTGCAAACAACTTTTAATTATTTTTTATGTTATAACCCTGATAGTCATATAAATATCAATTGTACTTTATCCCGTCTTATATTTCTCTTCTTCCAGCAGTTTTGAAGTGTTAATATTGCATTATATTTTTGACTTGTATCGCTTTGTGCAGAAGCCAGCTCACTCTAAGTGGTCAATTAATAGTAGCAGAACTGAAATTGAATTATTAAATTATGCTAGCCTGAGAAGAGAACTCTGGTAAACTCTTAGCTTTTCTACTTCGAATTTTAATTTTCACTCTTTTTCACTTCTCCAAGATTTAAGTCTAAACTAAATAATTAACCAACTGGCAGCATAATTCATTAACTGTGAGTAATGGTAAACTTGGTTTTACATCCATTTTTGTCATGAACAGAATCTAATCATGGACAAAAATCTTTTAATGTCTCCAGGTCAACTATTTTATCTATAAAATGAAACAATAGGATTATACTCCTCAAGTTTCTTCACCTTCAAAATATTGAAATTCTATGACCCTACCTTATACATGAAAAGATCTAATGATTCAAGTTTGAATCTTAGGGGTTTCTAAGACCAAATGTCTTACATGAAATAATATAGGTACTACAGAAGATTGCATTATTCATAATTATTTATCTCCTCCTTCAGCATAGCTTCCCTGTGGACAAAGCATAATTCTCTGCACCACTGACTTGGGGCTCATCCATGTGACTTGCTTTGAACCATGGGATGTGTTGGAAGGGCCAATCTAGTGATCCAAGGAGAGGCTTTAAGAAGCACTACATGCCTCTCCTCATACTTCTGCTAATTCTAAAATGTACTCCCAAGATTTCATGCACCTGGTATACAAACCCCACATAATCCACATGACTATGAATATGGCAAATTTCACCTGGTGATTATGTTATGTTATATGACACAGGTGATCTTAAGAGAGATTATCCATGCAGGCCTGACTTAAGCACATGGGTTTTTTTGAAAGCAGAGTATTTCTCTGTCTGATCACAGAGGGGAAGTTATAGATTAAAGCAAGAAAAATATTCAAAGCACTGTTACTGGCTTGACAATGAGGAAACCTTATGGTCTGAAAGAAATGTGGGCAGTCTCTATTTCATAAGACCAGCTATGAGCTGAGAGGCAGCAGGGAAATAGGGACCTCAATTCTGTAAGTCCAAGAAAATGAATTTTGTCAACAACCAAGAAACTTGGAAATGGATGCTAAGCCTCATATAAGAACCTAATTCCCAGTCAATACCTTGATTTCAGCCTTGTGAGATCTTAAAGAGAGAATCCAGATATGTTGTCCCAGACTTCTGACTTATAAAACTGTGAGTTAATAAATGGCTGTCATTAAAAAAAAATTATGCCCTCTGCTATAAGCCAACCATGTCCCAAAAAGTGGTTGCTTCTTGAGCCTAAGTTTCTGAGTCAAAAGGCACATGGAATAGCACAACTGACCCAAGCCCATCTGAATCTAGCCTTGCCCAATGAGTCCAGCCAACTTGAAACCTATGAGCAAGAAATAAATCTTCATTGTTTTAAGTCAAGATTTTGTGGTTTGTTGTCACAGCAAAAGCTGACTAATCAAGTACTAACTAAGTGTACTTTTTATTAAAATAATGAAAAGAAACTATTTTTGAAAGTCTCATTCCTAACACTTTATTAAGCAACTCCTTATTATCAGGGCTTTTGTTCCTTCCTTGATGCCTGGTATTGTATTGTATCAGCTAAAATAAGACATACGAAAGAAGGGAAAGAAGGTATACTTGTAGGAAAGTTAACAGATGTATTTGAAACTATTTCTCAGAACTAAGTGTTTAAAAGTTTAAGTGTTAATGGTACAAATGGAAAGTTTGGGATCATAATTTAGCACTGTTACCAATATATGGTCAATACAATTTGGTTGGCAAATTAGTTATAGTTTAGTGAAATTTGTCTGTCTAAATGGCCAAGTTTGAACATCTATATGGTGTTTTCTAATTAATTGGATGAAGTTCATTATTAAAACCTCTAAAATTATATAACCTTTGGAATAATTGGTGATCTATTTATTCTTTATAACAGCATTCCAAGTAAGAGAAATGCTAAGCATTTGACTTGACTTAATTTTCAAAAAAATTAATCTTAAATTGTGTGTTCTATATTTTATCTTCACATTTCCTTTATATTTGCAAATGTAACCAAGGAGATGACTAAGTACCTATATCAATACATGAAAGCTTCTATATAAATTCCAAATGCCAGGAAAAATAAGTGAAATAAAACACATATACCATGTAGGGAAGATAATAATCAGACATTTTCTAAGAATGTTATAAATCTGAAATAATTATAAGGAAAATTCTAATATTCAAAATCACCATTGACAATATTCTAAAGCATTACAAAGATATTGATTGCATCGCTCAGTGAAATGAAATGACATATTGCTAAAATCTATTACCATATTCAAAAGTAGAGAGCATTTTATGGCATCTATAGCCTTAGCAATTTTATCTATGCCTAGGAAATAACCTGACACAATAAACCCTTATTATAATTGGCAACATTGGATAATCTCTAATTATTTGCCAGTCTTTCTGCTAAAAACTTTACATATATTACTTCATCTAATCTACACAAAAGTAGATCCTTACTTCACAGATAAGGCAACTGAAGCTTAGAGACATAAAATACTTTGCCCAAGGTAAGTGGCTGCAGAGCAAGAACTATAATTTCAGAATTCAAACTCTTCATGTTAATGTACATCCTAATGAATGGAATAAAAATGTCCTTTAAGGTCATAAGCCTAAAATTCAGAACTACTAAATATCATATCCAAAATTACACAGGTAACTAGAGGCAGAAATAAACAAGATCATGAGGATTTCCCCTACTCAAGGTATGCTAGCACATTATATCACATATTTATGAAAATATCTTCTTTAAAGTTCTTACAAGTTTATTGTCAAATATGTATTTTATCTACCAGGCTTTAGATAATTTTTATAGTCACATACCTTAATAGAATCAATCAATTTATCTGCTAATTTATACAACTTATCCTCTGAAGAGTTCAATAACCTCTAAAAGATACATTTTATCCCAGTAGGGGCCTGAGAGTATGAAAATAATGAACTCTTAAAATACCTTTGTTATTTTACTCATATTTGATTATTAAATAAAGGGAATTATGAGATACATGTCCAAAGTAAATTGATCCCAGATTAAATAATTATGCATTCCACTAGAGTCAAATTGTATATCTCAATAATGTCTGAGAATTATTAGGACCTGGAAAATTGTTACAACTCTTCTCTGATATCACCAAATATTTTATAAAGATTAAGAGAATTTTTCCCCGCCTTCCCTATGGCCATTGCAGATAAAAGACAGATTCCTTTAATTTGCTTATAATAAATCTTTAGCAGACTTCCAAAATTTCTACTTTTAGTAAAAAAGATGAGTTTGATAGGGTAGGAAGGTCAATGTTAAAAGAGGAAGGGAATGCAAATTGGTGCAACCACTTTGGAAAACAGTGTAGAGATTACTCAAAAAATTAAAAGTAGAGTTACCCTATGACCCAGCAACTGCACTACTGGGTATTTACCCTAAAGATACAGATGTAGTGAAAAGAAGGGCCATATGCACCCAATGTTCATAGCAGCAATGTCCACAATAGCCAAAATGTGGAAAGAGCCAAGATGCCCTTCAACAGATGAATGGATAAAGATGTGGTCCATATACACAACAGAATATTATTCAGCCATCAGAAAAGATAAATACCCAACTTTTGCATCAAAATGGATAGGACTGGAGGAGATTATGCTAAGTGAAATAAGTCAAACAGAGAAAGTCTATTATAAGGTTTCACTTATTTGTGGAACATAAGGAATAGCATAGAGGACATTAGGAGAAGGGAGAAATAAGGGGGGGGGGGAGAAATCAGAGTGGAAGAAGAACCATGAGAGATTATGGACTCCAGGAAACAAACTGAGGGTTTTAGAAGGGAGGGGGGTGAGGAGGTGGGTGAACCTGGTGATGGGTATTAAGGAGGGCATGGTTTGCATGGAGCACTGGGTGTTATATGCAAACAATGTATCATGGAACACTACATCAACAACTATTGATGTACTGTATGGTGACTAACATAACACAATAAATAAATAAATAAATAAATAAATAAATAAATAATTTAAAATAAAGTTTTTACTAGCACATGATTTTCAAAAAAAAAAGGAGAAAATAAAAACTGGGTAGGAAAAAAAAACTGGGTAGGAAAAAAAGGAAGAAATTATTTCCCTTAGTAACAAATATTTTTATAAAATTTATTTAGTAAAACCTTCAACTGACCTATTATTTTAGTGACTTAGAAGAAATCATAGATGAAACACTAGTTTACAAATGACATGAAACCAAGAGGAATAAATAATATAGTGTATAACAGATACAGGATTTCAAGAGGTAGAAATTTAAAAAGATGCAATTTCAGAGATAGACATTTTGCACTGATTGAGAATTTTAAAAAATTGTCATTCCAAGCAAAGGCAGATTTACTGTGAAGCTCATGATGCTTAAGATTCAGAGCCTCTGATTTATACCAAAACCTGCCAGAGTCCTAAACCAAGTTCCTTATATATTTTTCTTCTTAAAGAGGATCTCCAAAATTATATAAGCTCCAGTCCTCACACAATCTGAATTTACTCTTGAGTTTCATTTCTCAAAGGATAATATAAGCTGCCTAACTGAATCACTCCACTGTTACTCAACAAATCTTTTAGATCAAACCAAGAAGAGTAAATAAAATCACCATAATTCATGCAAGAGCATAATTTGGAAACAGAGTGAACTTATATATAAGTGGGAGAAATAACTATCTGAAACCAACCATGTTAGCTCCAGAGCCCTCACTTTGGTGGGAATTTGCACTTACAAAAGGGAAATAAGAAAAAAGAGGGAAATAAGAAAGATTTCCCAAAGTAGTAAAACACAAGGGACCAACAAGTATTTCCCCCCATAGAAGGTCCAACCAGGATCATCCATAAGGTATGCAAGATCCCAAACAAATGTTTTGGACCTGAAGGGACTCTTGCCTATATAAAGTATTCAATTTAAATGTGCTACAAAATTCATGGATCCATGTAAGGTGCAGTGATTTATCAATGAAGATTTAGAATGATGGATAGAGAAGTACTTATATCCTTGTTTATTGTACAAACAGTGCACATGAAGAGTCTGGTTACTACCTCTTCCTGTTCAGATCCAGGAACCATTTCTTCATGTTCTTTATTGCTATATGTGCCATTCCTAGCCAACTTCATATCTCACACCATGAGAAAAAGGTAACAATATGCTTGTTACTGTTATGGCTCTTTAGAGCCTGTGTCTATTTAAACAACACATATCCTTTTGCACATGCGGTTCTAATATCATTTACTTGATGTGGGTTACACCGTTACCCATTACACTGCACAAGTTACCATGCTACCTGTGAATTCTGACTTCAGTGAGACTCTCAAAGTTGTTACTGTGCTTCATTGATGATGACCATGAATATAAGCTATTCCCAGAGTATTCCAGAAAATGAGAATGATAGTTTGTTTTCCAATTATATTAAATTTACTGACTGCAATTTTATAGCACAAACTCAATGTATCTTCCAACTATGCTTCTCTTGAACTGTTTAGGCTAACATCACTGGATTCCTCAAAATGGTATTGCTTTCAGTATTGTCGAAACTCTCACCTTCCACAAACTCTCACCTTCCACAGTAGGGAAGATAGGCAAGAGGCCTATGGACAGTGTGAGAAGAGAAGTTCTATTTGTGGAAGAGGAATGTCCATCCTTCACTCAGCATGGCATAGACTTGCCCCTGAAAACCACATCACTGCATCAATTGGAGAACCACTGGTCAGAAGGGCCCATGGAAATCTGGAAAGGTCTTGGGGGAAAGCAGCATGGCCAACCCCAGAGGACTACCTGATATGTGGCATGGAGCCTGCAGAGTTGGGATAAGCATCTTGGGTGGGAGTGGTTGGGACTACCTAGGATCAAGGATGCCTCCGGCAGTCTCTCCTACCCCCAAGTGCTACAGACTGGAGGCAGTACAATGGTCAAATACAAACCAGTGATAGCTGATGCACAGACCTATGACTCATGCCCAAGGGTGAGTGACAGATGGCTGGTAGCTGAAGCCTGAAATGTGTCATGTCTGAAGTGAATGACAGTCATCCAAATCAGCATGTCAGCACTATTTTGGTGTATCAGTTTCATGTGATCTCACAAAAGAAATACTGTAGTGGCCAGCAGCAACGGTCCACTCACCAAGCCACCCTCCTAGTACTGGGACTGGCCACAGAAATGTGTCAGTCCCAGAACTCCTTGGGGCCATCTGATTATTCCATGTATGGAGTAGAGAGTTATAGAGTATCTCAAAGGCAAGCAATGGGGACTGGGACTTTCAAGAAGGCACTCCAAAGCTTGGGAACCCTGATATCAAAGGGCCTGAGACAAGAGCCACACCTCCCTGAGTTTAAGGTTGGTAGGTATCCAATTCTAAGTGAAATATTCAGAACAATCCTAAGATCTGGTAGATCAGAGTACTGAATACTGTACTCTGTACAAGAGAAGAAAGGAACTTAGGCAGCAGACAAGATTGGAAGTCATCTCTATCAGGTACTTCTGTTACAGAAGGAGGCACTCTAGGTAGCTCAGGTGTTCCTTAAAGGTTTGCTATAAAGGAGGACAAAGAAAAGCTTAAAATAAGTGGCATATGAAACAAAAATGGCCAAAAAAAGTTAAGAAAAGACAATCAGAAAAATCAACAAAATAAAAACAAAGCAGACTAAAAAAAACAAAAAATCTTTCACATATCCACGGAAGTAGCCTCTGAACTAAGAAAGCCAGTATTGCTGGGCCTGGATTTACCTGCCTTTGCTCTTCTGTTCTATATTACATGAGATATACCCGCAGATCCCTGTGGGTTGTCTTTCCCAGAATTCCAATTCAGCTGGTTTCTGGGTGGCCTTGAATAGCCAATAGGAAGCTCTTATGAGAGACTAGAAAGGTTGGGAAGGAAGAAGCCAAGAGTATTTCTCTCCTTCTCTTTCTGTCTTGGGAAGCATCTCCACTAGGACTATTTCTTTTCCAAGTTTCCATTATTACATCCTTGGTTTTGTTGGTCTGTGGCCTCTGATAACACCATCATCCCCTTTTGTGTCTCAGCCTAGGGATGCTAATGGCTTCCTGCTTGTGCTAGTCTCTAGGTCACCTCAACGCTCTCTGTTTAGCTTTTCTACTCTTCCATCATCTGTAAAATCCTCTGCTTCATCTTCCCTCTGTTGTAAAGTCCCTATAATTAAAACGGTGTGGTATTGTTTCATGAGTAGACAGGACAATGAAACAAATGAAAAATACAGAAATAGACTCAGGTATATATGGAAATTGGGATGTGATAAAGTTGTCATCTCAAATCACTGTTGAAAAGGATGATCTTTAGAACAAATTATATTAGTACAGCTTGATAGCCATTTTAAAAAAAGCAAAAACAATTGAATCCTACTTCACATATTATCTTAAGCTTAATTTTACATAAATATAAAAAATAAAATCACACAAGTTCAAGAAGAAAACAGTGAATTCTATTATTACCTGAGAGTTGGGGAAGTCTTTCTAACTATTGACTTAAAATATGAAGCAGAAAAAGGATGAGAAAATAAACTACTTAAAAGAAGACAAAACATGCTATTAGAAGCAAAATCAGAGGACAAATCAAGAGGAAATATTTGCAATTCACAAAGATCTAACCCAGTGTTTGTCAACCTCAGCAGTTTTGACATTTGGGGCGAGATAAGTCTTTGTTGTGTGGGTATCCTGTGCATTGTAGAATGCTTAGCAGCATCTTGGGACTCTACCTTCTAGAGGCCAGTAGTACCCACTCCCCAGGTGTAACAACCAAACATGCTTCCAGACATTGCCAAATATCCTGGGGAGGGGAGCAGAGAAGGACGCAAATCACTTCCAGTTGAGAATCACTACTCTGTTCTAATATGTAAAAAGATCTTAAAATAGTGAAGGAAATGTTCAAAACTCTAATAGAAAATTGGACAAAAGACATAGACAATTGATAAAAAGAGACAAAAGGCTCTTGAGCACCTGAAAGTATACTTAATCTCATTCATAATAATAAAAGTACAAATTAAAACTACACTAAGATATTTCTTATTTATCAGATTGGTGCTTATCCAAACACTGCTAACAACTCAATGAGGCATACATTACTTATGGAAGTGCAAAACAGCAAAACCCCTCTGAAGAAGAAGTTAACAATATTTAACAAAATTATCTTTACATTTTCCTTTGTCCTAAGAACCTTACTTCCAAGAATCTCCAAAGAGATATAGCTCCACAAATACAAAACAACATATGCACAAGGTTATTTATTGATGCTTTCTTGAAACATCAGAAGGTTAAAAATAATTTAGATGTTCATCCACAGGGGTGGTGGTATAAACTATGACACATACACCCAATGAAGTACTCTGCAGACCATAAAGCAAATCTTAAAGACTTATCTTAAAAGGAAATCTTAAAGACTATCTCTATGTATTGTTATGTAATAAGGTTCAGTGGGAAAAACAAGGTGCAGAACAGTGAGTGTGTTGTGTTGCAAAAATAAAACTTAAAAGTGGTAACCTCTACCAGATGAAAGGGAAGAATGAAGTAGGAGTAGATGGAAGGAAGCAAGAATTTATTAAGTACATCTTTCTTTTTATATAATTTTCAAGTTTTGAACTGCATAAATATCAAATTTATTAAAAGATTTAAAAAAACTGGGAAAGTTAAACTTTGAAATTGGAGAGAAACTAAAATAAATACATGTAGCTCTATTTTAAATTAGTGATATAATTCAGAGAAAAAAAAATTTGTTTCAAGTAACCTTTGACACAGTACAGGCATACCTGGGAGATACTGCGGATTTCGTCCCAGATCACTCCAATATAAAACAAATATTGCAAGAAAGCAATTCAAATGAATGTTTGGTTTCTTGGTGTATATAAAACTTATGTTGACACTATACTGTGGTCTATTAAGTGTGCAATAGCATTATGTCTTAAAAATTATGTAACATGATTTATTTTTAAAATACTCAATTGCTGGGGCACCTGTGTGACTCAGTTTGTTAAGGGCCTGATTCTTGATTTCAGCTCAGGTCATGATAAGGGTCATGGCATCAGGGGCACGATAGAGCCCTGTTACAAGCTCCATGCTGAGCATGGAGCCTGTTTAACATTCTCTCTTTCACTCTCCCTTTGCCCCCTCCTCAAACAAACAAACAAACAAACAAACAAACAAACAAACAAATTCTATTGCTAAAAGTTCAGACCATCATCTGGGCTTTCCAAGAATCATAATCTTTTTGCTGGTGGGGATTTGCCTCAATGTTGATGGCTGCTGACTGATCAGAGTGTTAGGTGCTGTAGGTGATGGCTGCTAACTGACCAGGCTGTAGCAATTTCTTAAAATAAGACAACACTGAAGTTTGCCATATTGATTGACTCTTCCTTTCAGGAACAATTTCTCTGTAGCATGTAATGCTGTTTAAAATTCTTCTTTAGGGGCGCCTGGGTGGCTCATTCGTTAAGCGTCTGCCTTCGGCTCAGGTCATGATCCCAGAGTCCTGGGATCGAGCCCCACATCGGGCTCCCTGCTCGGTGGGAAGTCTGCTTCTCCCACTACCATTCCCTCTGCTTGTGTTCCCTCTCTCGCTGTGTTTCTCTCTGTCAAATAAATAAAATCTTAAAAAAAAAATAAAAAATAAAATAAAATTCTTCTTTACCCATAGCAGAACTTTCAAAATTGGAGTCAATCCTCTCAAATCCTGCCACTGCTTTAACTACTATGTTTATGTAATATGCTAAAATCTTTTGTTGTCATTTCAACAAACTTTATATCATCTCCAAGAATAGATGTTATCTCAAAAAAAACACTTTCTTTGCTCATCCATAAGAAGCAACTCCTCGTTCATTAAAGTTTTACCATGAGATTACAATAACTCAGTTACATCTTCAGGTGCCACTTTTTAAATTTTTTAAAAAGATTTTATTTATTTGACACATAGAGAGAGAGAGAGACAGATCACAAGTAGGCAGAGAGGCAGGCAGAGAGAGAGGGGGGAGGCTCCCTGCCGAGCAGAGAGCCCGATGTAGGGCTCGATCCCAGGACCCTGAGATCATGACCTCAGCCGAAGGCAGAGGCTTTAACCCACTGAGCCACCCAAGTGCCCCTCAGGTGCCACTTCTAATTCTAGTTCTCTTGCTATTTCCACCACATCTGTAGTTACTTCCCCCACTAAAGTCTTGAATCCCCCATGGTTATCCATAAAGGTTGCAATTAACTTCTTTCAAACTTCTGTTAATGCTGATTTTTTTCACCTCTTCCCATGAATCATGCATATTCTTAAAGACGTCTAGATGGTGAATCCTTTGCAGAAGGTTTTTTAATTTACTCTGCATATCTGTCAGAGGAATTCTATTTATGGCAGCTACAGCTTTGCAAAATGTATTTCTTAAATAATAAGACCTGAAAGTCAAAATTGTTTCTTGATCCATGGGCTGCAGAATGGATGTTGTGTTAACAGGCATGAAAACAGTATTAATCTTGCCCATCCCTGTCAGAATTCTTGGGTAACCAGGTGCATTGTCAATGAGCAGTAATAATTTGAGAAGAATCCTTTTTTTCTGAGCAGTAGGTCTCAATAGTGGGCTTAAAATATCCAGCAAACCATGTTTTAAACAGATATGCTATCATTCTGGCCTTGTTTTGCTACTGATTGAGCACAGGGAGAATCGATTTAGCATAATTCCTAAGATCCTAGGAGTTTTGTAATAGTAGATGACTATGATTTCTACTTAAAAGTCACCAGTTGCATTAGCCCCTAACAAGAGAGTCAGCTTATCCTTTGAAGCTTTGAAGCCAGTCATTGACTTCTCTCTAGCTACGAAAGTCCTAGATGTTATCTTTTTCCAATTAAAGGCTGTTTCATCTATGTTGAAAATCTATTGTTTAGTGTAGCTATCATCATTAATTATCTTAGCTAGATCTTCTGGATAACTCGTTGCAGCTTTTATATCAGCACCTGCTTATTCACCTTGTGCTTTTATGTTATGAAGACAACTTCTTTCCTTAAACTCCATAAACCAACCTCTCTGTAAGCTTCAAACTTCTCTTCTGCAGCTTCCTCACCTCTCTCAGCCTTCATATAGTTGGAAAGAGTTAAGGCGTTGCTCTGGGTTAGGCTTTGGCTTAAGGGAATATTGTGACTGGTTTGACCTTCTATTCAGAACACTAAAACTTTCTCCATATCAGCAAAAAGGCTGTTTTACTTTCTTATCATTCATGTGTTCACTGGTGTAGCACTTTAAACTTTCTTTAAGTACTTTTCCTTTGCATTCACAACTGGCTAGTTGAAGCAAGAGGCCTAGTTTTTTACCTATGTTGGGTTTTGGCATATTTTCCTAAGTTTAATCATTTCTAGCTTTTGACTTAAAGTGAAAGATGTAGGATTCCTCCTTTTGCTTAAATACTTAAAGGCCATTAAGGTTATTAATTGACTTACTTTCAATATTATTGTGTCTCAGGGAGGACCAAGAAAGGGAAAGAGACAGGGAATTTTTTACTTGAGTATAGTTGATGTACAATCTTATGATAGTTCCCAGTGTACAACTACCACGCCCACTTTATTATAGAAGACAAACAGCCAATAAGTGTAAAAAAATAATAATGTAAGAGAACCACAATTTTGCAATCCCAATGAAATCATTGTTCCAATAAAGGATCATCAAAGCATGAAAAATGAGAAATTATCATTGGGAAATGCATGGTGTTGTTCTCAACAGTGCATTCACCCCCACAGTTTACTTGGTAAAAGGGAAGAGTAGATCTTTGCAATGGAGAGATCTGGTGATCAATTGTTCATAACCAAGAGAAGGGAAACCTGACATTATATGCCTCCTGATGTGTTGCAAAATAACTGCTCAGGATCACCTAGAAAGTATTCTTAAAAGAAATGCTTAACCTGAATATAACCAAGACTGCAGATCTAACTTACCAGTTATAAGAAATATAGAGTGTAAAGGAAAAGTTAAAAATCCAAGAAGAAAACAATCGGACAAGTATAGAATATAAGATATTTTACAAGACAACTGGCCTAATCTCATGAAAATATCAAAATCATTAAAAAAAATAATGTTGGGGAATTGTTTTAGACTGAAAGAACTAAAGTGATACCAAATGAAATATGTGGATTTTTACTGAATCCTGGCTTGAAAAAGCAGATGCAAGGGTATATTGAGGGAAATTGGGTAAATTAGATTAGCAGATTAGGTAAACTGATTATATATCAGTTGTGTTATATGTTATGTGTTAAATAGTATTATGGTTGTGTAGGAAAATTCCCCTCTTCTGTACACATGCTGAAATATTTAGGAGTAACATTATCTCTGAAATTTATTCTCAAATAATTCAGTAAGATAGATATAGATAGATGATAGATAAAACAAATATGACAAATGTTAACCGATGAATATAGGTTGTTGGATGGTGGGCATATGTTCATTGCAATATTATTTTAGCTTTTCTGTTTAAAAATTTTTGTAATAAAAATATGGCTAAAAACATTGCTCAAATATAGGATGAGCTATGGCTGAACATAAAGAAGGCTCAAATGTGTAGGGGGTTAGTGGGACACGATTATTCTATACTTAGACTATTTAAAGAGGCACAAAACATTACTTAATCTGAGATAGCTGATGGTATGGTGATGCTAAAATGGCACTAGATTCAGCTTCTAGAGCCACAGAGGCACTGGGCAGCTGTCTCAGCTGTTGGTGCTGACAATGACCAATTAGATAGTCATCTATGGATCTAGAGCATCTGGCAATGACTTACAAAAACAGGCAACAGTAAGTGGTGATGCTGGCAAGGGAGAGTCTACCTCAGTTACGATTGTTATGGTTAATGGAACACAGTGACAGGGACAACACTGAGAAATCCAAAGGGGAGCAACTATCATTGGGGAAATCCATAGGAGGGATTTCAGATGAGACTTAAACAAAGGGTATAAATGAACTAGATAAAAACCTAGGAAGGGTGATGGAGCCAGATAAGTTCTGAGAATCTCTTTAAAAGCCAGACAATGAATTCATTTAAAATTATATAGTTAACACTTCACTTTTCTAGTCCCAGATGGTTTTCCTCCTCTGGGTAAAAGGCAATGGTTTGTTAATAAGTACCTGACCCCATCACACACTAGTTTCAGGGTGAAAAGGAAATAATACTTTAATTGACTAATCAAAAATTTCATGTCTGGAATTTAACTACCAGTTAGAATTGTAGGTAAGTTATCACAATCTCATAATATTTTAGTACCTTTTTAAAATGACCATAATCTATCAAAATATTGGTGGAAAGCTATATTGAAATAACATATAAGTATTGGAATATAACTAATTATAAGATTGAAGGAGAAACTTAAAAAAGCACTTAGATGCACACTGTTGAAGTTTAGGTGAAAAGGAAGGTTCTGTTTAAGTGATAAGAATGAACTGAGCTTCAAATTTCTCTACTGCCTTCATGTTTTGCAGTCTAGTTTCTGGTTTTGAATCCTAGGGAAAATCTGAAGGTGGATGAAGTTGTTCTTTGTGAAACTATCCTGGCTTCTTTTTCCGAGTAGCTGGCTCTTTACGGCATTTGGAGTCTGTCTGTCCTACTTTACCTCTTAGTTATATAGGATTTTGGATTGTTTTCCAGGATTTAACTTAGTTGTTTTTGTCTAGCACCATATGTGTTCAGGGTAACATATTGTGTGGTGTGTTGTCTCGACATTTCATCACAGGATTGGGCTCATAGGAAGTTCTGGAGTCTCGGTGATAGCCTGATGAATAGGGGAGAGCAGGAATAAATGTTCCCTAGTCCCTGAACCTTAGAGATCCCTGTAAATTCACAATTTAAGAGATAAGATTCATTAGAAGAGATGTATTTACAAAGGCAACGATTATGGATCAAATAAATTAGTTACTAGTCTATTGATTAGAGGAGTACATTTACCCTCTTGGTATGCTTTCTCATCTGTAAGGATCCTCCAAATTCTTCAGTTTTATACTTTCATATGTAAAGAACAGATCTGTGCTGCTAAATCAGCACTTGAAAATAGCCCTCATTATTAAGGAAATAAGCATTTCTCTGAAAAATTTTTTCCATTTCCATTGATAATACAAAGGTAAACCCCGCCAGTATATAATAATCATAAATTCTTATGAAGTAGAATCTTACCAAATAATGCTTTACCATTTGTTAAAATATTCCACAATGCTAAAGACATTTAGCCACATTAGCAAATGACCCAAATTAACATCAGTACTATTCCTTTAAAATTGATGACCCAAGTATGAATAAAACCTGAATTACATAGAACTTCAGGGTTTAAAATCAACTTGCACCATACTGATACTACTTAGGGTTCTTATCATGCTGTGTTCCTTATGATTCAGTTGTAATTAGTCAGAATATACTGCAGCTGTTTGTGATTTCAAGGAAGAATAAGATGTTTATACAGAGAAAATGTTTCATTCTCTTTGCTTTTTGAAATTTCTTTGTAAATGGTGTTTTACAATATGTTTTCCCATCATTTCAAATCTTAAATAAGATTGCTAAATAGGGTTTTATCGTACATAGAAAAATTGCTACCTATTAATTTTCTTCCCTACTTCCTTCCCTAGTTCCATACATGCATACACAAAATTTACACACATTAGTTTTTTACACACACTTTCTGGCTCTTTATAAGGTGCTACTGCAAAAGTACACCGTCTCAGGTTTTCACAGCTTTTTACATCTACTTTGGTACCATGGCCAGCATTTCAGGTGCACTACTGCTTCCTTTAGTTTTTTCACTTTAGTGGTTATTTTGAAGTTATGGATCATGTCTCAGCAGAATATTGAAATGTCTGCATTCCTTCATGATGTGTGCCATTTAGATTACTCTAGGATGCATTCATTTTTCCTGCTTTAATTCTCTAATTTCTGGGTGATACTGGAATCAGACATGGATAGCTCAGTGAGGGTCTGTATTAAAATAAAATATAATCCTTCTATTATATCTAGCATGGACTTTTGAAGTACCATGAATCATGGTGTGAAAAATACCTGCTCAAATATCTGGAAAGACAATTATTAAATTTCAGCTGTAGTTTCAGTCTTATTTTATAAGTTTTACATATACCCAATTTCTTCTCTCTCTCTCTCTCTTTTTTTTTAAAGATTTTATTTATTTATTTCAGAGAGAGAGAGCAGAAAGAACAAGCAGGGAGAGAGTGGAGAGGGGCAAAGGGAGAGGGGGAAGCAGACTCCCTGCTGAGTTGGGAGCCTGACATGGGG
This sequence comes from Procyon lotor, assembly GCA_028646535.1. Lineage (NCBI taxonomy): Eukaryota > Metazoa > Chordata > Mammalia > Carnivora > Procyonidae > Procyon > Procyon lotor. The sequence goes on from CM053611.1 coordinate 91,544,157, forward strand.
CTCAATCCCAGGACCCCAAGATCATGACCTGAGCCAAAGGCAAACACTTAACTGATTCACCCAGGCACCCCAAAATATACCCAATTTCTTTCTTCCCTTTTTTTTATTATGTTAGTTAGCCACTACATATACCCAATTTCTATCCTTGGATGTCCACAGAGGAGGTGGTTCTGGGGTTTCTTATTAGTGAGAAAAAAGGAGGAACCATGGTAATACAAGGAGAGGGCAGGAATAGATCACCATGTGCATGTGATAGGAGAGGATTGGTAGAACCATCAGGAAGTGTAGGATGAAAATTGGAAGATGCAGAAATATATTTCTCAGAGTTTTAAGATAATCAGGAGAGGGGAAAAGAAGGATGCCAGCATAATGGACAGCTACTATTTTTGCTTGACTAGAGTCCTTCGTCATCTACTAATAACATCATTATTTTTCACTGAGAAACTACGCCTTCCGTATAAGATGTATGAGGGTCCCAATTACAGTGCCCTGTCCTCCCCTGGCAGAGTACAGATTTGCCCCAACCCAGGCAAATCAGATTCTCCATGGGATGTGAATCTTTAATTGAGGGACACAAAGAAGGAAGATTTTTCAAGACGATTTATCTCAACAATGGTATTTTCAAGAGACTTTCTCATCAGTGTCTGCTCCCTAGATATCCCTTGTTGCTCTAGTTACAGTTCTTCCTAAAGCCTTGTTTTTTTGATCCTACTGATGCCTGTTGCTTGCAATGTTACAACTCTAACTGATACATCTAGACTGAGGAATTAATTCTCTTTAGTGATTTGGAGAAGTTAGAAAGAAAACTTTAACTTTGATAAAACATGGACTAAATTAAAGACTGGGACTTCTGCTAAATTGGTATAGAAGGACTTTGTCCAGAAATGAAGTAGACCTCTAGTTTACCTTGATGTAAGAAAACTAAGCCATAATATAAATCAATGCTTTTCTTCCTTCTTTGAGAATGTCATATGCAAGCTGCACAAACTATGCTTAGTGGTGTTTGGCTTTACATTATCCTGCAAGTTCCTTACATCTTTTTTGTTCAAGTAACTCTGATCTAGAGTATGTTCTTTTAATCCAAAGAATGTGCCATTGAGAGATTTGTTGGAATATCTAGAACTTACATGGTTTACATAATCATCTTGGAAAATATATAAGTCAAGGGGGAGGGAAGCAATTTCTAGTTGAAAAAATTACAGCAATGGAAACTTTCCTAACTTTGTCTTAAAAGATCTAAATTCGCATACCTTCTTTTTCTTTTTGCTATTTTCAGTTTTGTTTTTTATGGGTTTTGAATGCAAATTTAATACAAATTTAACTTGGGTTCTTGTCCTTGATTAAATAGCAGTTCATATGTTTATAAATATTTAAAAGTATGTTTTCTGTTGTCAAACAATAAAGATGGCTACTTCACAAGGAAACATACTCTGTTTTCCAGAGTCAAAGAATTCAAATTCAATTCAAATTAAAATTTAGATAGGTTTTACCTTGAATGCTACATGGTAAACAAAGTCAAAGTTTCAGGATAATCCATTAGTCGATTTAGAAAAGTGTTTGGATATATAAGGGTTTCTCAACCTTGGCACTAATGACTTTAGGAGCTCAATAGTTCTTTGCTGTGAGTGGCTATCTTCTGCATAATAGAATGTTTTTCAGCATCCCTGGTCCTATACAGACTAGATACCAGTAGCAACGTCAATTGCCAATGTTCCCTGGGGGGAGAGGACAAAATTACCCCCAGCTGAGTACCACTGGTGGTTAAGGCCTTTGGTTTTAGAATCTGACAGATCTGAGCTCCACTCTCAGGTTTGCTACTCATTCACTGTTGACCTAGGAAATTACTAATTTTTCCTATTTGTGAAATGTTGATTGTGATATGGCCACCTCCTAGGATTCTTGGAGAGATGACATAAGGCAATGCACTTAGCTTAGAGACTCACCCATAATAAAAATGCAATAAAAATAATCATTTTTGTTAATAGTAACTGTACCATAATTCTTGATCCTAAATGCAAATTCCCTGACTTAAATTTGCAAAATAATGACTTATCACATTTCCAGTTGTGTTGTTTAATAAAGGTATAATTAACTAAAACTCTAATATAAGTAAACTAAGCACTAAATACAATTAATTCCTAAATAAGACACAGAGACCTTTTTTGTAGTTAACTCTCTGAACTTGAAAACATTTTCACTGGGGCACCCGGGTGGCTCAGTCAGTTAAGTGTCTGACTCTTGATCTCAGCCCAGGTCTTGATCTCAGGGTCATGAGAAAAAGAGAAAGAAGAAAGAAAGAAAGAAAGAAAGAAAGAAAGAAAGAAAGAAAGAAAGAAAGAAAGAAAGAAAGAGAAAGAAAGAAACCATTTCCAGAGAAATGACTGGAGTAACATTGCTTTCCATACATGACTGCTGAGGGAAAGTGTAGCTAGGAGAGAGAAAACTGAATTAAGCTCTAGGACCTAAGAAGAAAACCTTGACTTCCTCCCTCTTCCTCTAAATCCTTAAGTGTCAAGAGTGAAAGATACCAAGAAAATGAAGAATTAGGACATAGAATATTGTCATACGGAACTAACATAAGAAGTACAACCAAAGACAAAATTTAAATGAAGAAATTTTGTACACATACATCTCAAATGCTCTCAACCATAGAATTAGAGAAATGACAAATGAATCCATGGATTGTCAAACCACTTGCTGTACAAAAATAAATGTCTGAACTTTAACATTTTGGTTAATAGAAAATCTTTCCTCGACTCAATTATGACCTCAGACATTCACCAGAACTTAATGCACATGAAAAAACAATTCCATGCCAAGATTTGAGGCTTTGAAAAAAAAATCCCCAGTAGAATAAAATTTAAATAGTGATTTAAATCCTTTACCATAAAATTCAACCCATCTCGGAATTTTATATACATTCCTCCTGGATTCTGGTGCACACTCAGATGAGTATGCCTTGTTAACCATAAATGAATGATTATTCTGAAGGGGTGATTGTGTAGCCTTTTTAATTCCAAGTTCATGTTGTCTAGGGATGTTCAGATAGTGCTTTAATTTGGGAGTCTGTGGAAAGGGTAAGATATGAAAAGTTTAAATATTTTGTTAGAAGATTCTGCTGAGAAGAGGAATCCTAATCATTGCCTATACTCACAAGTCTACCAATAATAGGGCCTCTCAGAAAGAAGTCGCCCAAGACTTCAGATCATAGTGAGTAATCTTAGAAATATTCTCTATGAAAGTAAATTGCATGGTCCAAGTAACGTGTTACTCTCTATGAGTTATGCCATGATTAAAATTGCTTTACACTAAAACACTAAATTACATAAGGATGCCTTATAAATAGAAGATATTCAACAAATAATTCTTGATGACAGTCTCATCCCCCCTCAATTCAGCAAATTAAAATGAGTTGCAAAAGCTTTAAAGAAGTCACACAGCTAGTTAATTGCAGAGTTTATCCAGAAAATACACTCCTGTATCCCACTCTAGCTCTGGGTTGGGTGATTAAATCACAGACACATTGATTGTTTGTTGGAAAAGTTTATCTATTCATATAATCTAGGACATCCCTCACCTCACATATACAATCCACACATATATCTTTAACTTTTAAAAATTTGATTATAGTTGACACACAATGTTACATTAGTTTCAGGTGTGCAATTTAGTGATATTTAAACTTTTCAATTAGCTGAAGTGCCAAATGGTTGAAGCACTTGGTCATTGTTCTTTATGATATCATTCTTTTTTAAAATCGAAGGATAATTGATGTACAGTGTTCTGTTACTTTCAGGTGTACAACACTGATTTAACAATGCTCACCATGATAAGGGTACTCACCATCTGTCACCATACAGTGTTATTATAATACTACTGCAATATTCCCTATGCCATACTTTTCATCTCCATGCCTAATTTATTTTATAACTGGAAGTTTATGCCCTTTAATCCCCTTTATTTTACCCTCCTCTCTACCCACTTCCTCTCCGGGAACTGTTAGTTTGTTCTCTGTATTTAAGAGTACATTTGTGGGGTACCTGGGTGACTCAGTCAGTTAAGCCACTGCCTTCAGCCCAGGTCATGATTGCAGGGTCCTGGTATAGAGCCCCACATCTGGCTCCTTGCTCAGCCTGAAGACTGCTTCACCCTCTCCTCCCCACTCATGCTGTTTCTACCTTCTTTCTCTCTCTCAAATAAATAAATAAAATCTTTAAAAAAAAAAAAAAGAGTACATTTGTTTTTCTGTTTGTTTCTTATGTTTTGCTTTTAGATTTCACATATAAATGAAATCACATGGTAATTGTCATTCTCTGGTAATGCAATCCCTGTCAAAATATTTTATTTTTCCTTTCCTTCTCGTATGGTCATCTGCTTTGTTTCTTAAATTCCACACATGAATGAAACTATATGGTATTTTTCTTTGACTGACCTATTTCATTTAGCATAATACCCTCCAGTTCCATCAACATCATTGCAAATGGCAACATTTCATTCTTTTTGATGGCTGAGTAATATTCCATTATATATATGTGATATGTATGTATATATGTATATATATGACATATATATTATATATGTGTGTGTATATATATATGGAGATGTGGAGATATATATATATATATATATATATAATTTACCCATTCATCTGTTGATGGACATCTGGCCTCTTTCTATATTTTGGTTATTGTGGACATTGCTGCTATAAACTTTGGGGGTGCAGGTGTACCTTTGAATCACTATGTTTGTATCCTTTGGATAAATACCTAGTAGTACAATTGCTGGGTCATAGGGTAACTCTATTTTTAACTTTTTGAGGAAACTCCATACTATTTTTCAGAGTGGGTCCACCAGTTTCCATTCCTACCAACAACATAAGAGGGTTCTCTGCATCCTCCCCAACATCTGTTGTTTCTTTAGTTGTTAATTTTAGCCATTCTGACCGGTGTCAGGTGGGATCTCATTGTGGTTTTGATTTCTATTTCCCTGATGCGGAGTGATGTTGAGCACTTTTTCATGTCTCTTTTCGCCATTTGTCTGTCTGTCTTCTTTGGAGAAATGTCTGTTCATGTCTTCTGCCCATTTCTTAACTGGATTGTTTTTTGGGTGTTGGTTTGGTAAGTTCTTTATAGATTTTGATTACGAGCCCTTTATTTGATAAGACATTTGCAAATACCTTTTCCCATTCATAGGCTGCCTTTTAGTTTTGTTGACTATTTTCTTTGCTGTACAAGAGCCTTTTATCTTGATGAAGTTCTAATAGTTCATTTTTGCTTTTGTTTCTCTTGCCTTTGGAGATGTTATATAACAAGAAGTCACCGTGGGCTAGGTCAAAGAGGTTGCTACCTGTGGTCTCCTCCAGGACTTAGATGGATTCCTGTCTCACATTTAGGTCTTTCATTCATTTGGAATTTATTTTTGTGTATGGTGTTAGAAAGTGGTCCAGGTTTATTCTTCATGTGGCTATCCAATTTTCCCAACACTATTTGTTGAAGAGACTGTCTTTTCTCCATTAGATATTCTTTCCCACTTTATCAAAGATCATAGAGTTGAAGGTCCATTTCTGGGTTCTCTATTCTGTTCCATAGATCTATGTGTCTGTTTCTATGCCAGTACCATACTGTCTTGATGATTATAGCTTTGTAATACAGCTTGAAGTGAGGCCACCATCTTCAGTTTTCCTTTTTCAACATTCCTTTGGCTACTCAGGGTCTTTTCCATACAAATTTTAGGATTGTTTGTTCTAGCTATGTGACAAATATTGACAGTAGTTTGACAGGGATTGCATTGAATGTGTAGATTGCTCTGGGTAGCATAGACATTTTAACAATATTTGTTCTTCCAATCCATGAGCATGGAATGTTTTTCTATTTCTTTGCATCTTCCACAATCTTTCATAAGTGTTCTATAGTTTTCAGAGTAGAGATCCTTTACTCCTTTGACTAGGTTTATTCCTAAATATCTTATGGTTCTTAGTGCAATTGCAAATGTGATCAATTCCTTGATTTCTCTTTCTTCTGTCTTATTGTTAGTGTATAGAAATGCAGCTGATTTCTGAGCATTGATTTTATATCTTGCCACTTTGCTGAATTCCTGTATAAGTTCTAACAATTTTTGGGTGGAGTCCTTTGGGTTTTCCACATATAGTATCATGGCATCTGCAAAGAGTGCAGATGATTCTTTGTCTTCTTTGCTGATTCTGATGCCTTTTATTTCTTTTTGTTGTCTGATTTCTGAGGCTAGGGCTTCTAGTACTATGTTGAACAACAGTGGTGAGACTGGGCATTCTTGTCATGTTCCTGACCTCAGGAGAAAAGCTGTTTTTCTCCATTGAAAATGATATTCACTGTGGGCTTTTTTTACATGGCTTTTATGATATTGAGATCCGTTCCCTCTAGCCCTACACTAAGGAGAGTTTTTACCAAGAAAGGATGCTGTATTTTGTCAAATGCTTTTCCTGCATCTAGTTAGAGGATCATATAGTTCTTGTCCTTTCTTTTATTGATGTGATGTATCACACTGATTGATTCACAGATGTTGAATCAAAGTTGAAGTCAGGAATAAATCTCACTTGGCTGTGGAGAAGAATCCTTTTAATATTCTGTTGGATCCTATTGGCTAGTATTTTGGGGAGAATTTTGGCATCTATGTTCATCAGGGATATTGGTTTGTAATTCTCGTTTTTGCTGGGGTCCTTGTCTCATTTTGGGATCAAAGTAATGTAGGCCTCATGGGAACAGGTAGGAAGTTTTCCTTTCGGTTCTATTTTTTGAAACAATTTCAGAAGAACAGATAATATTTCCTCTTTAAATGTTTGGTAGAATTTCTCTGGGAAGCCATCTAGCCGTGGACTCTTCATTGTTGGGAGATTTTTGATTACTGCTTTAATTTCCTTGCTGGTTCTGGGTCTGTTTAGGTTTTCTATTTCTTCCTTTTTCAATTTTGGGAGTTCATTTTTCTAGGAATTCATCCATTTCTTCCAGATTGCCTAATTTGTTGGTATATAATCGTTAGTATATCTTATAATTGTTTGTATTTTTTTGGTGTTTGTTGTGATCTCTCCTCTTTCATTTATGATTTTATTTATTTGGATCCTTTCTCTTCTGTTTTTGAGAAGTCTGGCCAGGGGTTTCTCAATCTTACTAATTCTTTCAAGGAACAAGCTCTTAGTTTCATTGATTTTTTTCTTTTTTTAAAAAAATTTATTTCTAGGGGCACCTGAGTGGCTCAGTGGGTTAAAGCCTCTGCCTTCGGCTCAGGTCATGATCTCAGGGTCCTGGGATTAAGCCCCACATCAGGCTCTCTGCTCAGCGGGGAGCCTGCTTCCACCCCTCTCTCTGCCTGCCTCTCTGCCTACCTGTGATCTTTCTCTCTCTGTCAAATAAATCAATAAAATCTTTTTAAAAATTTATTTCTATTTCATTGATTTCTGCTGTAATCTTTATTATTTCTCGTCTCCTGCTGGATTTAGGCTTTATTTGCTATTCTTTTTCCAGCTCCTTTAGGTGTAATGTTAGTTTGTGTATTTGAGACTTTCCTGTTTCTTCCTTTTTTTCCCCACCATACAAATGGCTAACAGACACATGAGAAAATTTTCAACATTACTAGCTATCAGGGATATACAAATCAAAACCACAATGAGATATGACCTTACCCTAGTTAAAATTAACAAGACAGGAAACAACAAATAATAGTGAGGATGTGGAGAAAGAGGAACTCTCTTATACTGTTGGTGGGAATGAAAACTGGTACAGCCACTCTTTTTTTTTTTTCTTTTAAGATTTTATTTATTTGAGAGAGAGTAAAGGAGAGAGAAAGCAGGAGGGGCAGAGGGGCAGGAGAAGCAGGCTCCCCGCTGAGCAGGGAGCCCAATATGGGGCTCAATCCCAGGATCATGGGATTATGACCTGAGCCAAAGGCAGACGCTTAACTGACTGAGCCACCCAGGTGCCCTGAGACTTCTTTGTTCCTAGAGAAAGTCCTGCATTGCTATATATTTCCCTCTTAGGGCCACCTTTGCTGCATCCCCAAGGTTCTGAATTATTGCATTTTTTCATTTGTTTCCATGTCTTTTTAAAAATTCTTTTGTAATTTCCTGGTTGACCCATTGACTCTTTTCTAGGATGCTTTAACCTTCATGTATTGTCATTCTTCCAATTTTTTTTTTGTAGTTGAAAGCTACAAGCTAATTTTAAAGCACTGTCGTATGAAATGGTACAATCTGAATCTTTTTGTTCCAGTTGAGACCTGATTTGTGATGTGATCTATTCCGGAGAATGCTTCGTGTGCATTTTGTTGCTTCAGGATAAAATGCTCTGAATATATTTGTAAAATCCATTTGGTCCAATGTGTCATTCAAAATCCTTGTTTCTTGTTGACCTTCAGCTTGGATGATCTGTCCACTGCTGTGAATAGCGTGTTAAAGTCCCCTACTATTTTGTATTATTATCAACGAGTTTTTAAAATTTTGTTATTAATTGGTTTATATAATTGGCTGCTCCCAAGTTAGGGGCATAAATATTTATAATTGTTAGATCTTCTTGTTGGATAGACCCTTTTATTATGACATAATGTCCTCCTTCATTTCTTCTTACAGTCTTTGGTTTAAAATCTAGTTTTTCTGGGGCACCTGGGTGGCTCAGTGGGTTAAATGTCTGCCTTCAGCTCAGGTCATGAGCCCAGATCCAGTCCAGCATCAGGCTCCCTGCTCAGCGGGAAGTCTGCTTCTCCCTTTGCCTGCCACTCTCTCTGCTTGTGTGCACTCTCTCTCTGTCAAATAAATAAAATCTTTAAAAAATAAAAATAAAATAATATAAATAAAATCTAGTTTTTCTGATATAAGGATGGCTACTCCAACTTTCTTTTGATGTCCATTGGCATGATAAATGGTTCTCCACCCCCTCACTTTCAATCTGGAGGTGTCTTTGGGTCTAAAATGAATCTCTTGTAAGCAACATATTGACGGGTCTTGTCTTATACCCTATTGTCTTTTAATAGGTGCATTTAGTAATTTACATTCAGAGTAATTTTTGAAAGATATGAAGTTAGTGCCATTGTATTATCTGTAAAGTCATTGTTCTTATAGATTGTCTCTGTTCCTTTGGAGTCTTTGTTATTATGGGGCTCTCTGTCTACTCAAAGTTTCCCCTCTAATATTCAGTTTTACTTCTTCCTTACCAATTTTGGTGCCTTTTATTACTTTTTATTGTTGAATTGCTGCATCTGGGATTTCTAGTACTTTGTTAAAAGTACTGAGTATGAACATCCTTGTCTTGTTCCTGATCTTAGAGGAAAAGCTCTCAGTTTTTCACTATTGAGGATAATATTAGTTGTGGGTTTTTTATATACGGCCTTTGTTATGCTGAAGTATGTTCTCTCTAAACCCACTGTGTTGAAAGTTTTTTATCATGAATGGATATTGTATTTTGTCAGATGCTTTCTCTGCATCTGTTGGGGTGATCGTATGGTTTTTATCCTTCCTCTTTTTAATGTGATGTATCACACTGGTTGATTTGCAAATATTAAACAACCCTTGCATCCTTGGAAGAAATTCCACTTCATCTTGTTGAGTGATTTTATTAAGGTATTGCTGAATTTGGTTGCTATTATTTTGTTGAGAATTTGTGCATCAATGTTCATCAGAGATACTGGCCTGTAGTTTTCTTTTGTGAAGTGTCTGTCTGGTTTTGGTTTCAGGATAATGCTGGCTTCACAGAATGCACTTAGAAGTTTTCCTTCCTCTTCTATTTTTTTGGACTAGTTTGAGAAGAATAGGTATTAACTCTTTTTAATTTTTTATTATTTTTTTCACTGCTAGGTCATTATTTATTAGGTTTTTTTTTAAGCTTTCAGTATGATAAGTATGTAATGTAGAACAGATATGGTCCCCACACTTCCCTTTCTAGCAATTTGCAAAGAATCAAGAGGCTGATTGAACAACTCTTTACATTTCTATACTACCTTTGCAGAAGGCCTTGTAGTGTATTATCTAAACCACCCTCACCCCTTACTAAAATGTTCTACCTTTCAAAAACTGTAAATAAAAATTTAACCCTGTTAAAAAATTTAACCCTGTTAATAATATAATTTCTTTAATTTTTTTGATAACTAGACTGAAATTTCAGCTCTAGAATTTTCTACATGTCTTCAAAAGTTCCTCCAGTAGGAAAGAAGGCTTCATCGTGTGTAGGAATAGGGAGGAATTCCTTTGACCCCAGGTTGGTTATCTTAAAAATTCCACCAGCTTCAGGCTGCTGCAGAATACCCTTTGGGTCCATTCAACTCTGGGCACAAGTCACATACATTTCAGAGTAGTCCTTCCCTCTGAAGCAGCATGAAGTTGTTTTGTCAAAAGGCAACATCACAGTCTGAAGTCTTTTCCTTGTCTTAGGAACTAAAAGAGTCTCTCTTCCTCCACTGTAACAGGCCACCCAGAGCTCCCCCTCAGCATCAATACACCTTCCATCTGGAATTTATTCTTCTTTCTCCAGCTTGTAAACACTTGTGCAGTTGGAGATCTTTCCAGTTTGCAGGTCACAATCAAAGGCATCCACAGAATAAAATAGACTGTAAATGCAATAGATTCTGTGGTCTAGGGATCAATCCAAACCATTGTAAATGTCTACCTGGTCAAAGTACTTTTCCACGTGGTGGTCAGGAAAAGAGAGTACAGGGACCCCTGGTGCTACTCCAGAACTACTGGGCCATTCCTCAGCCATGGTGCCAGGAAAGTATCTCCCAGGGGGATCCACCTTCCCATTATTGAACTGATTGTTTTTCTTGTCTTTATCTACTGTAGCCAGGACAACTATTGACTGATCTTCCCAGTTCAAAGCACAGAACTTTGTTCCAATAGTGGCGACATAGCCTCCTACCAGGCAAAGGGTCACAGAGATGACAGGGGCATCCGTGGTCACATACTCCACCCCTGAGCAATTCCTACTTACTGCTTGCTGAGCAATTCTTACTGGTAAACCTTTTTTGCAGGAATATCTAGAAAGACCAGAGAGTTGGATACCTCTTCCTACACTGGAGACTTGGGGCACTGTCAGTTCTCTGGGAAAACACACTCAATCTTAATGAAGACATTGTCATGGGGGAGATCTTGGTGCTAGTGACCCTCAGAGAGCTGGCTTGGTATTAACTCTTTTCTTCTTTCTTTATTTCTTTTCCTTCCTTCCTTCCTTCCTTCCTTCCTTCCTTCCTTCCTTCATCCCCACCCCCCTTTCTTTCCAGAAAGAAAGAGGGTAAGTGGCATTGAAGAGGGATAGTGGGAGAGGGAGAGAGAATCCCAAGCGGGCTCCTTGACCAGCACAGAACCTATTGCTGGTGCTCGGTCTCATGATCCTGATATCATGACCTGAACTGAAATTAAAAGTCAGATGCTTAATCAACTGAGCCACCCAGGTGCTCCAGTATTAACTCTTTTTTAAATGTTTGATTTACCTTCACTTGTGAAGCCATCTGGTCCAGGACTTTCCTTTGTTGGTAGTTTGTTTGATTACCAATTCAATTTCATTACTAGTAATAGGTCTGTCCTAATTTCCTATTTTTTCCTGTCTTCATTTTGGAAGATTGTATGTTTCTAGGAATTTATCCATTTCTCCTAGGTTAAATTATTAGGTCATTAATATCTCTGGACTCTAATATTTTGCCACTTGAAATGTGAACTATGGACCATCAATATCAGCATCACCCAGAAGATTGTTATAAATGCAGTCTCAGGCCCAGCCCAGACCAAATAAATCAGAATTTTTTTTTAATTTTTTTTTTAAGATTTTATTTATTTGACAGAGTGAAACACAGCGAGATCGGGAACACAAGCAGAGGGAGTGGTAGCGGGAGAAGCAGGCCTCCTGCTGAGCAAGGAGCCCGATGTGGGGCTCGATCCCAGGACCCTGGGATCATGACCTGAGCCAAAGGCAGATGCTTAACGACTGAGCCACCCAGGCGCCCCCAGAATATTTTTTAATAAGGTATTCAAGTGACCTATATACACATTAAAGTTTGAGAACACTGTTTTAACATCAATATAAATTTAAATATATGTGTAATTTGTACCTTTCTATTTATGTATTTTCATACTTACTTACATTTCCCCCCTTTTAGGACTTTATATTACTTTAGTTGCCCTGGTAAAAACAAGTGAGTTCAATAAAATAACCTACTTGCATAAACTCTTTGTTTTTGTACAAATGTCCAATTATTCCTGAAAGACCATCTTCTAAGTATACATGGCTATGAGGAATTCTTAGAGGTATCTTTATTATTTAGGTAAATTTTGATTATTGTTATATCAAAAATATTATTAAGCAGCACTGAATTTTTTCTTTATTTTTTTAAAGATTTATTTATGTATTTATTTGACAGAGACACAGCGAGAGAGGGGACACAGCAGAAGGAGTGGGAGAGGGAGAAGCAGGCTTCCTGCCGAGCAGGGAGCCTGATGTGGGGCACCCTGCCAGGACCCTGGGATCATGACCTGAGCTGAAGGCAGACGCTTAACGACTGAGCTACCCAGGTGCCCACTGAATTTTTTCTTTTAAAGAGACTTTGCACAAACACTGTACTCTTATAACCAGTATAATTAACTCAATTCTTCCCCCTTAACTTAAACTTGAAATTTTATGAGTCATATTCATAGTCTTATATTTTAGCTTTGTTTTGTATTTTGTGTACTATGGCAACATGTATTTAAGTAACCTGTGACTGGGGTGACATTCCCAGAAAATGGAATTTTCAGTTTGAAACCAAGAAAATCCTGGGCAAAACAAGTCACTTTCTCTATAATAAAGCTTATTAGGATTGATCAAAATTTTTAAAAGTATTTCCAATAAGTAATTTTTTTGGAATAATACTAGCATGTTGATTCAATAATGTTTTTTTTTTCACTTTAAAGAACTCATAATTTGAGTACTTTTATTTTATGTACAATGAGTTGGCATTAAGGTAGGTATCTTGGATATCAGCAGGTAGGTATCTTGGATGACCCATTCAAGGAAATTCACTTAATCCAACTTAATGAAGCCTATATCCTTTGTGTACTGACGGAAACACTGGCAGCACATATTGAGGCCATATTTCCAGATCAGACGATGCTGGTTTGAACAGATGTGCCAAGAATGAGAACCCTGGCCCAGTTTCCTGGGATGCTGCTGGTGACCCGTCTTGCCTCTCAGATACAATGAGGCAAAAAGGTCAATATCGATTTTTAAAAACCACAGAAGGTTTCTTTTATGACATTTTCATAAAAGAGTAAGTTTTAAAACATCTGCTTCATTTCTTTTTACATACAATTTTTAAAGCAATCAGAAAACTCTGCTCTCATGTATGTTAGTCACAAGTACCTATTTGACAGAAAACTCACCTTTTCTTAATGTACCACAATAATATTTGTCCTGAAATTCCTTAAAGATGAACCTTGAAAATATGATACAACTTTAAAAAATTTTTCTTTTCTGTGCTGGTATTGCATAGGTATTCTTTTGTTTTGTTTTGTTTTGTTTTGGTATTGCATAGTTATTCTAACTAGTAAACTAATAAACTAAATGGTCAATAAAGTAGATTGTTATTGACATTTTCCCTTTGTGTTTCTATGAGTATCTAAAGATTGACAATAGTCTCATGAAAGTAAAAATGTATTTCTTTTCAGATACCCATTGTCATTTTAAAAATAAAAGGAACAGGGACTGTAAAAAAATGTAAGGAAGCTTTTGGACCCTAGAACTTTTACAGGCAAGAATCAAACTGAGAAGATTAGTTTTATACAGAGGTCACTTATTATAAAAAGAAAGAATGACTCAGAGGGCAGAGCCAAGAGCCATGGAGAATAACTCAGGGAGCAGAACTTAGCCCTATTCACAGAACAGGCAACATGTACCTGGCTAGAATTCAGTATTTCTATGGACTGATGACTCTTCCATCTTTTTTAAATGGAAGTGTCTACTGTGGCTAATCTATACTTGTCTGATCATTATATGATAGATATGTGGTTGGCAGATAATCTGTCTCTTTAGTTCACGGGACTTCTGACCAAGAGGAATGGTACATAAGTGCTTTGTTTAAGATATCTTCCCTAAGGAGACTCAACTGTATCTAGACCTAATAAACCTCAGCCTGAGACTAATGCTAAATGAGATGCAACTTTTGAGGGATCTCAGGAAAAGCTGAACATTTTTTGCCTGTGGGAGGGATATGAATTGTTGGGTTAGAGAGTAGATTGTGGTAGACTGCATTTTATAGAGATAGGCATAGCTATATCCCTAACCTTACATGTTCATCTAGAATCTTGCCACTCCCCCATCATGAAGTAGTCTAATTTCCCTCCCAAAGAATCTGGATAGCTTTGAGCTTCACTTGTAACAAACAGAATGTGATGGAATTGATGCTGTATGACTTCTGAAGTTAAGTCAGAAAGGCAATACTACCTCCACCTTGCATCTGGAACATTAGCAATGGAACCCTGCATCAACATGTAAGTAGTCCAGCTGCCCTGAGACCAACATGCCTTGAGGAAACTCAAGTTAGCCTATGCAGGGAGACCTCATGGAGAAGCCCAGGGACTACCTAAAAGAAAGAGATATATGGCTACTTTCTAGCTTTTCCAGCCCCACACTGTTTTAGTTCCAGTTGTTGTCTGACGACAACTGCATAAGAACCCTGAAATAATCCCAACCAGAGAACCTGTCCTGAAACTATAATATAATAATTCTTGTAGTTTTAATCTATTTAGTTTTGGTGTGACTTCTTATACAGCAATGGTAACTGAAATACTTCTTCTAAATTAAAATATTTTAAGTTTAATTTCATTTTTAAAAAATTATTTATTTTAGAGAGAGGGTGTGTGAGCAGGGTGAGGGGCCAAAGAAGAGGGAGAGAGAGAGAGAATCTCAAAGAGGCTCCACACTTAGCAGGACGCTGATGCTCTGCTCAATTTCATGACCTGAGATCATGACCTCAGCTGAAATCAAGAGTCGGATGACAACCAACTGAGCCACCCAAGCACTACTCACTTTTTTTAAAATAAGAGAACACATTTGTAGATTCTGGACCTTCATTACACAGCTTTATTTGAGCCTATACATAAGATTTAAAAAAATTAACTGTCTGCCCTCAGGAGCTCTAAATTTCAGGTCAAATAGGTTTGAATCCTCTTTTTTATTATTATCATTTATACCATGAACCACAGAAAATTACTTAATCTCTTTGTTTTCCCATCTACTAATTGTTGATAACAGCTGTAAGAGAGAATTAGCATATAGATTAAACTAAATGAGTTACACAGGAAAAAACCCCTACATGGTGTCTGACACATAAATACCTGATTCAGTTCTAGGGTCTACTTGGTGACAATCCATTACAATAGCTTTAAGCAAAAGACATGTGTCATCAAGATGGTATATGCAATGTAGGGAGATGGACAGAAGTAATGACATTTCATCAGAGAGCTTTCATATTATCTTATCCCTTTCTTTAAAGTATCAGACATTTCTTCCCTTCATCCTGTCAGCAACAAACTGAAAGATACTATTCTATCTCTCCATTAAGCAAAACTTTTTGTACTTTAAATTCCCTGTATGTAAGGACTAAGACCTTTATGTCTGTATCCCTAACAGTAACTGAAGCAAAAGAAGTGCTCCATAAATACTGACTGAATAAAGGAAAAAAACGAGTTCTATAATGAGCAGCTTCTTCCTAAATACAGTCAGATACTGCCAGCATTGGGGTAATCTGAAAGAAAAGGTCTGTTTCTCTAGATCTGCTTAAACTCTCCAGAATGCTTAAATACAGGATCAAGTTTATATGAATTAATAACAATTGTAATTAGCAAAAGTAGTATGTGTTTTTTAAAATATAATACAAATATGACATAATAAAATTATTGATAAGCAAGATAACATGGTGGTTAAGAGTATAAACCCTGAATCAGAATGAATGGAAGCAAATATCTGCTCTACTCTCTTCTAGCCATATAAATGTGGCAAGTCAATTAAAGGCTCTGTGCTTTAGTTCCCCATTTGTAAATCACAGGTGACAATAGTACCTACCTAGATACTACTGTTGTAAGGATTAAATAGTTAATATATGCAAAATATGTAGAACATTTCTTAGTAATAATAGTGATTATCTTACATATAAAAATTTATTGAAAATGACAATTTTTATTGCTAAAATGAAGGAAGCTGTTTAAACCACATTTGTTTCAAAAACAAATCTTGTTGAAGAAAATTGCTACGTAAGGCCTTAGAAGTGGTTATATAAGTACACCTAGAGGCCCCCACACATTACAGTAAAGCTAGAATCCCATGCCTTGAATTTGTCAAAATGAAGTAAAAATAGAAGAATAATAAATACTAAGCTGTGAATGTTAGTGTCTACTTAGGATAATTTAGTGACAATAAATCCAAACAGACCCACTGGGTTGTGCCAAGACATTTTCCTAACTAAATCTCTTTTGGTTGACTTGTTCTGTTTAATTAGTGAATATTATAATTATATCCTCTGAAAGTTGTATGAATTTAATAACATCAAGTAGCACTAAAACAAAGTAGAGCAAAATACCAAGACAGAATTTCTTTTGAGAACTTGCCTTCTTGTAAAGAATACAATTAACTCCCTAGAGTAATCTTATTTGCCTATATAATGAATGCTGTGGGAGAGTAAGGCACTTCCAGCATTTCTTCTTATCAGTACCTATACAGCCTAGTCTGATTTAGTTGAACCTAGGGCATTTTCAATAATTACAAGCACAGTGTCTACCACAGATTCTCCCATGGGAGAAAATTTACTAATGGAGGTAAAGTAGATATAATGCTGCACGTCTGACCCCTTTTAACTTCTTGGTTGCCTAAATATTCAGTCAGGGCTTATATCAATTATATATGTATAGAGGCCTAAATGTTGTACAAGTAAGCACATATAAATTACAAATGGTGCTTTCTTTCACTCTTTCAGGCTTACGTCTGGAGACATTTTGTTAGGATAGAAAATAGTTTTTTTCTTTCTGTTTTCTTTTTTTATAACTAGACTGCTAGTGATTGCTTAACCTTGTCCTTTTTGGAGATGTGTTCAAGAAATATTTAGGAAACAGTATCACATCCCATGATAGTTTTTCATTAATATAGGAGGTTGAAAGGATTCAGTTATAAAAATAAGTAGTGGGAAATATAAATGCATTTTCCAGCATCTGTGGGAACCACAGAATTTTTGCTAGTTACAGAAAAAAGTTTTGAATGAGCTTAAAATAAGGTTTGACTAATTCTTAATGTATATTGTTAGTACGTTGACTAGAAAAAATTACATTTGGCCACATTTTAAAAATTCATACCTAAACTTACTTTGGTTTGCTTATAATTTTTTGGATTAGTTCTTATTGATTAATTGCTTTACCTCTTTCCTTCATCCTACTCTTTAATAAATATTTATTAGGCAACAATTAATTTACTGACACTGTACTAGGTGCCAGAGATTATAGTGGAAAGGCATAATCTCTGCAATCATGAAGCTTATGATACAATACAAACAAAACAAATAAATAAAGACACTTATGGTGGGCTCCCAATCCAATGGCTGGTGTGTTCATAAGAAGAGGAAAAGGCATAGAAACACAGGAAAGGCCATGAGGAGATGAGGACAGAGACTGGAGTCAGGCTGCCAGAGGCCAAATAATACCTAGAAGCTGCAGAGGAAAGGAAAGATCTTCCTTAGAGCCTTCAGAGGTAGCATGACCCTGCTGACAACTTGATTTCAAACCTCTAACATTCAGAACCATGAGAAAATGAAGTTCTATTGTTTTGAACCACCCAGTTTATGATGCTGTTTTGCAGCAGCCCTGGGAAACTAACACAGACAGGTTGCCTTTGAAGTATCTGTGGAACATCTAAGCACAGAGGTCAAGGAGAAAGATAAATTTAGGAGTTTGGAACTCAAGTTTGGGCTGGAGATAAAACTATAAGGAACATCTGCATATGATTGAGCAATAAAGCCATGTAGTGAGATCATCCAGAGGTAGTCTGTAGAGTAAGGGAAGAGAAACTAGTCTAGAACCTTGTAGAAGAGTATTATATGAGTGGGTGGAGATAGAGGTACTCACAAAGGGAGACCAGGAGAGTGTGGTATCACAGAGCCACACGTAGAGAGTGTTTCACAAATTAAGTGAAGCAGATTGGTCAAGTAGGATAAAGGCTTTGTCCATTACATTTAAGAAGAGACAATCCTGCGAGACCTAACAGATTTCAGCGCAAAAGTGGAGTTGTGATTGAAGAGTCACTGAGAGATGAGAAAGTGAGTCCAGGAAATGTAAACAACTCTTTCTGAGAGGTCGAATGTGAAAGGGAGGAAATCTTCTGTAACTAGATAAAGACACAGGATGAAGGCAAGGCTTTTCATATGACTTAATTTTCAGTATTAGGGTTTATTTAAAGAAGCTTATGTTTTTATTAAATAAGGCACTGTAATATTTAGATAGTGATGATAAAACAAATAGAATGGTGCCTTATCGTTGACCAGAAAGCTGCTCACCAAGTTATAACATAACAACTAGAACATGTTTTATAGATACAAATCTAAAAATTCAGTAAATGAGAATCTGTTGTTAGTAGAAGTTTTCTGCATAATTTATAAAGAGTGAAATTGTAGGCAGGATAATGTTTTGAAATGCAAAACATCTGACTCATAGTAGAGATGAAGAGCACTGAATGACCCAAGAGAGAAACTTATCTTATTGTTCATACAGAGCAGAGAAAATTCAAAACTGATAAGACATCAGACATCACATAGCAAAATGACTTTAATGAGGGTGAGTCATGCCACCCAGGGAAATGAATCAGGTGCCCACATGCCCAATCTTCTTCATAATTACAGTTTTCCCCCTTTTAAATTAAAACTAAAGTCAGGTAACAACTAACGTCCCTGTAGAACAAATTTAGCCAAGTAGAAATACACAATGGTCTAGGAAGTAAAAGGAAAGTATCAAAGGGATGCAGTTTTCCAGCAAAGAAAGGAAAAGAACCATTACTTTAAACATAATGTCATGCCTGCTGTCCCCAAAGGACTTTTAAATGCATTTATTGTGTCCTCTCTTTCAGCTGATTTGGGTATCTTCCCACCGTGGAAAAATTCCAATAGCTTCTTCTCAACACTGAAGTCTTAGATATTGTACCTGGGGTTCCTATGGTTTTCCACTCAAGCCAGGAGAGTTAGAAATATCCCTGCCTCTTCCTAACTCCTACCCCACTAGCTTCCATAGTCAATAATAAGTCCTGTAAATTCTGTCTTAAACATCTCTCAATTCTCTTCTTCCCCAGAGCTATGATTCACCTATGCCAAATCCCACTTATCCTGTCTTGTCCTTCTAAAAGAAGTCTCAGCACAGCTAGAATGAGCAAGGAAAAATGCAAATAAGATATCATTCTGCTGCTTATAACCTTGGATGGTTTCCCAATATGGCCACAGCAAACCTATATGGGCCTTTGTGATGAATTTTAAAAAGAAAAAAAAAGTAACCATTCCCTCTCTGGGATAAGCAGTGTCAGATTTTAGACCCACTTTGCTCCTCTAGTCAGGCTTTTTATGCAGTGTAGAAATTACAACACCCATTACCCTTAGAATAAAATCTACAACCTTGTTTCTGTTAATCTCTGTAGAGTCACCTTTTGCCATTCTTTTACTCATGCTCTCTGATCCTGCTATCCTGGATCAGTTTCAGTTCCTTGAACATAACATATTCTCATTTAATCTTTGCCAAACCTTCCACTATTTGGAAAAAATCTCTCCTGTCGTCTGGATAACTCCCGCTCATTTTTAGGTCCTGACAAAAATATCACTCACTCCCCCTTCACAGGACTTTCCAAAGCACCTCAATTAGAATAAGTCTTCTTGCCACACACTTTCCCTGAACATGTAAATGTGCTCAACATTGCATTCATTAGGATTTATTGAAATTGCTGAAATAAAGTCTACCTTCTCTGATGAACTCTCAGCTCAATGAGGGCATTTTGTCTATTTGTTCCCCACTGTATCATCTGTGTATAGTAACATGTCTGACACTTAATAGATGCTTAAGAAATATTTATTGGCCAATAAATAGTTAAATGCATGAGAAAATCCTGGTATCCTTCCTGCAGCATAATGGGAAAAATTTTGTCAGAAGATACAGGTTCTAATCCTGGCTCTGCCACTAACTTACTTAGTTGTGTGACCTTAAGCAAGTTTCCTTAACCATTGTGAACCTACTTTACTCATCTTCAGAATGTTGATACTATCTATCTATAAGAAGCTCATGGTAGGTGCAAAGGGACAATATTTACTGAGTCCCAACCATGTGCAAAGTCCTACGCTAATGGCCATCTACATTATCTCTAAAGAGATAATATGAATCTCTGAAAGGTTATTGATTACCTAAAGATCATACTAAGTGGCAAAACAAGGATCTAGGTCCAAATTTCTCTGGTTCTAAATATTATGCTTTCTCTACCTCTTTCTCTATTCCTTTCCTTCCTTACCATGTTCCTTCAAATTCCATTTGGCATATTCTTCAAGTCATAAGACAAATATTATATGTTTTGTGAAACCATCTCTAACGCTTTTAGGTAGATTTATATATTTCCATCTCTAAGTTCACATTATGCTAATATAATAACATTATACTTTAGTTACTTGCATACCATAAAAGTTTTCAGAGAAGAGACCATGTCTTTCCATTGTTAAATACCCAGGATCTTGACTGGGCATTAGTATGTTGTAAGTGCTAAATGAGTAAATGAACTTTCTCTATTTAGTATTAATCATAAATTTGATAATATAATTAATTTTTGTTTAGTATTTATATGTAGTTTTACATTTTATATATAAACAACCAATAATTAAGTCCTCAACCATAATTGTTCATATGCTTGGGGTTGCTAAGATAGTATAATGAACATTTGACATGGGTTCTTATCAAATCATGAAGATACGGTTTTAGATAAATATATTTAAGATTATTTTTAAAAATAGCTAATAATTGCCTAAAAGAGAATATTTAAAATATGAGGAATGGGGAAATGGTCCAGATTTACTTTGAATTTGATATTCTATTTTTAATTTTCCATATGACAGCTTCAGAGAACAAATATATTGCTAGTAAACAGCAAACTACTTAGCTGGGAGAATTTGACATATTATTTATTGTAATGTTACCCTGGTCCAGAGCATTATAATTAATAGTAGAAACAAAACACAGTTGCAAATTAATGGCCTATAGCACATCAGTGGGCTAGGAGACTAAAACAGAGCTGAAGATCTTCTTTACATTGACACAAAGATGAGTAGTATTTACTGGATACTCAAATCAAGAAGATATACAAAATACTTTGAAATTATGTAATACGTATTCTAAATCCTTCCTCTAAGGCAACAGCTTGTCAAAATGCTAATTATTAGGAACTGAAAGATTTGTTTGGTTAATAATGCTTCCTTCCACGTGTGCTATGTGTTTTCCAGAAGGAAATCTGAAATCTATTATTAGCTTTACATAGTCAACTCTTCCCTATCAGAGTTAATTAAAAGAACACAGACATCTGTGCCAATACAAAGAACACAGACATACAATAGGCCTGTTTTAGGCCTAAAAGGGTAGATAATAGAAAAATTACATCTTTGGCTCTAGAAGAAATGTTAATTCTTTGCAGCATATTTGCCTCTCACTATATTAATTTTTCTTTTTTTTAATATTAGTTTTTCTAACTAAGAAGAACTATGCTATGGAGAACCTGTATAGGGGTGCCTGGGTGGCTCAGTGGGTTAAACTTCTGCCTTTGACTCAGTTCATGATCTCAGGGTCCTGGGATCGAGTCCTGCGTCAGGCTCTCTGCTCAGCAGGGAGCTTGCTTCCCCCTCTCCCTCTGCCTGCTTCTCTGCCTACTTGTGATCTCTTTCTCTCTGTGAAATAAATAAATAAAATCTTTAAAAAACACATACCTGTATACACATACAAATAATAGTTCACTCTAGATCCTGTAAACTGCTTGCCACAGGTTAGAATTCTGTCAGAGGTATTCATTCTGCACATTGGGTTCTGATCATCACTAATACATTGAAAGTTCTAATTCTCAATCCTCCAGGTCCTAATACAATATTCCTGACCTCACACATGGCTAATGAATAAACTAGGACAAGTAGATATGAAGAAAAATTCAGTTTTGTGAAAGAGAAAAAAGAGTCATGCTATGCCTGGCTTTGACCTTGTGAAAGAGGAGGGATCACTAAAGTTATTACTGTTATTTTTAAAATGAAACCTTGGACATTGATCTACTAAAATAAAAAGGTGAAGGAAATTATAAATTAGTGCACATCGTCAGATACATTGCTTTCTATAGTGATATTAATGATCTTGGCAATGCTGGGTCAACTACTTTGTAATTATATAAGAAAACTGAATAGCCTCCCAATGTAAATAACTGCTATCTTTTCATCTGTGAAATCAGATCTATTATGTAATAAAAATTTACATTAAAAATGACATTTCTCTCTAAGGCATTTTATAAAATAACCAATGAAAGGTAAGCTCCATGGCTTAGAAGAAAGCAATGTAGTTAAAAGAAAAGCTAGTTATGTAGATAGAAATAAGGTACACAGTAGGTAGTAGAAATCCAACAAAGCAAATATTCAGTTGTTAAATCATTTACCATTTACTGAGCATCTATTGTAAGTCAGTCATTATGCTAGGCACTGGAGATACATATATTTTACTTGAGACATGATCCCTGCTTTTAGGGAGCCCACAGACATCTAAACAAATACTTCTGTATAAAATTATCTAATAGCAGAGGTGTGTGAAGAATGTTAGGGGAGCATATGGACAAAAGAATCATAGGAGTTAGGCTTCATAAAGGAGGTCCCCCTTACCCAAATTCCTCACAAGGGTTAAGGTTTACCAGGCAAATTAGATGGGAAGGCATGCCAAGGTGACAGAGAGTATTCTATGAATCAAGGACCATAAGCTTTAAGAACAACATACTTAGGAGTGCATGGTGTATTTGGGTAGAGGCAAATAAATAGAAAATTAGAACCAGGTTATTAAGGACTGTGCTGGACATGCTAAGGCATTTGGACATTCTTTTGCAGTGACAAGATATAAGATGTTCTTAAGCAATGAAGTTGCATGATCAGAGATATTCTTAAAAAATTAACTCTAAGAAAAAGCTAGATCTCGGAGGAAACATCAATAATTTAAGAACTTCAGGTTCATATGATTCTTAATATAGTCTCCCACCCTCTGGCTTATGTTGCAAGATTTTACTTTTAGAGTTTCAGCTTCACAACTTAGTACCTATTAGAATAAAAACTGTTGTTTTGGGGGAAAATGGTATTTCAGATAATTCATAAGTGCATTGACTGAGCTGGGCTTGGGATTGTGGAGTAAAAGAGACAGTTTTGAAAAGAGAAAAATTTCATTCTCAACCATGTCTGTAATCATAATGAGAGCAAAGGATGAGTGCTGATCAGGGAGATTCCTTTGGGGCCGGAGAAGATGGAGACAGTCTTCTTTTCTCCCAAATCATGGGAACATTGGACATTGTATTCATTTTCTGCCTCTGTATAACAAATCACTAAAAGCAGTGGCTTACAACAACATACATCTATTATCTCACAGTTTATATGAGTCAGGAGTCTGAGCACGTCCTAACTGGTCCTCTGAGAAGGGTCTCAGCAGGCTGCAATCCAGGTATTGGCCAGGGCTGCATACATACTCAAAGGGGGGCAGGAATCATGGGGCATCTTAAAATTCTGCCTAATAACAGATGCCATGAATCAAGTACAAAAGCTGAAATTACTAGAGCCTAGAGCCAGATAGGCAGGGAACAACTGGTCCAGCAAGAAGGTAAGAAGTTACCTGGGAGAATATATGGAACAAGTTCTATCATGGGCTTGCTCACTTATGTCATGATGAATAAAAGAGAAGCCTGTATTTAAAGGGTGAGGGCCCAGGTAGCCCCCACACAAGGCACCACGCCAAAACAGACAAAGTGTAGGGAAAAAAAGGGAAAAATATTCTCCCAAAGAAGACTGTAGGGATAGGAGATGTGAATTCAGAAAAAGTTCTAGCAGTTTGGAAATGGTTTTCATAAAGAGGGGATTTGTCCATAGCACAGACCTAGAAAGAACTTTTTCCTTCCATTAAAAAAAATTATGGTTACCTTTTCTTCTATAATCTTATGTTTAATTATAATGATCATACATATGTATATCACACAAATGTAACTGATAGCAGGGAGATTTTTCAAGAAATATAAATAATCTGGTAGAGAAAATCTATCAAGCAAACTCAAGTAGACAAGATAATTAGAGAGAAGATATATGCAGCACTGAATCTGAATCGCAGGGTAAATTCCAGCTAACAAAGCAGTTATATTTTCATACAAATTAACAGGAGGTAAAAGCAAGAGAAAATTGAGTTAATAAAAGATTAATTTTTTAAAAATAGATTTTCAACACAAAAACTCTCCAGAACAGTTGCTCTCTTGCTTTTGTTATAATTTTGGATAGATTAGCACTTGTAGAAGTCTGGGTTTCCCCAGAAGTAACACAACTCCAGCTTTTGCTTCCCTCACACCCCAGAACACGGAAAACAGAACAAACAGAAATTCCAACTCTGCTCATCAGCAGATTGACCTGCCAGTTCCAAGCAACTTTGTGGATTTAAAATTCTCATTGCCTGACTGCATTGTTAGCACCTGGCTGTTCTGCATTTGTACTGAATTCTTAGAGTCTGGGCTCTGCTTGTTGCCTACAACTATAGTAATAACAGCAATACAAATAATAATAATGGTCACAGTTATTAAAAATTTATGAAGCTACATTAATTAAGCATGTGTCACATTTATGTATTTTTCATTTGGTGGCACTGGCTTAATGTAATAGGGACAGTATTTTTCAAAGAAGATATTGATATATTTCCATTCTCCAATTGTTCATTGGGCACCTCTCTTCCCCCAGGCCTAGACTGGAGACTTAAAGCCCAGAAGAAGAAGCACATACAAGCATCAGAAATTTTAAGAAGGAAAAGGCTGAATGAGATAGGGAGTATAGAAAAATAGTTCTACATATGTGTCCTAAACTTTTCTTTCCAAGCTTTATCTGGAAAGCCTATAGTATAATAGGTATTGGAAGAACATAAGGAAAGAGGGATCTTGGCTCCAAATCCCATTCTGATTATGGCCACTGCTGAGTAGACTTGGTAGTTCTGCATGGTATGGACTGGCAAAGTCTTGATAAATTTTTCTGAGCCCTGTGTATTGTCCTTATGAATGAGGCCCAGAGTTTCCCATGGCCTCCAAAAGGGGGCCTCAGGGGCATCTGGGCTGAAAGTCAAGTAGGCTGCCATGGGGCCAGCTTGGCAAGGAAAGAGGTGACTGCAACAGAGGCCAGAGTGGACAGATGGCAGATGTGACTGTGTAGCAGGTCCACCTTACCAGTGAGAGATGAGCTGAGATGAGCAGCCAAAAAGAGCTGGATCTGGTGGTGATGATCTTGACTTAAATATATTACCCACAAACTGTAGGTACACTGGGCAGGATACCCACACCCTACTATCCCTCCTATGTTGCCCTCAGGGCCCACATACTAACAATTTGTTAGGAATTTGGACAAAAAGATAATTTAAACTTTCTCCACTCTCCTCAGTCTTTGCCCTCATTGATCCCTCACCAAGGATAACTTTACTTCTAGTTCATAGAGAAAGTAGGAGCCATCAGACAATAAAAGGTAAATTAGATAATTTCTCCTTGCTTATCAGCCTATCAGTGACTTGTCATTCCTCCTAGGTCTCTTTTGGTCTTAAGATAAAGACCAAAATCCTGAACATAACTTGCAATGTTCATAACTGCATGATTGGCCTTTTACTTCCTCTGTGGACTCAGCTTCTGCCATTTCTCCCCTTTCTCTGGAAACTGTAGTTTCATGTTAATTTCTACCACAGGGATTTATTTTCTTCAACATGCTGGTCTTCCCTTAGAGTATAACCTTCCCATCCTACTTTGGCCTAGTTAGTTCCTCTTTGTTTTTCAGAGGACAAAACTCTGGCAAAGCTCTGCAGACCCCTGCATGAGATCAGTCATTCAGATAGTCTCACAGCCACACTCTGAGTTAATATATCTATTTTATGCTGCCCAAATAAACCAATAGTCTTATTTCAACTAATTTCACTGAGAATAATAATTTCTCACCTGATTGTTTGCACTAAGCCATATTACCACAACATCTAACTATGGAAGATATTTTCATATTTTTCAGTACTAAAGAATAGTATTTTTTTTTGTCAAGCATCTACTAACCTATATCTTGCCTTCTATGTTTTGTGCAATATGTGCAGAAAGGCAGTGGAGAAAAGTCATGAGAAATAGGAAAAGAGAAGGTATAGAAGAGGTATTTCATGGTTTATCAAGAATGGATAAGAATATATTTTTGCAATTACGCGGGCACCTTGGTGGCAGTCAGTTGTACATCTGATTTTTGCTTTCAGCTAAGGTCTGATCTCAAGGTGGTGAGATCAAACTCCCCATTGAACTCCATATTCAGCATGGAGTCTGCTTATGTTTCTATCTCTCCCTCTTTCTTTGCCCTTCTTGTCCCCCCCAAAATAAATAAACTTAAAAAGATAATATATTTGTGCTATTACATATATATAACATTTGAGATAAAAAGCTTTCCTTTTGGCTACCTAAAATCATGGTTTAATGAAAGCACTGAATTTAACAATCAATATTTCAGATATTTTGTTTAATGCATGTTTTCATGAAATTAAACATCGAAGATATAATTACACATCATTTTCACTAGCCATTAACTTCCTCCATATTAGCTCACCCTAAATCTCACCATGGAGCTTAAAGATCATCTCAGCAGCCTGGCTTTGGTCTTCATGCCAACTAGATTCCAAAAACCCACTCAGTTGCCTATGTCCCGTGGATGCTGGAATAACATTGTCTTAGCTTCAGGAGGACTTTTTTTTCAGTCTGTGTGAATTAATTAAAAGGAAGACCTTCATTTGTCTTTCTGGCAATCCCCAAGCAGCATGAAAGGTCCATGCCACCCTCTCTATTCTAATTGTAGTTCTCCTCTAATGTTTCTTTTCCCTTGCAGAAAAGCATCCTATGCTGCTAAGCAATTAGAAGCTTTTGTTTTTATTATTTCTTCCATTTGGGCAGAAGCATTTTTCCGCCACTTTCCGCCACTTTCTGCCTTATTCTTTGAAGAAAACCGCCTCCCATCGGTTTTCTTCAGCGGGAGGTGATGGTTTGAAACTACTAACTAAACTTGTAGATCATTAATTATCTAGGGTAGTTAATCTTCTTAGCAAGTCCCCAAAGGGGACAGCCCACAAAATTCTTCATATGTAGAGCTTTCTGGATACAATTTTTCATAAAGTGGAAGCATCCTTACAACTGGTGATTCTCAGCTTCCTTTTCCCCAGTAATTCACAAAACACCTGTCCAGGATATCTTCATTGAGGAATTCAGATCTCACAGTTCATTCATTTTGGGTAAGCACTGTTTTTCAATCTTTTAAAACTGATATCCTTTACTTATGATAAAAATAAAATTATCATGTAACTTCTTCCTACCCTGCCCTACCCCACTGACTCAACTATCTACTTGGCCTATCTACTTTGATATCCAATAGTGCTTCAAATTTAAATGCTCTAAACTGAGCTTCCTCATCTCAATTAATATAAACTCCATTCTTCCAATGGTCAGAAGGGCTCAAAATCCTTGAGTCACACATTTGGTCTCTTTCATTTTCTCCCATTCTATATCCAGTCCATCCAAAAAAAAGATGTTGCCTCTACTTTTAAAATAGATGCAGACGGGTTCTCTGGGTGGTGCAGTCAATTAAGGGGCCAACTCTTGGTTTCAGCTCAGATCATGATCCCAGGGTCTTGAGACCAAGCCCTGCATCAGTCTCCATGCACAGCATGGAGTCTGCTTGAGATTCCCTCACTCTCCCTCTGCTCCTCCCACTTGTGCTCTCTCTATATATAATAAATAAATCTTAAAAAAATAGATGCAGAATTCTAGCGGTGCCTGGGTGGCTCAGTCAGTTAAGCGTCTGTTTTGGCTCAGGTCATGATCTCAAGATCATGAGATCCAGCCCTGCATGGGGCTCCATGTTGGGCATGGAGCCTGCTTATGATTGATTCCCCCTTTCCTTTTTGCTTTGCCTCTCCCCTTGCTCGTGCTCTCTCTCTCTCACTTTAAAACAAGGGGAAAAAAGATGCAGAATTCTACCACCTCTCACTGCTTCTGTCTTTAAAAAGCCTGCTCCCTGAGCAAAAAGAACACATTGGCAAACATTAGGGGTACCTCCAAAACTGAAATACCTTATCAGATGGGCTCTATGGTCATTCAAAACTTTCATATGAAAAGGAGATGCATGGTGGTCAAGAGGAAAACAAGTTCCCTAAAGAAGTGATCCTCCATGGTCACCACTCTCAGGAAGCCCTAGGCAGCCAGGGGACAACAAAAGAGGTCCTAGCATCTCAGGGAAGGGTCTGACAAAGTACAGAAGAGATGAACTTAGGTAAAGTTCACCTGTTTCATAGTTTGTTAAATAAATGGAAAGACTAATTTAAATATTATGGAGATCAATGTAGAAATAAACATGGTACTTTATATCAAGTATTTCTTCTAAAAAATTGCACTGTTTTAACCACAGGACATAAGGCTATTTTGTGGAGGGAGAAGCTAACTCAGCTGCTCACCTTCATAGTTCTAAGACTCTATAATTACCAATAATTATAGTTGTTCCTGGTTTCTTGTGCATCCTCCCCTCTGAACTACCTCTTATTCTACCCCACTTCTTTAGTACCTTGACTTCAGCAATTCTTTCACCTGACTAGAATCTCTAATCCAATGATCCTGATTTTTCACCGTTATTTGTTCCCTTGTTGTCCTCTTCTTTCTATTGCTCCATCTAGAATTTTATGGTCAAACATTACTCTCATTCTCTTGTGTTCATATTTCCTTGCTCTTCAATATACCTACTTAACAAAAATACAATGTAAAATTCAACTCTCTGAAAACTATGCACTTGTGTTCCTCCATCTGAACTGAGCTGGATAAAAACAGAACCACATTGGCTAATCCAACTTTAAGTTCAGGAACATGAACCTCGAATAAGTTCTTAATGGTGCCAGGCAATTAAATCCTATCTTCTACATCCACTCCACCATGAAATTCTATTAAATCTACCTTAAAAATATGTCTAATATCCATCCATTTCTCTATACCTCCACTGTTTCACCTTTGATCTGAGCTGCCTTCATCTTTCATCTTACTGCAATGCTATAATAACCTCCTAACTGTCCTTCCTTCTTCTAGTCTGTTTCCCTTCTTCAATCCATTGACAACACAATAGAGTGATCCTCATAAACAGAAGTTAGACCATGTCACTCTTCTTCTCAAAGACCTGAATTTACTCCTCATTTCACTCTGAGTAAAAGCCAAAGTCCTTATAATGGCCTATTAGTTCCTACATGACCTACCTGCATCCCCTTCTTACTTGTAAATACTACATATTTCAAGGAATGGCAGTCTGATTTGATGAATCCGCTTAAACCAAAAACTTTAGAGGCTTCCTTGAACTTTTCCCCTTTACCATCATACATCCAATCAGTTATCATAACCTATTGATTATTTCCTTTTATGTCTCAAATCTATTTACATCTTTCCATTGCTGATGACATTGTTTTCCCCCACCTCCCATTTTACCTCATCTCAAATCTACTACATTTTAATACCAGAGTGATCTTTTTAGTTAAATGCAAATCTATTCATATCATTCCATAGTGTGTCCAACTCCACATATCCTTCAATTTAACAACTTTTTTGATGATTCATAAATTGATACTTGGAATATATAAGACAGTGCCTTAGAAGTAGGAAATTTTATTATAATTCAGGCTGCTTTTGAAATGTCTCTGTTATCGTAAATTCATTGGGTCACTTATTCAAAGTGTTTTACAGTATATAATTAATATTTGAAGGTATATCAGTCTTTGTTCTGTAAATAACATTTTGTAAAGATTAATTCTTTTGTGCATGTAATCGTTTATAAAATGAACTGTACATTTATCTAATAATTTAGATTATATCTTTAATTTAAGAAAAGGTCAGCTACCTATAAGTACAGACCTATGTACATATCTAGGATATTTCCATCTTAAAATTACTGTACATATCAAATAATAATATTAAATAAGAAAAATAATATTAAACAATAATGATAATATATTAAAGAAGAATGTTATTTTCCATAGCCTAAAAATGCATTCACATAAAGCTCATTTATTACTACAAGTACTCAAAGAGTAGATATTATTTCCCTTTTTCAGAGGAACAAATTGGAGATCAGAGAAGATAAGTGAGTTGATGAAAAATATTCAGCAAATCAGTGGTAGAACTAACTCTAAAATTTTTGATGTAACATGGGGGTGACATATTACACCAGAAAACCATAGTAACATGCTGTTTGAAACCATTTCAGCCATTAAAAGGTCATATTTTGGTTCTGTTCAAAGGTCAGATCTGAAAATACCAATTTTGGAATGTGTGGCAAATTACAATTTCTTCACACATTTTGGATGATACCACTGAAGTCCTGACAGCAGTAAAATGTGTGTGTTTCTATCCTCTCCCCCTCGTGGTCAGAGATTTTGAACTACACCTATCACTTCTTTTACTCTTAATTTTTATGTAAATAAATAAAATTTCTATCTACCTCAAAGGACAGTTGAAAATTTTCAAAAAATAATCATCAAAAAAAACCCCACTAAGTGTACTAACTAAAATAAAGCTGAGATTTTCTTAAAGCAAGTATCAGAGGATTTGTCATTTCTCCCGTTTTAGAATTTTAAATGTGGAACTAGTCATTCAAATAAGTATTAATTGAGCAATAAATATATATGCAAAACCTTTTCTGGGGTCCATACACCATTTTTATCCACAAATCATATCCCATTGCCTCCTCTCCTACTGAGTCTGGAGCATAGCAGACATAAAAATAAATGCTCGTACTCAATGAACTAGTGCTAGGCTTCTTGAATATCATAATGACTACTACTAACAGTACTAACATTTATTGAGCACTAACTCTGTGCCAGACATAGTACTAATTACTTTACATGCATTACCACTCTATAGGGTAAGTTAATATAATTAATTAATCGTTAGTTTAATTCTATAGCTAAGAAAACAATAGCATAAAGAGGTTAAGTCTCAGCTAGCTGGTAAGAAGTTCAGTCCCATAGTTAATAAACAAACTCAGGTAGACTGACTTCAGTGCCTACAAAGTGTCAGGGATCCATCCATTCTACCTTACAGTTCTAGAAAGAGGAGAGAAGATAATAAAACAAGGGAACAGTGTAATTTTACATAATAAATAAG
The DNA here is from genome assembly GCA_028646535.1 of Procyon lotor. Classification (NCBI taxonomy): domain Eukaryota; kingdom Metazoa; phylum Chordata; class Mammalia; order Carnivora; family Procyonidae; genus Procyon; species Procyon lotor. Next base: position 91,575,578 of record CM053611.1, read on the forward strand.
GATATGGAAAAAGGAAAATAGGATAATTTGACAGAAGTGATAAGAACAATGTTGAAATATGGTTTATCCCCTCTGTTTCCTTGTCTACAAATAATAACAACTAATTAATATATCAGTTATGAGATTTAAATGAGTTAATATACATAAAATGCCTAAAATAGTATATGATGTATAGTGTTAAAGTTTTTGCTTAAAACATATTAATCATTAATATTAATTATTGTTCTTTTTGCTTCTTTTTTATTGTAATTGTCATCATATTGAGGGCCTTACTGAAGATAAGGTGATCTGGTCAGGCCACTATAAGAAAGTGTATTTGCACCAAAACCCAAATGACACTCAGTCACATAAAAATTTGAAGACAGAGATTCCAGGCAGCAGGAACCAAAGTACAAAAGCCCCAGGACTAGAATGCCTAGAAAAGAAGGACAGTGTGGGCCAGGATGAGTTTGCTCAAATTTAGGTTAAAGAGCTGAGTAGAAGGATGCCTGGGTGGCTCAGTCCGTTAAATGTCTGCCTTCGGTTCAGGTCATGATCCTAGAGTCCTGGGATCAAGTCCTATATTGGGCTCCCTACTCAGTGGGCAGCCTCCTTCTTCCTCTCCCTCTGCCTGCCACTCCCCTTGCTTGTGGATGCTCTATGTCTCTCGAATAAATAAATAAAATCTTAAAAAAAAAAAAAAGAGCTGGTCAGAGCTAGGTTATACTGAGCTTCATTGGCCATAGTAAGGAGGTGGATTTTACTTCAAGTTCAATGAGAAGCCATTGATTATTTTAAGCATGATAATGACATACTTTGATTTGCATTTTATAAATATCACTCTGGTTCCCATGAAAAGGTTAGATAATAGCTTCGATAGAATATCAATGTCACCATGTCCACTAATCATTATTTTTAAAATCTTAGTTTTCCTAGAGGAAAATGATTTTCTTGCCATATTTTCGGAACATTTGTATCAGTAGTCAGAGTAATGGACTTAAGTATGGCGCATACATTTATATAGACACACTCATTTTGAACAAAGGTTCCATGGAATACCCATATAAATGATACTTTCTGATTCTAAAATTTATAGTAATCATATCTGGTGGTTTTAAAAATCACATCTCTTTAAAGGAAAGTAATAGATTAGTTCACTTACTTTAAATTAACATAAGGGGAGGAGATTCTTTGGGTCTCACTTATATTTTTGTCATTTGGCCTTACCAGTCATTAGCTTCTTGCCCCCAAAGAAAGGAAACACTGCAAATCCGATTGGCTGGAACTGGATATGAGTTACTAGTGGATGTGGTTACTTTCCTTAATCTTCTCCTTACCCCTAACACTATTTCCTCACACCTCTCCTCTCCAAGTTCACATTGGTTTGAGTAAATTGAAAGTCCACTTGGGCCATAGCATCCTATTCAATCTTATCAGGTTGATATAGGTTCTGTAGCCTCAAAGCATCTATTAATAAAGTTGTATATTGATGAGTTGATACCACTGTGTAGAGAAGGGTAAATAGCAGTGGAAGAAGAGCATTTCCAGGTCTCTGGTTATTTCAAAACCATATTAGCATTAAATCATCACCTTTAACACATAACACCTGAAAGGCCATTAATGTATTCAAAAATATATCCACACTGTGATAAAAATTATAATGCCCTGCATTGCTATACATGTAGGTGAACAAAAAACAGTGCAATTTATATGAAGATTCCTCTTAATCCCTCTCTATTTCATTAAGGCTTTAGGTTTAAAAGTTAAAAAATATAGCTGCAAAAAGTGAACTGCTTTACCTGTATGGCCAGTTCCCTCGTTCTTGACTTCTATGGTTCCCACAGAAGAGGTGGGTGGACTAACAGGAGGGTTGGAAATAAAGCTTGCACACCCTGCAGATGTGTTGATTTCGAAATATTCTTGGTTGTGATTCATTCGATGAAAATCCAGAGAAGACACAATAGATGTTCGTTGTTTAGGCTAAAATAAATGAGTGTGATGAGAGTATTAATATGATCATGTTCATCTTCAGCCCAATTTCCCAATTGATTTAATATAAGTGATGTTTTTATCAGCTAATCTATCTGATTTTTATACTTAAAATATATTATGCTTCACAGAGAGATGCTAAATAATCCCTTGATGGATTAAATAATGAAAAAATCATTTAATGAAAAAATATTTTGGCTTAGTGGGTGAAATAACTTAGACTTTTTGTTAGATTTCCCCAGAAGACTGTACAAATATAGTACACAGAATTTCTCTTAATAATCAATTCAGAAAGTTGCAATTCTAAGTCACCTTTCATTTAACGAACATTTATTAAGCATATGGCATTTAAAAAAAAAGTATATGGCATTTGCCAGACCCTGAGGATATAGAATCTAATAATAAAAGAGCTCTTACAACATTGAAGCATAATTAAGGCAGTTGTTTTTTGTTCTCTATATAGTCCAAGAAATTGATAGCATTAGATATTGTCCCCAAGTACTATATGCTAGAATTTGATAATCAGAATCAGTAAAGTTATATAGAACATTTCCAAGGACTTAAGAATCTACATGGTATTTGTTGTGAACTTTGATTTCCTTTTTTAAGAATTTTAATTAATCTCCAAAGAGCAAGAAAAGTCAATTTAAACATGAAAGTTAAAATCATGGAGCAATAGCAGATATAATCTATACCCTTCACCAGTAATGGATTGTTCCCTATAGCAGGTTTCTGGGGGGTTTTTTTCCCCAGAGTTTTAATTATATACACTTTTCTTCCTGCCTAGTAGAGCTTCTAACATTGTCCTTTAAAACTGCAGTCTTTTTGGTTCTCAGAATTGTGTGCATTTCCCAAGAATCAACCCAAGTTTTCTTCTTATTTTTACTCATATTATGGAAATATTAACAATCTCTTATAATAATTAACAAGAGATTAACTTTAATTTCTTTGCAATAAAATTTACTGTACTTTATTATCTCCAAAGTACAATAAACTTTTGGTTTACTAACATTTTCACTGCCCTTAAACACTTGATAATTTGACCACTGTACTCCATAGATTATTTTTCTGCAAAATATTCAGGCTGCCCACTTTCTTCCAGTTTATCATGTTTTTTAAGTAGATATCATTTAGTCTATAATCCAAAATATACAATGATAATGAAAAGGTCTCTTTTTTTTATATAAAGGGTGCCAATTATCATATTATGCTTTACTATTTCACTATTACAATATTTTTATGAAAGAGGTTTAGAGGCATTGCTATATAAGCAAGTCATTTATTATTATGACATATCAACTCAGTAGTAGAATTCAAATTAGTTCTTGCATAGGACTCATTTGATTTTGAAGTATGAAAGATCAGGGTGCAATGTCAGGCTTAGTTTTTCATCAAATGTCTGTCCTTGAGGCTAATGAATCTCAATTTCACATTCATGTTTTTTCTACTAGACGATGTAACAGTAAATAAAAGGCATGAAATATAACACTGGCTCCAATGGAAACACAGGTATGTCCATCATCGTCTTTTTGTTTTATCATATTATGTTATGATTTTGTTTCACGTCATAAATAAGGAATGGACCAAATTTGTATAATGTTCCTTCTCATAAACTTTATAAAGATCAAGCCAACTGATACATGTAACTCCTTTACTTCTGATTCTTTTTTTAGAAACAATTCTTTTAATAAGTTGGATGTGAAGGTAAAGAAAACTTTATAAATAATTGGAAATTAGAAAAACTTCACTAGACCTAAAGTAATTTCTTTGTGCTTAGAGTTTAGTCCTAAAGATATATTTTTAGGTGTTTAATTTTACTTTTCTAATTTTTTTAAAGATTTTATTTATTTATTTGACAGAGAGAGATTACAAGTAGGCAGAGAGGCAAGCAGAGAGGCAGCAGGGAAGCAGGCTCCCTGACGAGCAGAGAGCCCGATGAAGGACTCGATCCCAGGACCCCGAGATCATGAGCTGAGCCAAAGGCAGAGGCCTTAACCCACTGAGCCACCCAGGCGCCCCTTACTTTTCTAATTTTTAATTTAATTTTTTTATTATGTTCAGTTAGTCAACATATAGTACATCATTAGTATTTGATGTAGAGTTCAAAGACTCATCAGTTGCATATAAAACCGAGTGCTCATCACAACACATGCCCTCCTTAATACCTATCACCGGTTACCCCATTCCCCTCACCTCCCTCCCTTCTGCAACCCTCATTTACTTCCATTTCTTTTCTTTAATAAACATTTTATTAATTAATTAATTAATCAATCTACCTATCTATTTGAGAGAGAGAGAGTGCGTATGAGTGGGGGGAGGTGCAGAGGGGGAAGGAGAAGCAGACTCCTTGCTGAGCAAGGAGCCCTATGCAGGCTTAATCCCAGGACACTGGGGTCATGACCCAAGCAGAAGGCAGACATTTAACCAACTGAGCCACCAAGGCACCCCTACTTCTGTTTCTTAAATGCATGTTTCTTAACTTGACTACCCAAAGTTCTAATTATATTGAAATCACAATTTGTTACGCAATCATGAAAGCAAATAGGCTATTTTTTGTTGTATTGGTTCATTCTAAAAATATTTGTGTAGTTTATACTAAATTGCAGATACCATGGTAAGCAGTGTGATAGGAATAAGACTAATAAGACGTCCCTGTTCTCCAGATTATTATAGACTTGAAGTGGAAGAACGGATGGTGCATGAAGGAAGAAACAAACAATCCAAGGGTTATGCATTAGTGCAGTATTATACAGTGATAGGGGTATGATAAGGGGAGGCACAAAATATAAAAGGTGAGCCTCTATTTTAGGGAAGGGATCAGGAAAGGCTTCCACAAGCAGGTGATAGATGGCTGAGTGGAATCTCAGTGAAGCAGAGATGGTAGGCAGACAAAAGAGGACGGGGAGAAGAAAAGTACAAACTGCAAATAGTTCATAATGGCTATACTACAGAAAATGTGAGGAAGTGGTGGTTTCAAGCCATGAGATATTATAAGTTGCAGGGCCTAAATCATAAGAGGTTCTAATGCCATGTTAAGTATTTTTGTCTTTAATGTGAATATTTTAAGGAACCCTAGAATGATTTCCAAGCAAGAGAATTTCATGGTTGGATGTGCATTTTAATAAACTCATTTTAGCAGTTTAGAGAATGGATTGGTCAAGGCTGGATTAAAGGAAGGGAGACCAAATAGGAAGATGTTAGAGTTCCAACCAAGATACAGTGAGGTCCTGAGGTAAAACATTGGCAACAGTGTTGGAGATAGCAGATGTTTTTAGGAGATGCTAGTAAGGTTAGCTCTTTAAGTCTTGACATCTGATTTGACATTAAACTTGATTTTAAGGAGTCTAGGGTGACTCACAGATTTTTGCTAGGGTAGATGCCAGAGGATAGGTTTTTGTTTTGTTTTGTTTTTTTATGAAAAACAGAAATGTATGCATTCCAATACCAGAAGTATACAAGATGTATGTTCATATACTACTGGCATTCAGTATAGACTGCTTAATACATGGTTATGCAAATCTATGTGATACTTCCCTTTCTTTGAGCAGAGTGCTATGATCTCACTGTAACATGACTTCAAATAAAATAAATGGAGGAAGGGAGACAGGCTAATGGAAATTCCAAAAAGAAGAAACCATGGATCAGTAATCGTCTAACTGTATTCTTTTTGCTTCTTCAGAACTGTTTGTTTATTATTAGCCAGGAACATTGATGGTGGATTTATTGCCCAAAGCTCTCTGAGTATCTGAGGTGATGAAGAATGAGAGTCATTACATGTTAGTCATACTTTAAGAAAGAGATCAGCAAACTATGGCTTGTGGCCATATCTGTGGCCTAAATCTGACCTGCTTCTTATTTCTGAAAATAAAGTTTTATTGGAACACAAATATGTCCACTCATTTATTTATTATCTATGGCTGTTCTCATGTTACAGTGGCAAGGTTGAGAAGTTGTGACAGAGGCCCATAGTATTCAAAACCTTAAAATATTTACTGTCTTGTCCTTTAGAGAAAACATTCATTGGCAAACCCCTGTTCTAAGGGATCATTTTGCACATCATTTTAGTGCTTAATGAAATCATAAATACAGGTTCTCATTTATTTCCAGCCCATGTGCATTTAGAGTAGACAACAACCCAAAAGCATTAAACCCCAAGCATGGGGCCCTTCTATGTGTGGAGCCCAATGAGACTGTACTAGTTCCCACATCCACAAAGCCAGCACCATATTAGTCCCTAAAAGGGACTAATGTGTAAATTTACTGGTAAACCCTATGGGGTGGTATGCATTTCCTATACTTATTGTGGTTTCTCTTAATCAATCGGAACCTATTTTTTTCCCCAAATATGTTTATTTTACTTTTTCAGTGTTACAAGATTAATTGTTCATGCACCACACCCAGTGCTCCATGCAATACATGCCCTCCTCAATACTCACCACCAGGCTCTCCCCAACCCCCCACCCTCTCCCCTCCAAAACCCTCAGTTTGTTGCTCAGAGTCCACAGTCTCTCACGGTTCATTTCCCCCTCTGATTTCCCCCAAGAATTATCTTTATGTTCTGTAAAGATATAAATGAAATATATTCTGATGCAACTTTAAAAATTTCATGGCATTTCTGCAAACCATATAAATATGATTCACATATGAATAAAATGAGAACACATAATTCCTGACTGGGATGAGATTTAGGTAACATGTACATTTACATCCAAATATTCTCTGGATTGGAATCTAAGTTTCAAATATCCACTTTTATGTTTCCTCTTCTATTATTTTCAAGTTATTTAAACTACTGGACATTTAAAAAATCTACTTATTTAGATTTAAGTGGATTTTAAATCATTTGAATTAACTTTTTTTCTCTATAAACTTTAATTTTATTTTTTCAGTGTTCCAAGATTCATTTGAATTAACTTAATTATAAAGGGACCTCATCAAGCTCTTAATAAAATGTCAAGCAGAACTAAAGGAATGCTCTGGTGTAAGTACAAACAAAAGGTATTGCTAGCAAAAGTCAGAGTGATATTAAATCTCCAAGTAAAAGAAGCCTTCAAAATGAATTCCCAAAGACAGTTGAATGTCAGAAAATTAGCTAGTGACATCAGTAGGAATATATGGAAATGACAGACTTTCCAGACACTAGCTCATTGATAAATTTTATCAATATGAAGGCAAGTCCTGTCTAGCCAATGGAAATAAAATCAGATGCCTTCTTAAATACTTTTTAAAAATGAAGATGAGATGGGTGATAATCAGAAGCTAGATCAGCAGTATTTTCTTTCAGAACTTTAATCCACCTGGAATATTTTGTGTATATGGTGAAAAAATTTAGTTCTAAGCATTTTTCCCCCAAAATAATAGCCTACTGCCTAATACCATCATTCTCTCACTGATCTGCAATGTCACCTTTATCATACACTAAATTTCCAAATATAAACTGCATTTACATTTTTGGACTGAACTATGTTCCTGTTGATCTACATATCTATTCCTATGCTAATACCATATTCTCTTAATTACTGTTATGGCTCCTCTTCCTACTTCTAGAGCTCCTAGTTAACAGATGTGGGATCTCTTTGATCCTCCTTGTTTTATATTTTGATAGTATTCTACAGTATTCTAAAGCATTTTCATCAATTTGTTTAAAAAAAATACTACTGAGCATCAACCATGTGTTAGACACTGCTCTAGGCTCTGGAGATATGTCAATGAGCAAATAAGGTACAAAACTTTGTCATTTTATCATGACTTTAGGTGTAATGATCATATTTCTAATTTTCAATAACTTTTCCTGTTTTCCAATTATTCCACTTTAAAAATAACCTGTTCTTAACGTTAGAAGTTCAATACCCTCTCAAATCTAAGGATATCGATTTTAATCTTTTCTGTCTTTAATTCTGTTTTCTCAAAGGTCATTTACTTTGTTCATTGATCTTGTTTCCTCTCTTTTTAATTGCTCATTTTCCTCAAATGTCTGTTATTTTTGGTCAATCATTTTGAATTACCTAGGACACTTCCCCATTTCTCTTACTTGCTCCAATTCCCACAGTAGGAACTTCAGCAGACTCTTCCCCTTACTGAGATAGTTATTACCATCTGGTAGGAAACAAAGCCAGTTGCTCCACTTATAAGATGCTGAGGTTCTTTTGTTGCCCTGGCTAATCTCTGTCTAAATCCAAGGCCATTTGTCTTTACCTTTTAGAAGTTCTCAAATGCTTCTCATAATAGCCCTCACTGTTCATCACTGCTATGGATTTATCCTTATTTTTATATTTGTTTTACAATTTTAACTGTATGTACAGAGGGAGAGGATGTAAAAAGTTGGGATCAATTTACCTTCTTGAGTTAGAATTCTCATACTTCTGTGCCTTGATCACTTTTAAGAAAGTATAAAGAAAGGATCGAAGGAGTACAGATGACAACTCAATAGGGGTAGAAATTGTTAAATTTTTATTACAGATATAAAATTGAAAATTTCTATTTTGTTTCTTTTCAATGAAAGGAAAAAAATTTTAAGTGAGGTATATTTTTTTCATGAATATAACGATTAACGTGATTAAGACTTATTTTAAAGATGTGGAACTTCCTATCTTTGGGTAAGCAAAATACCATTCCTTTGCTATAGAGTGATGGCCAAACATATATAGAAAAAAAAAGTATGACAATTACAAGAAAGTTAAAGGATGTGTGAGTAAATATCAGATGCTTAAGAGGAGTAGACCCTCTTCTAGGAACTTGAGATTTGTCATCTGATTTAAGCCTTTAACATTAGTATTACAAGTAGCTATTACTCTTTCCATTTCACAGTGTACCTGAGATTTAGAAATATTCTCACATTTACGTGGGAGAGTTGAAATTAAAACACAATTCTGAAATTTCAAATTGACTGCATTTTCCCCTAGGACATCACACTACAGATAAAGCAAAAAGAGCATAAAGTTACAGGTAAAGCCAAGAACCTAATAGCTCTTGAATATCTCATCTTTATATCAATTAGCATTTTCCTATTCTCAGTCCATTGGCAGCATTGATTTTTTTTAAACAATCATTATTTTAAGAAATATTGAAGAAAATTCAAGGGGTGGAAAATAGGAACAAATAGAACAAATAGGAACAAATAGAATCTAATTCTGCTATATATTAAACTCTTATAGTTACTAGGTGCTTAATTAAAAGAAAGGCAGAAATTTTTAAAAATCTTTCTCTTTTCTGCTTTATCTCTTCAATTTGTATCATTTTTAGATGGAGATATTTGCCAAAGGATTAACACATAAATTCATCATCTATTAAAAGAAACAAAATTATAAAACTCTCAGTATATTCCTAGTAATTAGCATATATAGGAATGAATGTAAAGCTTTTAAAATGGAAAATCCATATTTCTCCATATGAAATAGTTTCTTCATATAAGTTAGTCAAATGTGAACTGGAAAGACTACATATAGTTTTATTTGATGAAAGTGTTAAGTAGTTCTGGAAGAACTGGACAGGATCTTTGGAAGTCATAGTTTGACTTCCAAACTATGAAGTTTGTTCTTATAAACACTTCTCCCAGCATTAAAATACTCACGACTATCTTAGAAAACAATATTTTTAAAATTCGACAATTCAAATATTTATGCATTAATATTTCAAAGATGCTCAAGTCAAATGCAAATATGTATAAAATTAAAAGTCAAATGCAAATATGTATAAAATTAAAAGCAAGACCAGCTTTATTTCCCACATTTAGGTTCTTCTTAAAAAATTAAATGATTTGTTTCAGTTTAAGAGAAGCAAGAATTATACAAAGGATTACAGAAGATATGTTCTGAGCAGCCAAAATAGGAAGCTTGTATCACTATGTGGGTAAAAGAAAGAAATTTTTACAAATAAAGGTGCACATCACCTTTTTTTTAATGACATAATATTTTTAGTTACATTTTTTGTTTGGAAATAATTGTTGATTCCCATGCAGCTACAAAAATAACACAGAAAAATCTCCTGTGCTCTTTTCATAGTTTTCTCATCTAATGGTATATCTTGCAAACCTACAGTACAACATCACAACCAGGATATTGACATTGATACAGCCAAGGAACAACAGTTCCATTCCACAGTGATCCTTCTCGTTGCTGCATTGCCCTTCTGTAGCTACACCTACTTCTCTCTGGCCCCCCTTCTCCTTAACTCTTGTCAATCACTAATCTGTTCTCTTACTTCTATAATTTGTCATGTCAAAAATTATATATAGATAAATAGATGTATGATAAATAGAATTATACAGTATATAATATTTTGGAATTGGCTTTCTCAGCATAATTCTCTGGAAATTCATCCAAGCTGTTTTGTGTATCAATATTTTATTCCTTTTCATGCTGGGTAATATTCCATTGTATAAATGTAGCACAGTTTTTTTTAACTACTCATCCATTAAAGGACATCCATTTGTCTCCATTTCGCAGCTTATGAACAATGCTGCTGTAAATATTTGCACACAAGTTTTTGGAAGAACTTAAGTTTTCATTTAGCTAGGATAAATTCTCAGGCATACAAATGCTGGGTGATATGATAGTAAAGTGTTTAACGTTTTAAGAAACTGACAACTGTTTTCAGATTTGCCGTACCATTTTACATTTCTACCAGCAATATATGAGCTTCTTCATATCCTTGCTTGCATTTTATGTCATCATTACTTTTTATTTTAGCCATTCTGATAGATGCGTAGTGGTATCTCATTGCAGCTTTCATTAGCATTTCCCTAATTGTTAATAATGTCAAAAACCTTTTCGTGTGCTTACTTTTCATTTGTATATCCTCTGCAGGGAAATGCCTCTTCATGTCTTTGCCCATTTTCTTTTTTCTTTTTTTTAATTATGTTATGTTAGTCACCGTATATTACATCATTAGTTTTTTATGTAGTGTTCCAAGATTCATTGTTAATGTATAACACGCAGTGCTTAATACCCATCACAGGGCCAATCCATCCCCCAACCCCTGTCCCTTCTAAAATTCTCAGTTTGTTTCTTAGAGTCCACAGTCTCTCATGGTTCATCTCCCCCTCTGATTCCCCCCTTTCATTTTCCCTTCCTTCTCCTAATGTCCTCCATGCTCTTCCTTATGTTCCACAAGTAAGTGAAACCATATGATAATTGAATTTCTCTGCTTGACTTATTTCACTTAGCATAATCTCCTTCACTCCCATCCCTGTTGATGCAAAAGTTGGGTATTCATCCTTTCTGATGGCTGAGTAATATTCCACTGTATATATGGACCACATCTTAATCCATTCGTCTGTTGAAGGACATCTTGGCTTTCCACACTTTGGCTATTGTGGACATTGCTGCTATAAACATTGGGATGTATATGGCCCTTCTTTTCACTACATCTGTATCTTTGTATCTTTGGGGTAAATACCTAGTAGTGCAATTGCCAGGTCAAAGGGTAGCTCTATTTTTAATTTTTTGAGGAACCTCCACACTGTTTTCCAAAGTAACTGCACCAACTTGCATTCCCACCAACAATGTAAGAGGGTTCTCCTTTCTCCACATCTTCTCCAACATTTGTTGTTTCTTGCCTTGTTTATTTTTGCCCTTCTAACTGGTGTAAGGTGGTATCTCAATATGGTTTTGATTTGAATTTCCCTGATGGCTAATGATGATGAAAATTTTTTCATCTGTCTGTTAGCCATTTGTATGTCTTCATTGAAGAAGTGTCTTTTCATGTCTTCTGCCCATTTTTTTACTTGATTATCTATTTTTTGGGGTGTTGAGTTTGAGAAGTTTTTTATAGATCTTGGATATCAGCCCTTTGTCTGTAGTGTCATTTGCAAATATCTTCTCCCATTCCGTGGGTTGCCTCTTAGTTTTGCTGACTGTTTCTTTTGCTGTGCAGAAGCTTTTTATCTTGGTGAAATCCCAAAAGTTCATTTTGCTTTTGTTTCCCTTGCCTTTGCAGATATGTCTTTAAAGAAGTTGCTGTTGTCTATGTTGAAGAGGTTACTACCTGTGTTATCTTTAAGGATTTTGAAGGATTCCTGTCTCACATTGAGATCTTTCATCCATTTTGAGTCTATTTTGTGTGTAATTTAAGGAAATGGTCCAGTTTCATTCTTCTGCATGTGGCTGTCCAATTTTCCCAACACCATTTGTTGAAGAGACTGTCTTTTGTCCATTGGATATTCTTTCCTGCTTTGCCCAAAATTAGTTCATCATAAAGTTGAGGGTACATTTCTGGGTTCTTTAGTCTATCCCATGGATCTATGTGTCTATTTTGTGCCAGTATCATGCTGTCTTAATGATTTACAACTTTGTAATACAGCTTGAAGTCTGGAATTGTGATGCCGCCAACTTTGGTTTTCTTTTTCAACATTCCTCTGGCTATTCAGTGTCTTTTCTGGTTCCATACACATTTTAGGATTTTTTGTTCTAACTTTGTGAAAAATATTGATGGTATTTTGATAGGGAATACATTGAATGTGTAGATTCTCTAGGTAGCAGACATTTTAGCAATATTTGTTCTTCCAATCCATGAACATGAGATGTTTTTCCATTTCTCTGTTTCTTCCTCAATTACTTTCATAAGCGTTATATAGTTTTCAGAGTAAAGATCCTTTACCTCTCGGTTAGGTTTATTCCTAGGTATCTAATGGGTTTTGGTGTAATTGTAAAAGGGATTGATTCCTTGATTTCTCTTTCTTCTGTCTCATTGTTAGTGTATAGAAATGCAACTGATTTCTGTGCATTGATTTTATATCCTGCCACGTTGCTGAATTCTTACATGAGTTCTAGCAATTTTGGGGTGGAGTCTTTTGGGTTTTGCACATAGAGTATCATGGCATCTACAAAGTGTGAAAATTTGACTTCCTTGCTGATTCTGATGTCTTTTATTTCTTTTTGTTGTCTGATTTCTGAGCTAGGACTTCTAGTACTATGTTGAACAAAAGTGGTGAGACTGGGCATCCCTGTCATGTTCCTGACCTCAGGAAAAATGCTCTCAGTTTTCCCCATAGAGAATGATATTCACTGTGGGTTTTTCGTACATGGCTTTTATGATATTGAGGTCTTTTCCTTCCAACCCTGCACTAAAGAGAGTTTTTATCAAGAAAAGATGCTGTACTTTGTCAAATGCTTTTCCTGCATCTATTGAGAGGATCATATGATTCTTGTTTTTTCTTTTATTGATGTACTATGTCACATTGATTTGTGGATGTTGAACCAAACTTGAAGCCCAGGAAGCTGGCCATGGTGAAGAATTCTTTTAATGTACTGTTAGATCCTATTGGCTAATATCTTGGTGAAAATTTTTGCATCCATGTTCAACAGGGATATTGGTCTGTAACTCTTTTTGGTAGGGTCTTTGTCTAGTTTGGGGATCAAGGTAATGCTGGCCTGGTAGAAAGAGTTTAGAAGTTTTCCTACCATTTCTAATTTTTGGAATAGCTTCAGGAGAATGGGTGTTAATTCTTCTTTAAATGATTGGTAGAATTCCCCTGGGAAGTCATCCAACCCTGGACTCCTGTTTTTTTTGGAAGACTTGATTACTGCTTCAATTTCTTTGCTGGTTATTCAGGTTTTCTATTTCCCTGATCAGTTTTGATAGTTTACATGTTTCTAGCAATCTATCCTTTCTTTCTAATTGCCTAATTTTTTGACATATAATTGTTCATAATATTCTCTTATAATTGTATTTCTTTGGTGTTTGTTGTGATCTCTCCTCTTTCATTTATGACTTTATTAATTTGGGTCCTTTCTCTTTTCTGTTTGATAAGTCTGGCCAGGGGTTTATCAATCTTATTAATTCTTTCAAAGAAGCAGCTCCTACATTCCCTGATCTGTTCTACTGTTCTTTTGGTTTCTATTTCATTGATTTCTGCTCTTTATCATTTCTCTTATCCTGCTGGATTTAGGCTTTATTTGCTTTTCTTTCTTTTTTTTTTTTTT